>CM070648.1:19742706-20376139 GCA_036346575.1 Dendrocalamus sinicus
ATTTGCGCAACAATGGTAGCCAATGAGTGGCTCAATGATTTAATAGTATGATACACCGAGTGAGAGATATTTTTAAGTATTAATGTTGATAAACTCATAAGATGCTTCCAAGGCATGAAATCTTGCATAATAAATTTGCCTCGTGATTTAAGTTAGCGCTTTAGTGGTATGTTTTTTTTAATGTTCATGATCATTTACAATTAATTACCATATCACTAATTTTGCTATATTTATATGCAGATGATAGCTCTCTACTCACTGGAAGCATATTTATAGATTTTTTTGATATGCTTTGCATTACTGAGGTATCTTCTTTACATTTCTCTCTCTTTCTTTTTGGCTTTGCTTCTCTTCTATTTATATATGAATTTAAATTGCATAAAAGTAAAAAACTATGTTTATGTTAATTTATCTTAGTTCAGCCCACCCTAAATTTTCAGGCTGCTCAACATAGTTCCAAAATACCTTCTTCACATACACCCTATCTACCGCTAACCACACCACAATGTGGTGAGATAATGCGAAAAGTGGCCAGGGCCTATGGTAACCAAAGGGCTGACATGCCGTAGACGTTAACACCTTCCATTTTCAGATACGAGGCTTATGTATCACAAATGTATTAAAAGCCAACACACACTGGACAACAGCTGAGGCCAACCGACGATCGACTATTTGTCAACGGAGTTTGGCCAAATGAAAAGTGTGTTTTACGAGAATAAGGTAGATGATTTCTTTCACAAAATCAAATTTCTTACATGTGCCTCAAGATTCGTGCTCGGCTAAACCTTCCAATTCCGCGCCGTGGGCAAGGTCGACAAAAAAAGGCTGGCTAAGACGAGGATGATGGTGCGACGGTCACCAATGAGTTAGCGACGGGTATCAGTCGATGGAAGCGAAGGCCAGAAAGGAAGCAGGAGTAGGCAGATCGTGATGGAGCACACACTTTGGCACACGGGAACAGCACCAACGTCGAGGCACCGCTGGTGACACGGAGACGGGACCACAAGTGGGTGGCGCGGCACGAGGTGGAGTGGAGAGATGAGGGGAGCGGTGGTGGTGGTGCTTACTAGCAGGCCTCGCCAGCGACAGGAGGTACCAGCGACGCCAACTGCAACAGAGTGTACGGGGGATTAGGGTTAGATCTTGGATGGAAGAGAAGTTAAGGACAGACCAATGCCCTTGTGGTGGTCACGTGAGATCACCACCACATAAATAATCATCTCAGACGATTCTAAACTATTATCATAGATAATTTTCTGAACCGTCTGAATTTATATGTCTGTGATAACAAGCAGTTATCATAGACAGTTTGCGAGTGGTCTGCGATAAGCCACAACATAGACGGCTCGTATAAAGAACTGTATGTGAAGGAGACTATTACAAACGGCTCGAACCAAAAACTGTCTATGATGCTCGCACATCACAGACAGCTCGAGCCAAAAACCATCTGCAATACTCGTACATAACAGACAGTCTACTACCAACCATCTGTGATGATGTATCACAGATGGTTTGTCCTAGAAACCGTCTATAATATTCTTTTGTATCCGTAAATATATTTTTATTTATTAGCTAGTCTTAGGAAATGCTAGTCATACCCTCTGAAACAAGCAGAAATACAACAAGTATATGTATATATTCAATTCACATTCATTTCAGAAACAAACACATTCATTTCACAAATCAATTAAAATCGATACTCAATAAAATAGTCATGAGTTTTGCAAACAGACTCTATTTTGGATGTTCTTGGACTCGTTTAAAAGCTAATAAAAAGTTACATCCAAAAATCAATAAGTACAGCTTTGGTTCATTCGCAAGGCTCTAGAAGAGTGAAATCTCCAAAAAACATTGTTTAGGGGCTCAAAATGGCCTCCGAATTTTCTGAACCCATTGAACAGCTGAATGGGCCTTGGTGTGTAGCCTCCTTTTCATACCTAAGTTCACACAAGATGCTAGAAGCCAATTCAGTCTATGGATTGAAGTCTTCAAGATTTACATAACCGAAACCCTAGCTAGCCATCCATTAATTTCGTAATTTTAGATCCAAGCATCAAGAAAGAAAGGGGTGGGGATCCGATAGGGGATGTCATCGGCAATGAAGGAGTGGAGGCGGTAGCGTCACCGTTGTGTCATGACGGTGATACTGCACAAGACACTCTTATGACAAGAGTGTCTTGTACAGTAAACCGTGGCGTCACAATCGGAGGAGGAGGAGGTCGTGGTGGTAGTCGGCGTTGTCGTGGGGATGGGGTGCTTCGATTTGGGGGAGGAAGCAGATCAGATGGGGGAGTGGATGAACTATGAGCAGTAGGAAAGGGAGAGGGGGAGTAATAAGGGGAGACCGGTGCCTGCAGTTCGATGCGAAGAGAATAGATAGATGAGATCAAAATCCTGAGAGACATACCACGGATCTGTAATGTGGCATTATCACAAACGGTTTAGATTAAAAACCATCTGTGATGTATGCTGACATCACAGATGGTTTTTAATCCGAACCATCTATGATGAGGTGTTCAATATAGCCCCTTTTGTTAGTGTTCATTTCTGCCCACCTAGGTTTAATTGATAGGATCGACACAGTATGCCTTATTTAATTATAATACATACGTAGGGACGGAACCACTGTCCGGGCTCGTTGGTGATGAGCCATGGACTTCATGTGGGCGTGAGCCGAAGAGCCGGACGTGGCATGAGCCGGAGACCCCGTGGCAGCTACTTTCCAATCCTCGGCCACCCTGCAAGCCGCTGACCCTGCCAAGGTGACTCCGCTTGTTGAAGTCGAGGAGCAGCAGAGTTACGCACACAAGGCGTTTAAGGAAATGCCTTTGAGGAGCAGCACCCTCGTCGTTGGCGCCACAAGCAGCATCGGCACTACGACCAGGTGTTCGATGCCGTGCATCGATCAGGAAGACGGCGAGCCAACGGCTACGTCCACCCCAGCTGCAACTACGTCCCTGTCCACAACCACCTCCACGGCCACAGCTTGCTCCTAGCTGACCAGCGTCGTCACATGAGCCAAAGAGCCGAGCGTCGCATGGGTGGAGAGCCGAGCGTCACATAGGCGTGTGGGTGGTGTGTGCCCCAACTCACAAGAAAAATTCTGGCTCCGTCACTGCACATACATATATACTTCAATAAGAAAGTGTATGTCTATGCTCGGTGCCACAAAATTTCCTTACCGAGACATCAGTCTTTAACAACTGGAGGGAGTAGATCTGTTCATTTCGCAAGTCACAACACACATTCTATTCATGCTACACACGTCAAAACAGACAGGAAAATTAAGACAGCAACTGAACTTACAACTTACCTTTGCATGGACTCAGTCACAGGTCACACGTCCAGCATGTTCCTATGCTCTTGCTAAAGCATGCATGTAGCAGACTACACTTTCTGTAGCAATCATTTAGAGGAACGATAAGCATGTTGTTTCACACACTGCCTACTGCCATGCTAAAATTTCCACTTTACATGATACATGCGTTGGCATTCCCACTACACACAGCATAGATTTCTGACAAGCTATCCCAACAAATATCATGGTAAGCAAGTGACAAGCTGCACCTTACATTTTTACATGAACAAAACTGTATATACATGTTCGGGAATAAATATCACAGTACAACGTGGGACGATTCACGATTGTAACTAATACAAATCCAACAACAAAGTTGTGCATACATAAACAAATGTCGGGTATATTAATGAACTCCAATGTCTCACCTATAACTTTACTCAACAACCCACTGCAGCGAGTGCTATCTGGGGTAGAACGATGGGTGACGGTACAAGGGATTAAGCTGGTAAGGATTAAATAAACCCATGTATTGAGGAGCTCCAACATTCGGTGCAAATGGCCCGCCTTGAATCCCAGGATAGGTGTGAACTCCAGGCATTACAGAGTATGGTGAATGCCCAAAGGGACCAATCTGTGCCATATTCGGAACAACAGGTGGCAGAACACCAGGGGCAGGAATAACCGGTGTTGGTAGCTTAGTAATATGTGGCCTTGGCCGTTTTAGGTGTTGCTGCCTCTCTTGCAGCTCGTTTTGTTCTTGCTTCTGCAGCTTGTTTTGTGGCTTAGGTTGCTGTTGCCCCTGATTCTCTTGCGGCTTATTTTGTTGTTGCTGTTGCTGCCTCTCCTGCGGCTTAGTTTGTTGCTGCTGCTCCTGCTCTTTCTTGCGCTTCTTGTTTTTCTCCTTTTGCTTCTGCTGCTTGACATGAGGATTTTGTTTCTGCTCTTGCTGCTTCTGTTGAGCCTTTTGCTGCTGCTGTGCATTTGAGGCAGCTGAGGCCTTTATTAAAGTTCGCATTTTTGCATATTCAGCTAACAAATTCTTAATTTCTGCAAAGATAACACTGCATTTCCTAGAATCAGTGCTTTGCTGTTCAACCATATTCTGTGCAACTCTTAGATTATCAACCTCCTTTGATATAGCCGGATTCTGCCCACAGGTAGATGCAACACCATTAAACCAACAAAAAAAACAATGTAATATAGCTGGTGAAGAAAGCAAATCTTATCGCTATATTAAAGTTGAGTACAAAAGTTAGCACAAGAACCACATCACCCCATTCTTCCTATCATTCGATTCATACCCGACAAACAATATGCATCTAATAAAAGCCACTAAATAATCATAAAATCTAAAACACACTATAGACTTCTAAGGAATACTAAAGCTAAACAACACCTTCTTTCTCTAGATTTCTCTCACACACATGAAAAGAACAATTCCATATGATTTGCATAAACATTTCTTCCGACCGTTAATACAAGTTTTCTATACTAAATTAAAAAGATGAAGCAGAATTTCCACAACAATTTGTGGATTCAATCCTAGTTATTAATACCCGCACACACCCACGCATGCGCGCGCACACACAAGAATAGGACTTGTCACTTGTGTAACAAATTCTGACTCTCTGTAAGGTAAAAGATCGCTCCAATTGACGCTTTCTATTAATTTTCTTACAAAGTTGGCTGGTACAGCCACATTGCAATGTAATTGTTTCCAAGGAGTCGTGCATACCGGAGATTTGTGTGATGCTTTCTTGCTAAATATATCCAGAGCAGTGTCTTTCGCCTTTTCAACATATCCCTCCAGAAGAGAAAGCGGGGGATATTTGTCCACCAAATTAAAAACATGTGTCAATTGTATGGCGTCCAGCTGTTGCCCATTTCCAATCAAATAATCAATTAAGTCTGCAAAAAGATGAGGATAGGAAAAATGTCAACAACAGATCTTGCACCACAAATGAGATAGAGGCAAGTATAGTCAATGTTGTCTAAAAGATAAGAGGCTAGTAGCCTAGTACAGTAAATATTGTTGTACCGACACAACACAAGCTGCACAATAGTATCAAAAGTTCAAATGCTGCTACAGAACATGCATTTTGGTGGTTCAGGCGTTCAGCATTCAAAAAAAGTAAAGCATTAAAGGGCCACATCATAACCTGATGTGCTAAGTGTATAGTTTCTAACGAGGCTATTGTTTGCACTCAAAATTTTCCAAGTATATTGTCAGGCCCATGTGCGTTCCACTTAATATGATGGTGAGTAATTGACAACTTGGATTCATTTGGGTTGAAGTTTGTTTTGAATTGATTCGGGTCGAAGTTTGTTTTGAATTCTCATTGAAAAGATTGCATTTGGTGTTTTTAGGTTCGCTGGACCTTTACGACCGGACAGTCTAGGGCTCTAGGCTTGAGTTGCGTGTGTCTAAGTCAGACGTTGTCCAGCCCCTTGGGACCGGACTGGTTGGTGTTTTGCCATCAGAGAATGGTCCAGAGAGGTTGCATTTGGTCCGCAAGGCCAAGGTTGTCCAATGTACAATACTGGTCAGACTAGCCAGTAGTGATCGGACTGGCAGGAGTTTGTACACCGGGCATTGGTCTAGAAAGGTTGCAAATTTGGGGCTGTTTTGGAGCATGGTTGTCACGGCAGAGTTGGTGACCACGTCGAGTGAGGGGTGCCTGGATGCCATGGAGGGGCCACGGCGACGCCTAGGCGACTCGTCGCGCGTACGGCGTACGTGTAGTATGTATAGTTGTATACTCAGTATAGCCAGTTGTCTGGCTAACTGCGCTTGCTGGCTCGCTGAATCGCTGCTCAGCTGTTGTTTAAGCCGCTCGCTACTGTTCTACTCGCATGGGAGAATAGAAGAGAGGAGAGGAGAGATTGTTAACAACGTATGTCACTCAATCTGTATTCACTCAATTAATTGGAATATAATTTGTATCTATTACATTTGTAACAATTTATATGTTAAAACTTGCAGGGGGCAAGGGGGATGTATGCTACATAGGAGAAAAGCAATTGGAATGGGGGGATGGGTGCAACATAGGCTCAATAATTGACAACAACAAAGTACATATGTGCTGCTAAAATTCTCATTTTATTTGCTGCCCCTTAACGCCTTAGGATGTGTAAGGCGTCGCTTCGCCTCACGCCTTACCGCTTAAAAGGTGTCAGAGGGGTGGGTCGCCTCGCCTCACCTTACCGCCTTAATAACCTTAGTCATTGGTGAGTATTGAATCAAATAATCAATTAATACACTGCTCAATTTTTAACTTATTATCATGAACAGTTCCACAGTTAAACAGTGGGAGTCAGAGATGATGAACACTTAGGTGATCAAGTAGGCATTGTTCAGCAATAGGCAAATTGATTATGCAAAGCAGTGAGATGTAACACTAGGTCAAACAGGCAAATACAAGTTGTGGAAAATTAAATTTGCGTCATCTGATTCTCTTTGTGCATTTTTCAGTAGCCTGTGTTTTAGAATTTAATCATTAGTTGCTACTGAACATTCGAAGCAGGTCAAAGATTTGCTAAAATGCCATAACATGTACTATTGAATTATTGCCAAAAGACCAAGCAGAATAGCTCCACATTTCCGATGTGCTACAATTTTAGTTTTTGGATGCATTTGCTATATTCTTGTATGTAGCATTAGTACAGCTGCTTGAATCATAAGAGTACATCTGGGTTAATTGGTTAAATGATGAGCAGAGATTACAGCTTCTTCAACTGGTAATTGCTAAAATTTTGCAAATGATTCATTTTAATTATTATGGAAGCAAAACCTGCTTGCATACAGAATTTCCTGAGGACTTTACAGGAATGATATTCTTTACCAAGTCAAATGGTGCTATTCTGTGATAAGCAAATTGTAGCAGTGTTTTCTCCCTATTCTAGTTTCGTAATAATTATTGGGTTGAGCATACCTGAAAGAATTCCTGAAACTATAGCATAATGGGAATGGAAAGGCGAATATTTGATTGAGAGGACAATATTAGCCATTTCAATGAGTGTTTTGTTCAATGGTGCCAAGAAAAGGGGTGCTCTACCTATGCATCTTACATCAAAAGATTTGCTATTGATGGTCTATCTTAACGGCCAGCAGCATTATATACAGTGCAAGTGTTCACTGCTCAGTAGTGGCAACAAAATTTAGTGACATGAACTTGACTTATTTGCCTAGCATAGATTGAGCCGAAGTGCAGAACACATCATGATTCAGAATGGAGAAAGATTTGTTCGTACCAGTGATCCTACTGACAAGCCCAAGACCCTTGCAAAGCTCGACACTGTTCTTCTTCTGATGTTTGCGTGGGACAGTACCAAAGAGACGGATGATCTCATCGGCATCAAACTCTGATACAACATTGTAAGAAATGAGGAAGTAAAGGAGGCCCCATGAGGCCAGGATGCCAAGGTTCCCGCAACTCCCAGGCTTGTCAATCATCTCCTTCCAATCCTTTGCCAGCCGCTTGGCCTGCTCCATCATGCTCGTGGACAGCTTTGGGGTCACTGCAGGCACGCACCGAATCAGCCCGACACAATTCCCCCAGACCTTGGCGGTCTTGGGCTCCTTGTTGTGCAGGAAACCCCTGACGACGCGGAGGATGAGGGCGGCAGCATCTGGGGCATGGCGCATGACCACAGGAAACTCATGCCGGATGTTGACACACTTGCACACGAGCTCCACCAACCTTGGGGCGTCCATGCTCGCACAAGCAGCCATAAGGTCCTTGCTGCCAATTGGAAGGGTTGGATTGCCCTGTTCCGGAGACACCTTCTTGGCTTCCCCCTTCTCCTCCTCTTCCTCAATGTCCTGTTCCGGAGATGCCTTCTTAGCCTCCTGTCGCTCCTCCTCTTGGGCCTCCCCCATATACTCGTCGGCCTCCTCGTGCTCCTCTTCGGCCTCCTCCTCGTCCTGCACCGGAGACGACTTCTTGGCCTCCGCCGCCGCCGCCTCCTCTTCTTTGGCCTCCTGCATCTCCTCGTTGCTCTCCTGCTCCTCCTCTTCGGCCTCCTGCTCCTCCACCTCCACTACCTCCTCACCGCTGGCTTTCTCTTCCTCGTCGTTCGCATCCTCCTCCTCCTCCTCCTCCTCCTCCTCCTCCTCCACCTCGCTGGCCTCCTCCTCTTCCTCGCTGGCCTCCTCCTCCTCCTCACTAACCTCCTCCTCTTCCTCGCTGGCATCCTCCTCTTCCTGGTTCTTCCCCTTCTCGTCGTCGACGGTGGCGGCCACTGCGGAAACAGCGAGGGCGGGGCGGGCCGCCTCGAGGACCCGGAGCTGGCGGAAGCGGAGCGATATGGAGGACTGGAGGGAGGAGATGTGCGCGTCCAGGTCGCCCCAGGTGAAGGGGAGCGGGAAGGGCGAGCAGGCAGCGAGGTGATCGAAGGCCTCGCGCAGGGCGTCCTTCTTGCCGGGGAGGGCGGCGATGGCGGCCTCCAGCTCCGACGTGGTCATCGCCATCGGCGGCCGGTCGGGGCCGGGCTGCGCCACTGGAGGGGAAGGGGACGGGGATTGGGGTTTTGCGGCGGCGGATCGCGCCGAAGAGGCGGACTTCATCGCGACGCGACGGCGAGGAGTGGAAACCGATGGCAGCCAGGGAGTTTTGGAATAATTGTCGCGTTGGCGCACAACGCGGGGCCTGGGCCCGTGTGCCGGCTGACATGGGGGAGGCCGCAGAGTACGACTCGAATTGCAGTACGATACACTTGGGCCTTTTGGTAGAAGCCCGTGGTCTCGATGGTAGTATTAGTCTGGGTTCGCAAAGACTCTCTTCGTCAGGGGATGAGGTTCCAAAAGCTTTTTTGACACAAACTGGAAACACCTGGATTCCGCAGCAACGTAGCAACCAGACTCATGTTTTCTTAGAGCAAGTCCAATAATGATCTTATAGCCAAGCTAGTCAGCATTTTTGCTGATGTGAAGGAGAAAAGAGAGGAGAGAAATGAGAGCTTGGCTCTCATGCAAGCAACAAGCTGAACACGGAAGCCTATGCAATGATGGGCTCAGATAATAAATGTATGTGAGAAGGAATAGGAAAGAGAATGTGAGACATGATACCACATAATAATAAAAAAAACCTTTTGTAGACAAATAGAAGACAAATTATTGTATAACTTGATTCTTATAACTTGACTTATAGCCAAACACTTGGCTCCATTATTGGACTTGCTCTTAGAACTGAATTAGTTGAAACCTAAGGTGTATTATTCGGTTCTCATTCAATTTTCATATTTTAAATAATGAATTAACCTTTTTTGCCAAGGAAACAATGAATTAACTTGTGGAGGAATACAGGGTTTTACAGATGCAATTAGAAAAAATATGTGTGGATTAAGTAGTACACAATGTTAGTTACAATAAACCAAAATGATATAATAAAAATACCCTTAAGTAATGATTTTAACCTATATAATTGCCCTTTTATTAATCTTCATGTAGTTTCATTTTATCTATTTCAGCTATACATGCTCCTCAAACATGATAATCGAATTGAACCATGATGTCGAAGTGATCAATATTTCCGCTTGACAAAGTTTGGATAGTTTGATTTAGGGGAAATTTCATAATATGCCACTTTAAAAATTGTGATTACGTGAAACATATATTCAAATATTTCGCTTCCTACAGTGCCACTTCAGAGGTGGAAAATAGTCCTAAAGTGCCACTTTAGGCAGTGACGGATCTAGAATAAAAATAACATGAGGCCTTATATTCCGTGTGTACTTATCGACGTATTCATCAATAATATAGTTGATAGTAATGTGTTCTAAATTTTATATCTTTAGACTTGCTATACTCAAGCCAATTGTCATACTGATCAAACCATGCAGAGTAAAATATTCTCTTTTCCTTCCCAAACATTATATAGAAAATCTGTGCGAGGTTGGCAAGGCCTATCATTCAAGTACTTTTTTCTTACCACATCTTTCTGATTAAGAAGATAGTCTCTATTCTTTTCTTTTTTTTTTCCTTGAATCAAACTGAATCTCCTCTTCCTAATTGATTTCTAGACCTTTTGTATTTGTAGCATTGGCACTTGATCCTAGTGCCTTTATTTTCAAAAATGGCTCCATGACTACGGACTACCTGCCATGGGGAGATGACAATTATTTATAGTTAGAACACATTGAATTAGATATTGAAATACATTGAAAATTTTTCTAATTTAATTATTGCAAAAATCAAAATAGGGCATTCTAATATTAAAACCTTAACCCACAAATATTTTAAAGATTATAGAATTGAAATACTAAAATCGAAATCACAAAATTTATTACCTATTTTGGTCGGCTGATCGTTATTTCATTAGCTATGAAGATAATTGAACATTTATTGCCGCGATGAGACGATGAGTGGACAACCTCATCTATTGCCGCGACCGTCGGCCATACTACATATAGCATATATACACTGAGATTTACTCCATTTGTATGCACGCGCAGTGAGATTAACACGGCGAGAAATCTAAACATACCATCCGACATAGGCAAGCGCAGGCGAGAAGCGGCCAACGTGCTTCCGGATGACAGCAGCTCTGGCGTCGGGCCCGTCATCGCTACAGATGAAAGGTTTCATTCGTCGCGTGTCACGTGGAGAATAAGGGAAGGTAGGTTAAGCGTCATCTGGACCTAACGTTGGCTACTTGGTTGGCTTAGGGTTGGCACTGGCTTGGGTCTTAGGCTGGCATTGGTTTGGGGCTGGACCAGTTGGTAACCCACACTCAATCAATTCAAGAAACCCATGTTATTTTGTTCTCTTTTCACGATCGGTTGATATATTGTATCGTGCCAACTTCAACTTACACTCTCTTTTTTAGTGTCTTGCTTTGTCAACGTTTGGCATGTTTTTCTTTTCTTTTCTCCTCTATTTGTCAACATATTTAAGCATTCTTTCTTTTAGATAGATGTAGTTCTTGATATGTGGGGGTACTAGATTTTGGTATATAGGGCACACACTGTGTAAACTTAAACTCTAAGCAACAAAAATTAAAATTGGTCCGGAGGCTATGCCCCCACTGCCTAATGTGCATCTGCCCTTGACTTTAGGTGTTTTATCTCCTTTTTCGTCCTTCTTCACATATATTGCACATGGTAAAAAGACCATTTTGTCCATAGTACTGTTTAACTTGCTATGGGGATGGCACCGAGGCATGACAAAACATTCCCACCCATGACGGGGAAAACCTCCATTACCAACCCAATAAAAACCTCAAGGAGGTTTACTCCTGCTACAATCTTCATATTGCTGCATCAACTACTTCCCCAGATGATCTTCATACCGCTGCTTGAATCCGTGCACTCGATGTGTTCCTATTGGTCGACCGGATGCGCTGTCCTTTTGCTCGTTGAATGTGTCACCAACTCAGCATGGTTATGTAGGGCAGCTTGGCAAGAGTTCTTTTAGATCCAGAGACTACCCAGATTCTGCATGTTCCTCAAGGAGGTTTACTCCTGCTACAATCTTCATATTGCGGCATCAACTACTTCCCCTTACGATCTTCATACCGCTGCTTGAATTCGTGCACTCGATGTGTTCCTATTGGTCGACCAGATGCGCTGCCCTTTTGCTCGTTGAATGTGTCACGTGCGACCAGTGGCGAAGCCACGTTCAGCCGTCGGGGTCCGACGACACCAACGACTCGGCCGTAGTACCTGATAGCGATGGATTTTTTGCCGTGTACGACCCCACCAAATTTTTACCGAGACCCCAGTGGCCCAGCGACAGCAGCAGTCTGCAATACGTAGACACGTAATCCATTTGCTCAGCCCATCAAACAGCAGTCCACAATAGCCCATCAAGGCCACATACGTACGTACGTGATTACAGAATTAGAGTGGAGCCGCCAGTCGCATCAATCCATCCGATCTAGCGATCGGTATTCAGTGCACGCCGCCCTTTCGCTTTCGACTCGAGTTTCTTATCCGAGTCTTCTTGACTTCCGTCTTCCCCGTTGACGGCCATTGCCCGTCGGCGCGCGCGTCGCGCCGCCCTAGCACCGCCGCCCACCGCTCGTCCGTGAATCTCCGATCTCAATTCTCAAGTTCTGCGATGTCCTCGCTCCCGCATCTCTGAATCTCGATTTAAAGTTGTTTCACTACAAGAAGATGCCGGTATCCATCTACTATTCTACTAATATTCTATTAACCATGTACGCATACATCTTATTTGCTTTAGTATTTTTAATTATGTAACTAATTTAGTAATTGTACAATCAATCGAGCACTTTGAAAGGATTTCTTAAAGGCCATTGCCCCTACCGATGGTAATGACAATAATCATGGAGACACTTCAAGAATAAGAAGAGATGGAGATGGCACTCCATCAAACATTAATCTGTACTATTCAGCGCACTTCACGGATCTCACGAGTGAGGTAAATTTTGATGAGCTTCCATATGATCCCGCGGATAGAAGGAGAATATCGATTACATAGGCGACAAATTGCAAGATGACGTAAGACGAAAATATTTGACTAGAGGTCCTTGTAAGCCACCACCTGGTTTTATGTTTCCAACGATAATGATAGCGGGTTTTCCACGACGGTGTCAATATGAATGGTTCACTAAATATGATTGGTTAGAGTACAGTGAAAAGATGGATAAGTGTTATTGTTTATATTGTTACTTGTTTAGAGATTGCAACAAGGGCCAAGGTGGGAATGATGCATTTGTAATAGATGGTTGGGATGGCTGGAACAAATCTGATAGGCTTCGAGATCATGTAGGTAGTAAATGTAATAGTTTTCATAACACGGCTGTGAAAAGATGCAATAATTTGTTGAATCCTGGCCAGTCAATTGCCGATGCTTTAAACAAGCAAAATGATATCACTAAAGAGCAGCATCTACTTCGCCTAAAGACATCTATTAAAGCTGTCCGATATTTATTGCATCAAGGTTTAGCTTTCGTGGCCACGATGAATCAACAGATTCTACAAATAAGGGAATTTTCGAGAGTTAGTACAACTTTTGGTGATGAAAATGACAAAGTAAAGAAAGTCATTGGAAGTAATGCTCCTAAAAATAATAAGATGATTGCTCCGAAATTCAAAGGGATATTGCGAATTGTTTTGCTTGAGGTAAGAAACGCCTCATTATTTTTTTACAAACTATGTCATCTCTCATAGTCTATAATGATAAACTAACTTTTACTTGTTTTTGCAGATCATTGTGAAATCTATTGTTGAAGAAATTGATGGTGATGTGTTTTGCCTTTTAGTGGATGAGTCGGCTGATGTATCTGGGAAGGAACAAATGGCAGTTGTCTTACGGTATGTTGATAAGCTTGGGGTAATAAAGGAGAGACTTATTGCTTGTTGTTCATGTGCAAGAAACATCACTTCATGTCTGAAATCAAACATTGATAATTTGTTTGCTAAGTATGGATTGAGCATAAAGCAAATTAGAGGACAAGGTTATGATGGAGCAAGCAACATGAGAGGTGAGTTCAATGGATCATGGACTTTAATTGAGAGAGAGAACACTTCAACAGTATTATATCCATTGCTTTGCTCATCAGTTACAGTTAGTCATTGTCGCAGTGGCTAAGAAGAATGATGATGCTAGTGACTTCTTTGACATGATATCCCTATTGCTTAATGTGGTAGGAGCTTCCTGTAAACGAAAAGATATGATTCGAGAAAGTCAACAGGAGAGAGTTAGAAAAGCCATAAGCAATGGACAGCTAACTAGTGGAACCGGATTAAATCAAGAACAATCCCTTCAAAGAGCTGGAGACACACGTTGGGGTTCTCATTTTAGAACCCTTAAGAGCGTAAGCAATCTATTCCCGAAGTTATTGAAGTGCTCCAATATGTGGAAAAAGATGGTCCAACTGATGCAAAGAGACGCCAAGCCCGTGGTCTCCTAGACTATCTCAAGGATTTTGACTTTGTGTTTCACTTGCACCTAATGTTGCTTATTTTAGGCCATGCAAATTCTTTGTCACTGTCCTTGCAGAGGAAAGATAAAGACATCCTGGAGGCCATGTTAGAGGTGAAGTTAACCAAGCAGAAATTTCAGAAAATTAGGGATGATGGTTGGGATGGTTTGCTGCAGACTGTATACTCCTTTTGTGAAGAGCATGGCATTCCTAAGTTGGATATGGATGAGGAATATATTGATCGCCATAGGCCAAGAAAAAAGACCAATCGCACCAATTATCAACATTATAGATATGATTGCTTGAACCCAATTGTTGATTTGCAGCTTATAGAGTTCAATGATCGTTTTAACGAGGTAAACTCTCAGTTGCTTACTCATATCGCTGCTTTCAAATCCCAAGAATTCTTTTGAGGCATTCAAATCGAGAGTCTAATGGAGTTGGCTAAGTCATATCTCGATGATTTCAACTCAATGCAACTTAAAGATCTTGATCGAGAGCTTAATTTTTACATTGACAATATGCGAGCTGATGAAAGATTTGCCAACTTGAACACTATTTCGAGCTTGCTAGGTTGATGGTGGGTACAAAAACATTTGGGTTTTCCTTTGGTTTATCGACTTCTCAAGCTAGTCTTGGTTCTTCCTATCGCCATCGCATCGGTGGAGAGGTGTTTCTCAAAGAATGAAAATTGTGAAGACAATATTGAGAAATCGTATTGGAGATGGATTTATGAACGATTGTATTATATGCTTTGTGGAACCGGAATTTCTATCCACAATTCCAATCGAAGATGTGATTGTTCGCTTTCATAAAATGGAGGATCGTAATCGTAGAGGGAAACTGTAAGAGGTAACTACTCTTGTAATTTTGTGAAACCTTATTTTGCCACAATATGCACTGTTATACTATGAACTTGATATTATGCATGGTATTATATTATCAGACCCTACAAATTAGCACTTAGTAGTCTGAGTACCGACCCCGGCTGCCATTTTTCCTGGCTTCGCCGCTGCATGCGACATAGGGAGCCCATGGAATCAACAAACAACCACGACGCCTTGTGCCTCGACTACTACTACCAATCTTTGTCACCGTGCTTGCCACGGTGAATTTCTCGGCATTTGTGGCACTGAGATGTAGGTACTTGTACATGTTAGACTATGTGGCTAGGTCTACAATATTTTGGTGATGAATAATTAACAATGATTAATTTATAATGAATATCTTATAATACTACTTATCGGTGTTATGCGAGTCGTATGGCGTGTGTGGACTGATGTTGGTTAAGTTGGGACGAACTTGTGCTAGAAAATATTCTTTGGTCTTTGCATATGCAGGTTGAGCATGGAGGAGATTATGGTCAGTGACGAGGTGGATCGGAACTAGAGTGGGAGATCCGAGGTTCAGACAGTCAAAGAGGTCACGAGATGGTCGAACTCATGCTTAGGGCGCATGGAGATCAGAGATGGATGGTACGCGTTGGAGCTACGAAGGTGTGGTCCGGAGGCTACGACACATGATGGATGATACGTGGAGAAGCTACGTGAGGTGCGGCCCTGAGGCTTCGACATATGATGTGTTAGTAAAGTTGAAATTTTGAAAAATCCATGTTAGAAAGGGTTTCGGGTCCCTTCAAAAGTAGTAGGCCGAAAGCCCGATTGAGATAAAAAGGTTTAGATCTGGTTGGACGAGTTGTATTAGGATTTTGAGTAGAGATTGAATAGATGTCATAGGAGACTGCATAAAATATATACCGTGTGCGGCGCCGTGATAGACTGAACGGAAAAAAAGGAAAAACATTGGATGCATGCATGTATACGTTGCTGTGTACGCTGATGGATAATTAGAGTGGTTAGTATGCATCGTTGATGGAAGTTTTGAGAGCGGCGGTCGGGTTGCTTTTTGGCTAGAGAGTCATTTTATTGAGTAGGCGGCCGTTCATTGACGGAAGGTGTGAGCAGGCAGCCGCATTTTCTGGTTTTCTGACAGTGTCGTATTGAAGAAAAGTTTTGGCAGCGTTTCTCTCTTCGGATCGTTCGCCGGCATCTCTGTTTTTCCATCCGCGGTCGTGCACACGGAGTCGCGTGAGCCATCAGAGCCAGAACAGATATTAAAAATAGAAATAGGAGTGCTGGCTTGCATGTGGAGTATTGATTTGTATTGAGTAGCATGAATAGAGAAGTGTCAAGCGGCGGCGGAGACTCGCTGATGGTTTTGAGCAGGCCAATTTTTTTGTGATCGAGTTGAAGCCGTGACGCCTGAGCGAGAGATCGTAAAAAAAAATAGAGTATAAGGTATTTCATCTTTTAATATTAATTTTTGTTGTTTCTTTTTTTTTTTTGCTGTGATTGACAGGTTGGACTGTTATAAAATAGCAGAGGTATAACAAGAAAAAAAGCTTTCACTGGGCACTGCAATCATTCACCCCCCCTCTGATTGCCATCGACGATCGTACAAGTGGTATTGGAGTAGGTTACAATGGCATTAGATCGGGATCGCTTTTCAGGTAAGCCACCGTTTTTTTATTGATCAAATTATCTCTATTAGAAAACACGCATAAATATTTTTCTTCAAGCACAAGGTAATTTTATTTGGCGAAAAGTTGAAAATACATATGAAATGCCTCCTATTGTTATAGCTGAAAATTCCTCTAATGTTGAAGCTAATGCTAAGGCTAGAAATATTTTGTTGTAAGGTTTAAGTAGAAACGAGTTTATCAGAATTGATCACCTTAAATCTGCAAATAAAATTTGGACCACTCTAGCGAATTATCATGAAGGATCTAAATCTGTTAAAGGTGTGCGTTAGAATCAATTCAAAAAAGAGTATTCTAAATGTGAAATGAAATCTGGAGAATTAGTAGATGCTCTTTTTTATCATTTCAATAAAATTGTTAGTGATTTGCAATCTGTAGATGTGACATATTCTGATTCTGACAAGTGACAATGACCGTCAAATTTTAAATGCTTTGGATATGTCTGTTTGAATGTGTTAGTCACTACTATTAATCATTCTATTAACATGAAAACACTCACTTTGAATAATCTTTATTCCAAGATGAAAACACATGAAATTGATGTTTTGGCCAAGATAATTCTTTAGGCTTAGTGACTAACCAAGCTGACAGTTCTTCTAGTTCTTCTATTGTTTCCTTGTCTGCATTGTGTTCTATTTCAGATGAGCAATTACAGAAAATTCCAGAAGAGCAGCTTGTACTTCTCTCCAACAGGGTGACCAAGACAATTAACAACATCAGATCAAAACGGAAATGTGCTCCAATCAAATGCTATGAATGTGGTGAGCTAAACCACATTAAAATGAATTGCCCCAAACTGAGGAGCAAGGGGGTCAAGGATAACAAGACTCCAACTCATTGCTTTCAAATCGAGATTGATCCAACAAGAAGCGCAATTATCGCAAGGTAGTCAACAAGATAATTTCAGCACTTGATGAGATTGTTTTGAGTGATGATAATTCTGAAAGCGATGATGAGAGCAATGATAAGAAGGCAAAAGAGGTGGACTTCACATGGATGTGTTTTATGGCCAACAGTAAGGAGCTTAATGATGATGATTTTTACAGTGATTCTAATAAGGTAAAATATTCTTACACTGATTTATCTCGTGCTATACTTAGATTGATAGAGGAGCACAAAAAGTATAAAAATAAAATTAAAAATCATGATTTCATTGTTGAGAGCTTAAATTCTGAAATTGATAGACTTAGAGGCTCTATTCCTGATGATGAATCTTGTGAGTCTTGCCAAGTTTTACATACTGAGTTGAAGTCTGCTGCAACAATTAATGCATCAAATCTGGCTCAACTTAGTGATGTAAATGTTAAACTTGATGAATTAAGATTGACACATGACTCTTATGATAAAAAGTTAAAACTTGCAAATGATAAAATTGAAAAACTTAAGTTTAGCTCTTCTACATGTTTAGAGTTAATTACTTCAAATGATCAATCTAAAACTTACTCTAATTATGAATTGTTAAAAGTAAGACTTAATTCATCTTAGGAAACAATTCAACAGATACTTTATAATGAGATATCTTCTTACTCTTACTGTTCTAAGCTTAACATTAAAATAGAACCTTTGACTAAACAACTTAATGACTTTGCTGAAAAAGAAAGATTGGTTCAGTCTAGTGTTTCTAAGAATCTTGTAAATGAACTTATTAAATGCACAACTTGTCTCACTCTAGCTAAAGAAAATGAGTACTTGAAAGACACTTTAGAGAGATTTTCTTTTGACAAGAAAATTTTCAATATGATTCTAGACAAGTCAAAAACAAGTGTGAAAAATCGTGGTCTAGGATTTAATTTTGTTGAGTATGCCAAGAATAATCCTCCAAAGGTTATTAAGCTTCTTGAACCTGGAAAATTGAAATAAACTGCTGGTTTTGTGCAAAAATCATCGAATAATGTTGTAGGTGCTAGCTCATCATCATAAAAGAATTCTGATAACGTTAAATTTCATTGCAACTACTGTGGAAGAGATGGACACTTGAATGAATTTTGCTTTAGACGTGTTAAGAAAGAGAGGAAGGAAAGATTGAATGCTTTAAGACAAAAATGTACAATCTCTTTCATTCCTATATCTCATGCTAAATCTAGGTTTTTTAGAGAACTTTTATGATGACTTTAAATCTGGTTCACGTGCTGGTTTTGGATTTAATTCAAATAATTCACATTCTTTTCGGTATTCTGATCACCCACATGCACGTGATTTTGGTTCTAGCTTTGTTGCTCCTGTTCGTCGTGCGTCTCAGTACTAGATTTCTATATCTTATTTCACTAACCTGACTACTATGAGACCGATGTTTCCTATGATGTAAGAACAACTGACAAGGATGGAGAACATAAGCTAGATTGGGTTCCGATCTTTTACATCATTGCTTGATTGGAACGCTTGATTGTTCTTCACTCCTTTGATAGCTTTCAAGAGATTTCACTTTTTGAGAGAAACCATATGAAAAATGTGATGTAGTCTTACACCTTGTTGAGTCTGATTTTCAGATGGCTGATATTCTCAATAAGTCGTTTGATACTTCTCGTTTTCCTCATGTGTGAAGTGAGTTGGGTGTGTTATATCTTATGGATTATTCTGAGGGGGAGCTTGTTGTTTAAAAATTTAGGAAATTTTGTTTATTATACTTGTCAAATAAATCAATAAGTCCAAGATATTGAAATTAAATGAGTTATTTAAATAGAGCCCTCTTTAGCATATTTACTCATATACTGTGTAGCTTTGATCAGGACTGGATATAATTAATTTGCTATATTTGAACTAAAATATGACATGGCGGAATACTTTAACTAAATTAATTATAGATAGTACTTTACAATGTTCATCGAAAAGGATTAGCTTGATTGTGAATCTTATTTTAAATCTCGGCTATGAGGCTCGCATGTTTTATAATGCGATCTTTTTATGATCACTCAATTTGGCATGTTATACAAAATGATAAAGAGACAATTGAAAAGATGTATGCTTCAAGCATGCCATGGTACACAAAAAGAAAAAGGCACAAAGAGTCCACAAATAAAAAGAAGTATGATTCAAGCGTGTCACCATCTAAAACAAGTATGCTACAAGAATTTCATTATGAAAAGAAGCATGCTACAAGCATGCCACATGCCTATGAATTGAGTGTGGAGCAATAGGTTGTTATATGAGACTGCTAGCTCGTCTGGATTTAAAATTTGCTTCACTTTTAGGTTTTGACTTTTTGTTGTAATATATCATTGTGCTCTTTATAATTGATTTGGCCATTGTTGAGATGCATGTTATTAATATAAATTGTTTAATCATGTTTAAGACTGGTTTTGACATTGTTATATGATATATAATTTTATATGATTTAGATAACTCTACTAAAAAATATGGCTTAGTTCTTTTATTTAATCAATGCACAATAACTTGTATAATCTACAATGCTTCTTGATTTTTACTCTCAATGCTCCTTCTTAGAATTATTCCTTCTTTTAATTTTCTTGATAATTACATTGCCAAAGTGGGAGAAATTTGGTGTGCTTTGTGAGAAATTAAAGAGAAATATTAGAGAAATTTGCTAACTTTGCCTATCTTGTGTTAAGGGGGAGAGTCTTTGAAGAGATCTGAGATTTGTGGCTTAAAATGCTTTTTCAGCTTAAGTTCTTCACTTATATCTATTTGAAACTAATTTATCATGCAATCTTGAGGTATTGCCAATGTATTCATTAAGGGAGAAATTGTTAGACCATGTGGCTAGGTCTAGAATATTTTGGTGATGAATAATTGATAATGGTTAATTTATGATGAATATTTTATTATATTGTTTATTAGTGTTATGCGAAGCGTATGGCGTGTGTGGACTGATGTTGGTCAAGTTGAGACGAACTTGTGCCGAAAAATTATTCTTTGGTCTTTGCATGTGCAGGTTGAGCATAGAGGCGATTATGGTCGTGACAAGGTGGACCGAGAATAGGATGGGAGATCCGAGGTTTAGACGAAGATGCTCAAGGACTGATGAATACCCATTCTTAAAATTTCCATCACCTTTCCATCTTGGATCTAAAGATAGTTCATATAGTGCTTAGATGAGTTCGTCATCCTCAGACGAGGTCCACTTCCTTTTATTTCCCCCTTCCACACACAATAATCGAGCTTTTGGCATGATTCATGTCTGCAAAAGTGTCCAAGTTCATTAGTTTACAAAATATTTTGATTGGCAACAAGTAGACATTGAAGTTCAATATGTAGTAAGCTGAATATTGGGTCTTTTCTTTTCTTTATCCTATGCAAATAATAATAGAATTACTATACTATGCACATAAGAATTAGATAGGTACTGATAAATAAGACACATAGTACAACCAACTAAATGGCATGGTCAGTTTGTTAACAATAAAAAATAAATCCCTTTCTTTTCTGCCATCACAGCATGTCTAGATTATATATACACAAACTCTATTTCCCATGTACAACTAGAGAGCAATATTGAGGAGGTGCAAGTTCAGTACTGTTTCACAAGATCAACCAACCAAAAACAAACATGAATAGGCCATCTCTAATCTAGAAATTTCAGTAGGTAGACAAACATGAATAGCACATGAATTACAAATATATATGTGTGTGTGCACGCGCGTGCATGCGTGTAACCATACCGTCATTTTGTAAGTACTCAAAATCTGGCAATTAAATTCTAGTATACATCTATAAACTATACAAGTATATTGCAGTACTAGAATAGGGTGCTTCCATAAGCCCCCTTTCAAAATTAAATTAAAAACAATTAACTTTATGCAACATACACAACACTTGAGAAAAAATTGTACGAGATACACAGCACTTGAGCAAAAAAAATATACACTTATGAACTATAAACCAAAATCTAACTACTAGGAGTACCAATTATTGATAAATAGTGACACCATTTTCCTGTTACCACTCATTTGAAAGAGGACAAACCATAGGAGTCTTATCAAGTAGCAACTTGAAATTTTCCATGGGATAAAATTAGAGCATCTAGAGGAATTTATTCGTTCTAATTTCATGTATATGAGCTACTGTGCTACTCTTTCAATCATAGACTTCATATCAAGTAGATAGTTTTGCAAGGAAAATTACAAGAATAGAACTATTCAAAGACAACACTGCAAAAATTGATTTCAGACATAGTAAACAAATAAACACATCCAAAAGAATAGATGTCATAATCCATATTGTTTACCATAATAAATAAACATTCCTAAGAAATAAATAGGCACCAAAATTAGAAGTAGTACAGTGGTCGAAGAAGCACTAATCATGGGCCTCTTGTTTTGTAACAATGATAGGTGCAGTCTTTCTGTGATCACCACCTCCTGGTCTCTTTCTCTGAGTAAGAATTAACTAAAACTAAACCATGCAAGAAATTGCAACAAACTTGTAGTGACAACCAACAATTGACCGTGCAAGAAACCAACACAAGCATTCACTGGAAATGTTTAACATACCCAACATTCATGGAAAGTACAAGCATCCTATACCAATAGGAACTAATCTACCAATCAAGCACACACAGTAATCTGATTAACACAAATCCTTTGGTATCTGCAAATTAATAGCAATACATCTACCTACTATTTCATATATCACAAGAAACTTTCCAAAATTTTTGCTCAAAATATAGAAAGAACAAGCAACTTCACGTACAAGGTGATAAGTTAGGGTTCGTCTAATCTAGGGGATTGATGGGCTAGAGTTTGGGTAGGGAGATGTAGAAGTTGATGTAGATTTCCTCGACGGAGCAGTCAAGCAAGCAGTCAGTGGTGGATCTCGATGCTGAGGGAGAAGTGGACAAGGTGGCGCTGACCATGGCTTGGCCTAGCGCACACCACCTAGGGATGGGAGACATGCCAGTGTGCAGAGGAGAGGCGCAATGCAGAGGAGAGGTGTTGGTAGCACGGAGGCATGATGCAGTAGGCAACGGAATCGCGTGTGGAAGGTGGGAGGCGACGAGGGGATCGAGTCAGTATAAGATCTAGGAGTCCGACTAGAGGGGGTGAATAAGCGGTTTTAAAATTCCATTGGCTAAAACCAAGTTTACAATGCGAAAGCGTAAATCAATTTGGTTTAGCACAAATAAAACCTAAATCAACTAAGTTCACCTAAGTGCACCAACAACCTAAGTCTATATCAAAGGATTACAATACTAGGGTGGCAAGCAATTAATTTAATTCTATAAATGTAAATTGCTTGAATGTAGATTGAGCACAAGAGAACAAACCACAATGACATGGTTTCTTTTTACCGTGGTGTTCAGAGACTTGTCGGTCTCGCTTAGTTCATATTGAGATAAGTCCAAATGAATTGGACTGGTTCCATGAATTAAGCCAACACCTCAAATCCACTAGTGGTAATTCTTTCTCGCTCTGGGTAGGTGAGCTCCAACCTTCACAACACATTAGATTTTCTCACAATCTTCTTTGAGAAGATCACCACGCACGACGCCTACAATGAAATCTAGGAGTCGGCAACCTCTAATAGTAATAAGTCTAGCCCCTTGCTTGACTCTTACCATGTGCAACGAATGCACAAGCACAAGTGGATACAAAATCCACCTCTAGATACAACACATGTGATACGGGGTCGCCCGATCTTCTCGACGTAGGATGGATACTCACGGGAGTCTTGATGAATCGTAATGATCCTCCAATGCCAGTGCAAGGGACGAACACTCTTTAATCCGCCAAAACACACTCGTGCTGATTTCGCCGACCACCAAGCGAAGATCAATCGTGCACCCAATTCCCAGCGGAAAGGCTGAACGATCTTGATTGAAGAAGACACTCCTAATTCCCTTAGGAATTTCGGTAGCAAAGATAAACTCGAAAACTTTAATAGATTGATTTTTCTTAAACGTGGTCTGCCTCAAACAATGGGAATACAAGGGGGTTTTATAGTGTTCTCCCCGACTCACGCAAGGAAAGTCTTGGCCGAATCAACTCCTTATTCGGTTAAAGTTTCCTAATCCAATTCCTAAAACTTAGCAATCTGTTTCCTTTATTTTTCGGGTTAAGCCCCTATCCTATTACAAGACCGAGATTGAGATGGACTCGGTCACCCTTTGGGCACGCAGGCCACATCTTGTGTACGCCGTGTTCTAGCTCCTTGCCTGCATGGGCTCTTCTTCTCATGACTCATGGCCAGTTGGTCCTTCTCCACTTGATCTTCTGTTGCTTAAAATCTGAGAACACATAACATATTTGCATTAGGTAGTATGCTATTCTCATCTAACGTAACAGAAAACTCTCTAAGAAACAAAAGCACCTGTTGTTGAAGTAGTTTAACTCTTACTCTTGTCATAGGACCCTTTGGGGCCTCATCACTAGCTTTGTCATGCACACTTGGAGTGGATGAAGAATGTGTAATAAAGATGTCCTCATCAACATGCAATCTAGAACATTTCTTTATACTCGTAAGGTGCAATATATGCACAATTGAGGGGAGAATCTTACACTAGCTCAAATGAATAAAATGGAGTGCCAAAGATCTATCTCCAACTAGTCACAAGGGGCACTACAAGAGATGTTGGGTTCTATGGCATTTAGTTTATGTCATAATATCCGCAATTTATATCATAGATTAACATTTATGACACCCGAGTGACGAAAAAGCTTGCGTCACTAGTCATGCGCCTTAAACCATGTTCTATGTCGTTTACCTGTTGGTGTCATAAATTTATGACATTGGGTTTAATGTCACAAAATTTTATGACATTGGGTTTTAAGTCACAGCTCCTTGCACCATGCCACATAGATGACACGTAGGCAAATGCCACGTAGGATTAGAAACGTCATAAAATTGAATTATGGCCTGTTAAAGCCCACGAAACGAGCAGGCTTTTAGTGGGGTCAGCCCAGATTTTTTTCCTGTGCTATTGGGGCCCACACAGAATTTATTTGGGCCAGCGCACATTTTTTTGTATGCTGTTTAGGGCCTACCCAAAATTTATTTAGGCCAACCCACGTAGCTTTTTATTAGGCTAGCCAAACAACACAATTTCAAAACAAAAAATTTCCATATTCATATATGCATTCCAACAGATGTAACAATATATAGATCCTGCATTTCAAATATAACCAATACACAAATCTTGCATTTCAAATAACACATCCATTCCACCAGCAAATATTCGCATTACATTCATTGTTGTGAGTCTCCAAAATCAGAACCTTCATTGCCAATATGAGGACCAGAAGTTCACAGCCAGAAACAGTGACCACACATAAGGTTCACACATAGCTTAGATACATGCTAATCTGAGGACAGTTGCTGTTCAAGAGCTTACCAACATCACACAAAAATCTCAAGGTCATCTCCAAAATCGCATACATGGCTAGAGCTTCGGTCACAGGTATGTGTCCATATCAAAATGACAGCCAAGACACTGATCTGAGGAAGTTTCGAAACTTACTGTGAGGCATTAGATGATGCAGAATTGCCACCAAAGAAAGAACGAAAGAAGCCATGCATCTCACTTATTTGGTTCTTCAGCCTCTCAGTCTCTTCTTCCACCTTCCTTCTTGCATCCCTCTCCTCCTCTACTTGATTCCTCAGATCAACCATCCGAACTCGAACTTCTGCTCCTTCCTTCTCAAAGAATTAGTTCACTCTCAAGCTCATGTACACGCTTAGCAACTTCAGCAGCTTTGGCACTTTTCTTCGTTTCTGCGCACACGATGCCAACATTTTGAAGGAATTTTGATCTTGGCATAACTTGAGCTACAGCTTGGGTTGGAGTCTTTGCAACTTGCCCTTCTTGTGGTGGTTCAAGAATGATGGCCTCCATTTGAGCCTAGCAATAGAAAAAAAGCAATTCAGGTTTCTCGCATCCCAATTTTTGTTCATCATAGTACAAAAGAAGAAAGGAAGATGTACTCACAATAGCTTTTTGTGCGTCCTCACTATAACCTGTCTTGCTGCTGCAATGTGTGTCCTTGAAAAAGTCAATCGCAGTGGGTGGGGCATCCTTAAATTTAGTCTTCTGAAACATGTAAACAGCAATTTAAACAATTGAAATAGAAATTTAACAGCAATTGAAACAACAATTTAACAGCAATGTGTGTCCTTACTTTTAATCAGTACTTCAGTATTGGTAATGATTAGCTAGTTGAGGCACAATGCATTTATTTATTAGTTACTAACAACTAGTCATTAGTCCAATAGAAAGGATCGTATGTCGCAGCTTAAGAATGACCATATTTCACTCTCAACCCACAAAAGCACAGGACATCAAGTGTACAAAGACCAATTTTAACTTACTAAGTCTACATCCATATGGGCAAATAGTGTTGATAATCATATTATCTCTTTTCCAACAGAGAAGGGCCAAATTATTACTTGTCGAGCCTCACAATAGAAATGTTTTGTGAATTCTAGTGTTCATCCTGAACTACCTAGAAGGGCATTTTCCCTCTATGTGTATCAAGAATCTTCGACAATGTCACTGCCAAATGGTAGAATCTTAAATGTAATCTTGCATGGCTGGATACAAATAATTCAGTCTTATAGTAAATTCAGATCCATACTACATGGTATACGTTCATTCGCTGGCCTACTTTGAAGAAAGATTAAATGGAGCACCTTTCTCAATTCAGATCCATACTACATGGTATACTGATATTATGCTAGAAAAGAAATGTGTGGTTGTATCGTTAGTGAAATATTGGCTTAATGTGAGTATGTGGACTTCTCATCTATACTATTTTTCATGGCGAGAAAAATTACTTTACAGTTTTAATTTTGATTAATCATACCATTGCTATGACACATCCTACTCTGGCCGTCATTTTATGTTTAAATATATTAGAAACAATAAAATTTCACTTCTTGGAGACAACTTACTGAGCCTACCATGGACAACTTGCTGGATTGAAAAGCCCGCCCTCTGACCAATCGAACCTCATGCTATTACTAGGCGTGTCCATGCAACTTATATCTGTCTCCTAATTTTTCCACTAAAATCAAATTATGGAAAGCAGTTCCTATTTTCTAGGCCAGAGCTTCTGAAGGAATAAAAGAGACCTTTGCTGTAGATGTATAGTTTACCTTAAGTGATACATCAAACTTAATCAGTATCATGTCGTCCTATGTGCCTTCTAATTTGCCTTTTTATTCTTAGTGATACATAAAAATCTTTCTGTTTTCTTTCTCTTGTATATGTGCCTTCAAATTTGCCTGTGTTCCTACTTTATTGTTGTGCCCTTTCTAGTTTTCTTATTACATATATTTTTACTCATGTTGGGAAAAATGAGTTTCTTGCAGACTGAACTTCATGGAATGGCTGCTTTGCAGTGGTCCATCTGTCTAGATTCACTCTGGAGGTATTTTCCTTTGTTTCTTATGCCCTTTCCCTGCATCGCTGTTATTCATCAAGTATGTATATATTCCCCTGTTCAGGTGCAAATGCACGGCAACATACTAAAGTCCTAATCCCTTGAACAAACCTATGTTCCGTTCTTCGGTTTTGAATAAAACTGGGATGATTTAAAGCTCATAGCTTCTATGATTTTTGTATGTGTGCATGCACATTTGTGCCCATGTGTCTAGGCAATGGAATGGTTTGATGTGCAGATTTTTCACATGCATACAATATACTTTTAAATAGTTGCGCATTTTGATAGAAACATTGGTGCCATTAGTCTGTTTAATTACATCTTTGTATTTTTGAAAGTTGCTGCATATGTATTCCATGCATATCTTTTTTTGACAGGTCTAAGGAAGCCATGAGCATGTAAATTAGGCACTGAATTATTTATAAGACTGAATTTACACATTTGCACGCAAGTAGTTAGGCATGGAGCACCTTTCTCAATTGTCAGCAGCACAACTTATCATCCTTTATATAGGGAAAGTTTGATCATAATCATTGTTGATGTCTTTTTACGTGGGGGCATGTATTATAGCACATATGTTATATGTATCCAACAACTGTATATGCTGTGTTTTAAGCATCTTTAGTTTTAACTAAGCTTTCATTATCAACCAAATGATGAACCTTTAAAAGGATATAAATTAAAACTAACCAAATTGACAGCTTTGTCTATATATCCACCAATTTGAGACAATCGATTCTTTCTGATATCCAAAAGAATCCTAGCTGCCATTTCACTAATATCTAATACACTTTTTAATCATGATCGCTTAATGGAAAATTATTCAGACAATCATGGTAATAGAGATCTGCACAGGAAACTTGACAAGTAGTAATATGAATGACAAACTTATTGATGCAGTTATACCAACAACTACCAAACAAAGACATGCATGGATCAACGACTACCAATGACTCAATCTCCAGAGATGGACTAATTCACAACAGAGAGATGATGACAAAGACATTATGTCTTACATTTTCCAGAGATTAAATCACAGAACCAGTGCAATCGGGTTCACTAAAAATAGCAATTTGAGCAGCAGAAAAGTACTTTGTTGACACCAGAAAGCAGAAAAGTAGCTTACCGTGACATAACATTGAGCGGTATAGGACCGAGATCCTGTCTTCTGCTGGTATTTTACTAGCTCATGGCTATCCTTAGCTTTCAAACATTTTTCCTATAGAAAGGCAAACATTAATCGGAGAGGTGGTTCTTTTTTAAGTCAACATTTGTGAGAGATATTTAGGAAGGATACCTTGTGCTTTGGGGTAGACCACATGTCTACGAGTTCTTTCCACTGCACATCTGTCATAGTGGCCAATGGTGAAGTGGTTCTCACTTGGTTTGCTGGTATGCCATTAAAGTATTGCTTCTTCAACAAGTATCTCATATTCCGCTGTCCTTTTTTGAGCAAATCAGCGCATGCAAATCAGCGCATATATATCACATGCACTTAACAGATCCAACACATAAGCATCTCAGGCAAAACAAGAACAAGACAAGCACATCCACGTATCCAAATCCACTCAGTACTACACATACATCACAGATCTACACAAGAGCATTTTCAAGAATAGCATTGCAATATTAAATCGGAGACTTGAGATGTCACAACCCAGATGATGTGTAGGTCAGTTGTCGAAGTGGTCTGTAGTGCGCAAGTGTACGGGCTGCCGCAAAGATAGCAGCGAAAGTCGTGTTCTCGACAGGGACTAAATTACTGGTGACATTACCCTTAACCAAAGCTAAGTCACACGAACAGTGAATAAAAGGGATAAAAGAAGAACTAAACTAACTACTGCTGGGAGGCCAAGAGAGAAAGGAAAAAATGAAGGAGCTGTCAATGAAAAAAAATACTGGACTGAAAAGGGGAAATAAAAGAGAAACCCTAGGAACTGACTTTACTAAGGGAGAGTGAGGTAGAAGAAAGATTAGCTAGAGATAAGAGAGGAAGAGCTAAGGTAAATGAGAATGAGAGAGAGAAGAAAGAATAAGGCTAGAAGTCGGCTAGACTTGCTGCAGGGGGGAAGGGAAAAGAAAGAAGACAAAGATAAGAAGAGAGATAGAGCAGGAGACTAACAGAGATAAGAAGAGAGAGCGGGAGACTAACTGACTAGAGAAGTAAATAACTGACAGAAAAAGGCACGAGGTGAGAAAGAAACTAGAGAAGAAATAAGAGGAAAGAAAGATCTACAGAAGAGCAAGCAGACTAAGAATCAGACAGGATGAGAGGGAATTGGAATGAAGGGAACAGAGAACTAATTCTACCGTTAGAAAGATTGAGATGCGCTAAGAAGGAATTGCTAGCTAAACGCAGAGATGAGCTAAAGAGAAAGAGGGAAAGGAACTGAGGAAGGTAAGAATGCGCAGGGGAATGCCGAGAGTAAGTCAACGATAAAGCCCCAAACCTACCCCTTCACAGCAAGCATCACAGACAGACAGACTAAAAAAATCAAGATAAGCAAACATGTAGAATTCTATATTACTGCAGTTAACAATTAAGTAACCTAACTTAGGAGTGACATAAAAAATAACATGACATTAAACATTTGTTTTCGTTTTACTAACAGAAACTACCAGAACTCAATGAATACTAATAAATTTAACAAAAAAATCTACTATAACAATGAGCATGATATCAATATCACAATACGAAAGGAACCTACAAGCAAAAGTATCAACTTATGAATAACTAGTAACTATCTAGCAAGAGTTATAAAACTAAAACGCGATGACATTCTCAACATAATCAGCTCACATGCACAAGAACAATGAAAAGCACTTTATGGTCCAAATCTGAAATATAGAGCACATTCACATAACAGATTCAACACATAAATATCTCAGATAAGCAAGCACAAGACAAGCACTCTTTAGTGACAAGATCCACTTAATCATACATGCGCATCACAGATTTAACACAAGAACATCTTCTAGAAAAGTAGCACAATATTAAGTCAGAGATTTAAGATGTCACAACCTGTAAGAGGTAGCAGCATGATGAGCGAGCCGGTGTAGGCGCCGTAGACGATGCAGGTAGGGGTAGCAGATCCGTGCGAGGAGGCGGCAGATCCAGGCGCTTGGGTTACTGATCTGGCTGAAGAAGTTCTGATCGGGGTAGAGGATGCCGCAGGAGTTGCAGATCCGTCCGTGGATGAAGAGGCGACGCCGGTGGCCGAGAAGAAGTAGCAGGTGCAGATCTGGTGCAGAAGTAGCGGCTCCGGCGAAGTGGCTGCAGATCCGGCCGTAGATGTTGCGGATTTGTCGTAGATGAAGCAGATCACGGCAAAGAAGGGAGAAGTGGCTACAGATCCGGCCGTAGAGGGAGGTTGTGGGTGCAGATCTGGTCGGCAGCAAGGGGATTCAGTGGAGGGGGCTAGGGCGGCTGCATAGTTAAGTGTTTGGCCGCTATGGAGAAGTGGAGATGAGGAAAATGGAGATCTGGATCCTGGTTAGGGCTGCTGCATGTTGGGGTCTTGGAGCTCGGTGGTGAATCGATGGCGGCTAAGGAGGAGATGGAGTAGGGCGGCTGGGTGTTGGAGATGGAAGGAGGATGGGTGGCGGCTGCTGGTATCTCTGGTAGAGGTGCGGTAAGGAGGCGGTGAAGAAGGGGAAACGACCGGGTGAATGGGTTCGGTCCAAGGGCAAATGCGGCTAGGGTTCTTCTCCTCCCCCTCCCCCAGGTGAATGCTGCTTATATACTTACGGCGGCCGGCTAGGGTTTTCATGTGCATTTTCACTTTGGCCCTTCCCTTATGGCGGTTTTGCAACCCTAGCTCCCTTTTAGTGCTGATTTTCTGTTTGCACCCCTAGCTTCTTCTCATATGATCTTCTGTGGATTTTTGAGCCTAGTTCGCGCTACCTGCAAGGGAATTACAAAACACTGTAAACAGTCCAAAAGGATGGCGAAATGCATTTAATTAATGAATTTATGGCCAATTTCAGTTATTAAAAATAGGATACTGATGTGAGATGCCGAGCGGACTGTTGTTGGCTCATTTTTTTTACCTGCGCGCACCCCTGCTACTAGTAGCTGTTAAATTGTAATAGATAAAAAAAAATAAACTGCAACAACTAACACAAGCGTCGCTGTAGCCTAGTGGTATGTCTGCTCCTTCGGTCCCCGAGATCCCGTGTTCAAGCCCTCTTGGCCATTTATTTTTGTTAATTCCTGCACGCGCGTCTGCTACTTGTCCTAATGGGCCGGCCCGCTGGGAGGAGTTCTGGGCCACGCGAGTGTGGAGTTGGGCTGGGCCACTTTGGAGCTGTGCTAGGTCAAATAGGTGGGCTAAATACATGGGGAAAAAAAGAAAAAATGTGCACATTGAACCCACTCGACTAGGTGGCAGTTGAGCCCACATGCCACCTTGTACAACAATATTAAAAAAACAATAAAATATTTTATGACACACCATCCTTGTCATAGATTTATGACGATTGCAAATTGGTGTTTATGACACGACAAATATTGTCACGATATGGAATTTGACTACCTTAAAGACGTTTTTTGTGACGTGCATTTAGTTATGTCACTAAGTTGAAATGCCTCCAAAACAAACGTCATAAACTGATCCATTTGGTGACCTTTTGATTAGATGTCATGCCATAAACGTCATAAAATGACACATCTCTTGTAGTGGGGGTATTTACACCTCACATAACGAAACTAACCATTGGGGACAAAAATTACGAAAACCAGTAGTACCGATGTTATCGGGCTGGTACTACTACTCCCCTTGTAACGGCTATAAAACTAGCCATTACCAACATTTTCGATATTACCGCCCACACAGGGCCCCATACTACCGCACCGCGGTAACACCGCTCTACACATACGAAACTACTAATTTCCTTAGGAGAAAAAAACTTCTCGAAAACATGCCTCTCTGGAAAAAAAAACGTACCGACAACAAATGCTCAGAAGTACCGCAACTCTAGTCGTACTGCACCACACAGGCCAGTACTACGCATACCAGTCGGAAAACTCATACAGAGCTGGTCTGACTACCACGGTCACGTTGATCTTCGACCACGTCGGCTTTCGACCACATTGATTTTGACCACACTAGTCTTCGACAACCTATGTGGTAGTACTGTGTGTTACAAGTCGGTAGTTCCACAAGACTTACAGCGGTAATTCTGATTTTTCTGAAAAGTGCATATAGTTTAACAAATTTTGCAAAACACGTTTGTAAATTATAGTATTATGCACACAAGATCAAACCATGGTCTCCAACAAGTTGCAAACACACTTTCATATCATGACACAAGAAATAGGTACATGAACTCAACATATTTGCAAAAAAAACATTCATAAACTTAAGTCACATGCTACAAGGATTATACATGAGTTTCAACTATTTGCAAAACATATTCACAAATATAAGCCTCATGCCACAAGAGGTTGGAAACATTGACTTTAAATACTTGCAAAACACATTTGCAATGTATAGTCCCATTCTACAAGGATTTAAGATATGAATCTCAACTATTTGCAAAACATATTCGAAAATATAAGCATCATGCCAGGAGAGCTAAAGCAAATGAGATTTGAGCTATCAACACATGATGAGACTAGCTACTAGACAGACCCCTCTTATTAGTACGGCAATACTATACTAGCAATCTGGTCTTCCAACCAAACACCAAGACCGATAAAATATTAGGAACACATTCTTAGCCCTAACTAGTCATACATTTGCCTTGAGTATCCTCTTGAAACTTGATGACGCATATCTTCACTTCAAGTCCAGGTCTTTATCTTGATATGCATCAACCTATTATGCATTCTTCACTTGAACTTCATCAACACGTGATGTGTCTTTTTTTGACTTGATGATGAACTCATGATCTCCTCTTGGGGAATCTTGATCAATTTCCCTTTGGGATCATGATCATCTCATCTTCTTGATGCCTTTCAACTCATGAAGCCATCTTCCATTCCGAAACTGGACTTAATGATTTTCAACACATAAAGACATCTAAAGTCATTCTCGTCATGAGACATGACCTATTCATCCCACTCATGAAAAATATTAGTCCCATAATATGATCGTTATTAATGACCAACATATACCATTAACTCATACTTGTGGGTCTAGATTCTTCAATCTTTTCTTTTTTGTAATTAATGACAATCTCAACAAAATAATGAGATAATAAAATGATTTGTGAGAATACATTATGTACACAATAATTTTATAATCTAGGATAAGCTTTCAAAGCAATTAACTTATTTGAATGTGAGTATTTATCTTTTGAATTAATTACTAGCAAAGCTACTCATCCAGTTGTCATTAATCATCTAATTATTAACATATAATGAATGGAGACAAACACATTATGACAATCTAATTGAAAATGATTGAATTTGAATCGATCATGAGTACATATAAACTACACAAGTTTTATATACTTAAAAGATACGTTTCAAAGTAAAGATACTTAATATCTAGAAAAAGGAACATGAATCAATACTAATGAACCACAAAATATAGAGTAAACCCCCCTCTAAATGTGTACATATATAAATGTATAATAAAAACATATGCACGTATTTAAGTTAAAATTTTAGTAAAATTCAACCTATATTTTGGATCCGATGAATGCAATAAGATATAGGAATATGATATCGAATACATAACTCCATGATTTTCATATTTTTCATCTAAATGAGACTAACCAATACCATAATTAACAAATGAGTTAGTCTCACATTTGTATTTGTTATTAATCATCAAAACACCAAAACCAATTTAATAAAGTTTGAACTTACAGTCGGGGGTGGGAGGCGAGGAAGCAACAGTAACAGGATCGCTTACACCTTGATTTGGATTGGAATCAAACGTGAATTGGGCCGTGATCCGATAACATGGTATCGGAATACAGCCCACACGAACTAAACAGGATTTAAGGGAGTCAGTTCCCATTGTAATCAAATTGCAACCAAAATCTACCAACCAAACACAATCTTAGTGAGATTCAGAGGCTGAAGGATCAATTAAAACACCACTCAGATGGATCGACAAATGATAGCCTTCTTGACCAGATAAGGAATTGCAGCACAGATCAGGAGTATGAGGTAGATAAGGAAAGGCAGAAATGGATGGAGTTCGAGAGCAAATGGATATCCCTCACTGAAGAACTAAGGGTTGACCTAGAATCAAACAGGATGCTTGCAGAGAAGATGGAGCTGGAACTCTGCAATGAGAAGAAGTGCACAGTAGAGCTGGATGATGCCCTCCAACGAGCCATCTATGGCCATACCAGGATAACTGTACACTAAGTCGAGCTTCAGGAGATGTACAACGATCATCTTGAAAGGCACAGACGAGTGATGGAAGGGATCTCTGAGGTAAAGAGGGCAGCTTCCAAAGCAGGCAGAAAGGGCTGAGGGATGGCTTTCGCCACTGCCCTGGCTGCAGAGCTTTCCACTGTGAGGATTGACAGAGAAAAGGAGAGGGCGCAGCTGAAAGAACAGAATAGAAGGAGGCATCCACAGAAGAAAAGTTTAGTTCAAAAGTAGTGAGTTGAACAAAGTGTTGTGCAGTGCTACTACTACGATTATACGAATAACAACTCGATTTGGTTTGCAGGAGAGGAGTGTGTTGGTAACCCCAGTGCTAGTAATAACTCTGCATGCATGCATACGTTATGTAACGCTTGGAGTTATGGTGATTAGTACTACTTGTAGTGCTTCCGTTGTGTAACGCTAGAGTTTTATAGCATGCATGTAACCGGTCTTGCTTTGCAAGTATAAAAGGAAGAAGCTATCACGCTGCAGGATGGAGATAGGCAGCACAAAGCAAAACTCATCTGTATTCATCTTCTTGTGTGTGTGCTCTAGAGAGGAAACAATGTGCAAGTTCTCTCCAGGAGCTGGGCCAACATTTGGTATCAGAGCGAGGTGCGAGGAGAAGCTCCCTAGCGATGACTCGCTGATCGGCGTGATGGCGTGCACAGCGGCGCGTGTCAGGTGGAGGTGCACAGGTGCTGGTGACGAGTCGACTGCAGCACCGTGCGCTCAAAAGCATGGCGGCGAATGTTCGTGCAGCCATGGCGAGGTCAGGGCGGTGTGCCATAATCGCATGTGACGTGCACACTGGGGGTGACGACGTGATCGCTGTGGTGTGGCGACGACGAGCGGCATAGATGGGCTGCAAGGCGGGAGCGGCGTCGACGGAAAACGACATTCTTCCACCATCAGCAGTATCTTGGTGTAAGATGTCGTGAACACAGTGATGTCTAAAGCGGCGACAGCATCATCAAAGTGTGTGAGTGAGAGAGATGGCACAATAGGAGTGTTGCATGTGTCATTTATGAGTTGTTTGTGCACGTAGGAGGTGTGTTACATACGTGCGCATAGTCGTGTCGTTCTCGTGCACGTAAATGTGTCAGTGCATGATGTAATGTATGTGTGAGTCCTTGTAGTTGTGTCCAAGTTCTCATTTGTGTATGCTCTGATGAGAGTCTCCGTCGCCGTCAAGTTGCGTCATCGGCAAAAGATAATTGGAGCTAAGGAAGAAGTCAAAGTCGTCGGTAAGGTGTGTCACCGACGGTGAAAAAGTGAAAGACATCAGCAGCCTGCCAAGGAGTGTGGCTGGCACAACTCCTTGCAGAACTGACAACTGAAGACCAACGAGCTCTGATTGGCGTCAAGGACGTGCACAGGGATTAGGGGGTGATTGTTGGTAACCCCTGTACTAGTAATAACTCTGCATGTATGCATACGTTATGTAACGCTTGGAGTTATAGTGATTAGTGCTACTTGTAGTGCTTCCGTTGTGTAACGCTAGAGTTTTATAGCATGCATGTAACCGGTCTTGCTTTGCAAGTATAAAAGGAAGAAGCTATCACGCTGCAGGATGGAGATAGACAGCACAAAGCAAAACTCATCTGTATTCATCTTCTTGTGTGTGTGTTCTAAAGAGGAAACAATGTGTGAGTTCTCTCCAGGAGCTGGACCAACAGAGTGCGGCTATGCTGCAAGAGAATGAGAAGCTCAAGAAACAGTTGGAGAAGATGAAGAAGAAGCACGAAATAGAGATGGAGACGATGAAACACTACCTTGCGGAGAGCCGGCTGCCGGAGTCGGCATTGGGGGGATCCTACCGCCACAATAGCGAGGACGCGCCGGACTACTCCCATGTTCCGTCCACATGCGACGATGATCAATCTTTGCGGATTAAGGATCGTACCATAGAAGAAAGTGCTTTGCACATTTCTACTAATGTCCAGAATTAGTTCATTTGCCTGTCTATATTTCAAGAAACTAAGGAGACATATATACATATACACACACGGATGCGCTATTATACGCCTGTGTGCCGAAAAGTTAATATACTGGTAAACACATGTTAAATTATTGTCAGTTGTAACACGACTGGTAGTTACTCTATATGTATTTGACAGTAACTATTTGACACGTATTTTACACCTACGTACGTACATACATACATAGGTACGTACGCACGCATATATTTGAGATACAAGTGGAACCTGCAGTATCGATCATGCTAAAATTCAACTGTAAAACCATATGTGTCCGACGATATAAATGTTATTTGTTTCATAAAAATATTGCTTCCATTGCATAATAGAATGCCTTCACAGTAAGTCCACACCCAAAATTGGGTCTCGTGAATCAGGAGCAATGATGACGTTTCTACGAAAAGTGAAAGACGCAAGAGAAACAAGAGAGAGTTCTTGAAAAGAGCTTGCGTTGTCAGTTCATGGTGTATGAAGTTTTCTGCTGCTTCAACTGTGGTGATATGCGATAATTTCTTTCCCCAGCAGGTACATTGTAGAACTGCGCCAGGTACTCCAAAGCTTCATGATTCCCATTGCAAACCTTCCACAGGGATGCCACTTCGGCAGGAGCAACCGTGCCCCACTCCTTGCAGTCATTCAGAAAGTCCAGCAGCTTGGAGTAGTAAGAATCATAGTTGATAAGCAAGAAAGGGACTGGGAGCGCGGACCCAATCCTCTCTAGTTGCACTAGCGCCATAATCTCAAAAATCTCGTCCAGCGTCCCAATCCCGCCGGGTAATGCAACGACAGCGGTTTTATCAGTAGGGCTGTTGCGCACTGCAGCATCCACCAACCCGTGCTTCCTTGCCGAGAAGAACCTGAAATTCAGTTAAACCAAGGTGATTTTCAAGCACGTAAGCGATGCGTCGATTGATCCAGAGCCCCTTCGGAACGCCGGAATCGAAAAAGGTAGGAATAGGAAAACACAGGAATAGAATGTCACATACAATAGAATCCCACATGAATTCAAAGCACAGGAATAGGAGAGCAAATATGTTTGGATGGTTCATGGGGAAAAAACACAGGAGTTCTGAAGGAAAACATTTCTTGAAGAGAGGGGGTAGAGAGAGAAAGGAAGCGGATGTATTGGACTTCTCAAAAGGAATTATCCTAAGAGGTCTAACCTCTTGCTAGTTTTACTATGGAACTGAGGCATAGGAACGCATTCAATAGGAATTTAGCAACCTCGTTCCTATGTTCCAAAGAGCAACATATGAAAAAAAAATATATCCCAAGGAATTGAAACCCTCCTAAATCCCTATGAAAATCCTACAATCCAAAGAGGCCCTGTCAGTCTTATTTTGCACCATCAAGATTCAGGTACCTGCAGGTGAGGTACGACTCGGGGGGCAGGTAAGGGTGGAAGTTTGAGGTTGTCCATTCTCCTGCCTCCTTGGCAATCTTGAAGCCACCGACCGGTCTGCCTGACTCAAGAGCGCCTTGGATGGCAGCATCCATGAGACCGGGACCGGCTCCAGTCCAAGTGGTGCCGTCCAGCAGCCTAGCAATCTGTTAGGGTGTAGCAAAGATAGGTTCAGCGTCAGTTGCGCCACACATTTTTACAGACAAATGCACAAGGTTGTCGCAATTGGGCGTGATCTGCAGCTAGTTCTTCTAGTCGCGTTTGATGTTGCTTCTCGCTTCTAGACAGATTTACAGTCTACAGAGTGTGTTTTCCGCAGGATAGCTCAGTAATTCACTGGCCCTAATTTGTCCAATTCAAGACTGGGCTAGCACTTGCCTCTCTTGCGAGCTCGGCGGCGTGGAGGTAGTGCGGATGGGTGGGCGGCACCCTGGAGGAGCCGAGGTAGACGGCGCCCCTGCCGAGGCGGCGGACGAGCTCGTAGCACCGCGCGATCTCCTCCTTCACCTGCACCAGTCAATCAATCAACCCACGCATCAAACCAAACTAAGCACGCCGCCGTCACGGAAGGAACACGTTACAGGGATGGGATTGCCTAAGAAAGAAATGGGCGGAGAGGTGACGACCTCTTGGGGGCTGCACCTCTGGGGCGCCATGGCCAAGCCCAAGCCCTCCTCATGCTGGTGAGGATATGAAGCAGCAGCACAAGCTGCGACGGTGCGCCATGCCGGGGCTCCCCTGTTGCAGACGAGGCGCGAGGACGGCCGTGGAGGAGGAACAGGAGAGCGGCGGCATCTGGCGGAGGAGCGCACAAACCCTAGCCCTGGCCCAAATCCTACCGAGCTCGCCGCCGCCGCCGCCACTTCCATGGATTGCCGATGTCCTGAGTCCTCAACGGCACAGGACGACTCAATCAAGAAACCGAGCGGCTTGATTGCTTGGCATCTGATTCCCCCCAGCCCACCCCCAGCCCACCCCACCCCACCGGTCGCGGGTTGATTCCCTTTCTTGGGTGCCAGTTGCCACCTGTAGCGACTGGCGACTGTGCACCGGTTTGATCAGAAGAAGCGTCCAAGGTCATCAACACAGCAGCAGCATCAGACAAACTCTGCTCAATTTTTTTTTAAGCTATGGGCTTATTCTGGGTCTGTTCTTTGGGTGTGTTTGGTTGAACTGTGGCTTCTGAAAAATTTGTTGTGAGTGAAATGTGGAAAAATGCTTTGTAGGTTGTGAGGTCATGGAAAAGTGAAGTCGCTTGATTCAAACAAGTATAAAACTTACTCATATCTCTATTTTCCTTAACAATCGTGAAACAGACTCTCTATTTTCACCATTTCAAAAGCAGAAAGCCAAAAGCCAGCGAGTCAAGGTGCTTTCAAATCGTACTACCAAAAATAGCGCTGAAAGCAGTTTAGTTTCCACCCCTTTGGTTGGCTTTTGGCTTTTGGAAGCAAAACACTCCCAAAGCTCAACCAAATGCACCCTTTACCTCATAAGTCAGACTTTTAGCTTTTGCTAGGTGACTTTGGTTGAGCTTTTGAAGTCGCTTGCTTCCAAAAGCCAAAAGCCAACCAAAGGGGTGGAAACCAAACCGCTTTTGTAAGCTACTACTTTGGTAGTACGCTTTGAAAGCACCTTGACCTCGCTTTTGGCTTTCGCTTTTGAAATGGTGAAAATAGAGAGTCATTTCACGCTTGTTTCAAGGAAAATAGAGATAGGAGGTAAGTTTTATACTTGTTTGAACCAAACAACTTACATGCCTTTCCACACACCATAACCTACAACAACTTTTTCCACGACCCACACTCACAAAGAGCTTTTTTCGAAGCCACACCAACCAAACACACCCTTAACTTTTAAACGGAGTATTTTCTTAAGACGGGGTCTACAAGTTAAATGATCTACACGTTAAAAGCTCAACATCTGTATCAGCTAAAATCGCAAGTGAGTATATGTCTCTCCGTAATCTGTACCGTAAACAGCCAAAATTAAAAAATTTCAGCAAAAAGCCATAAGCCGTAGCCGAAAAGAACAGGCCCCTTTTCAATTTCTAAAAGCTGCTTTTCGACTTTTCTATAATAACTAACTTTTAAACGGGGTATTTTTTCAAGATAGGGTCTACTAGTTAATTGTAGTACATACTTTACTAACTTCATTTATATCGGTAAAAATCGCACGTGGGTTTTTGTCACTCTGTAATCTCTCGTACAAACAGCTCAAAAGCTAAAAGCCGCAAGCCGCAGCCAAAAAGAACAGGTCCATAGCTTCTTGTTAATAAATAAAACATCTTATTCGGATAATTTTTTCAAAAATAACTTATCATTTTATTGACATTTGATTCTTCGTATAAATACTTATATTATAACTAAAATTTATCCGCCGCTATCGAAAAAGTATAGGACCATTGATTCTCTCTTCTAGTTCTACCACACCAACCATTTATTGAGGAACCGTCGCTGGCGACCAGTCCGATCAATTCCTCTGCTTATGCAAAGCTAGATCAATCACAGAACACATAAATAGTATATTGAAAACAAGAGAGATAAAGAGAACTCCTAGTCTTTCTTTATTACTTTCTTTTTGGATTCCGTATACAAAATAGCTAACAGTACTCCCTATTTAAAGCCTAATGGTGAGGTGCCCATCATAGGCCAAGGCTTCAAACTCAGGCCCAAGTTTCTTAACACTCCCCATTGGATACTCATCCGACATGTTCATGTCCTGTGGGAAAAATTTGGAGAAAGAGTACATAATACATGTTATGATACGTTGCACGAATTGTCTCATTGAAAACCTTAGCAGATGACAGAGATCAGACTTGTTGCCAACCAACATAACAGGGGTATTTTAGACTTTCTAGTAATAAGCTACACCATCCAACCTATCAAAAAGTCAGAATGCCTGGTTGCTTAAGCTAAAAAAAAGCTGGCTTTAAGCTATACGTCAAAAAGCCTAAGCTCAAACAAACAAGGCATATCACTAGAGAATGGATATAGAGAATACATTTTCACCAGAGAAACAAAAATAGAAAAATCATACATAGCAGTAGATTGGGCTTCCCATCTACTACTCCAGGCTGGTCCTATCATTTGATAGACACTGAGGCAAATTAGAACACTCATTTATATATACTAAACAACCTAATCTTTTATTATGAACATATTGTTTGGACCATCTAATGTTATACATCATTTAATTTTTTTAAAAATATATTGCTACATTTATTTTTTAACTTTTTTATATTTAACCCTTCACATAATTTAAAGTATGGAGATACACAATTACATCCGTATATAAAATACTATCATAGTATTACAATTTTATGATTTTATAGGAATATACCGTTATATTAAAAAGTATTATGTAAAAAAAATTATAGTGTCGCATAACACAACAAATAAAGGGAAAGTTTATTAATTTTTTATTCATGCATAATTTCCACTTTCTCTACTCCATTTATAACATGAGTAGTGAATAATAGAAAAATATAACTAAAGTGCATAAAATACAAACAAATGTGCCATAGATATTTCTTTGCATTGGAGAAAGTAGATATTTTCACCATCAATGGTATCAGTACAACAAACACCATAAGCATCCTCTGGTGATGGGTGTAGATGGAAGAAATCACAACCCTAGTTTCTTGTAGGGGCATTCATAGGATATATTCGATAAATACGATTAATCAACTTTTAAGTGATAAGAAGTTAAAAACTAATGGAGTAATTGAATACACATGAGCTTGTAATGAAGAACAACCCCATAAACTTCTATCCGAAATTTAGCAATTTGTATGTATTTCAACTTTCATATGGCACGACCAAGTTTTTTTTTTTTTTGGAACTCATGGCACGACCAAGTTGAGCTGGACAATAGCTAACTCAGTGGTATACTTGTTCTTATTACTGAACAATGCCAACTGGCAACATGTAATAAGCAGTATACAATGCCTTTCAAATTTTGACGGGCAATGTGCATGGACTGAGAAAAAGGCCAGAACTATCTCCACCATTTGATGGGCTGTGTAGGGAAGGGTCTTTAAATTTTAGATTTTGGATTTATCCCACGTAAACACCAAATATACTGAATACCAAAACTAAGAAAAATGTTTCTATCATACTAAATATTGGTCAATAGTTTTGACCCGTTCATTCGGTAGGAAATAAACAATCCTAGTTTCTTGTCTGCTTCATTGATGTTTGTGTCATGCATTGGGAAGGAATGAAGCAACACTGCCTTGATGGCTCGAAACTAGAGAAGGCAATTATGGCATCTTTTTCTCAATTGCTCGTTACTTGTAATGTTACTCATAGAATTAATATCTAATACTACTAAGGGCATCTCCAATGGTTATAGCTAGCAACTAACTATAAGACTTTCATATCATTTATATAGTACACACTAAAGCTAGCATTCTAAAGAACTATCTATAAGGATAACTATTTGATGCTTACATGCACACACAGAATTTATAGAGGCTGCCTCGTTTGGCGTTATAGACTAGTGCTTAAGGAAGAGCTGGCTCGATTTTTTTTGCATACTCTCTTTCCTCCACATAAGATATATGCTGATGTGTACATGCATATAGCTAGCTGACTCAGACCATTGGAGATACCCTAAATAGTTGGAGCATATCATACGTACCTTTCGGTATATATAGGTGGAGCCTTTATTTGTGCTAGGCCTTGGGCGGGTGCCCTTGTTGCCCTGGCCCTAGACCGGCTCTGAGTTTCCATTGATATGCTAATAACTAGATGCCATCGCATGGTGCCCTACCACTAAAATAAGGAATTTTTTTACGGATAATCCATTTTTATTTGAAATTATAGAAATATACCCAAGGATTTTTTTTTACAAAAATAGGCTCAAATCGCCTAATGGAAGGGCGACTGGAGCCTATCGCCCAACTAGAGGCCGACAGCGTCCCTGTCGCTCTACCCTCGGGCGACTGCACTAAGGCCCCCATGAATGTTTTAAATTTTAATAATTTTGTAGTTTTAAACTGATAAAAAATCTGCTGGAGTTGTAATAAAAGTTTATGTTCATTGTCAGTAGGTGTGTAAAACATTTTGGGAAATTTTTTAGGAACGATTGACCATAGAACGATCGGTATATATGATGATAAGTGATATTTTGATGTTAATGAGAATTTTGATGTTTAGAAAAAAAACAGAGAAAAAAGAGAGGAAAGAGTCCATCTTTGCCGAAATTTGGAAAATGCATCAAACCTTCACCAAAAATAGTGAAAATTGGTGGAGCTGTTCTTCATACATCCAAAAACCTCCAGAAAAAAATTTGAGCAATTTCAGCCACGGGATCAAAAGTTATAGCAGTTTCAATTGAGGTCGAAATGAATTCGAGTCCGTTTCTAACACACATTCAGTAAAACGGGCATAACTTTTGCATATGGTGTCCGTTTTCGACGTTCTTATACTCGTTGGAAAGCTAACGACGAGCTCGATTCAAAAAAAAAAAAACAACTAGCTTAAGCTAGTTGCCCTCCAAGACCCTAAAAATCGGCCATCTTTGGACATAAACCTGTGTCGCAAGTTTTTGGTTTCTGTTTTTGCCTTTTCTCTTGGTCTTCCCTTTGGAATTTGGATTTTGCTTCAGCTGAAAAGTTGTAGATCTCATCGAAATCTTTCAAATGAGTATATATAAGCCATATAAAACTTTACTATTTTATCTTTTGAGACTAGTTGTTTATACTGCATTGGTATATAAAACTTGTGATAGAGAGTATTACAAACGGTTTGTATATAGAACCGTTTGTGATAATCTGACCGCTGGGCCCGTCGATTCTCCTCAACCCAATCCTAGTCCAAAGACACGAATTCTCAATAACATCAAAATATCACTTACCATCATATGTACCGATCGTAGAACGGTCAATCGTTCCTAAAAAAATTTTCCAAAATTTTTTACACACCTACAACATACAATGAACATAAACTTTTATTACAACTCCAGCAAAATTTTTACTAGTTTGAAACTACAAAATTTAAAAAATTTAAAACATTTACGGGGGACCTGAGTGCAGTCGCCCAATGGTTGGGTGACTGCATGAAAGTCGCCCAACGGTGGAGCGACTGCAATTAATCGTCCAATATTTGGGAGATTTTCTAATTGTCGCTGCTGGGTTGGGCGAAAGGCTCTAGTCGCCCAACTATTGGATGACTGGAGCCTATTTTTGTAAAAAATTTTTCCGCGAGTATATTTCTGTAATTTCAAATAAAAAGGGATTATCCGTACAAAAATTCCTAAAATAAGATCAATACTTTCTCGTGTGAAAGAATTTGACAAATCAAACACAACTTAAGGCAGAAGGTAGGATCCATCATGTAGGCCACCTAGAAACCTAACAGCGGTGCCTACTAGAAGCCAGAAGCCGAATTAGCTTTTAGAAGCAACTTCTACAAACCGCTTCCTGGTGAGCTTATAGGGGCTGTATCTCACCGTCCCATAGTGACTTCTCGGACCCGGTATCTCACCGTCTCTCTCGGCACCGACACCATTGTCCGCCCCTGCTACCTTCATCCTCGCCTTGGTCTCCTCGCACCACTTCCACCTTCTCCCACTACCTTCGCCCTGCCGCCTCCATGTCGGCACCACCTCCGTAGTACGTCTCACCCGAATGTCGTCCCCCGACCCGTCCACGCGTTTGCAAGTTTCGTGGGATCAGTCATCAGTCCACGTGGTTGTCACGGCCCATTCGGCAGTTTGCGTGGCCCATGTTGGCCTCCCCGGAGACAGATAAAGAGGGCTTCTCCTCTACGCCGCAGCGGCGCACGAGTAACCCTAACTAAACCCCCTAGGCTACGTCAAATTGCGCCGCCTCTTCCCGAGCCCCGTCTCCTCCGATATAGCATCTCTCTCTTCCTTCTCGATTCTTCCGTTCTGCGTCCCTCGAAACCCTAGAATCCTGGTGCGGCATGGCGGACGGCGAGGGCTCATTGTCGGGCGCGGGCGGCCTGGCGGAGAAGCTCGCGGGGCTCTCCGCGGACGGCGGCTATTACCCGCAGCAGCCGGCTGGTGCCGGCGAAGAGCAGCAGCAGCAGGGCGGCGGTGGCGAGGAACCGCAGCTTTCTAAGAAGTGCGCCGCCTCGCCTTCCCGCTCTATGTTCTTCGTTCGTTTGCCTCGTCGGTTTGTCTTAGGGTTGTTTGTTCCCGTCTGATTCATTTTGGTTGTCGCGCGTTCGTTCGCTGGGTGCAGCGCCAGGAAGCGGGAGGAGAAGAGGAAGAAGCTGGAGGAGGAGCGCCGGCTCAAGGAGGAAGAGAAGAAGAAGAACAAGGTCGAACACTCGAAATATATAGTCCTTCTCTTTGTGATATTGCTACGTGTTCTTACTAATTACTACTAATAGAGCGAGCTGTGGATGGGTTTAGTTGATACATGTCCGTATTTTATAACTTACAAGAAGCCATCTTTTGCTACAGTGGCTGTAGATATGGTTGTAATGCAGCAGCTGGGATTTGAGAGCTCAGTTTCCTCTATCTTGGTGCCAATATATATGTGTACCTTTTTGTTGTAGGCGGCGGTTGCTGTGACCAGTGGAAAGCCCCAGAAGGTGTCTGCAGTCGACGATGAGGACATGGATCCCACTGTATGTGATATTGGCACCTCTTTGCTGCTGCTGTAGTCATTAGCTGAATTGCATTATTTGTTTGGGAAAATTAAGATCAATGTGTTTCTTGGTGCAGCAATTTTATGAGAATAGGCTCAAGATGCTTGACTCACTCAAGGCCGCGGATGTTAACCCCTATCCACATAAGTTTCCGGTTAACATCTCTGTAGCAGAATACATTGGGAAATACAAGAGCTTGAGTGAGGGGGAGAAGCTTGTTGATGTTACAGAGTGTCTAGCGGGTACTTCTTTTCTTTTCTCTCTTTTGCGTAGGATATAGTGTTCTTAGAGTAAGAGATGCATATGGGTCTCATTTGTGGCTTTATTTCTCAAAGGGAGGATCATGAACAAGAGAACATCATCTTCTAAGCTCTTCTTTTACGATGTTTATGGTGGTGGCGTGAAGGTTCAAGTGATGGCTGATGCCAGGTAAAACTTTCAAAGTTTCAGGTTTGATTGATGTCTATTTAGTTTGTTTCTTCGCTGGGCAGTTCGACTTTTATGCCATGAGCCACTTTGTTATCAAATCTCAACCACACTAGATGTCTTATCTATATCAAAATTTCACTAAAATTTTCCACATGCTGCACTAAGGATGTTTGTTTAGTTCACTGCAATATCAAAGAACTCTAATTTGCAAAGTTGGTGAATGTCATGAAGTCCACTTGTATTCCTCTCATGGTGAATAGTTTCCTTGTGGTGTAATGTTTGCTGGAGCTTCGCAACCGTATGCTAGGTCAAGGATTAGAAGTTTAGAACGAATCAGAATTATAAATCAATATCGCTCGAGATGCGTATGTGCCTTCATAAGCATCAGCGTATGTCTACCACTACGCCTGCTTGCCCACTTATGTATAGTTCACATAGGGAATATTCCCTGATTAATAATCATCACATGCTGATGATGCATAGCTGGTTTTTTGTTATTAGGTGCGTACACGGGTAGTATTTTATTGTTTAGAATGTTCTTTTTTGTTGTTTCATATGTCGCCTATATTTATCATATGTCCCACAACATTATAATTATATACTCCCTCTGGTCACAAATACATGTGGCTTTGGGATGTGTGACATCTTTTCAAATGTTTAGATTAGATACATAAAAATCATATGTATAGATTTGTCTTCAAAAGTAATTTCATAATATTATAATTTTATTGGGTTTTGTAAATATATTACAATATAAATTAGTGGTTAAAGTTGTGTTTTGGAGACCGTATCGATGTTCAAAATGACATGTATTTGTGACCGGAGAGAGTACATAAATATGCCTGTTTTGAATTATAGTTAAAAACCATATATGAGGCTGCATACAAGCCGCATATCACGTACGTACTGAATATTGCAATTTACCGCTAATTAAAACATTCGAACAAATAAAAGGTGCATTTTTTGGTTATTCCACTAAACTGTTTAGTGGCAAGCTTTGGTTATTTATTGGGCAGTGCATAGTTACTAATTTTGCTTGCATATGACTGATCGCCCAATTCTAGATTTCTCATCATAAAATAAGCCTGAGCTTTTTGGGACGTTTTACCCAATAAAAGGTGCATTTTTGGTTATTCCACTAAACTGTTTAGTGGCAAGCTTTGGTTATTTATTGGGCAGTGCATACTTACTAATTTTGCTTGCAGATGACTGATCGCCCAATTCTAGATTTCTCATCATAGAATAAGTCTGAGCTTTTTGGGACATTTTACCTATTGTTGTCAATTTCATACAATAAACTGGATGTTTTGACTTTTTACCCGTTATAGGATCTCGGAGTTGGAGGAAACTGAATTCTTTAGGTATCACTCTGGTGTGAAGCGAGGTGATATTGTCGGCATATGTGGTTATCCAGGTTTGTAAGCTTGTGTCACACTTAATTTTGAAATTATCAATTTATCATATCCAAATTCAAATCTGAAACAGATATTTCAGTTCTAGTCTTATGGATGTTAATTGATATTGTTATTGGTGCATACTGCATAACCATATAAAAATGTAAATAAGTATATATATTTATATATGATCGATTTTTATCTTTTTGAATCTGGTATGGTTAGGTTATTTATGGATTGTATGTTGCTTATATCTATAGCTGGTTGCATAATTCTAAAATGATTATCACAAGAGTGTACATTGTCGATTGTTCGTCAATTGCTGAACGATAAGATGATTGTTCCTTGTACTGTTTTACTATGTTTGATAACTCCGAATTGTCAATTTGCTAAACATCAGGAAAAAGCAATAGAGGGGAGCTTAGTGTATTCCCACGGAAATTTGTTGTGCTCTCTCCATGTCTTCATATGATGCCCCGACAGGTGATAATCAGAATCTAGTTGAAAGAATTGTTTCCCCTTGCATGCATTGCTTAATGTCTGAGAGTAGCAATTAGAAGTCTATCTGTACGCAGTTTAACATATTATAAAGGGCCATGCTTTGGCCTATATCTGCCTTGAGTTTCTTAAGAAGGCCCATTATATTAGGTGGAATGTTAACAATGAATGACTGCTTACATATGTGGCATACACCTTTACAGAAGAGTGAAGGAAGTGCAGCACCTACTCCATGGGCTCCAGGAATGGGTAGGAATATTGAAAAGTATGTTTTGAAGGACCAGGTTTGTTCTCATTATGATCTGTTACTTTCTCGCTCGAAATGCCTGTCACAATGTACTATTTGTCAAACAAGTACTAATATGGCCCCTTTTGTGCATTTTAGCAACTTTTTCCCACTTCATTTTTGCATGAAGCATGCTTCTGAAGTAGCAAAATGCTTACCATTGAGACCCTAAATATATAACAAACAACTAGATAGACAGGCTTTAATGTTCTCAATGGGCACCTGTAAACAACCAGCATTTGTGTGCATAACCAAATGGGTTATCTGGGTTTGGGTGTTGTACCTTGTTTGCCAGCAACCATACAATATAGTTGACTTATTTGGGTTGTTTTTGGAAGTTACTTAACTGATTCGGGTGGGTGAACCTGCCATGTCATCATATTAAGGCTGAATAAGTGGATAGGTGGGGCATGTTAGCCCACTTGAAGAATTAGCAAGCTTCTTAAAATCATATATTTACTGTGGACAAAGACAATATCTGGCATGCTGCATACCTTTGTTACATCTTATCCCTTCATTCATAGTATTGTGGCCGTGCATGAATAGTATGATACCTGCAGTTTCTTTACCAAGTAAATTTGGTCATGTGCTCATGGTATTTCTAATGGAGTAATGGCTTTTCATTCCCTGACCGAATCATAAAGTTGATGCAGGGTGCCTTTCAAATAGCCCTCATGTCTCAAATGTGCTGTCAATTCTGAATAACCCTCCTTGCCAAATGTTGATAATTGCTACTAGTGGTGCTTTGATTATTGAAGTGTTTGTCTTGTGATATCAGGAAACTCGATATCGTCAACGATACCTTGATCTTATGGTAAACCATGAAGTGAGGCATATCTTCAAGACACGATCTAAAGTTGTCTCTTTTATTCGGACGTTTCTTGATGAGCGTGAATTTTTGGAGGTAGTCCTCTTGCAATTTATTTTGTTGTACTTCTGTTGATCCTGTGACGTTTGAACTTTGAACCTTTTATATGTTTTTAGGTGGAGACTCCAATGATGAACATGATTGCTGGTGGAGCAGCTGCAAGGCCATTTGTCACACACCACAATGAACTAAACATGAAGCTTTATATGCGTATTGCACCTGAGCTTTATCTGAAGGAATTGGTTGTTGGGGGATTGGACCGCGTTTATGAAATTGGGAAGCAATTCAGGAATGAAGGGATTGATTTAACACACAATCCTGAATTCACAACATGTGAATTTTATATGGCTTATGCAGATTACACGGACTTGATGGAGCTTACAGAAGCCATGTTATCTGGTAAGAATCACTTTTCATCTTAATCTAAGTTAAGCATCTCTTATGTTGTTTCGAGAATACGCGGGAGGAACTACGTGACTCTTCTGTATAACACAGTTTCTAGTTTATGATATGTTGTGGCTACAGACCAAACAGAGAGAGAGATGGTAGTGGAGAGTGAGGAGATGAGTAATGGCCTGCCTTCTCCCCATGACCTGTATTCATATATATGCACACATGAGGAGTGCTTTTACAGTTATACCCTTACATCTGGTTATCCCCTTCGGGGGTATGTCATTACACATGGCCTATTTTGGGCCTTATAACCTCCTAGCAGGCTTGCTGGGTTTAGGTGGGGGCCACCCCTACAACAGGAGCCTCTCATGGCAAAGAGCTTCACAGGGCGAAGCTATGTTGCCGAGTCCTTTGGCCCTCCGTCCTGCGGCTGTGAACTTTTCCAACGACCGAGGCCGCGCAGAGCCGGCGTAGACGCTGCGCCCGTCCCTCGAACGGCGCGCGGAGCCGGGCGCTGGCGGCGAGACGCGCGCGCTCGCCCTCGAGCGGGTAGCGCGAGCCGGCGCTAGCCGGTAGACGCGCGCGCCCGTCCCTCGAGCGGCGGCCGCGGCTCGCGCCTGGCCGGCGATGCGCGCGCTCCATCCCCTACCTTCGAGCGGGTGGTAGCGGGGTGGCGCCTGGCGTGCGTTGGGAGCGTTGCGCCGCGCGAGTAGCGTGGCGGGCCTCTGGCCGCCGCGTATGCCTTAAGTGATAAGGAACGCGCTCGACGCCGTTCTTACGGATGGCGGTGGTTCTACCACCGTGTGGAGAGCGGGAGCGGTCTTGAGTGCACAGGCGGCCGTCGCGTTCAAGCCTTCGCCGGCCGGGCGCTTCGATGATGAGGACAAAGCGGAGGCGGCTCGTGGCGTCGCGCCGCGCCTCAACATGCGCGACCTCGCCAAGAGTACGTGATGTACGGCGTGACACCGCTGCCCGCCGATCGGGCGTCTTGCCGTCGAAGCGTCGGGGCGACAATGTTTCGCCATCGATCGCTTCTGCCGCCGCGCCTCCGGCCTTCGTAAGCCTCGGCCGTGTCTCTCTTTGTTCACGCGAAATCGTTGTATGCTAACGTTATCTCCTTTGCTTGAGGATGTGCTTGGAGGCGGGCGGCAGCGCGCGTATTCCTCGGGCCATACACGGCGGGAGCACGAGCAACGCGCATCCGCTATCGCCGGCGGCGGTGAGGCGAATAAACCACGTGTCACGAGGCCACAGGCCTTGCGCGTGCCGGGCCGTGTGGCTCGGACGATGGTGCGCAAAGAAGAAGGCGCCTCGGAAGAGGCCGGCGGGCGCGCTGCGTGCGATCGCGCGGTACTACGGCCTTCTTTGGTGCTTCCGAGGCGCGACAGACGCGAGTCGGATTCGCCAAATATCTTGGTCGAGCTTGATGGCGCGACGCCGGAGCGAGGATCTTCATGGCGCCACGGGCGGTGGGTTTGCCACGGCGGCCGGAGGAAGTTTCGCGCCGCCGGTCGCCGAGACAGAACCGTCGCCGCCGGCGATGCGAGGCGGAGCCGGCCGTGGCCGCTGTGGTGCGGAGACGCCCGTGGGCGCCGTAAATCTATCTTTGCACCAACAAAGCAGCAGCAGGTCGAGGCACCGTGCAAAAGTTGCTCGGCGGAACCTTCGCCGGTGCACGCAGCCGCGGAGCCTCGGCGGCGGCGTAGAGGCGGCGTTATTCTTTGCCGCCTCGGCTAAGCGGCCGTGTGTCTGGCCGGAGCTCCACCGACGCCGCGAGGATTCGCCGTGGCGGCGGGCATCGGCTTGTGGGACTCGGCGTAGATGCCGAAGACCTGCGGCGTCGCTCCCTCGCCGCCACGCGCGCCACGCGCGCGAGAACGGTCGTCGCGGCCGCGCGCGAGGCTTCGCCGCCGCGGGACCATGCTTCTGCGGTGACGCCACCGCAGATCCGTCTGAGAATAGGTGGGCCGAGACGCCGAGGGCGTGGCGCGGGATTGTGGATGACGCGGCTACGGCGTCGACCGGCCAGCGCCGCGAGCCTACGGGCGCGCGCCGGGACGCCGAGGTGTGCAGGGTGAGGTAAGTACTCATACGACCACGCCTGGGCGGTGAGCTTGCTAATCTTTTCCATTCTGCGACACACTTGTCTTTGGGCGGCCGTGCAAACGACCTATACTCGTGCCCAACGGCGCTGAGGAGCAGTGCGGGCGCCGGGAGGAGCTACGCGAGGCCTCGGGAGCCCGCTCGCTTGTAATGCCCGCGTCCGCCACCGGAAGCGAGCGCGCCGAAGCGGCGCGCACGCCGGACGACTTGCCGCGTCACGGAGTCGGCCGCGAGGGTCATGCGGCGGAGCTTGCGGCCGAGCGGGATGGCTTTCTGCAACAGGTCGCCTCGTTAGAGAAGGAAAAAGGCGAACTCGCCCTGACCCTAGCGGAGCGTGATCGGACGATTGGCAAGGCGTCGGTGGTTGCATGGAATGGCATGCAAACGCTGGAAAGCCATCTCGAAGGGCTTGTGGCTAAAGTGCGGACCACGCCGGTCGGACGACTAACTGCGGAGTCTCCATTGGTCGGAGATCTTTGCCACTGCTGCGCGCAGGCTGCGATGACAACCGGCAACCATCTGCGGCGTACACATCGGCATGCACGCGCGCGCGCTCACTCGCAACACCGCGGTTGCACACGCGTCGCCGGGTTGGAGGACCCCACTAGAGATGCCAGTGGCCGAGTAATGTCCGGTGCGTCGCCCGCTTCAGCCGCGTCATCAAGCCCTTTATGAACGGATCGGGATTACATTGGGGCGCGCGCGCGGGTCGAACTCCGGTCACTTTACGGGAGGAGCCTCGGCGATTCCTTGACGGGGTCCTCGACGCGACGAGGGCGCGCCGAGGCCTCCGGCGCGGGAACCCGCAGTGTGGCGCGTGGTGCACGGTGTGGCGTGCGTTGTAATGCCCCTCTTTTGTGAATGAAGTGCACGCTTGCTCCATACATTCGACTTTCGCCTATGTCGGGCGACTTCCTTGCTGGGCCGACCTTGCAACCGGCGACGCTTCGACGGCGAAGGGTCAAGAATCGGCTGACTTTTGGCGGGCGATCTTCCGGCGGAACCCGCCCTACTGCGTGTTAGGGGCGAGCTCGCGAATAGCTACTTAGAGCGGCAGGGATGTTGTCGGGCCTCTGTACTTGGAAGATTTTTCCGATATATAGATCTCCTGATAATTAGGGCGTGCGTGGTTGTACTGTGCGGAGCCGGGCCCGTTGGTGTGAACCGTACGGGCGCTGGTTCCTGCTTGTCGCCCGGGTGCCAATGCGCCTGCGGGGTTCGCGCGTTGAGTACTCTATGGAGTTAGCGTGTGTGGCGGCAGTTGTTGATACTGCGATGGACCCCCGCACAACGACCTGTTTAGCGTCACGTGGACTGGCGTGTGCGAAGGCGGACCTCCACACAACGACTTGCTTAGAGTCTCATGGACTGGCGTGTGCGAAGGCGGACCTCCGCACAACGACTTGTTTAGAGTCTCATGGACTGGCGTGTGCGAAGGTGGACCTCCGCACAACGACTTGTTTAGAGTCTGATGGACTGGCGTGTGCGAAGGCGGACCTCCGCACAACGACTTGTTTAGGCGTCCACGCCTGATTTATACTCGGAGAGTACGCACAAGGACAAAGTCCCTGGCGTGCGCGGGGTTCGCGTCTTGTTTATACTCGGTAGAGTGCGCAGGAGAACCTCGCGTCTTATTTATACTCCGTAGAGTGCGTGCGGCGTCCCATACGTCTTGGTTTAGACTCATGCGTGTTTTTGGCGGAGAGTGCACACGCGAACGCGTGCGTCTTCGTTTATACTCATGCGTGTCTTTGACGGAGAGTGCACACGCGAACGTGCGTCTTCGTTTATACTCATGCCCGTGTCTTTGGCGGAGAGTGCACACGAACGTGCGTCTTCGTTTATACTCATGCCCGTGTCTTTGGCGGAGAGTGCACACGCGAACGTGCGTCTTCGTTTATACTCATGCCCGTGTCTTTGACGGAGTGCACACGCGAACGTGCGTCTTCGTTTATACTCATGCCCGTGTTTTTGACGGAGAGTGCACACGCGAACGTGCGTCTTCGTTTATACTCATGCCCGTGTCTTTGACGGAGAGTGCACACGCGAACGTGCGTCTTCGTTTATACTCATACCCGCACCCCTGGCTGCGGAGAGTGCACATGCGAATGTGCGTCTTTGGTTTATACTCATACCCGCACTCGTCAGCGGAGAGTGCACTGCGAACGTCGTCTTTGGTTTATCTCGCGGGAGCACACGCGTGGCGAGGCCTCGCGTGTGCTCGCCGCGCTTTTACACAATGGTAATAAGTTGGTACAGCGGAACTTTATTACCTTCCGTTTCTTGTGGTGCGATTACATACGAGGGGGTTTGTACTAACTGTTTGTCTTTGGCGCACGAGCCTCTAGTAGTCGCACTATCGGTAGGGCTTGCGGGTCGCCTCGGATGTCGCCAGTGTGCCTCACGCGACGGCGGTCGACCCTCGTGTCGCATTGCCGCCGCGATCCCAGGGCATATGGTGCCGTGCTTGATGCGCCGCCATGTCTGTCGCCCGACGATAATGATGGCTCGCGGCCGGAAGCTTCATGCATAAATAGGCGTGATGCGTACCGCCCGGCGTTGAGGATTGGGCGCCCAATATGGCATTGTATGGGTATGGGAGGTCGACGGCGTCAAATGTGGCGTTCTCGACCCTTTCATTATCGTCTGGCGAAGGAGACTTGCGAGCATATTTGGCCGAGCGCGTGAGGTTGTCCTCCGAAGCCTCAGGCGGGACTCCCGATGGGCCGAGGCGACCGGGGATCCCGTCCGTCGAAGGCCGCCGCGAGTAATGTTCGCGAATCGCCGCCATCAATCGGCGCGTCCCACATCGCGGCCCGCTATTACGACCCGGACGACCGTGGATCATGGTGGGAAGCTCCACGCCTTGGCGTCGCGCGGTGAACGTGACCTCATCTTGTGCCCGGTAGCGGTGCTGTCTTTGGATATGCCGCCACGTGGTGTAGCCTCCGCACGTAGGCCTTCCGCTACCGCGTCTTGAGGCAAACTCCAACGAGGAGCCCCGGAGATAACGTTAATAACCCTTCGCCAGGGTGGCCTTGAGCTCTGTAGCAGAAAGCCCTCCCGAGGCCGCTTGCACGTGGGCCTGGATCCGCAGAGGACCCTCGTACGGCTGCGTCCTCGTGCTCAATGTGCACGGGGGCTTCGTATGGAGTCTTGTCGTGGGCGCCACGCGGGTGTTTCGTGTTCTGTCCTGGTGACGCTTATCCGAGCGCCGCGATAGAGATGCACGTCGCGGTGTCGTGGTTGCGCGGCCGTGGACTAAGCACCACGCCCGTTGTTGGTCGTCATAATCTCGCGGCCTTTATCGTCGCGCCGCCACGCATCAAGGCCCCGACCTCGGCGCCGACCGCCGGCCGTGGGGCGCGCCGTTGGAACCGCCGATGTCGAGGCGTCGGCCTCGCCGCGACTGGCCGCCACGCTTGGGCCTGTCGGACGACTCCTTGGCGGGCGTCCTGCGGTCGGCGCATCCTGGGCGACTCGCTATGCGTTTCCCTTCAAGAACCGTCGCCGGTGGATCTTCGGCTTTGCCGAGCCCCTTTGGTTGGTGTCTGAGTCGTCACCTTGCCTTCGCCGCGGCGTCCTCTTCCGCTGGCGTATTCCTCCATTTTGTCAAAGAGCTTCGTCATCGCTTTTAATTGGCTTCCTTGCGTTGTACTCGGCCATCGGGCGGCGAAGGCCTGTATGGCGCATTGACAACGGTGGTTTCATTGACATCTTTGACTTGACAACGTATCTTCGCGGCGCCAAGTAGTCCTAGAGCTTCCGAAGGTTTTACGCTACGGCGAAGAGTCGTCGCGTCGACCCGCTCGACATAATTTCCTTGAAAGTTGTTATGAAGGCGGTCGCGGATCGCTCCCACGCGTAGATGGAGTTCGGTTCTATGGTAAAAAACGGAGAGGCGTCACTCCAACGCGCGCGGTGTCCTTCGCCGTGGTGTCATCTCCGCCGGCCTCGATTGCGGTTTCATACACGCGCGCGAACTCGCGGGGTCCGTGTCACCTTTGTAGGCTCGATGACCTTGTGTTTTTAAGTCTTGGGCCATGCCGCTGCTTTAGTCTGCCAAAGGGGACTCGGATCGACGCGCCGTGGCGGGCGCGGTGGATGTGGGGCGTCGCGGTGTCCGCTTCTTTCGGCGTGGGCTCTGGCGCAACCACCGGCGCGACTGTTGGCTCCGAGCCTCTTGTATGTCTCGGACACCGCGAAGTCCCCAGCTCTGCTGAACGCTTTAAGGGCCGCCGCAGGCGCTTCCACCGCTGTGTCGGCGGGGGTCGCGACGCCAACGGACGGATCGGCGCGAACGCACGCCGCGTCGTGAGCTCCCGAGCCGCCGTGCTCCGTTGTGGCTACCTCGAGCGGCCCGATCCGCATCGCCGGCGAGGTTGCGCGCGGCGGCAAGGTCGGCCGCCGTCGCGTCGGCGGTCGATCGTCGCCACGCGGCGTCGGCGTCTTCGACCACGGGGTTTGTCGTCGTCGCTACCGCGACGGGTTGGCCGTCGCGGTCGCGTGTGGGTTGGTCGTCATTGCGTCTGCGATGCGAGGTTGGTCGTCGTTGTCGCGAACGTCGACGTCTTCGACCATCGCGCCGCGCCACGCCACCGCGCCGCCGCTGCCGTGCCGGCCCTAGTACCCATGCGACGCCCGACCGCCGCCTTCTTTCCCTACGCCGCCGATGTGAAGCTTTTGGTGCCATCCTTTTTCGAGTTTCGGACTTAACTCTGTCCCTCCCACGGACGGCGCCAAGCTGTGTGGCTCTGAGACCAAACAGAGATAGAGATGGTAGTGGAGAGTGAGAGATGAGTAATGGCTTTGCTTTCTCCCATGACTGTATTCATATATATGCACACATGAGAGTGTTTTTACTGATTATACCCTTACATGCAGTTTATCCTCCGGGCACTTATGTCATTACACATGGCCTATTCTGGGCCTTATAACCTCCTAGCAGGCCTGCTGGGTTTAGGTGGGGGCCACCCCTACAACATGATCCTTTGTGCATTATTCAGCATTCATTCAGGCTATCCTTTCTGTATAAGTTATAACACAATTTGTTTACCTTTCTGAACAAATGCTTCACATTGTACTGTTGCTTTGCATGACATATTGCCGTTATATCCTGCAATTTGTTGATCATGTTATTCTTTTTTATGGGAATAAACATGAATATATATCCTGTTCTTTTTACCCAATGATTTCATTTCATTGTTGACAGGTATGGTTAAGGAGCTGACAGGTGGCTACAAGATAAAATATCATGCAAATGGAGTTGAGAATCCACCAATAGAGATTGATTTCACACCTCCCTTCAGGTAATTGACATTATTGGAAAGTATTTGGGTAACATTTACATGCTCTGACAATCCAATATGTTCAGTTGCTACAAGGGATTACTACTTTTTTTGTTACCTTCCTGCAGAAGGATAGACATGATTCAAGAATTGGAGGCTATGGCCAAACTCAAGATACCAAAAGATCTATCAAGTGATGAAGCAAACAAGTACTTGATAGATGCTTGTGCCAAGTATGATGTTAAATGTCCACCACCCCAGACGACATCACGGTTGCTTGACAAGGTTTTGCTTTTAACCCCTTTGAGATTGCATTTTGGTGCTGTATCTACATGATTTTGTTGGGTGGTTTTGTAGTGTTGAACATAGGGATGGCAATCGGGCGTGGCGGGTACGGGTAATGCTCGCCCATACCCGTACCCACGGCCCCGATTTACGCCCACGGGTATACCCGCGAAAGACGACGGGCGAAAAACCTCGCCCATACCTGTCGCCCGCGGGCATACCCGTTTACCCGTGAACTGAGTCACTATATGAGAGTTAAACTAATGACAAATGCATTCAGAACATAGTGACGCCAAGTTGTCCTGGCGCCGGGGAGGATCGCCTCGCCTTGGCCTGAACCCTAGCTTCATCGCCCGGCCAGTGCAGCCGTCAGTCCCTCTCTTCTCTCGGCCAAGCGCCTTCCTCCACCCCGTCTTTGCCTTCCCGCCAGCCGCCTTCCTCCCGCCGCCGTCTCTCTCCCGTGCTCCGGCTACCTCCCTCCAGCGTGCTCCCGCCGCCGGCGAGGAGGCGGCGCAGGGAGGCGCTCGAGAGGCAACGTGAGGAAGCCTGAGGAAGGAGATTGGCGCCGGGAGTGGGAGTCGGCCGTCGGGGAGACGGGAGTCGGGGGAGACGCGACGCGAGGGAGAGGGAGTCGGGAGACGTGATACGAGAGAGAGGCGGAAGAGACTGAGACTGAGACGCGAGAGAGAGTCGACATCGGCAGTATATACGCGAGAGAGAGTCAGCATCCGTCGCCGGGCCCTCGCCTAGGCGTCCAGGCGCCCCTCACTCGCCGTGGTCGCCGATTCCGCCGTAACAACCATGATTCAGAATGCTGAATTGGACAGGAATGCTGCATAAAAAGGCAATGGTCAACATTCTAGCAATATATTAACTATAGTATTGATAACACTATATCTAAATGATGAACTGCCCATCATCAGGGGTTTAAGTCTGAGCTCTCTCCTATGCTTCTTAAGAACAATGCATTTTCTAACTCTGTCACAGATGGTGACCCACGATATTGAAGAAATTGGCATAAGAGAGGAATATGGAGGGGGGTGGAGGTTAGAGCACGAACCTGCAAGAAATGTGGATTCATTGAAATGGGGTCATGGCATTCTACAGAGCACAAAGCAATCAAAATTAGACTCCGCAAACTTAGAACAAGTATAACAGATCCAATGCGTGCAGAGCAAAATCGCTAAAGAACGCCGCCCCGCGCTGTGGCGGCGCGGCACGGCCGCCCTCGAGCGAAGGTCGCGCGGCGCCACCGCGCCCGTCTTGCTCGTCGCTAGCGGTCCTCGCATCGCGGCTCGCCTGCGCACTGCGACCACACTGATTTCGTGAGCTCGCGTGGGAGCCGCCATGAACGGAGGCGAGTGAACGTGTGCGGCTTTCTTGCTTGATTCCAGCCGGATCTGGAGCGCTCAAGGCAGGTGACTGATGTAACCGGCAGCGCCGATTGGGGGTGTGGGAGGATGCCGCAAGAGGGATCCTCGAGAAGAGGACGGGTGGGGGAGGCCGAGGAGATGAGGAATGTGGGCGGCGGCTAGGGCGTTGTGGAGTCGGGAGTTGAGTGGAGTCGGGAGACTCGGAGGTGTGGACGGCTGGAGTGCTGGACGCGTGGTATGGAGAGTTAGGGTTAGGTTTTTGTTAGATGGCAGGTAAACGGGTGAGACGGGTACGGGTAGAGTTTACCCATAACCGTGCCCGTTTACCCGACGGCCAGAGAGTTGCCTCCGTTTTCATATCTGTGGGCAGAAAATACATCCCATACCCGGCTCCATTAGAGTATTTACCCACGGGTAAACGGGTATAATTGCCATCCCTAGTTGAACATATGTTTTGACTGTTAAATATCATGTTTTAGGACAAGTATGTTGTGAAGAAAAATACACTGTCCAGCTAGCTTGCTGAATCCTTTGTGTTGTCATTGTAAAAGTCCTGATTCAGTAAGATCCTTACCAACTTGCATTTTCTAATATCATACTGGCTTGGAAACAAAACCTAAAATCTAAGGGTTGGCCCAATCTGAAGATATATGTGCGGATGTCAAGATATCAAATTGTTCCCTTGCCCCCCCCCCCCCCCCTCTCTCTTTGTGGCAGTTACTTGATAATTTTATTGGCTAGATTAATAAACTATGTTCTCTCAACAGCTAGTTGGTCATTTCTTGGAGGAGACTTGTGTGAATCCAACATTCATTATCAATCATCCAGAGATAATGAGTCCATTGGCAAAGTGGCATAGGTCCCGGCCTGGATTGACTGAGAGGTTTGAGCTCTTTGTTAACAAACATGAGGTATACACCATCCTTCATTGGTCCTTTGATACTTGGCCTCCTTTATGTTGTCTTACAGTATCACCTGCAAATGTCTTTTAGGTGTGCAATGCATACACAGAGTTAAATGATCCTGTTGTGCAGAGGCAACGCTTTGAGGAACAACTAAAGGTACATGATTGAATTATTTACTTCGCAAATTGTACATTCTTGCTGGAAACCAGCCTACTCCCTAAATGACCTTGCATATTACATATTTTTATGATGGAAGCTAGCCTATTAAATGCTAGGTACGCCCATGCATGATGCATGTGTGCACTTATAAGAACAGTGAAGCAAAGAAGAGATGTACATTGGAAGGATGGGATAAGAAGACATATACTCACTGTTCTAAAAGGCAGAACCCTAGCCCACCTAGGTGGTTCGTAGGCGCCATCCTTCCGTCTCACCCATCTAGGCTGCCTAGGCAGCTACCTCGTTGCGACTAGGCACTAGGTGTCACCCTACCACCCACCTAGTACCTAGTGCTTTGTAGAACACTGCATAAACTAGAGCCTGCATTTCCCTAATTTTCTCGTGTAGCTTGTTGAATAGTTGTATAATTGTCTAATCATTATTTTCCAGGATCGTCAATCTGGTGATGATGAGGCTATGGCTTTGGATGAAACATTCTGCACTGCCCTTGAATATGGCCTGCCGCCAACCGGTGGTTGGGGTTTGGGAATTGATCGCCTTACAATGTTGCTGACAGATTCCCAGAACATCAAGGTTTTATTCTTTCCATCATTTGTGTGTTTACATATAAATGGCCAACACTTTTGACTTTCTTGGCTTATATTGAAATATTATTCATCAAGATATGAAAATTCCTCTTTTCATCCAAATTGCAGGAAGTCCTCCTATTCCCGGCCATGAAGCCTCAAGATTAGCTGTCTGCAAAGCCGAAACCCATTAAAGGATATGTGATCGGACTTCTACATCTATTAACTCTGGCTTTGTTTAGGACTGCAATTAACAGTACTATCGTATGCCTTGGTCTTTAAGAATAGCAATTTTGTGTTTTATACATTTTCTTGATGTTTAAAGATACAACGTCTAGTATTAAAAAAATTATGCAATTTTTTAACAGTAGTTTAGCGTCATTCATGGTTTAGAGTTTTGGCAAGCATGAATGTAAGTGTGGGTTTTTAGGCAAAGATGCCTTTGTCTTTCACTTTTTGAACTTTTCATTGCATTACGGCTCTGCTCCAACTGGCTTGTTTAAGCTTCTATTTGTGGCTTTTTTTAGAAACAAATAAGGAAAAATAGAAAAAATGAAAAAAAACTGTTATATTGTTACGGACAATGTAAAGAAATAAGAGGAAAAAAGCAAAAAAAAAAAAGATTGAAATTAGAAGTCGATATGTTTTAAGTCACTGCTGGTTTAAATAAGTCGAAAATCAAAATAAATCGGAAACTTGGACCAGTGGTTTATCCTTCAACATCATGTGAACATTTGAGCAATTTCTTCTGTGACCATCTACATTCTTTGCTGAACTCAACATTTGCTGGATCATTAGTGTTGTTGGGGGCGAAACTATACTTGCTTACCATTTTAGCTGATATAGATGTTGAGTTTTTTATGTATACTATAATTAACTTGTATATTTCGTTTTAATAAAATATTTTATTTAAAAATTAAATACTGTAGTAAAAATCAAAAGTTGTTTTTAGAAGTCCTAAAGAGCATGCCCGATCCAGGATGAGAGCGCATCCGTTTTGGTTTGGGTTGGCAGTATGGTTTGATGCGCTATGGGTGTAGGCAAGTTACATGAATATTCCGTTGAGGTGTGTAGTAATATTCAAGTTTGCGTAGGGCGTGTTTAGAAGGGCTTGGGCCAGGCTTGGTCACGTGGGTGCAAAAAGGAGCCCGGGGCTTGGCCCAGGAAAAACGAAATCGAGAAGTTCGGAAAAGTTTTAGAAAGGTTATGCGGGCTTCAGCAAAGTTTTAAATTTTGAACGAGTTTCACCTTAAAAAAAATATCAACTCTGAAAAAATATTTATAGCCTTGCTTGGCCAGATGCCTGCTCGCCCGTATCTCACAACCCACCGCTGCGCTCGGATGCACCGGACGATAATGATGAACGAGATAGCTACACGACTAGGACGCGCGAGATAAAATCGGATTTAATATTGTTGCATATGATATTTATAAAACTAACCATATACATATCGTATTTATAAAAATAGCACTTCTACCATCCGGTGAGCGAGCGGCAGCGCCGTGAGGCAACACGTGGCGAGGCCGCACGACGCGATCGATCTGCCTTGGTTGAAGCGATCGTGATTAAGCCACAATTACTTGTCCTAATTTTTTTGTTTAATGTTTATTTGAATTTTTAAATATACCAAGTGATTTATGTACAGTCTTCAGACACAACGTACCTCACAATGTAATTTTTGAGTAATTTTATCCATTGTGAATGTTGCTCAAAAATTCATAGTCATAGTCATAGTTATTGTGTAATTTTTTGTGTGATTTTATGTGGTTTGGATTTGCTACGTTTATTCAGGTTAATTTAATCATGAATTTACGAATATTTCACGATTTTTTTACAATTTTATACATTAGGAATACTTATTCAAGTACAAGTAATTGTAGTAGTAAAAAAAAATACATCACACTGGATGCGAGATGGCTCGCCCATATGAGCCACTGCTACTTCCTCGTCGCGTCTGCCCGGTACGTGGGCTTGTCTTCCATTGCGTACGAGCATATCCCATGGGGTACGTCAGTCCGCCCGGAAGTTGAGTCTTGGGTCGGAGGAGGTATGGAGACCGTTCTATTTGCTCCGTGGCCGGTGTGGTCCAGTAGGCTCAGGTATAGTAGGCTGGGTTCGGTAAGGGTTGATATCCTCTATCTAAGACATGTCGAACTACAAGCCGTCCATAATAATATCGTGAATAAAGGACTCTAGAAACCCCCCTCGTGGTGCGAAGGAGCTCTCGCCTGGACCGTACAACATGGCAGTGAAGCTGGAGGAGCTCTGCCACCAAAGTGTCCAAACTCTAAGTATGCTGTGAACACTAAGCTCTACCCCTGCGTATGCTGCAAACTTTGGCGCCGTGTAGTGCTCTCTGGAAGCATCTGGGAGGTCGTATCGTCATCGATGGACTCGTCGTCATTCCCACGTTGAATTAGAGGCTGCAAGATGAAACGATATTAGTCACAATAAATATTTCGGATGTATAATGTGAATCTCATACCTCTCGAATGTGCAATGAAGATGAACAACAGGAAGTGGTAGTTTGTGCAGGTGGTGCGGACGTCAAAAGTGATGCATCTCGACGAACCTGTTGCGGGAGAACGCTATGATGTTAGTGGAACGCAAGACCTAATAGGAAAACAAAATGTAGGTTTGTACGTAAGTTACCTCCTCGTCGGTACAGTGCACGGATGATCGACGGCTAATACTACGACGCTAGGCAGACTCAGTAGATTACGATGGCCAGCAGGACTCGCTAGGTCGCGATGACCTGGCTGGTGAGCATGGTGCCCCCACTGGGTGGCTTATGTGCACAGTGTGATCCATGGAACGGCCGTAGTTTAGGTTGTGCACTATTTATTTGGCCTGCTTTAGGATAAACTTCATAGTCTTCTACAGGACCAGTGGTATCTCCGGGCTGCTGATGGTGGCCTCCGACGCGCTTGCGATGCGCTGTGCCCGCTCCAACTGAAGTGACATACGAAACAGGTTCAATAACGATAAGTATAAATTTCTTAAATAAAATGATAAGATATTTGAACTGTCTTACGCTATCATGCCGCCGCGAAACGCTGTGGGGATCGATCAAGCGTTGCAAATTTTCCTCGTGTGTGATCTGCTCAGGGTGATCTGGTGGAGGAATGGTGAGTCTGCTGCGTGACTGGTGTACGTCCCACTCCAGGTACTCGTCGTACGTCTAGACGTTGTACGGACGGTGCTCCATGATGACATCGAGGTTCGTCCTGTCCGTCCATGCCGTCATCCACCATTGCTGCAGTGCCCGCTAGTCTGTACCATGCCGACCAGCCCTTGATTATCTATATTTTTAGAATCATCGACGTTACATAGCAATACATACAAAAATGTACACATTATTCGGATGGAGTTTGACTCACCGGTGTACGGCTTGCGGTAGGATTCTATCGTCCAAAGGGGGCACAGCTTGGTGCAAACCGAACTGTCGCATCACACACTGTGGCATGTAAGCCTCCACCATGTATGAAAGCACTAGATGGTGTGTCATCGCCCATAGCTTCACGTCCTCTAGGCATTGTAGGGACAGCCCGTCCGGCTTCGCTGCCATATCGTACGGTCCAGGCAAGAGCTCCTTTGCACCATCGGGCGGCAGACTGCCTGCCATCTGCTGGCGGGGCGATAGGCGCCTGCCGCCGCCGGCCTCACCACGTGTCACCTCGCCGGCGCTACCACCCACCCACCAAATGGCAGAAGTGTTATTTTTACAAATACGGTACATATACGGCTAGTTTTATAAATACCATGCACAACAGTGCTAAATCCGGCTTTGTCTCTGCCCGCGCAGCCACGCCCTCGTGTGGCCACCATGCCCCTCTGCCTTTGTGCACCCAACGTAGCCATGTGCGGCCACCCTGGCACCGCAACGCGCCTTTGTGTCACGTGGCCACCACACCACCCTGCCCCACGCTGTCGACTGTCACGATGCCTTCGTGCGGCCTCAACGTCTCGCTGTGTCGCGCCCCGGCCACTGCCCGGATGCTTTGGAAGAGAAGGATGAGATGGAGAGATGACATGGCAAGCCACCGAGAGTAAATTGTGGGGTCAGTGTAAGTGGTGAAAGACGGCTGTGGGGGTCCGAGTCATGGTCGTGCAATGCTTTCCATCCGACAGCCGAACTATATCCCGTTGAAAAGGGAAGCCACCGTATACAGGTTTCAAGCAAGTCTCTTATATGTAGATCAATAGCTATTCTAGCAAACAGGTACGCTCTCTCCCAAAATGTTTGGTTCATTTTGACCATCGGATTTCTCCGAGAATCCTTTATCCCTCCCTCTTCTCCACCCACCCCCTCCTACATAGGGGTGCAAAGGGTCAGGTTTTTCCCAATTGATCCAGCACCAAATTCGGCTGGTACCGAATTCAGTAAGCCTGTTTAGTATCCGGTCAGATTCAGTATGGTAACCGGATATTTAGAGAAGGATTCGATAGCGAGTTTGGTATTCATGATACCCAACCAAATTATGTCGGTAGTCGGTAAATTCAGTAATTTCTGCTTGGATATCCGAAAGAAGCACTCACCCAAGATGCGTCACCTAATCACTACGTCCAAACGAAATCTCATGCCTCTCCTCTACCCCACACCGCACCCTATCCTCTCACCACTCCCCCTCCCGCCTCCGACCACCATGCCGACAAACTCGACACGGCGCTCTCCTCCACACCGCGCACCACCCTATGGCCGTGACACTCGTGAACTCGCCCCTTGTCCACCTCACCGCTCCTGCCTCCGTCTCCCCAGGCCCACGGCCTCCGCACCCGCCTCGACCAGCTCACGGTGGGGTTGTTTGAGGGGCGTGTACTTGGACTGGAGGCCAAAGGTGGTGCTGAGGGCCCTGAGGCGGTGTGATCGACTGCGGTGCTTCTCCATCAACGGCGGCAGTGGCGACGACGGTGGTGGGGAGGATGGGGAGAAGCGGAGCGTGGAGGAGGCGGTGCCAGCGCTAGTGGCAGAGGCGAAGGTTGGGGGCGCGAAGGAGCTGGGATCCGAGCGGAGCCAGTTGGGGAGCTTCTCATTGTCCTCGTTGTCCAGGGTAAGGTTTATAGTGGATTGCTTAATTGTTTGTTGATTCGTTAGTCTGAGTAACTGAGCCATTGAGCATTTCGATGGAGGACTGGAGTAGTTGTGCTTCCGGTTAGGTAGGGAGCGTGTGCCTTGTATTGGGTGCGAAATTTCCTGTTGCATTGTGTTGAACATAGTAGGACTGGATTGAGAGGTAGAACTGTGGACAATTAGAGTATCTTTAGTGTATTAAATCGATGTTGATTTAAAATCATACCATATAAGTATTCTAGGAATTTAAACTTGTTTTTCTCCAATATATTGAACCGTTTTCTATTAATAACTGGACTCATGTTACATTAAAAAATCACAAAATAATAATATCCTTTCTTAACCACACTCTCTTCTTTGTAGTTATTTAATGCTCATATAAATTGTTTAATGCTTTAAATCGACTGAGTCTGATTCTGTGTATTTTTTGTTGGAATCGACCACTCCAATATATTGAATCGATTCAATGTCTTCTCTCTCCTTATTTGAATCGGTGTCTTCTCTCCTTATTTGAATCGGCTAAAACATAATATTGGAGATGGTCTTAGTCACTCATTGTCAATTTAATAGGGAATTAAATTGCCGGATGGATCCTTATGATTAGTGATTACAATTTGTGTTAGTATGACTATGCTAGTGAAGTACAGAAGTAGCATTTTAATGTAGATACGGCAGGCAAGACATTCAATCGCGGGAAATGAAGGGGGGGGGGGGGGGGCAGTGCTAATGTATCTAGTGAAAACTAGCCTTCATTCGATATTCTTATACTGCGTATTGAGTTGTTAGATGAAATTCTACCAAAATGATGAATTTCACTGTGTCTGTGCTATATTTAACAGCAACTGTATCATATGAGTATGGCTATTAGTTTTTATCCTTTGTTGGCTACAAGGTCCAATGAATAACTAATACGACATACGTCCACATTCCTTTTAATTTGTAAAGGATATTTGTTTTAAACTTTTAATACTGTGAGCATGAATGATTCTTTTCTCAAACATATTTTGTAACATCTCCCATTGCACGTTTCGAGCAGACTCCCTTTGCACAGCAGGAGCTCAAGTTGCTGATGTGTGTGTGATAGACTGATAGCCGGTGAGGCTGGAAAGAGGAGTTTGAGATATTTTTAGAGTAAAATCTCTTGTTTCTGTACGAGAGAAACACGTCCGAATTATGATGCCTACTTAAACATATTCCATAGCTGGTGTGAGAATTGACATCAGCATGACATGAATTTTAGACTTTTGAGTTACTAAGTGTGGTAATAATTGCGGTATAAGCAAAGATATAAATATAATTCCAATATAATCATATAAGCACATCAAAGACATCAATTCATATATAAATGACATAACATGTATGGAACCATCTGAATTGAACATATCATTCAAAGTATACCACATATTCACTAATAGAAGCAAAAACATGAATATGTATGTCAATGTAAAAGGCATTTACTAATTAAGACTAGCAACAAGCTCAAGTTTAATTGATTATTTGTGCTCTCAAATTGTAGGGTTACACAAGATTACTCTTGGCCGTCCCGCTACTAAATCATATAATTTTCATAGATTGGTTACATCAAATTAGAATTCAATCCTTGAGCTCTTAAAACTGTACTCTCAAGATTAAGATTATATCTAACACATGTGTGCATTCGGCCAGCACCCAAGAATTAGCTAGAGCAAGTCCAACCACATACAAGATGACCTTTTGCAATAATCAAATTAGACTTAATTAATCAAGTATGACTTCTACCAGATCTGCAACAAATATGTGGAATTTCTGCACACTAAAGACAACAGGTGACAGCAACCTAAGCTCACAATTGATAGCAACCACAGAGCATGAGCATGAACCAAATGACAGTAATTAGAGCTCAAAGATTAAATATACCAATCTCAATATATGATTTCATTTATCATCGAGCAACAATCCAATCCCACTGCAATCTAAGTCTCCCAGTGCTAGATATCAAATAAAGATTATGAATCTAGCACAGCACACAAAGATTGCAAATACAAGTGACTAATTTACTCACAAGACCGGCGATACTCGAAATCGCCGAGAAGATCAAGGGCTAGGCACGCTTTGGCGCTGTCCCAGAAAACCTATTGCTCCCCACACCACCATGAGAGAGGTCAGTAGGCACGGAGATACAAAGCCCAATCGCCGAAGTGTAGCTAACGCCAGCGAGTCGAGATAGAGGAATGCCGAACAAGCGCAGGGGAGGAGCCGGCCAAGCACCTCGCCGGAGAGCACCAGAGAACCAAAGTTGCCACACACCACAGGCAAAAATCAAAGAGAGAGAGAGAGATCACTTTCCTTCGGATGTCCCAACCAAAAGAGGCCGGCCGCCATATATAGCCGAGAGAGGGGAGGGGTTAAGCACTTGGTGGCGCCGCCAACGGCCGGGACCGAGTCTCACGCGCCACCACCGCAGCCCATTCTCACCTCACATGCCGGATCTGAGGACCGATTCTTGCGGGAAGAAGAGGCGGAGCAACTCACGGGTGAGGAGATGCGAGCCGCGCGGGAGGAGGACCGCAGAGAGGCCGGGCGCCAACGAAGTCGACCCACCGGCCCGCCTCTCCGCCGCCGCCGCTCTCCGGACCGCCACCGCCATCGCGCCCGACGCCGCTCGCTCTAGGTCACGGGAGGCATCGGCCTCCCCTTTGTCTCTTCGCCGGCCGCGACAGTGGCGCCTTTTCTCTTTTTTTATTTTTATCAAATGGGAAATTACCCTTTTGCCCTTGGTATATACAACAGTCCCCACCAATTTCTCAATTGATAACTGATGCTCAAAGTCTTGTTCAATATACAGCTGTTCGATAATGGGTACCTTTCGGGTTTGAACCCAAAGTCTAGCGACAAGGACTACGACTCTGCATAGACAAAGGATGACTACGCCCTGATCCAATGCCTTGGTGTGAGAATTTTCGCCCATATCACATTCTGTACTGGGCGGCTTGCCCTTTCCCTCTCGGGTTGGGACGTTACGGTCATGTCCCCATATCTAACTCATGAGTAATTTAAGAAAGTATACCCTCAACTTTCTTTGATTGCGACCTCACAATCACACTCACGTAGGTGAACTCTTCTAGGAATCCTGTAGGACGATTCCATGAGTCATATGGACATCGAGTTCATTAAGAGCCAACGCTCAACCTTCCATACAGACAGAGCACTGCAGCTAATGGGACCCGTTAGATGTGCTCTCTCGAATCTCACACAGTTTGTTGTCCTAGAGCCTAGTTCACGGGATCTCCGATCTCCTAGGATAGGTTACCACCAATGTGAGCCTTTATACGGGTATAAGCCCCATTCCCTGTGACGCTGCTTGGATGGCCTTCCGAGCCAATCCTTTAGTGAAAGGATCTGCGCAAGTTCCTTTCGGTGGATGTATTCTCTGATAATAACACCCGCCTCTCTGGCATGCCTTACCGACTTAAGTCGCCTCTTTATGTGTTTTGAGGACTTCATATTGTCCTTCCTACTCTTCGCCTTAACCATAACAGTTTGGTTATCGCATAGGTCAATACGGCTGGAATAGGCTTTTCCGGACAGCAAAGTCGAAAGGAGTTCTCGAATCCATTCGCCTCTGACACCACAATCAAGAGCTACCAATTCAGCCTCCATGGTGGGCCGTGTAAGAATAGTCTGCTTTGGAAGACTTCCACGACACGGCCCCACTGCTAGAGTGAATACATAACCACTCGTAGCCTTCATGTCATCCGAATCACTGATCCAGTTAGCATCACTGAATCCTTCTAAGACTGCTGGATGACCCGAGTAATGTATACCCAAATTAGAGATTCCCTTCAAATATCTTAGTACTCTTTCTAGTGCTATCCAATGATCATCTCCTGGATTGGACGTATAACGACTCAATCGCTTACAAAGATATGAGATGTCCGGCCTCGTTGCACTAGTTAGGTACATCGTGGATCCTATGATTTGAGAATACTTAAGTTGATCCTTCCCATGCCCGGTGTTCTTATGTAGCTTTGCATTTGGATCATAGGGTGTAGCTGCTGGCTTATAGTCCATAAACCCAGATCTGGTTAGGACTTTATTCACATAATGGGATTGCGAAAGAGTAATCCCATTCTCACCCTTTATAAGCTTAATGTTTAAAATAACATCAGCTTCACCCAGATCTTTCATATCAAAATTCTGGGAAAGGAAAGACTTTGTATTATTGATTACATCTATGTTAGTCCCAAATAGCAATATGTCATCTACGTAAAGACATAGAATGACACCTTCGCCCCCACTAAACCGATAGTAGACACATTTATCGGCTTCATTTACACAAAAGCCGACCGACGTCATCGTACTATCGAATTTCTCATGCCATTGCTTAGGAGCTTGCTTTAGACCGTACAAAGATTTAATCAATCGACATACTTTCCTTTCTTGCCCTTCAACCACAAATCCTTCAGGCTGTTGCATATAAATCTCCTCATCCAACTCTCCGTTTAGGAAAGCGGTCTTTACATCCATTTGATGTACTTGGAGTTTGTATGCAGCGGCTAGCGCTAAAAGCACTCGAATTGTGGGTAAACGAGCCACAGGAGAGTATGTATCAAAATAGTCTTCTCCTTCCTTTGCGTGAAACCCTTAGCCACTAAACGGGCCTTGTACTTTTCAATAGTACCATCAGTCACGCTTTCTTTTAAAGATCCATTTGCAACCTCATCGGCTTACAACCAAAGGTGGGAGATCTGAAATTTCCCAAGTTCCGTTAGACATGATGGAATCCATCTCGCTTCTGATTTGCCTCCTTCCAAGAATCCACATCCGAGATGCGTATGCCTCAAAGGGTTCGTGGTTCATCATCCACGACATATGTGACAAAGTCATCGCCAAGTGATTTCTCGGTCCTCTGTCTCTTACTTCTCCTCAACTCCAGCTCTGGAGCGGTGTTATCCACACTAGGAAGAATAGAGATGTCATCTATACCGATATGGTCACTTCCTTCACTCGGTCTCATAGGAAACACTTGCTCAAAGAATGTCGCATCACGAGATTCCATCACTATATTTGTAGTGATGTTACTCACCTCGGATTTAACCACTAGAAATCTATAAGCCGTGCTATTTATAGCATATCCTAAAAAGACACAATCAACGGTCTTAGGACCAAGCTTCCTTTTCTTCGGCAACGGCACATGCACTTTTGCAAGGCATCCCCACGTTCGAAGATAGGATAAGTTGGGTTTTCTCCCCTTCCATTCTTCATATGGTGTTTCCTCCTGATTGCGAGGTGGAACCCTATTCAGAATGTAATTAGCTGTGAGAACTGCCTCACCCCACCAATAGTCCGGCATACCTGAACTCTGAAGCATGGCGTTAACCAAGTCACAGAGAGTTCGGTTCTTCCTTTCAGCTATTCCATTAGATTGGGGTGAGTATGGTGGAGTAACTTCATGTATTATTCCACTTTCTTCACAGAATTGGGAGAATTCATGTGAGACGTATTCATCGCCTTGGTCCGATCTTAACTGTTTGATTTTCTTTTCTAGTTGATTTTCAACTTCAGCTTTGTGGATTTTAAAGTATTCAAGTGCTTCATCTTTCGACTTAAGTAGATAGATATAACAATACTTAGTCGCATCATCTATGAGAGTTAAGAAGTATCGTTTGCCACCTTTAGTTAATATTCCATTCATCTCGCAAAGATCAGAATGGATTAGTTCAAGTGGAGAAGTGCTCCGCCCTTCAACGCTATGAAAAGGTTTTCGGGGCTGCTTAATTTGCACACACACTTCGCACTTTGAACCCTTCTCATAATTATAGCTTGGAATTAAACTCATCTTGCTTAACCGCATGATGGCTTCAAAATTAACATGACACAACCGTGAATGCCAAATATCGTGAACTTTATTGCAATGGGAAACAGTATAAACGTTTGCATTATTCAAATCAAGAATGGATAAGCGGAACATGCCTCCGCTATCATAGCCTTTGCCCACAAAATTACCAAACTTGGTCAAAATGACCTTATTTGATTCAAATACAAGCTTTATTCCTTGCCTACACAACATTGACCCGCTAAGGAGATTGCGAGTCATCGCAGGCGCATACAGCACGTCTTTTAGGGTGAGTGTTTTGCCCGAAGTGAGCTTCAGGCAAACCTGTCTGATCCCACGTACTGTTGCGGCGGCTCCGTTGCCCATTAGGACAGATCCACCACCTTCACCCTGAAATGAAGAGAAACAAGATCGATCAGTACATATATGTCTAGTGGCACCCGTATCAATCCACCAATCAATAGATGGATTTGCCATAAAGGCCAAAGGTACGTACTCTTCTAAGCTGGTGTTAGCCAGCACGACATTAGCCTCAGCCTTGCGGCTCTTGTGCTGACCCGGAGATGAACCTCTCGCTTTCGACAGGTGCGGCAATGATTGGCCTTGTGGCGGCCTCACCACAAACAAAGCAGACGATGTCATCCTTTTTCTTCTTCATTTTCTTTGGTTGTAACTTGACTTGGGGCTTGAATTTGGGTTTCCCAGGGCCTCCAGTTCTTTTAACCTCCACCTGATGAGCTTGAACTTGAGCCTTTCCCATGCCGTCACCGGCTCTAGCACGCTCTTCGATATTGATAGCTGTTGACAGCTCATTGAGCGTCAAGCGCTTCTTTATATGTCTATGAGCGGTCACAAAGTCACACCACGAAGGCGGTAACTTAGCTAGTATGACATTTACTTGGAACTTCTCTGGCAGGGTGCAGTCGTACTGACTCAAGTCACGTACATGGAGTTGAAGCTCGTGGAGCTGCTCCATCATCGACCGCCCCTGACCATCTTGTAGTTCAAGTAATTGGCTGTAATAAAGGACTCATTTCCATTATCTCCTTCGGAGTATTTCTCATCGAGCTCATCCCAAAGTTGTTTGGCATTCGTGAAGTTGACATAGACGTCAAACAAGCGATTAGACAGGATGGCCAGCAAACGGGCTAAGACTGCATTATTGGCTTCTTCCCATTTCATCGTTTCAGGGATTGCCAGCGGAGACGCTGGTGGATTTGAAATGACCCAGAAGAGCTTAAGGTCAGTCAGCCAAAGTTTTGCTCTCGCCTGCCAGCGCTTGAAATTAACTCCGTCAAAAACTTCAGGTTTTACGACATCAGATGAGGAAGCCATTTCTTTAACAGTAGGTTTTCTGGATTGTGGTAATAATTGCGGTATAAGCAAAGATATAAATATAATTCCAATATAATCATATAAGCACATCAAAGACATCAATTCATATATAAATGACATAACATGTATGGAACCATATGAATTCAACATATCATTCAAAGTATACCACATATTCACTAATAGAAGCAAAAACATGAATATGTATGTCAATGTAAAAGGCATTTACCAATTAAGACTAGCAACAAGCTCAAGTTTAATTGATTATTTGTGCTCTCAAATTGTAGGGTTACACAAGATTACTCTTGGCCGTCCCGCTACTAAATCATATAATTTTCATAGATTGGTTACATCAAATTAGAATTCAATCCTTAGCTCTTAAAACTGTACACTCTCAAGATTAAGATTATATCTAACACATGTGTGCATTCGGCCAGCACCCAAGAATTAGCTAGAGCAAGTCCAACTACATACAAGATGACCTTTTGCAATAATCAAATCAGACTTAATTAATCAAGTATGACTTCTACCAGATCTACAACAAATATGTGGAATTTCTGCACACTAAAGACAGCAGGTGACAGCAACCTAAGCTCACAATTGATAGCAACCACAGAGCATGAGCATGAACCAAATGACAGTAATTAGAGCTCAAAGATTAAATCTACCAATCTCAATATATGATTTCATTTATCATCGAGCAACAATCCAATCCCACTGCAATCTAAGTCTCCCAGTGCTAGATATCAAATAAAGATTATGAATCTAGCACAACACACAAAGATTGCAAATACAAGTGACTAATTTACTCACAAGAACGGCGATACTCGAAATCGCCGAGAAGATCAAGGGCTAGGCACGCTTTGGCGCTGTCCCAGAAAACCTATTGCCCCCCACACCACCGTGAGAGAGGTCAGTAGGCACGGAGATACAAAGCCCAATCGCCGAATTGTAGCTCACGCCGGCGAGTCGAGGTAGAGGAATGCCGCACAAGCGCAGGGGAGGAGCCGGCCAAGCACCTCGCCGGAGAGCACCAGAGAACCGAAGTCGCCACACACCATAGGCAAAAATCAAAGAGAGAGAGAGAGATCACTTTCCTTCGGATGCCCCAACCAAAAGAGGCCGGCCGCCATATATAGCCGAGAGAGGGGAGGGGTTAAGCACTTGGTGGCGCCGCCAACGGCTGGGACCGAGTCTCACGCACCACCACCGCAGCCCATTCTCACCTCACATGCCGGATCTGAGGACCGATTCTTGCGGGAAGAAGAGGAGCGGAGCAACTCACGGGTGAGGAGATGCGAGCCACACGGGAGGAGGACGCGGGAGAGACCGGCCGCCAACGAGCCGACCCGCCGGGCGCCTCTCTTCGCCGCGCCCCTCCGAATCGCCGCCATCTCGCCCCCGAGCCGCTTCGCTCTGGCTCACGGGGAGGCATCGGCCTCCCCCCTTTTGTCTCCATTCGGCCCAGCGACAGGTGGGCCCCTTTTCTCTTTCTTTTTTTATTTTTATCAAATGGGAAATTACCCTTTTGCCCTTGGTATATACAGCACTAAGAAGACTTCAATATCTAACCTGTCTAAACGATCAAGATTTAGGAAGGAGAAGTACTAATTGTGAGGATAAAGAAAAAGTCAGTGGTCATGTGCCAGATTCTGACCCCTGAATGCCTAATACAAATGTGGTGAGTTATTTGTATCGTTTTATATGCGTGTGCTATCCATCTATATTATCTGTTATCCGATTCGAATCTATTAAGCATCCACTTGATGTTACCGTTTTCGAAAATTCGTATATTTTGAATTCATATTTATATCCGAACTAACCGTATTCGATATCGAATTAGGAGAAAAAAAATATAAGTTACTAGTATAGAGAATATTCGTTCGAATCCGAACCCATACTCCAACGTACCATTTGCCTTCGTCACCTCACCCACGATGCCTAGTGGAGTGTGCCCCCCTACCCTTGCTACTGATGCTGCCCCTTAGGCCAGTCTCAGTGGGAGTTTCATCTGCATTTAATAGGCTGCCACATAGGCATTTTTGATGATATGGCAATATTTTTAAGAAGAGAGAGAAGAAGTGAGTTTCATCTAGATGAAACTCTCTTGGCACGATTACCAACTCTATATGAGTCATGAAATTAAATGTCTATGAAACAATAGAATAAAACTATGCATTGAGGATGAATGTTTCATCCACGTTTCATTTTATTTTACATGATGTGGCAGTCTTGGAAACAACGCCATGAAACTCTCCACTGAGAATGGCCTTAGGAGCCGCGGAGCCCCGCCTACCTCCTCTGTTACCCCTTCACTCATACTTGTCCGTACCATTTCCGTGATCATTTCGGTTGTCTTTTAAAATAGAATGTTTCTTATGAGACTATTCTGGTATACCGTTTCAATATAGATTATTTAAAATTTAAAATATATATTATCACTATACATTTTACAAATATTGTAATGCGTATGAAAAAAGTCTAGCCATTGCCAAGTGTTGGTGCAAATTTATGCATACATTAAATACACCAACATTATTATATTATATGCAGGGGCGGAGCCAGGTAGGAGTAACGCCTCGAACTAAATAATGCATCATGAGTGGCATTAATTACATATAAGATATTTTTTAAAATTTTATAATGGGCTTTTGGTCTTAGGCTCAGGGCTGAAGCCCAGACAACCCTGGACCTAGAACCGCCACTGATTATATGTGAAAAGCGTGGATAATTGTCATGGTGGATTTGTTAGGTAGGTGCATGGTGCAGTTGCACACCCATATCTTTGGGAAAAACATAGCAGGCATATACTAGGTATACTATATATACGTATGCGTACATGGCCACATACATCATATTTGCTGCCTAATTAATATTTCAGCCCGTATTTTGTAATTTGAGTTATGTCACTTTGGTTAGTGACTTAGCGTCTACTTTAAATTGTTTTATCACAAAATATTTCCTTAAATCCGCACCCTCGTTCCGAAAATCCTGGCTCCGCTGTTGCGATGGTATCCTAGATTCCTGACAATTAATGTGTGTATCAATATGCAGATCACGGTTAATACAGATGAAGGCGGAGGAACGTGGATTATGCATAACAAACACTCCCTATTTCGGTAGGCGACCCGGGAGGCGACTCCAACAACATCGAGAGCCCACCCACTGGCCGCCGCCGACGGCGGTCGCCGCCCCTCCCTCCTCCCTTTTTTTTTTTCAGATCTAGCTGCAAGTGGAGGCTAACCACAAGAGAACAGATCGGAGATTGAGGCTGTGGAGTCGAGGCGGCGAGATGTTCTACCGGAGCTGTCGCCGCTGCTGCCATCGACGGCGGACATCTGGGGCAGAGATGCCACCGCGGGGCTCGTCGGTGTTTCCCCTCGGTGGCAAGACCTAGATCTGGCTATTATCCCGCACTCGGTCGCTGCCGAGCTCTTCCTTCGCACCCGCACCGTGGCCACCTTCCACCGCCACGGCTTCCCCCGTGCAGGTGTTCCGCCACTCCATCCTCGTGTAACCCCGCGGTGTCCACCTTTCACTGCTGGATCTACCCCACGCTGTCGCTAGTCGGCCGATGCGGCCATGGCTCCTGCGGACCCAGAGTTGCCACCACCGCAGGAGCCTGCGGGCGGAGAAATTTTAGCATGTAACGGGGGCACAGCTGGATGTGTATAACCAACGAATAGAACGGTGACATGTGGTATTTAGAATGTAGCATACACTAGCACGTGTCCTGTTTACTGTACCGAACACTGTAGCACAAATATTTTTACTGTAGCATACATACTTATTAGTTTTGTTTTTCTGACTTTTTATTTTTTGGCTTTTTAGTTCTACAGTAAAAAAATCCGTGCTACAGTATATGTTACATTGCTGAATGCCATGTGTCACCATTCTATTCATTGGTTATACACATCCGGCTGTGGGATCGTTACATACTAAAATTTCTCGGGCGGGCGGGGCTCGTGGACCCGCCAAGCGCTGGTTGACGCGCTTAGGTGCTTGTCGATAGGCATGCCGCACGAATCCCTATGGTGTTCATGGTCTCTAGCTTGTGAGGTCGCTGGCGTCTACATTTGCCGCCGCCTTGGAGCCTCCATCACCACGGGTTTCGGAGCCTCCCCACCGCCCTCTTCACGTCTAGACCCGCAGCAGTCTCGCCATAGTCCAAGAGTCCTTCTCACAACCAGATCCGGAGTCCCTACCTTTTCCTCGCCGAATCCGGCGTGATGTCGTCGTTATCCATCGCTAATGTATGATGCATTGATTTTTTAAATAATCTATTTTTATTTGGAATTACACTAATATATCCGTATTTTTATTTTATAGAAATAGCTATCTGCCGTCATACGGTTAGGTGATATGGGCAAGTCACCCAACCGTTGGGTGACATGTGGCCGTGTTGCCCAACCGTTTGGCGACTTGCTTATGTCGTCCAACCGTGCGGTAACTAGTGCCTCTAGTCGCCCAATCATCGGGAGACATGGGTAAGTCACCTAACGGTGGAGTAATTACTTGCTATTAGCTCGTCTTTTTCTCTTTGATCCGACCTTCTGACGTGCTCCCTCATCATTTCTCTTGTAAGAATAATGAGAGGAGCTTGAGAGAAGAGAAAAAAAAGAGGGAGAGGAGAGGGGGAGAAGACTGCGAGAGAAGAGAGGGAGAGAAGGAGATAGGGAGAAGTAGATGAGCTTGAGAGAGGGAGTATAGGAGAGGAGAGGAGCTCGGGAGAAGGAGAGAAGAAGAGGAGAGGAGCTCATGAGGTTAGAGAGGAAGACGAAGGAAATTCGTTGATAAGAAGAATATGTTTTCGCGTGAAGGTAATAGCCTCACCCGTTCTTGTTCTCATCTGGATGTAGGCAACGTATAGCTGCGTATTTGTTTAGCACATATTTAGTTAATGCGTGTTGACAAATGTAATAATTACAGTGAGAAATCAGTCATGTCCGAACCCACAACACTGAAAGTGTATCACGGTGTTGGTATCATTCGTGAAGGTCTATAAGGTGTTGACCTTAGCAGTTTCCCACAAGCCAATATGGTACTTCTAAACACAAAGAATGCTCGAATCGAAGATATCCTTAACTGGCTCCTCTAGAGGATCATCACCACTTGAAATGTTTTAAGTTCTATGGCACACCACACCACATCACAATCTGTGATACCCGGTTAGCACACTACATGCACACACTTGTCTCATTACGATCCTTGTGTTTCTCTCATGCTTCTTCACTTAAGATGATATTTCTACCCGGACTTACACGACACGCCATATCCTTAGAAAACCTTTCCTAGCTTTAGTTTTGCTGTTGACTACAACAATCAATAAGCGTATGGACTTACGCTATGACTCACACTCCGAAAAACAACTTAACCAACTCTACAAAGACCGATCAGACCATCAATCAATGGCCGTTCATACCGTATTAAATCGACCTAAACTCGTCTAAGTACCAGGAGACTGATCTCACTGTAGCACACATTATTTTGAAACGATATGTATCTGGAAAGCGGACATTGCACGTTAACAGGCCCGTTGATGAGGGAGTGCAAGTTGAGCAATTGCACAGGGCCCCCAAAGTCGGAAACCAAAACGTATACGTATACAAATTTGTACAGCCGCCAGTGCCCAGCCGGTCCCGGTCTTGACTCCTGCGGCTCCTGCCGATGCATGCACACTGCCGCTAGGGTTTCTTGAGACTTCAGTCTGCGGCATTGGTTCATCGACGCCTTACGCCGCCGCGTTCCCATCCTTAGGCGATTCGACACGGGCGACCGGCCAAGCAAGCGGTGTAACATCCCGATTTTGAGCCTTTTGAAGCTTTCAAAATAAAATTCACCATTTGAATTTTTCTCGAATTAATTAAAGCTTAAATGAAATTTTTATGAATTAAAAGGATTTAATATGATTAAGTTAAACATTAAAATGTGCCAAAAGTATTTTATTTGAGTTCCCGAGCCTCAAGAGCTTTTACGGCATTTTATGTGATTTTTCTGGATTTATTTGCTATTTTCTAGAGCCCAAAAGTATTTGTTTGAATTTCGAAAAAGAAAAAGGAAAGAAATCCTAAACCGCCGATGGCCGAAACCCACCACACCGGCCCAGCCGCCGCCCGGTCGGCCGCCTCGCCACGCCACGCGTCGCCGTCCGCCGCTCCGCGCGCCTTGCTCTTGGATGCATGCGCGTGTCACCCATCCACCACCGCTTCGCTCGCTCGCGCATCGCAGCCGCCCGCTTTTAGCAAGTCGTACTCGTATACGAGTGGGACTCTCAGGTCGTATCCCACCCGGACTCGTACTCGTGGCCGACCAGGACACCTCTACGACCGGGTATAAAAGGGTCGAACCCCTGGCGTCTCCCTCGTCCCAAGTCAAGCCTCGCCTCCGAGTTGTGCCGCTGTGGTCGTGCGCCTCGCCGAAGCCGTGGTCGTGCACGTAGCCGCTGCCGTGGTCGTGCTGGAGCCCGAGATCGTGTCGTCCTCGTCGCCGATCCGCCGTCGCCGGTGAGTCCCGCCACTGTCCCTAGTCACCGCCGACCAGATCCCGCCGCCATCCGTGGTAGTAGATCCGTGTGTCGTAGGTCCGTGTGGTCGTGAGGTTCTACGACTACGTTGTAGAGCCTTAGTCGTAAGTCGTAAAGCCACCGTAAGTCCGATCATGTGGTCGTAAACGACTTCATGGTCGTAAGTCCGCTGATGTAGTCGTGGCCGCGTGCGATCGTAGCGCCCGTGTGGTCGTAGTCGTGATTGTTCGTGTGGTCGGTAGTAGGTTCGACTCGTGAGTCGTAATCTCGATTGGGTGATCGTAGTCATGTGCTCGATCGCGTGGTCGTAAGCTCCGCTAAGTGGTCGTATTCGACCGTAGTCTTAGATTCGCTCTGTGGTCGTAGTCGTAGGTTTCCTAGTGTAGTTGTAGATATAGATTGGTTTGTGGTCGTAGCCGTAAAGTTCTTCGTGGTCGTAATTTCTCTGCGTGGTCGTAAGCCTGCCTAAGTGGTCGTATTCGCCGTAGTCTTAGATTCGCTCGTGGTCGTAGTCGAGATTTCTAGTGTAGTTCGAGATATAGATTGGTTTGTGGTCGTAGTCGTAAAGTTCTTCGTGGTCGTAAAGTTCTTCGTGGTCGTAAAGTCCTTCGTGGTCGTAAGGTTCTTCGTGGTCGTAATTTCTCTGCGTGGTCGTAGGGATCCTTGGTGGTCGTAACGACTACCCGTCTGTCTCTTTTTCTCTGAATTAAAACTTCCCAGAGCCCGTTCTCCCTCGTCCTAGCTCCGATTGACCAGATTCTTTTTCCTAAATTCATCTAAAATTGAGCTCTATATTTTGGTTCAAGTTTGAGAATTTTTGGAGTTCATTTGAATTTTTATTTGATTTTATTTTGTGTTTCGGTTTGCGTTCTCTCTCGTTAGATCACGCGTTCGAAGGAGCGGAAGTTGGATTTGAAGATCAAGAGCCGTCAACTGAGCAAGGCCAAGGCAAGTCGTGTCCTTTGATCATGTTGAACCCAGTTTGCAATCTATTATTTAAATATTTTGTTTTAAATTATATTGCATCGCTACTTTTATACAAACCTTGTAATTGGTAGTTATCACCTCAATTGAGTAATTCCCTCCTTGTTAAATTTGAATGCCTTGATGCCATTGTCAACTTAGGTTGGGAATTTAATTAGTGATGCTATGTTATTTGTCACATTGGGTTGGTACGATTAGAATGCTTAGCCTTGCTTATTTTGCGAAAGGGTTCATCATCACATGTGGTTAATTAATCTTGACCTAATGATATACTTGAATGTGGTGGTTAACCACGATTATAAAACTTGTTCCCATGGCATGGGTAGTGTCATTGGTGTTGGTTATACAAAATTGGTTTTCACTTGGGCGATTGATCGTGCGATAAAGAAGTCTTGAATGCACATGGGATGTGGATGCTTCACTGGGTAATTATTAAGGACTTAACTTTGTGCGCCATTGATCTGAGCTAAGTCGTGCAAACCACATGTCTAGTATGGGATAGACCTGGCATAATAATTTGTGAACTCTCCACTTTGGTTTTGCTACCGATGTTGTTGTGGCGTAAGAGGGCAATTATCGACTAGGGGTTACCCTACTCGGCGAAACCTTAGCGAGTGGGATCGGTGGAGATGGATCATTGTAAAGGCCTTGTTGTGATTTCCTTAGCGCGAGGCTAATCACATCGTGTGGGTACAGTTGTGCAACCTCTGCAGAGTGTAAAACTATTCGAATAGCCGTGTCCTCGGTCATGGACAATGCTCGGTGATTTCACAAGAGGGGTAGAGTCTTTATGAAATCTGGTTGGTTTGAGCTGGGAAGTGAATGGTTAGTTCACTTGTGGTTATATTCAATTCCTTTGAGTATTTATTTAATGTCTTTTGTTAAAGTTGCTTTTCAATCTATTTATTGTATTTACTTTAAATCGTTGCTTTATGCAAAGTTAACCTTTCAGCCATCCATTGTTAAGCCCTGCACACTATATTGCATTCATTTGTTACAAACGACTTGTCGAGTACCAATGTACTCACGGCTTCATGCCCCCGTTGCTCGATTGAGGAGGAAGGACCGGATCGCAGGAGTTGCTCGAAGGAGGCTACTATGAGGACTTCACGGATTAGGACTTCGCTCCCGATCGATTGCCCTGGGCATGTCGAGTGGCTACTACGTTAAATTTTGGATTTCACGCTAGTTTCTTAAAGCCCTTGGGCTAATAATTGTAAGCTTGGCCATAAGGTCGTACTTTGATGGTTATTAATATAATTTGGATTTCCTTTCGAATATCGTGATGTGGATGATATTTGTCTTTGTTTGCGCTGTGTGCACTAGCGTGATCCTGGACTAGTGCGAATACACAGAGAGTCCTGGATTTGTATATTCGGGTCTCGGCAGGATGGTATCGAGCTATATGGACCAGTAGGACTGAGCCCTAGTTAGAATGGTCGAATTAGTCAAGGTTTCAAAATTTATTTTCTAAATCAAATCAACCAAATGATTGTATAGTAATTCTTTATTCGCACCTCATTCTTAGGATTCTTTCTCCTTGCCTCCTCTGAAATAGTGTTTTCAATTTCAATTTGACTTCTTATCCCCATAATGTCCATAGATGTCTCGAGTGTCCTCGATCAAAGTGAAAGTTGGCATGGAATTCTTCAAGTCAGTCTTTGTGAAGTTTGGATCAAGGAAGCATCCAATATGTCAAGAAAAGATTGGGAATTTCCGGAAGATTAGGAGCCATTAGCTTTGAACCTTGTTATAGTTTTAGTATCGTGTAGATCGTCTTGCTTCTTATTTGCCGTTGGGTGTGATGTGAGTGCAGCTTTGCTTCTAGCATTATGATGCGATCATGTCAAAAGTCTTTTGTGGAGTTTATTGCTTCTTTTGTTAGCCTTTTCTGCTAAGAGTTTGCTTAGTTTTAGGATTGCCATTAGTTACCCCCTTAGACGAGTTTATCACTTACCTTTGCTTTTCCTTCTTACCTATTGAGCCTTGAAGAGTCGGTTCTCAACAAATGGTCTTTTCCTTCGAGCAGAGCGTAAATGGTTGACACCGAGCTCCGCGGGCGCGGTCAAATGAACCAAGATCCGAAGGCGAATGGAAACCAAGCAACTCCAGAGCAACATGCGAATCCGGTGGTTTAGATCCAACCTTGAGTCGGTTCATGGCTGCCTGCACCCAATTAATGAATACCATGATGCGAATATGAACGCAATGATGAATCGCCAGAATCATGAAATGGCAATGCCCCAACCATTCGTCAACGGTCTAAATTTGCGAAATTCATGAGGACAAGGCCACCCACTTATTCACGATCTTGAGCCTTTGGAAGCCGGATGACCGGATGCGCTCAACGAAAAGAAGCTAAATCTTGCCCGATTATGCGGACCGCGAGAAGGTTTTGTATGCCGCCCACCAAAGAAGGCGCTGCGGTGAATGGTGGGAAAACTCTCTGCCGCTCATGAAGATCAAGATAACATCACTTGGGCGGAGTTCTCATGACTTTTCGCATCATACCCATGTTTTGGACGGAGTGATTGAGATGAAGAAGGAGGAATTCGGAGTTACAACAGAAGAACATGTCGGTGAGTGAGTATCTCAATAAATTCACCCAGCTAGCCCGTTATGCCCCGGAGGATGTCGCTATGAGATGATGCCCGTCAAAAGAGGTTCAAGAAAGGACTAAACCCGATGCGAAAGTTCAAGTGGTGGGAAATGACTACGCCACTTTCAAAACATGGTGGACAAAGCGATGCTCATTGAGGAGAGTCGTGCGTGAGTTAGAGGAATCCATAGCGGAGGATGATGCAGCAAGGATCACAACTTGATGCGTTTCACCCGCTCGTGTTCCACAAAGATCGAGATTCAAAACACTGCACGGCTCCTCGCCGATTCTCATCGGACCAAGGCCAATTCGATTGAAGCCAACAGCAGAGGATCACTAAGCCCATGACAAGAAGCACTGTTTCAAATGCCATGAAGCGGACATTATGCCAACAAATGCCCGCAGAATCAAGCCTTGACACCGATTCGTTTCAACTTGGGCTCTACACGGATCGGACTCCGCAGCAGGTCGGGACGCGAGCACCGCAAACATCAAGTCAACCCAACAGAGGATCGCAGACCGTGCGCGCGGCGAGTGAACCATGTCACCATGGAGGAGGCTCAAGCGGCACGGATGTTGTGATCGGTAAGTTTCAAGTAAACTCGGTTCCGCCACGCTTTGTTCGATTACGAGCTTCACATTCGCTTGTGTCCCGGAGTTTTGGTCTAAAGCATAAATTGGAAGTTGTTGCTCTTGGTTCTATTTTGTCGTTCAATCCCGAACTCGAGATGAGTACCAATCTAGGATGCCCTAGAGTTAAAATAGCCATCCAAGGAATAGAGTTCTCCGCTGATTTGGTAGTGCTAAATATCCAGTCTATGGATGTGATTCTGGGTATGGATTGGCTCAAAAAGCATCAAGCAGTGTTGGAATGTGGAAGTCGAGCCGTCACCTTGGTTGGTTCAGATGGAAGTAAAGTTAGATTTGAAGCCAACATGAAGCAGCCAGAAAAAGTGATGGTATGCCAAAGCAAAGGGATCATGATAGAGGAAGTACCAATTGTACGAGAATATCCCGATGTATTCCCCGATGATCTTCCTGGGATGCCACCCGACAGAGAAGTAGAGTTCGCAATTGAGTTAGTACCGGGTACATCGCCTATTTCCAAGAGACCCTACCGAATGCCCGCCAATGAATTGGCGAATTGAAGAAACAAATACAAGAGTTGTTGGATAAAGGCTATGTCGCCTAGTACCTCTCAGTGGGAGCACCGGTATTGTTTGTCAAAAAGAAGGATGGTAGCCAGCGCATGTGCGTGGATTACCGAGCTCAATGAAGTTACCATCAAGAACAAGTATCCTTGCCCGAATTGATGACTTGTTCGATCAACTAAAAGGAGCCGAGTGTTTTCCAAGATTGATTTGAGGTCGTTATCATCAAATGAAGATTCGACCGAGGATATACCTAAGACAACATTCTCAACTCGTTATGGTTTATACGAATTCTCCGTAATGTCTTTTGGCCTAACCAATGCCCCAAAGATACTTCATGTACCGATGAACAAGGTGTTCATGGATTACTGGATAAGTTCGTTGTTGTGTTTATCGATGACATTCGATCTACTCCAAGAATGAGGAAGAACATGAAGAGCATTTGAGGATGGTATTGCAGAGGTTGCGAGAGCATAAGTTGTATGCCAAGTTTAGCAAATGTGAATTTTGGATGAAGGAAGTTGCGTTTTTGGGCCATGTGATGACCGCAGAAGGAGTAGCAGTTGACCCCGGGAAAGTGAACGATGTACTCACTTGGAGGGCACCAACGTCAGTAACTCGGGTCAGAAGCTTCCTGGGAATGGCGGGTTATTACCGCCGTTTCATTGAAAGATTCTCCAGTGTAGCGCGCCCACTCACTTAGCTGTTGAAGAAGGAAAAGAAATTTGAATGGACGCCGGAGTGCGACAGGAGTTTTCAGAAATTAAAGGAGAGCCTAAGAACAGCGCCAGTACTAATTCTACCCGACATCAAGAAGGACTTTGAGATCTACTGTGATGCATCCCGCAAAGGTTTGGGGTGTGTGTTGATGCAGGACAAGAGGGTGGTGGCTTATGCATCACGCCATCGAGACCACACAAAGAGAACTACCCCATGCATGACTTGGAGTTGGCGTGATTGTGCATGCCCCAAAAATTTGGCGTCACTATTTAATGGGTAACCAAGCGAGATCTACACGGATCATAAGAGCACAAATATATTTTCACACAATCGAGCTCAACCTAAGACAAAGAAGATGGTTGGAATTAATAAAGGATTATGACATCGAATCCATTATCATCCAGAAAAGCCAATGTAGTGGCGAGCACGCGTTGAGCGAAAGGTTTATTGCAATACAGTGATGGTCAAGGAAAACCAACCACTCTACACGAGGAATTTGAAGCTTAGTTTGGAGTTGGTTGAGGAAGGGATGTTAGCTACCTTGGACTTGGTACCACTCGGATAGTCGATTCGTCACGAGCAACCAGGGATGAAAATATCCAGAGAATCAAAGAAGGTTTAAAGAAAGGCAAAGCACCCGCTTTGTGGAGGACGATCGTGAATCATGTGGTATAAGACGCGTTTGTGCGTACCAAACAAGGGGAACTAAAGAAGTTATTACTTAAGGAAGCGCATGAGTCCTTATATTCAATCCATCCCTAGCACCAAGATGTACCGGGATATTAAAGCAAATATTGGTGGCAGTATGAAGCGAGATAGCCGAGTATGTAGCACTTTGCGATGTGTGCCAAAGAGTGAAGGTGAACATCAAAGACCAGCAGTTTGTGCAACCCTTGAAGATTCCTGAATGGAAGTGGGAAGATGTGGGAATGGACTTTATTACAGGCTTACCCAAGACTAAAGAGGGCTACGACTCAATATGGGTAATTGTGGATCGACTAACGAAGGTCGCTCACTTTCTTCCGGTCAAAACAACTTATTCTGGTGATAAATTGGTTGAGTTATACATGTCCAGGATTGTGAGTCTTCATGGGGTGCCCAAGAGGATAGTATCGGATCGTGGGTCGCAGTTTACTTCACGATTTTGGAATAGCTTTCACGAGGCAATGGGTACTCACTTGAACTTCAAGATGACATATCATCCGCAAACCGATGGTCGACGGGCGTGTGAATCAAATCACGAGGATATGTTAAGAGCTTGTGTATTGGATCACGGAGCTAAATGGGATAGTTGTTTACCTTTGCGGAGTTCTCCTACAATAACAGCTTACGACTAGTCTACAAATGTCACCGTTTGAAGCCTGTATGGCGAAAATGTAGAACCCTCTCAATTGGAAAGAGACGGGGAGAGTCAAATCTTCGGGCCGTAATGTCTTGTGAAGCGTAAGAGAAAGTGCGTTTGATTCAAGAAAGGCTAAAGGCACCAAGCGAGCATGAAAGAGTTATGCTGATACTCGTCGAAGAGATTTAAGTTTTGAGCCAAATGACTATGTGTATCTCAGATCACACCCTTCAAAGGTGTTAAGAGATTTCAAATGAAGGAAAGCTAGCGCCAAGGTATGTGGGGCCATTTAAAATTTTAAAGCGCAAAGGAGGGTTGCATACTAGTGGAATTACCAAACACCTTGAGCGGGATCCATGATGTTTTCCATGTATCTCAACTAAAGAAGTGCTTGAGAGTGCAGAGGAAGCAAAGGTGCGTAGTGGCGGTGGATATTCGTGAGGATCGCCTTATAAAGAACATCCTATAAAAATTTTGGAAGTGGCAGAGCGTGTAACTGTAAGAAGGACGGTTCGCTTTTGCAAGGTTCAATGGAGCAACCATTCCGAGGAGGAAGCAACTCGGGAGAGCGAGAAGGATCTTAGAGCGGAGTTTCCAAACCTATTCCTTAGAGAGCCGAATCTCGGGTCGAGATTCCGCTTAAGGGGAGGTTTGTAACATCCGATTTTCGAGCCTTTTGAAGCTTTCAAATAAAATTCACCATTTGAATTTTTCTCGAATTAATTAAAGCTTGAATGAAATTTTTATGAATTAAAAGGATTTAATATGATTAAGTTAAACATTAAAATGTGCCAAAAGTATTTTATTTGAGTTCCCGAGCCTCAAGAGCTTTTCGGCATTTTATGTGATTTTTCCGATTTATTTGCTATTTTCTAGAGCCCAAAAGTATTTGTTTGAATTTCTGGAAAAGAAAAAGAAAAGAAATCCTAAACCGCCAATGGGCGAAACCCACCACCGGCCGCCCAGCTCGCCGCCGGTCGGCCGCCTCCTCGCGCCACGCCACGCGTCGCCGATCCGCGCTCCCGCGCGCGCTTGCTCTTGGATGCATGCGCGTGTCACCCATCCACCTGCTCGCGCCGCGCTCGCCAAGCATCGCAGCCGCCCGCTTAGCAAGTCGTACTCATATACGAGTGGGACTCTCAGGTCGTATCCCACCCGGACTCGTACTCGTGGCCGACCAGGACACCTCTACGACCGGGTATAAAAGGGTCGAACCCCTGGCGTCTCCCTCGTCCCAAGTCAAGCCTCGCCTCCGAGTTGTGCCGCTGTGGTCGTGCGCCTCGCCGAAGCCGTGGTCGTGCACGTAGCCGCTGCCGTGGTCGTGCTGGAGCCCGAGATCGTGTCGTCCTCGTCGCCGATCCGCCGTCGCCGGTGAGTCCCGCCACCGTCCCTAGTCACCGCCGACCAGATCCCGCCGCCATCCGTGGTAGTAGATCCGTGTGTCGAGGTCCGCAGTGGTCATAAGGTTCTACGACTACGCCAGAGCCTTAGTCGTAAGTCGTAAAGCCACCGTAAGTCCGATCATGTGGTCGTAAACGACTTCATGGTCGTAAGTCCGCTCGAGTAGTCGTAGCCGGCTGTGCGATCGTAGCGCCCGTGTGGTCGTGAGTCGTGGATTGTTCTGTGTGGTCGGTAGTAGGTTCGACTACGTAGTCGTAATCTCGATTGGGTGATCGTAGTCATGTGCTCGATCGCGTGGTCGTAAGCCCGCCTAAGTGGTCGATTCGGCCGTAGTCTTAGATTCGGCTCTGTGGTCGTAGTCGTAGGTTTCCTAGTGTAGTTGTAGATATAGATTGGTTTGTGGTCGTAGCCGTAAAGTTCTTCGTGGTCGTAATTTCTCTGCGTGGTCGTAAGCCTGCCTAAGTGGTCGTATTCGGCTTCGTAGTCTTAGATTCGGCTCTGTGGTCGTAGTCGTAGATTTCCTAGTGTAGTTCGAGATATAGATTGGTTTGTGGTCGTAGTCGTAAAGTTCTTCGTGGTCGTAAAGTTCTTCGTGGTCGTAAAGTCCTTCGTGGTCGTAAGGTTCTTCGTGGTCGTAATTTCTCTGCGTGGTCGTAGGGATCCTTGGTGGTCGTAACGACTACCCGTCTGTCTCTTTTTCTCTGAATTAAAACTTCCCACACTACAAGAAAACCCCCCTCTAGGCACGCTTTCATAGTAACGCACGCTGAAAGCGTCTCTACATAGACACGTAAAGACGCTTCTTGACACGACTTTTTGAGCATATCAATGTGACACGACATTTGACACGCTTTCACCATCAAAAGGCATCTAAAGACACTTTTTAACATGATATTGAAAGCGCCTCAAAATGACACGGTGTTAGACACACTTTTAATCGTTAATAGCATCTAGACATGTTGTTAAGCGTATCATACAAGCGTCTATAGCCATCTAAAGATACCTTTTGACATGATACTAAAAGCGTCTCAAAATGACACGGAGTTAGACACGCTTTAAATCATCAATAGCATCTAGACACGTTACAAAGCATAATAAACAACTATCTGCATACATGCGTTACCCCTCCTCCCCACGCTGCGTTACCCCTATCTCCTCTATGCCCCACTGGACTGCGTTACCCCCTCCTCCCCACGCCCACTCCTCCGCCTCCCCGCGCATCCCCATCTCCTCCCCGCGCCTCCTCCCTTCGCCTCCCCAACCTCCCCGCGCCTCCTCCTCCGCCTCCCCATCCTCCACCGCGCCTCCCCATCCTCACCCGACCCTAGGTCCCTAACCGCATTCGGCGGATCGCGGACTCTGTGCTCCAGCCCTCCCCTCCACTCCTGCTCGGCATTCGGCGGATCGCACCTGCTCTCGGCGATCCGATCCGGTGATCCCCATCCTCCTCCCCTCGCTCGGCCGCTCCCTCCGCATCCGGCGATCCAAGATCCCCATCCTCCTCCTCGCCGCTCCCCATCCAGATCCGAGTCCTCCCCATCCGATCCCCATCCACCATCCTCCCAAAGAAGGTCCAAGGTCGGCGTCAAGGTCGACCATCTTGCCTCCGCCTCCCGTCTCACGCTCCGTCAAGGTCGGCCGCTACCTCAAGCTCAAGCAGGCCCCTACTCCCGGTGCATCGACACCGGCGCCATGGAGGGCAAAACACCGCCCGCAAGAGATCCATGCCGACACGGCCAATGTGGCGCGCCGCCGGCAGAAGCGCTCGAGAGGTAACGCCCGCGCCCCATCTCTCTATCGTCTCCTAGTACATCGCCTTCCACGTATGCTTGAGATATTGTTAGATTTCCATCGTGTTGTGTGTGCTATGTTTGCGGCTGGATCTGCAAGCCTCGACGCTCTAGGCGGTTCTAGGGTTTGTTCTGCGAGCTAGGGTGTTGTGCCAATTAGCCCCAATAGGATTACATTAATCGAGCTTATGTTTGGACTTTACTATGACTATTTATGATTATGAGTATGCAAGTGCTTTCATGAACAAGGATGAGCGATTCGCTAAATTGGATTTGTAAGGTTAATGCTTTACTTGGGTTAATATTAGTGAAAGCGCGATGAAGGCGATAAAAATAAAACATATCGTAAAAGAGGTAATAAAATCCAATATTCATGTAGCCATCCAGCTCCCAAGATACGAGAAGGTGAAGTGTACTTCGCTAAAAGAGGTAATAAAATCTTTTCTACAATAGCAAAGTTGGACAAAAGATTGAGTGCACATGTAAGAGATTGTGAGAAGAGGTGTGTATGTTTTTCAGACAATACTACGCTTGATAAGCTCACCACTGGACAAGTAGCTATTTGTTAGTCAGATCCAAAGTAGCAACCTCAATAATAACATACCCACATGAAGTATGTTTATCGATCCTACGGAATAGAGAATCAAAGAGAGGGCAATTGCCAAGCTGCACATAATGTATCTTGCGCTTTGGTCGATTGCTTGGTGTCTCCATTTTGGAATAGTGAATCAAAGAGTGGGCCAATTGCCAAATTCTTTTACTTCCTCACTAGGATATCGAGTTTTAGCAAATGTTATTGCTTAAAATGAGAACTCCTTTTCAAATTAAATACATAAGTGGAGGAAAGAGAAGCTAAAAAATTAGATCTATCTCGATTTCTTTTAGGTGCTAAATTAGGAGAGAAAAAGGAAAGAGCGCGAGATGGTTTAAAGTGAAGAAAAACAATCACTTTCTCTTGTTACTCAGAATTCGTAGAGCATTGTGTAATTAAAGGCTCTTATATTTTATTTACGCTTTCAGTTATTGGCTTATATTGGCGGGTTATGCGATCTAAGTTGCAAGAACAAGGCCGTGTTCGTCATGGTGATATGTGGTACACTGTGTAATCGATCAGTATCAAGCAAGTGTACGAGAAGGAGGGAATTGCTGGCTTCTACCGAGGTTGTGCTACAAATTTCTTGAGAACTACCCCAAATGCTGTCATTACTTTCACCACTTATGAGATGATTAATCGACTCATGCACCACCTTCCCCCACGATCATAAGCTTGAAACCAGCTAATTTTCATCGAGCTTGCAATGTCGATTGAGACTATCTTCAACCCACAATAAGCTTGAAACCAAGAAATCTTCATGGAGCTTGCAATGTCGACTATCTTCGACGTATCTGCGGGTGTAATGGTTGTTTATCATGGTTGCATTGCGGTTTGCCCATTATTGAAGAAAAGGCGTTATTAGCCTGATTTTGGTGAAAGAGAATAAGAGATAGCGCACCAGATTTATGTTTTGGCGTGATATAGAAACTTTTCCTTGTTTCATGTGTTCTAAATTGTTGACCTAGATCAGATTCGATGCTTGGTGTTCTGTTTTTCCGGTTAATTAAGGATCAAATGTAGGAACCTCAACTTACATTTAGATCAAATTAAGGATCCAAGGATTACTAGATATGTTTTAGATTGCAATAAAATAGAACATGCTAAATTTCTTTTGGGCTTATGTGTGGTATTAATTATTTGAGATCCGTTGCAACGCACGCATTCTGCTAGTACATATTAAAGTGTCATTATAAAGCGTGACTATACTTCTTAATATGCATTAAAGCGTCATTATAAAGCGCGATTATACTTTTAATACGCATTAAAGCGTCGTTATAAAGCGTGACTATACTTCTTAATACGCATTAAAGCGTCATTATAAAGCGTGACTATATTAGTAGACACGTAATATAAATGTAGCTACGAGACTGTCTCTACAATTCTTAATACGTGATGAAACGCTACTATACGACGTAACTATACTGATAGATGCGTTGTATAAATGTGTCTATAAAAGTGTATCAATATATGTAGGCATGCATTAAGCGTCTCTATAAAACGTCTTTTTATCTCATAGATATGCTTAAAGAATTCGTCTCTACAACTCCTGACACGGTCCATGCGAAGACGCTCCTAACACGCTTTACAAAAATGTGCCTATATTCCTGTAGAAACGAAATAAAGCGTATCAAACATAACAATACAGCGTTACTATAGGGGGGTTTTCTTGTAGTGCCAGAGCCCGTTCTCCCTCGTCCTAGCTCCGATTGACCCGATTCTTTTTCCTAAATTCATCTAAAATTGAGCTCTATATTTTGGTTCAAGTTTGAGAATTTTTGGAGTTCATTTGAATTTTTATTTGATTTTATTTTGTGTTTCGGTTTGCGTTCTCTCTCGTTAGATCACGCGTTCGAAGGAGCGGAAGTTGGATTTGAAGATCAAGAGCCGTCAACTGAGCAAGGCCAAGGCAAGTCGTGTCCTTTGATCATGTTGAACCCAGTTTGCAATCTATTATTTAAATATTTTGTTTTAAATTATATTGCATCGCTACTTTATACAAACCTTGTAATTGGTAGTTATCACCTCAATTGAGTAATTCCTCCTTGTTAAATTTGAATGCCTTGATGCCATTGTCAACTTAGGTTGGGAATTTAATTAGTGATGCTATGTTATTTGTCACATTGGGTTGGTACGATTAGAATGCTTAGCCTTGCTTATTTTGCGAAAGGGTTCATCATCACATGTGGTTAATTAATCTTGACCTAATGATATACTTGAATGTGGTGGTTAACCACGATTATAAAACTTGTTCCCATGGCATGGGTAGTGTCATTGGTGTTGGTTATACAAAATTGGTTTTCACTTGGGCGATTGATCGTGCGATAAGAAGTCTTGAATGCACATGGGATGTGGATGCTTCACTGGTAATTATTAAGGACTTAACTTTGTGCGCCATTGATCCGAGCTAAGTCGTGCAAACCACATGTCTAGTATGGGATAGACCTGGCATAATAATTTGTGAACTCTCCACTTTGGTTTTGCTACCGATGTTGTTGTGGCGTAAGAGGGGGCAATTATCGACTAGGGGGTTACCCTACTCGACGGCGAAACCTTAGCGAGTGGGATCAGGTGGAGATGGATCATTGTAAAGGCCTTGTTGTGATTTCCTTAGCGCGAGGCTAATCACATCGTGTGGGTACAGTTGTGCAACCTCTGCAGAGTGTAAAACTATTCGAATAGCCGTGTCCTCGGTCATGGACAATGCTCGGTGATTTCACAAGAGGGGTAGAGTCTTTATGAAATCTGGTTGGTTTGAGCTGGGAAGTGAATGGTTAGTTCACTTGTGGTTATATTCAATTCCTTTGAGTATTTATTTAATGTCTTTTGTTAAAGTTGCTTTTCAATCTATTTATTGTATTTACTTTAAATCGTTGCTTTATGCAAAGTTAACCTTTCACCATCCATTGTTAAGCCCCGCACACTATATTGCATTCATTTGTTACAAACGACTTGCTGAGTACCAATGTACTCACGGCTTCATGCCCTGTTGCTCGATTGAGGAGGAAGGACCAGATCACAGGAGTTGCTCGAAGGAGGCTACTATGAGGACTTCACGGATTAGGACTTCGCTCCCCAGTCGATTGCCTGTGGGCATGTCGAGTGGCTACTACGTTAAATTTTGGATTTCCGCTGCTAGTTTCTTAAAAGCCCTTCAGGCTAATAATTGTAAGCTTGGCCATAAGGTCGTACTTTGATGGTTATTAATATAATTTGGATTTCCTTTAGAATATCGTGATGTGGATGATATTTGTCTTTGTTTGCGCTGTGTGCACTAGCGTGATCCTGGACTAGTGCAGAATACACAGGAGAGTCCGGATTTGTATATTCGGGTCTCGACAGGGATGGTATCAGAGCTATATGGACTGTAGGACGGAGCCCTAGTTAGAATGGTCGAATTAGTCAAGGTTTCAAAATTTATTTTCTAAATCAAATCAACCAAATGATTGTATAGTAATTCTTTATTCGTACCTCATTCTTAGGATTCTTTCTCCTTGCCTCCTCTGAAATAGTGTTTTCGAATTTCAATTTGACTTCTTATCCCCATAATGTCCATAGATGTCTCGAGTGTCCCTCGATCAAAGTGAAAGTTGGCATGGAATTCTTCAAGCTGTGCTGTGAAGTTTGGATCAAGGAAGCATCCAATATGTCAAGAAAAGATTGGGAATTTCCGGGAAGATTAGGAGCCATTAGCTTTGAACCTTGTTATAGTTTTAGTATCGTGTAGATCGTCTTGCTTCTTATTTGCCGTTGGGTGTGATGTGAGCTGCAGTTTTGCTTCTAGCATTATGATGCGTCATGTCAAAAGTCTTTTGTGGAGTTTATTGCTTCTTTTGTTAGCCTTTTAGCTAAGAGTTTGCTTAGTTTTAGGATTGCCATTAGTTACCCCTTAGACGAGTTTATCACTTACCTTTGCTTTTCCTTCTTACCTATTGAGCCTTGAAGAGTCGGGCTCAACAAATGGTCTTTTCCTTCGAGCAGAGCAGAAATGGTTGACACCGAGCTCACGACGCGGTCAAATGAACCAAGATCCGAAGGCGATGTGGAAACCAAGCAACTCCAGAGCAACATGCGAATCCGGTGGTTTAGATCCAACCTTGAGTCGGTTCATGGCTGCCTGCACCCAATTAATGAATACCATGATGCGTAATATGAACGCAATGATGAATAAGCGAGAATCAAGAAATGGCAATGCCCCAACCAGTTCGTCAACGGTCTAAATTTGCAGAATTCATGAGGACAAGGCCACCCACTTATTCACGATCTTGGAGCCTTTGGAAGCCGATGGTGGATGCGCTCAACGAAAAGATGCTAAATCTTGCCCGATGTGCGGACCGCGAGAAGGTTTTGTATGCCGCCCACCAGCTAGAAGGCGCTGCAATGAATGGTGGGAAAACTCTTTGTCTTGCTCATGAAGATCAAGATAACATCACTTGGCGGAGTTCTCCGCACTTTTAAATCATACCCATGTTTTGGACGGAGTGATTGAGATGAAGAAGGAGGAATTCCGGGAGTTACAGCAGAAGAACATGTCAGTGAGTGAGTATCTCAATAAATTCACCCAGCTAGCCCGTTATGCTAAATTTTGGATTTCCGCTGCTAGTTTCTTAAAAGCCCTTCAGGCTAATAATTGTAAGCTTGGCCATAAGGTCGTACTCTGATGGTTATTAATATAATTTGGATTTCCTTTAGAATATCGTGATGTGGATGATATTTGTCTTTGTTTGCGCTGTGTGCACTTGCGTGATCCTGGACTAGTGCAGAATACACAGGAGAGTCTGGATTTGTATATTCGGGTCTCGACACGAGCGCAAGTCCTGGCGCAGACAACAGACTTCCCAGGAGACCTCCTCACCTCCGGTACGTACGTAACTAGCTAGAAAAGTAGAAAGTAGAAACTGTTTTGAGTGTTTTCGCACGTAGGAAATTAACGTATATACTTGTAGTTGGAGTAGAGGTGGTTAATCGGGCATCTACAATTTCGTTGATCGAGTTTAATTAGTGATTAGATTGATCAAGAATGGTTAGAATTTTTATTTGTTCAGAATCACTACTTCTTTAAAAAACAGAAGACATTTGTTTTCTCAATCACCAATCCTCATCATGTCTACAAGAAATAGGAAGTATGATTTTGGTCTTTGAAAAGCGTAAGAAGAGACAAAGACACTACTACACAACAGGATATAGCAACACCAACATGTGTTACTATAGGTTAAAGAAAGTGTTACTAGCTCTCCTCGTAACACATTTTTATGTGTTCCAATTGCCCACGGCGCGCCTCCTTCTCCTCCTTCCTCCTTCACGCCCGTCCGCTTCAACCTCATCCCGCCGGACTCAGACCCCTTCATCCAGTGGTCCCGCCCGCGCGAGTCCGCCTCGCCGCTGGCACCGCCGGCGCGCGCGGGGCGAGGGGTCCACGCCGGTGGTGCTGCTCGGCCGGCTCGGTGCGCGCGAAGCACTGCGAGGTACGCGACCTCTACCAGGAGCGCGGGTCGGCTCGGTGCGGTTCGTCGTGCCGTCGCGCGAGCTCGTGGGGCTCGATCTCGATCGCCGCGTCGGCGCAGGTCGCCGACCTCGCCGCCGAGATCGCCGCTGGTGCGACGCCGACCGCCGCCGTCGCTCCTCTTCCACACGCTCAAAGAACACCCGATGGCTCGCGTCGAAACCAAATCCTCATTTCTCCTTTAAGCACTTCAATAATTCAATTTAGTTCCTTGTGTACTACTTTTCTCTGGTTGAAATTGGAGTGTTTCAAACCGGATAAAAAGTCGATAACCCGGTGTAGTTGCGTATGCATGGTTTGTCCTTAGATTCCACATCGACATTGGGACGCTTGCATGTGGTGCCGCATGTCTTGGTTGTGACATTTGGTTTGTGACGTGGCGTGCCATTATCCGAAGAGATCACGGATTAGGAAAGGGAAATCATTCGTTAAATGCGGTGGTATGGGATCCATTGCTAGTTGGGGAAACAAAATGGTAGTGGCGGCATGCTTTGCGTAAACTCTTAATTGCCTGCTTAGTGTGTATAGTTGAACTCCTTGTGGTTCTCTGTTGCACCCACTCCACAACATTCTCCATGGTGTGTGTCTCCACTTACCACTTACCGGTGGTCAAGATTTAGGAGAAATGGAGTGTGTGAGCGAAATAATTGGATTCTGTAATTGTTGAAGAACACATCATATATGCCACTGGTGGATACGTGGGCGAGTACATTGAAGAAACAGAGCGGAGAACAGAGAACAAAGATGATCTTGGTTTTGTGTGTTGAGTCACCTTTATATTGGTGACGCGTTCACATTGTTTCGTCTTCATGCTTTCCTTATAGTGATCAGTGCCGAGCAACAGCGTTGTGGTCAGCGACATATGGTTCGAACTACATTCATGGTTGATTTGATTGTTGTTGTTCTGTTTGGTTTAACCTAAATGAGAAAATTCTTTGACATTGGAGCTCGGTTTTGGATATCTTGTCAATCAAGCTTCATGTCCAATAGTTTCAAACGAAAATTGTCTCATGTACTTAAAGATAGTTTTCATTTCCATCTTACTCAAAACCTTAGTGGAAGTGGAGCTCTTCTTTGATTCTTCAATATCTTTAATCGATGTTCATGCCTTTGACTTAACTGTATATAAGACCATTGCTTTTAATTTTTTTCCATTATGGTGCTGTGTACTTGAGAATCTACAAACAAGGGCTGATTTAATCGAGAGGATAAGGGGATGTATTGTAGACTCTGCACTGATTCTAGAGATAAGACCAGAGGTTTCTATATCGACTTTTTTACTGAATTTAAATATGGGCTAGTGGTGCACTTGTTATTTATAAACATGTCGAGGATAGCACAATGGTAATGTGTTTATTAAGATAGCTAAAGTGATCGAACAATGGTAATGAATTTCTCCATTTTCAACTCATAGGTTCTATTATCATTTGGTAATTTTAGAGCTCATTTATGTAGTTCACAACTTTCTATTCTAGATATTGAAGTACCACATTACTAATGCAATAATAGTATTTCTTGTTTTTAGTGAATTAATGGACTTAAGTGCTATTAAGAGGTCATTGCAATCTGAAAGACCAAGTGATGACTACATAGCCGGGGTAGAGGGTTTTCTCAAGTTTGCCTACAGTGGGAAAAGATCAGATTCGAAGATTCGATGTCCTTGTGTCAAATGTGTCAATAGGCCGTTACATACGCAAGAAACAGTGTATGAGCACTTAGTGTGTAATGGAATGCTGCGTGGATATACTATATGGGGTTGCCATGGGAAACAACATCATATATCTCTGCTAACAAAGATTCAATGCCGGTGCATCCGAGTTTAAACAGAATATGCGCTGTAGTCCACGAAGCCTTTGGATATGTAGGTAATGAACATCACACAACCGAACTGATGTGTCGGGTTTTCCAAAAGATGGACCAGATCGCAAACACAAGCTTTCTTTGATTTGCTTAGAGATGCTTTGATGAACCTTTATGGGAAGGATGTGAGCTATCAAAACTTTCTTTCCTAGTCCTATTGTTCCATGTGAAGTCTACCAACAAGTGGAGCAATAAATCAATTAATGATCTGCTTCAAATTTTACAGATTGGCTCTCCCAAATGGTTCAAATATACCTAAAACATTTATGGAGGCTCGAAGATCATTGCAAAGCTTGGTCTTAGATATGAGAAAATTCATGTATGCCCCAATAATTGTCGACTCTCTGGAAAGACAAGAAAGATAATGACTTCTTCAAAATGTGGAGCATCAAGGTGGAAAAATAAGGCACAACACATCATTGACAAAGAAGCAAAGAAGAAAGGCAACCCCAAAAAGGTATTGCGCTACTTTCCAATCAAACCTAGGCTTAAAAGGCTTTTTATGAACAAGGAAACAGCTAAGTTAACTAGATGGCATGATGAAGAGCGTACAAAGGATGGGGCCTTGCGCCATCCTCGCGATTCAGAGTGTGGAAAATCACCGATTCCTACTATCCTCACATAGCATCGATTCTCGAAACATGAGGTTTGGAATAGCAACCGATGGTTTTAACCCATATGGGAAGTGTAATTCTACCTATAGTTGTTGGCCGCTTGTCTTAGTACCATACAACCTTCCTCCATGGTTATGCATGAAAGCTTCCTCTCTTATGCTCACTCTAATAATTCCTGGTTACCCCGAAAGGACTTTCATACATTTATGCAGCCGCTTTATGACGAGCTAAATGAGTTATTTGAGTCCGTATGCCTACATATGACGCATCTAAAGAAGAGCGATTTCAACTTCATGCTACATCATTGTATATTGTGAGTGACTACCCGGGCGGGGATATTGGCACATTCGTTGTTATGGGCCGATTGGGTTGTCTGTCTTGTGAAGATGAAACAAGTTCCATACGCTTGAAGCATGGCTACAAGCAATGTTTCATGGGACACCGACGATTTCTACCGATGGCCATGAGTTCCGATATGATGCCAATTCATTTGATGGAATCAAGAGCATCGGTCAAAACTCGTTTCCTTTTCTGGAGTATCCCTTTTGGAAAAGATAAAAACAATTGATGACTTTGAGAAGTCCAAAACATGGAAGGGTATTAGTGGTCTGCTTTGTTTGTCTCATTGGAAGTATAATTTGCTACGACACAATCTTGACTTTATGCATATAGAGAAGAATGTTTGTGAAAATATATTTGGGACACTTTTAGAAATGGAGGGCAAATCAAAGGACAATCTACATGCAAGGAAAGACTTGCAAGAAATGAACATTAGGCCGATCTACATCCACAAAAAGGGCTAATGATAAGTATTACTTGCCTCTGCTTTGTATAACATGTCAAAAGAGGAAAAGCAACGATTCAGAAAGTCCTTCATGACATAAAAGTTCAGATGGTTATTCCAAGAACATCTCTAGATGTGTAAATGTTGCTCAAGCAAAAATTTCAGGCTTAAAAGTCATGATCGCCACATACTAATGCAACAACTTATGCCACTTGCATTGAGAGGTCTTCTCCCAGATGAAGTTACATCTGTCTTATTTGATCTATGCGGGTATTTTAGAGAACTAAATGCAAAAGTTCTCCACATGGATGAACTTGAGAAGCTAGAGGAGCGAATTATCATGACGTTATGTCGAATGGAGATGATATTCCCGCCATGGTTTTTACTATTATGGTGCATCTAGTTCTTCACTTAGCAACAGAGGCAAAAATAGGTGGTCCTGTCATATCGATCAATGTATTTTGTGGAAAGGTATGTTTTCCTTAAGAAATGAAGTGTCGTATTTTCTACCTTCTATTTCCATGATTATTTAATGTTTTATCCGTATACTATTCTCTGCAGGTATCTTGGTGATTTGAAGTCAAATGTGAGAAACAAAGCTCGTCCGGAGGGCTCCATTGCTGAATCGGTTTTGGCAAAAGAGGCTATGACATTTTGTTCAACATTTCTTGATGGTTTTGAGACCTTGTCTAATAGGCTTTCGCATAACGATGATAATGATGAAACACTCGGATGTTCTACTAGACAGGCATCAACTCTTTTTCCTCATCCTGGGAAACCACTTGGGAAGCCAAGTAGTTATGTCATAAGAGGTTTGGCTAAAGTACAAGCACATAGATATGTGTTATTCAATTGTTCTGATGTCAATCCATACCTTAGGTAATGTCTCAAACACATAAACATAAATTATTTTTTTTCGCACAAATTTTCTTACAAGGTCTATTGCAGAGCTCATGCTAAAGAGATGATTGAAAAAAATAAGGGACGTCGAGCCAGCCATAGAGATGTTGAGAAAATCCAAAATGAGAAGTTCCATCAGTGGTTTCGATGTCATGTAAGTACCTTATCTCAATATACTTTATATCTAAAACTAAAGTATAAAACTAAACTTGGATAAATGTACAGATAATGAAGTTAGAGAGGGAAAATGGCATTGACGGTGTTAAAGATGACATTAGATGGCTAGCTCGTGGCCCAGTTGAGGCGGCAAAAAGGTATCGTGCTTTGAATAGTCGAGGTTTCCGTTTTAGGCCCAAACGGTTGGATGGGGTGACACAAAACAGTGGTGTAGTCCTAACTGCAAAAACATCAAGTTATGCCAGTGCAAGTGATGCCACACCGCTTTAGGTGATGTGACTTACTATGGGAGAATAATTGATATTATTGAGCTGAACTACTCGGGAATTTTTCATCAGTACTTTTCAAATGTGAATGGGTTGATGTACTTTCTAAAGAGGAATAAAAAGGACAAGTATGGGTACACACTTGTCAATTTCTCACACTGATACATACAGAGAAAAGATTGGTCATGAACCATACATTTTTCCTAACTGTGACCGGTGTTTTATGTTGAAGACAAAACAAATCTGGGGTGGTCTGTGGTAATGAAGATGAAACCAAGAGATACATATGACACAGTTGTGAGGAATGGGAAGATGATGTAGAAAACGAGCCATTCCATGTCACACACCTTGGAGAGTTGTTCAATAATTCAAATATTAGGCATCAATGGGTCGAAGAGACATTGAGGGAACCACGATGGATGCTAGCACCAGTGGATTGAATGACCAATAATAGTTCATGAGCTACAGTTCCATAAATTTTCATTGGGCAAACTCGTTTCTTCAATGGTTTGTGTTCCTTCCTTTTCTGCTCTGTTTAATTGTATAAGTTCTTCTAAAGTTTATTTAATTTCTACTATAATGGTAATTTATATCAATGGAATTTATTGGGGATGGTCAATGGCATGATTGTAACAATATAAAACTATACCTATATAATAGTGTAATGAAATTGTATAAAGAACCCGACAATTTGCAGGTGATCTGATGGTTAACCATGTTTCTTTTTATAGGTTTTTAATAGGTGTACGACCTGACAAGGGAGACATTGGAGGCAATTTGCTCATGTTGGTATAGACTAGTCACTTAACGTCGTGAGTTATAGCTATATTGATATAGTTATTTATAATAAGTCCGCACAACATATATTCAAATTGTCTTAGTTTCAGATCCTTTATTGTTTTTACAAATGTAGTATAGCAACATTATTTTAATATTTTATTTTTATGGCATTGCAGATTCTCGATGTTTTGTGGCATCCCTAGTAACTTTGTTCCACTCTAAAGTATGATCGATGCATGGTCGCGAAGTTGGAGAGCATACATGGCTTTTTTTGTTCTCCAAGTCTTTTGGAGTTCATATGCTATATGTAAAATGGTCTAGATGATGGTTCATGCTATTCTAGATATCAACTCATAAACACCTTGCACGGTGCTTTTGTGAAGGCATTTTTAAATTGTCTCAAACATTGTTGTAGGCCGTACTTAAATGCCTTCTTTGTGGCCTTTTAGGCATTCTACAACATTGCCTCTTGCATAGAAATATAGATCATGAGTCAATTTTTTGTCCAATGATTACTCTTTTGATTTAACAATTTGTTTTACTACCATACCTGCCAGTATTTATCACAATTCTTCATAATAACCAAGTTAGATTGGTGGATCTGTTGGATCGAAAAGCGTGTGGTGAAGATTATTTCATTTTGGATTCAAATTAGGTTTCTTGTTATATAAGGATAAGTGTTGGAGATGGGATTGTGACTGAGATGAAAAGATAATATGGTTTATTCTCTTCTCGAGCTTGAAAGAAGTAGAGAGAACTGCTTTTTCATAGCTTTTTGTTAGACCAGAACCAATAAATGTTTGCACTCGGCATTGGAGCATAGAAAGCGAGATCATGTGAAGATGAGTTTAAATCTATTTGATTTTCTTATCAACCTAAAAGATAAAGTTTATATCACCTTATATAATTGTAGGGAGGAGGTAAGTAGTGATCGCCACACAATCAAAAGAATTCTACTATTCTCCTATTTAATTTTACGTAGTTTTTGTTTTTCCATGTTTCTTCCCGTCGTACTTGTTCCTCTCATGATCACGATATATCTATAGCGTAGCTTGTGCTCAACCCAACAGTTGGGAAGTGGGCTCCAAGAACTACACGACATTTTTAATTGCCTAATAGTTGCTGCTCAAGAGTCATGTGAGGACCACGATGTGATTGCCTAACAACCAAGACGACACCGATCGCGACATACTAGCTTGCGGACCATGAATTGGAAGGTCACATATATATGTTTCTTCGTAACACTTTAGTTGTAACATTGTTTTGTGTTACTATAGGGTATATATTTGGCACACATTTTACATGTTCCATTTATGTGTTACAACATAGTACAATCTTTGTAACATTTTACTTGTAACATTAATTTTGTGTTACTATAATTGTTCTCAGTAACACATTTTTATAAAACAAGTGCTTTGTGTTACAACCATTGTTTGTAACACATTGTTTTATGTTACTATGGAATTTCTTTGTAACACATTGACGAATGTGATACAGGAATGTATTACAGTATCCATGTTTTGTAGTAGTGAGACTAGAAGCAGTAGCTCAATCTCAAAAGGGTGCTCTTGACAGATTTTTTGTGAGAGAAATTGTAGATGCTAATGTTGATGATAGCCATGGTGATGGCACAGTAGAGGTCGAGGCTCACATTACAGAAAATAATGAAGGTGATGATCCAGAGGTTGAGGCTAACACTACAGAAATTGGTGAAAGCGATGATGCAGTAGAGGTTGAGGCTCACACTATAGAAATTGATGAAGACCATGATGCCGATAATTCTTTTCAGCCTGATATATTTGATCCAAAAACTTGGGATGCACTTGATCCTAAAGTGTTGATATTTTGGTGCAAAAGGGTCCTAAAAGAGACCTGTCTATTGAGCATGGTCCAAGAGACAAATATTCTAGAAGATTTTCTGCATTGCATTACACCAGAGTTCTCTCAAACGGAGAAAATTATGACAGAGAATGGCTTGTATACAGCAAAGAGCTTGATAAAGTATTTTGTTTTTGCTGCAAATTATTAAGAAAGGGGCTTGTGAGAGGTCAGTTAGCAAATGACGGATTTAGTGATTGGACTCATCTTGGCAATAGACTTAAAGAGCATGAAACTAGTAGAGAACATGTCACAAATATGGCTACATGGTATGACTTGCGTCTCAGGTTCCAGAAGAATCAAACAATTGATAAAGTTGCTCAAAGAGAACTTGAAAAAGAAAGGGAGCATTGGAGAAAAGTTTTGCTTAGGATTCTTTTAATTGTTAAATTTCTTGCAGAACATAATATAGCATTTCGTGGCACTAATAGCGAGTTATACCAAGAAAGTAATGAGAATTTCTTAGGATTGGTTCAAATGTTGGTGAATTTGACCCATTGTCAAAGAGCATGTTGATCGCATCACCAATGACAAAATCCATGATCATTATCTTGGTCCTTCCATCCGAATGAGTTAATAAATTTGTTAGCTTCGCAATCAGTCCGCAATTGTTGCAAAGGTAAAAGAAGCAAAGTATTTCTCAATTATACTTGATTGTACTCGATGCAAGCCACCAAGAGCGGATGTCTTTGATAATAAGATATGTTGATACATCTTCAAGTTCTGCTTGCATTGAAGAATCATTCTTAGGTTTTTGGATGTCAATGATACCATCGGGCAAGGATTGTTTGATGCTCTACTAGAGGAATTGAAAAGTCTTGACCTTGATGTAGACAATGTGAGAGGACAGGGGATATGATAATGGGTCCAATATGAAAGGAAAAATATTGGGGTACAAAAGAAAGTTTTGGATATAAATCCAAGAGCTTTTATTCAGCTTGTGGTTGCCATAGTCTGAATTTGACACTATGTGATATGGCAAAGTCTTGTCGTAAAGCAACAGAATTTTTGGAGTTATCCAACGCATCTATACGACATTTGCCAATTCTACAAAAAGGTGGCAAATTCTTAAAGAAAACATAACAGGATTGACTCTTAAATCATTGTCATCTACTCATTGGGAGAGTCGTCTTGATAGTGTTAAGGCTATAAGGTTTCGGATCCCGAAATAAGAGTGGCTTTACTACGGTGGTGAAAGTGATGATGACCCATTGAAAAGTAGTGAAGCTAAATCATTGCGTAAAATGAACTTGGTAGCTTTGAATTTTTAGTGGTAATAATCATACGGTATGAAATATTATCTGCTATTAATTTGATCGACAGCGACTACAATCAAAAGATATGCTTATTGATGTTGCAATTGAGTCCTGCACAGGACCGATTTCCTTTTCGAAAGTATAGAGAAACCGCTTTTCAAAAGCATTGGAAGCTGCAAAAGAAATTGCAATGGAGATGGATATTCATCCGAGTTCCAACCCAAGCGAAAAATCAAAAGAAAAAGACACTTTGATGAGGCCGCAAATGATGCATCCATTGTTTCACAATCTGAAGAGGAGTCATTTCGGGTTAATTATTTTATAGCCGTTATTGATCAAGCTATAGTTTCACTTACCAAGAGATTTGAACAAGATCACGGTATGAAAAAACTTTGGTTTCTTGTTTACTTGAGATAGGTGCGATCCTTGGATGATAAGAATTTGATGGTCGCTTGTGTTAATCTTGAGGATGCACTTAAGAATGGAGAACACAAAGATATTGATGGACAGGAATTGTTTGCGGAGTTAACTTTCATCCAAGATTTACTTGAGGAATCTATGGGTCCTCTTGATATTCTGAAGTTTTTGAAGAAGCGCCCCTTTTATCCTAACGCTGTTATTGCATATAGAATTTTGTTAACCATTCCTGTGACTGTTGCATCTGCAGAAAGGAGCTTTTCTAAACTCAAGTTGTTGAAATCCTACTTGCGTTCTACTATGATACAAGAAAGACTCACTGGGTTAGCAATAATAGCGCTTGAAAATGATGTCTTGGAAAAGATTAATTATGAAGATATAATTGGAGATTTCATTTCAAGAAATACAAGACGTATGATGCTTTTTAGTAGAGCATGAGGTCAGTACTATATTTTTTTGGTCTTAATATTTGATATATTTTCAAATCTTGTATGGAGTAATACATATTGAAGTTACATCTTACATGATTGTGTAATAGTATGCAATATTTTTTAAAAATTGAGGGCCTCATTTTGCAATTCGCCTTGGGGCCCCAAATTTCTGGAGACGGCCCTGCACGTTAACACTTACTAGTTTACATAATGCCCACCATGTGGTCCTCAAGCTGCTCTAATTAAACTTGATTTGATTAGATTGAACACGCATAATCCACGTGTTTCGTAGGAATGTTGACAAATTATTTTATTGGCCTGAAAAATACAAAGTGTGGGTTTTAAAAAATGGATCTTGTGTAAATTGTTGATCTAGCATCTGCAAATCGTAAACTACGATTAGTTTTAAATCGGTAACCTCTTGTCACATACTCATATTGTTTTCTGAATGTAAAAATGGACGTTGGCTTTCTGGAAGTAGGGGCTAGGTGCAGCGACCAGAAAAACGGGAGGTACTTGCATATGGGTCACATAAATCAATCGAGATGCGCGAACTCATTTGTCGGTGCAAAGCAAACCTGTGCGCCAGTGCCTGCGGTGAACCTGTACGTCCCATATCAACCTATATCATTTTTTTTTTGCAAAAACTCACCACCACTCGCATTAAATTTGCAAATCACCACTTCTTTCTCCATACCCGCCGCCCACCTTTGCCCCTCCTTCCTCGATCTGCCGTCGGTCACTCCACCCCCTCCTCCCTCCAAGCCGCCGCCCGCCCCCGCACCTCCTCCCCCCTGATCCGCCACCACTTTGCCCGCACTCTCCTCCCCGAGCCACTGCTAGCCCGCCTCTCCTCCCCGAGCCGTCTCTCGCCTCGTCCTCCCCGAAGCCGCCACGCCGCCGCACTTCGTGTCAACCAACATGGTTGAAACTAACGTGGCTGACCAGCGTGGTCGACCAACGTGGTCGAAACTAGGGAGGCGGGGTCAAGCCGTGGCGACCGAGGGAGGCGAGGCGGAGCGCAGCGACGTGAGAGGGAAGTGAGGAGGAGGAGGGGCAGAGCGGCTGGCGGTGGATCGGGGGGAGGAGGGTGGAGTGGCTGGCGGCGGATTGGGGAGAGGAGGGGCAGAGCGGCAAGCGACAGATCAGGGGAGGAGGGGCGGAGGCAGGCAGTGGCTCGGGGGAGAGGAGGGGTGGAGGGGGATGGCGGGTTTGGAGAGAGGAGGGGTGGAGGTGGGCAGCAGGTCTGGAGAGAGGAGGGGCAGAGGTGGACGGCGGGTCTAGAGAGAGGAGGGATGGAGGTGGACGACGGGTCTAGAGAGAGGAGGGGTGAAGGGGATGGCTCGGGGGGTGATTTGCAATCCAACGCAAGTGGCGAGCGGGTTTTTGCGAAAAGTGACGCACATTGATATAGGATGTCGGATGGAGATCGTACGGTTGACATGAGCTGAGTGTATGAGTGCACCGGGATGGCTGAGTGCCCTGGATACGTTGCCTAGGAAAAGCTTCTCATCCACTTTTTCGACGGCATCGACCCAACAAACACGATTCATGTTCGCGCTTACTAGACGTACATCCTTTGTTCTCTCTCTAGTCGTGAAATGAAGTTCTAGCCTATTATTTGGTTAGGGTAGTACTCATTCAAATTTAAAGCTTAAGCTTTTAGCTTTTTTTATTGTTTAAGGTACTTTTTGGTACTGTAGCTATTGTTAGCTTTTTAGTGCAATTAAATTTTAAAAAGTAAAAATAGAAAAAACTAGTTATCTCATTACGAGACAATGCAAAGGAATATGTGAAAAAGGCAAAAAAGTCATAAAAGCTAAAAAGTCATAAAAAACGAAATTAAGAAGGTAGAAGCTAAAAACTGAAGCCTAATTGAATAGAGCCGTACTTGGACATGCTTGGAGGTAGCCATCATCAGCCAAACAACTCACATCTCAATCCAATGAACCTTTTCACCTTGAGAAGAGTAAGGAGATGGAGAAGAGAAAGCGATGGATTGTTTTGAGATTGGTGTTAGTGGTTAGATGGCAAGATCTAGGATAGAGCCTTTAAAGAGAGGGTTTGGAGGCCTTCCCAGAGAATTTTTTCAGGCTTGCTAGTTGCTATTCATCACCTAATGCATTTGGAACACTGCGCTAGTGCGCATACAAGATACATCTTTTGGTTGAGATCTTTTGAAACATGACTTAGGCTTTTGAATTCTAACTGTTTGCGAGAGAGAGTGTAAAGAGTAAAACAATCGTATACGATTTTGATGGATATAGTTAAAGTCCGTATAGTGTATACTACAATCGACTAGTAGATCTTACCTAAAAAACTTAACTTTAAAAGCGAGTTAATGTAGCACCACATATAATCCATAAGTGCTTTCAATTTTCAAACCCACCGCTTATCTTCTCTTCCGTAAAGAGTTCTCAGGGTACTGTACACCACATAATCAATCAGTATGTCATCCATTAACGAGAAGGGCTTGATGGAAAAGTGGGTCGTCCCCATCCGAAAAGGGCAATGAAGAAAACGTGAGCAAGGACTGAGGGGACAAAAAGGGCCCTAACGCCCCTCCCGTAGCCTGACGCGATGGATCGGATCAGATCAGTTCCGCTCCGCTCGCGCGGACGCAGTGTGGGCCCGCCAGACATGTCAGTATGGAGAAAGCAACCCCCCACCAACTCGCTCGCCCGCACATGTCCCACGTATCATTCCCGATTCCATCGCAGTACTAAATAAAACTCTTCCGGTTATTTTTTTTAGAGCATGCTGTTTTTAACTGCAGTTTATAATTTTTAGTTATAATTTATTAAAATAATAAATAGTAATTGTTAAAAGAAATAAAAAGCCAAAAACCATTAAAAATCTAAAAGAACAAGATCTTACAAAAAAAGGGACACGATACCAGTTTGTACATTGGTTGGATAGTGTCAGGTAAAAAAAAAAACAATTAAAACACATTTTCGCCCAAGCAAATTGACATGCTACTGTCATAACTGGGAACGTGAATTCCAGATGGTCCATCAAGTTGGACTGATGCGGCATTAGGCACCATCTTGGCATCGTGTCGCGAGGTCGTATTAGAGAGCCGTTTGCCCGCCGTGCGCCGCGAGGTCTGGAGCAACGCTTGGTCTCTCTTCTGTCATGCCACAACGTTGCCATCAAGCTCGTACTGAAGAAGCTCCGGCCAAATCTTAAAGCATCTTGTTGCCAGATGGATCGTCGTCATGGAAATTTGCCGTGATTCTTTCTCATCTCTTTGCAACATGTCAGATGGAACGGCAAACCCCTAGTGCAATGAACATATGGAGAAGAAAATAATGGCGAACTAAAAGGGGGAAGCGAGAAGACGTGAAATGCAATCGGGAATGAGAGGGTGGGTTAATGGAATTCCTAGGCTAATGGAGAAGTTAGTGGGATGATGCTTAAAGACTTGTGCTGCTGCATGTCTTTGTTTAAAGAGGGTATATCAAGGATGATGCCTAAAGACTTGTGCTGCTGCATGTCTTTGTTTAAAGAGGGTCCAACTTGATAGAGAACATAGACATGATCTTATATATTTTTTCCCGAGATTCACGTCATCTCGTGTAATTCCGCCACCCATCACATTCCATTACTAATCTAATCTAATATTACCACAACCCTTTCGGTTTCACACCCCCAGTTCCTAATTGGCCATCGAATAGAAGTAAGCAATTAACAACAACTTCATTAGTTAACTAACCTAAAGCAATGCACCGAATCAAATCGCAAACTAGGAGCTTGCTCAACAGTTTTTAATGGGACCCGCCCATGTCAATTGCCAGGACAGGTTCATGCATGTCTTTTGTGCCGTAATTTATAACTTTTAGCTATAGCTTATTAAGCTAATCTAAAAAATAATAGTTATCAAAAGAAACTATTGACTTTTAATTACGACTGATGAATATTAGTAGTTCATGAGTAGTAGTGGTCGATAGAAATGGTTGATAAAAATAGCTAATAAATAGTAGTGGCCGATGAATAGCAGCGTATTATATAAGAAATACTATGCAACGAAAGTCACTATAATATTTAGACCGCCATGCGACTTATAAAATTGTGATATGATAAATATAAACTACGTTACATATATAAAAGTGAAAAGCAGTGATTGATAAAAACGATTTATAAAATTGAAACGTTTATACTAATTTCTACATCTAGAAATAAATATCAGAAACAAAAATTAATATGAACAGACCGGAACAAAAAACTGAGCCGAAACGCGGGCAGAGGAAAAAAAAACCAGCAACGGCACGCGTATTGCGTGCGCACGCAAACGCAATCAGTAGTGGACTACTCCATCACATGGCAGAGATATATAATAATGGCGATTTTGATTCCAGAAAGGCAGGATGGCTATAGTTAAGGCAGGCCTCCCCCCGACACCTCCCTCCGACCCTCCCTCCTTGCGCTTCCCCCTCCTCCGCCTGCCATCGCTTGCCCTCCTCTCTCTTCCCGTCCTTTTGTTCCCTCCCTCCTCCTCTCGCCCCGCGTTATCCCTTCCTCCTCTTCTTCCTCTCCGTCTCACCCCGTCTCCGCATCTCGTCTTGGAGCCGGGGTTGGGGGGTGGCGTTGCGCGCGCCGCGCCTTGCCGGTGCCTGGGAAGTTGGTGGTGCGCTGAGTCGAGGAGCGGGTTGGCGGGGATGGAGGTGGGCGAGATGGAGGACGTGCAGGCGGCGGCCGCGGCGGCCGCTGAGCAGGTCATCAGCAGCAGGGGCGGCTCCGTGCTCGGCAAGAAGACCATCCTCAAGAGCGACCACTTCCCCGGCTGCCAGAACAAGCGCCTCTCCCCGCACATCGACGGAGCGCCCAATTACCGTCAGGTTACTTATATACGCTTGCGTCCTCTCCTCTTGTTGCCCCTAATCTCGCGTTAGCCTCCTCTGCGCGCCGCGAATTCTCCAATTCCCTGCGCTCGCGGCGAAATCTGTAGCGATTTGTGGTTAACTGGGCGGTCTTTCTCTCTTTTTTCTCTTTTTGCCACCCCAAAAAGAGGAATTGGTTTGGTTGTCTGTATCTCGCACTGGTTTCGTGCGCGCGTGAGTTGCTTATTTATTTTTGATAGCGTCCGCAATGCTGTGCTACCTACTTCATTCTCACGCTCGTCTCCTATGGTAATCTAGGCGTTGGACCTGAAACTATGTTCATAATGTTATGTGTAACCTGCATTTGTGGCCTTGATGGTTTTTCTGATTATCAGAATATATCACCAATGTATGGGACAGTCACATTGCATCCCTTTCTTCTCAGTAAAATCTCACCAATGTATATCCATTGTTCTTCCTAATAAGACATAACAGTCTTACAGAGAAATAGAGAAAATTTGGAAAGACAATGTGTTGCACACATGGGACACATGTTGGCACTGAACAATTCGTGTGTCAATGCATGCTGTCAAAGTGTTGGTTTAAAAGGCCTGAATGCATGAAGTTTAAATAAATATGCCTCTCAATTTTGTGCTAGTCTAATTTCCTTTTCAATGGGACCCTGTAAATTCAACATGCCGTCTAGTCAGGTTCTTTAATGTTCCTAAAATGTGTTCCATACATCATGTCTTGATGCTTGACAAAAGGTGTCCTGTCATCCACTCACTATACCCATCTGTTTTTCAGGCGGGGTCCTTGCGTGTTCATGGTGTTGCAATGCCGACGATGAAAGGAATTGCGAATGTGCTAAATCATATTGGAGCACAAAAGAAAGGAAAGCAAACCCGAGTTCTATGGCATAGTCTTCGCGAGGAACCAGTAAGAAACTTAATTACTAAATTAGAGTATTTAGTGCAAAACATGCAAAATACAAAGTTTACCATATCGAACAGGGTATATCCTGTCTCTTTTGACCTTTTGTTTTTCATGATATGGCATTTAATAACGTATTTTTTCCCACCAATGTTAAACAGGTTATCTATATCAACGGTCGCCCCTTTGTTTTGCGAGATGTGGAAAGGCCCTTCTCGAACCTTGAATATACGGTTTGTCTAGATACCTGACTTCCATAGTGATTTCGCTTGCATTGTTCGGATCATGTCTAGTGTGCTTATGCGTATATGTTTTTATTGATTATGTTAGAATTCCATCAAGGTAGTAAACCGCAAACAATTGTCCCAGGCTAATATAGTGCTTAAACCAAATTATGATGCTTTAATGCAATGGCAGATGTGGAATGTTTTTCCTGAGAATTCTTCTGTTAATTTGGTATTTTTGTTTAGTACATGTTTGTTAGGTTATAGAAAAATGAACCGTCCTATAGAAGATTAAGACATACAGCCTTATACAAGATTAAGACATGAAGTTCATTATAGTTCTCATTTCATTATATTTTTCTTTTTAACTACTATTGATCCTTAATCTCTGCTAATATAGGGAATCAACCGGGAGAGAGTGGAGCAGATGGAGTTTCGCCTGAAAGAAGATATTCTTCAGGAAGCTTCGAGGTACATCAGTAGCAAAACAAACTATTTTCTGTCCAAATTACAATTAGAGGTGTTTGTTATGGAATATTTGGTGGAGCAGGTATGGGAATAAGATCCTAGTCACTGATGAGCTGCCAAATGGTCAGATGGTGGACCAGTGGGAGTCAGTAATGTCTGATACAGTTAAGACTCCACTTGAGGTGACAACATGATTTATGATTTAGGTTATATCTTTTACTTCTCCTTTGTCCTTTTGAGAAAACTTAATTCTTTCGTAGGTCTATGAGGAATTACAACATCAAGGATACCTTGTTGATTACGAGCGTGTTCCAATTACTGATGAAAAAGCTCCGAAGGAAGGAGATTTTGACAACCTGGTTAGATTTATATGTTGGTGTTAAGTTTGCCACCTAACTGCTCATGCCAATATCTACCTTGAGATCTGAGTGCAAGTCATGCTTTTTCCTATGTCTTAATTATTCTTTTTAGTTGAGAAGGGTTTGAACTGTTTTTCCACAGTTCATAGGAAGCACATTTAGTAGGGTTTGAATCATCTGCAGACTGTCAGGGGTGTGGGCCTTGGGCCCAAGGCCTAGTTGGGTTATTATTAGGAATTAGAGATTGGTTTCTATTTGAGCTAGAGATTGGTTTTCTTGTATTAGAGATATAGTTAGAGATATGATATTAGTTACTATATCTGTTAGAGTTATAATTGGGATTAGATTCTATCTGTTAGGAGGAGCCATCTATATAAAGAGGGCTACCGCATACTATTGAAGGAATCAGAGAACTATCATAGTCTTCCTCGCCTAAACATCTAGTCCTCTCCCTCTCGTTCTACGCCGACGCCATCCGGCCATCTTCTTGGTGGCGTTTACCCCGGTTCATGACAACTTGGCATCAGAGCGGTCGATCCCTTCCCACGACTTCTGCTACCATGGCTGACGGCCGGAGCGACGCGATAGTGATATGCGATCAGATGATCAAGCAGGTAAATGAATTTGTGGTGAATCTGAGGAAGAAGCAACAAGAGAAAAAGATCCAGGCACATCATCATCCAGCATCAGATCTCCAACGACAACAAAAGCAAGATCCACCCGAAGACTCCTCCAGCAAAATCCCTCCAGCACCTAGCCCGCATCTGCCCTGCTCCACCGACGCTGCAACCTCTCCACCGACGGCAACTCCACCGCGCCTCTGCGGCGTCGGCCACGGCTCTTCTTCGTCGACAAGATGCGCGCCTCGACCAGCGCCGTTGCCAGCGTCGCCTAACGCCGCTGTCCTCGCGTCGGCTGCGGCCCCCGCGCTGCGCGTGAAGTTGGCGGCGGCTCGGCCTTCCGCCGCCGCCGGCCGTCTCCTCGCACCGCCGCTGTCGTCGAGGGGTCCTCCCGCACCGCCGCCGTCGCCGAGGGTCTCTTCCGCACCGCCGTTCCGTGCTCGAGATGCCCGCCGCCGCCGCTCGAGATCCGCCTCGGCCGGCCACTTCCGCCGCGTCGTCGCCGCATCCGCCGCCGCCGCCTCGCTTGAGCCGCCGCCGCTCGGTCGCCTCGCCAGCTGCTGCCGCCCGTCCGTCTCCGCCGAGCCGCGCCACCGGCCGCTCCTCCCGCCGCCGCCTCCATCTGCAGCCTCCGTCGCCACTGCTCGGGATACCAGCCGCTTCCGCCGGCCGTCTTGCCGACGGCCTGACGCCGCATCCGCCGAGACGCCGCCGCTCCCTCGATTCTGCGCCGCGCGCCGCCGCTTTCCGTCGCCGCCGAGCTGCTGCGACGCGGCCGCCAATACTAGCCGTCGCCGCCGCCGGCGCCGTGGATCTCCGGATCCGCCGCCGCCACCGCTCCTGCAACTGCCGCTCTCTGCTTTCGTCCGGGCTGCTTCCTGGAGTTATTAGTAGGACAGGAGTCGGTGCAAAAATAAAAAAATAAAAAAAAACTAAAAAATAAAAAAAATCAGAAAAAAATTATTATGTTGCAGGCATTATATAACTGAAGGCGCTACACTTCGTCTAGTCTTGTTCCGTTTGGATTTGGCCGGTCGTCTCCATCCGCTGCCTCCCCGCCGCCACCATTCGTCTTCTACATCGGCGTTGAATGTCTTACATTGGCCGCCGTCTAGCAGCTCGAGGACGAGCTGCATGTCCGAGAGGGGTGTAGTGTCAGGGGTGTGGGCCTTGGGTCCAAGGCCTAGTTGGGTTATTATTAGGAATTAGAGATTGGTTTCTATTTGAGTTAGAGATTGGTTTTCTTGTATTAGAGATATAGTTAGAGATATGATATTAGTTACTATATCTGTTAGAGTTATAATTGGGATTAGATTCTATTTGTTAGGAGGAGCCATCTATATAAAGAGGGCTACCGCATGCTATTGAAGGAATCAGAGAATTATCATAGTCTTCCTCGCCTAAACATCTAGTCCTCTCCCTCTCGTTCTACGCCGACGCCATCCGGCCATCTTCTTGGTGGCGTTTACCCCGGTTCATGACATAGACACTTAGCTGTGTAGTCAATAATATACTGAAATTTGATAGCATGAAAGTTACCATATTGTAACTAAGTCAATCATCATATAACATTAAATTCCTTGTGTCTAACAGGTACGTCGAATCTCTCAAATTGATATAGAAACTGAAATTGTGTTTAATTGTCAAATGGGGAGGGGGCGGACAACTACTGGTATGGTTATAGCTACATTGGTATACCTAAATCGGATAGGAGCTTCAGGTGAGCACATATTGTAATTTGGTTGCATACATGGTTGCTTCTGTTAGCTATGCAGAATTGATTAAGAAATGGTTGAATGCTCCACAAGCACAGCTATATGGTTGTTATGTACTTATGTATTGTGAAATGTCATGTGGTTATGTAGTATTTACAGACTGATGGCAACTGAAAGTCTACTTAATGTACACCATATCTTGCTATATGCTCGTTGAATTATATGCTTGTAGTTTGTACCTGTACTTGGATTTTCCTATATTTGAAGTGTGTGGTGCTGTTGCTGCAGGTATCCCAAGGACAAGTTCGATTGGAAAGGTCTTCTATGCTGGAAAGGATGTAGATGACTACATGCCTAGCTCAGAAGAAGCAGTACTCAGAGGAGAATATGCTGTCATTAGGAGCTTAGTCCGAGTTCTGGAGGTAATAGCCTGAATGTGTTAATTTGTTTTCCTTTTTCCTGAACTTCTCTTGGTAGTCACTTTGTGATTGACATTTATGCAGGGTGGTGTTGAATGCAAAAGACAAGTTGACAAAGTTATTGATAAATGTGACTCTATGCAGGTATACCATTTTATGTTCTGAAATGTTACTAATTTATTTCAAGCAACTCTATCAGATTATTTCCTGTTAGCGCTTGCTGTCATTGTGAACAGAACCTAAGAGAAGCTATTGCGACCTACCGCAATAGCATTCTTCGGCAACCTGATGAGATGAAACGGGAGGCGTCACTTTCCTTCTTTGTGGAGTACTTGGAACGTTACTACTTCCTCATATGCTTTGCTGTCTATGTACATTCAGTGAGCTCTGCTCACCAATCAACTTTTTCGGAAGAAGTTAGTTTTTCTGATTGGATGAGAGCAAGGCCCGAACTGTACAGCATTCTTCGAAGGTGAGCAAAGGTACCTTACCATACAAATGCTGTCAATATTGATGAATAAGTCTCTGTACTGTGGTCTTTGTGGGGCTGTGGAATGATGAATAAGTCTCTGTACTGTGGTCTTTGTGGGGCTGTGGTAGTTTTTGTTTTTTTGACTGCTTTAGGACAGCATCTGCTTTTAGGACAGCATCTGCTTTTGCTTTAGGACAGCATCTGCTTTTAGGACAGCATCTGCTTTAGGACAGCATCTGCTTTAGGACAGCATCTGCTTTTAGGACAGCATCTGCTTTAGGACAGCATATTGACCGCTTTTAGGACAGCATCTAGGATAGCATCTTAGCATATGCTTGGCTGGTTCTCACCTATAAATTTGTATCCCCAACCCCTCAAAGTTGGCATGGCATTGTGTGAGAAATAAACAAGAAAACTTGCCCCATCTCCTAGTGTCATCCTCTCCATGAGAGTAAGGATCTTGCTATCACCAAGAGCAAGAGTCCAATGACTAACAAGTGGTATCGAGCCTTAGTATCCTCGTAGCTTTGAGCATCTCCTCGCTCATCTCCTTCTCCGGCCTCGCAGCGACCCGGCCCGATGCAGCAGCGGCTCCCGGCTGTCCCCTCCGCTCTCTCTCCGAGACGGCAGCGGCTCGTCGGCGAGCCTCTCTCCACGCAATGCCCCGATGGCGCGCGCATGTCCGCGAGGCGATCTCGGCCTTCGATCGCCTCGAGCATCGCGGCGTCGTGAGACGGCCGAGCTTGTCGCGGCAGAGCAAGCGACGCAGCGAGCGAAGGGCAGAGACGCTGCGGCGGCGGCGGCGCTGCGGCAAAGTGCGGCGGGCAGCGGCGGCCGAGGCGGAGTGCAAGAAGGCGGCGGCAGGCGGCAACAGCGCGTCTGCAGGCAGCGAGAGTCAAGGCTCTGCGGCGGCAGCAGCGGCTCCGGCTCAGTTGATAGCGCAATACACGCGGACCCTCACCGCTGGAGAGGAGGCGGCGCAAGGCGAAGCAGCGCAATGGCGGCAGCGCCGCCACGAAGCGCGGCGGCAGCAGACGGCGCGACGCCGCGGCGGGGTTTCTGAAGGCGCGCCACGGCGGTGGCGCTCTGGAGGAGGCGCGCGGCGGCGGCATACGGTCGACGGAGAGCGCGCCACAGTAACGCGCTCTCTCCCGGTTCGATCGTGGTCACCACGAGTACCGGTATCGTCGAGGGCGTCGGCCCGGCGGCGGCGGCCTACCTCACCAAGACCAACTCGTCGAGTGGTCTGCGGTGATGAGGTGAAGCTCAGTGCGGCATATGTGGGCGCGATCCGCCCGAGATGCGCTTCGCTTACCAACAAGCGGATCGCCAAAGAGGCTTGGGACGCCATCGCCGCAAAGACGCGCATCGGCGGCGGCGCGCCGCAAGTCTACACCGCAGCACTACGCGCGGAGCGGGAGAACACGCCTTCAAGCGGTGAAGACGTTGATGACTTTGCTCTCCGTCTCAACACTCGCTGCGAGTTGGTGCGGTTCGGTGGCGACACCTACGGCGAGAGAGAGAGCGTGGAGAAGCTCTTCCGCCGCGTCCCGAGAAGTACAAGCGGATGGCTCGCTCGATCGGGTCTCTGCTGACCTTTCCACGATGACCATCGAGGAGGCGTTGGTCGCCTCAAGGTCGCCGACATCGATGAGCCACGAGCCTCTCGGGACCCGTCACCATTGGCGGGAAGCTCCTCCTCGCTCGGGAGCGGCTGGGCGCGGCCAAGGTGACAAGAAGAAGGGAGCCTTCTTCCACGACGACGGCGCAAGAGTGGCAAGCGCGGCAAGCGCGCAAAGCGCCAGCATGCGATCTTTGGCAAGCAAAAGCGACGAGCGACTCTTGCCACAAGCTGCGGCAAGCTTGGTCATTGGGCCAAGGAGTGTCGGCGACCACGACGCGGCCAGCCCACGTCAGCGCAGCGGGGAGGAGCGGCCGGTCTGTTCATTGCTCATGCGAGCATCGAACTACCTCGGCACCCGCCGCGATGGCTCTCCTCCACCTTGACGAGCCAAAGCACACGCCTCCTCGGCGGCGATTCCGCAATGACAAGACCGACGCGGGTGGTGCCTCGACACCGCGCCACCACCCACCACATGGCCGGCGGCGGAGTTCTTCGAGCTAGACTCGAGCGTTCGAGGCACCGTCAAGTTCGGCGAGGCCTCCGCCGTGGAGATCAAGGCGTCGGCTCTGTCGTCTTAAATGCCGCTAAGATCGGCGAGCACCTCCGCCACCGGCGTCTACTACATCCCCGATCTGCGGAACTCCATCATCGCCTTGGGACGGTGGATGAGAACGACTTCGCGTGTCGAGATCGAGCACGGGTGTCTTGATTTGGGATCTTCGACGCCGCCTCCTTGCCAAGGTAACGAGGCGCAAATCGACTCTACACTCTTCACGCGTGCGGTGGCACAACCCTCTGTCTCGCGGCTCGTCGGGACGACGAGCGTGGCGATAACACGAGCGCTTTAGGCACCTTCACCCGAGGCCACGGCGGCTCGGTGCCACGGAAATAGTGCGAGGCTGCCGTGCCTTGACCATGTGGAGCGGCTCTGCGCGCGTCTGCGTGTTGACGGCGGGCGACTCCTTTCCCAAGCGGCGAGTTTAGGCCAAGGAGAGGCTCGAGCTCGCAGACGGGGACTTGTGTGGCTCGTGACACCGCCACACCGGGAGACGACGCTACTTCCTGCCGCCGTCGGCGACCTCTCCCGCTACATGTGGGTGATGGTCCTCGGCGGCAAGGAGAGGTCTGCGGGACGCCATCGAGCGACGCAGCCGCCGCTGCGGCGGCGAGTCGCGGCGCAAGCTGCGCGTCTTTGCGCACGAGACAACGGCCGCGAATTCACGGCACCGTGGTCGCGTCGTCTTTGCTGCGATGAGGCATTCAGCGCCACTCTCCGCTGCCGCAAACGCAGCGAGCGGCGTCGTCGAGCGCGCAACGAGCGGTTGTGGGGATGGCTCGGGCCTCCTCGCGAGGGGATCCGCGTGTCTTACGGGAGAGCGGTGGTGGCTGCCGTCTACATCCTCAACCGCTCGCCTACCAAGGCGCTCGACGGCGGGGCGCCGTCGAGGCCTCGGCATGGGCGCAAGCCGGCGGTCTCCCTGCGGGTCTTGGCTCCCTCACGTTCGCCAGAGCTTGGCCACACGGTAAGCTCGGCGATAGGAGCACTCGGGTGTTCATCGGCCACGCGGAGGGCTCGAAGGCCTACCGCATCCTCGACCACCACACCTGACGTGTCCGCATCTCGCGTGACGCCGTGTTCGACGGCGGCGAGGCCGCGTGGGACAAGGCGGTGGGCGGCGGTTCGACCTCGACTCGTGGACTTTGTTGTCGACTACATCCACTTCGAGAGAGCGGGAGCTAGCGGCTCGTCTTCACCGAGCTCGCCCACCTCGACACCTTGCTCGCCACCGACTCCGGCGAGTGCTCCACCACTTTCGCACGCCACGCCCACCCTTCACCACCGGCTCACCACTCTCTGCCGCACGCGCACACCACCGGTCGGCCCCAACGGCCGGTCCACGATGAGGCGCATGGTGGAGTTCGCTACTCCCGTCCCACGGCGAGACGCGTCGACGCCTACCACGACGACGAGCCTCTGCGCTGCTCGCACCATGGACAACATCCTCGGCGAGCTACCCGTCCACTCGGATCGCGCGGCGCGGCTCGCGAGGCGAGCCGCACTTGGCATGCGACGACGGCGAGCCCCGCCTTCGCCGAGGCGGAGGAGACGCGGCGTGGCGTGTCGCGATGAAGCGAGAGATGGACGCCGTCGGCGTAACCGGGCGTGGGAGCCGGCGGATCTTCTGCCGGCCACCGCGCGATCACCCTTGTGGGTGTTCAAGGCCGAAGCGGGATGGCCGGCGCCATCGTCAAGCACAAGGCTCGCTTGGTGGCACGAGGCTTCGTGCGGCGGGAGGGTCGACCGATGACGCCGCGCCGTCGCGCGGATGGAGTCCGTCGACTCCTCCTGCGCTAGCCGCCGGGAAAAGGTCGGGCGTGTTCATCACATGGATGTCAAGTCGGCATTTCTTAACCGCGACTTGAAGGAGGAGGTCTACGTGCATCACCGCGGATTTGCGATCCCGGCAGGAGGCAGGTGCTCGCTGCGCAAGGCCCTCTATGGCTTGCGGCAGCACCGAGGGCGTGGAACGCTAAGTGGACTCCACCTCAAGCAAATGGGTTCCAGCAGAGTGCACACGAGGTGCAGCTTCACGGGGCAAAGGCGGCAACGCCTGGCGGTGGGTGTCTCGTCGACGACTTGGTGATCATCGGCACCAAGGATGCGAGGTGGCGGCATTCAAGGAAGAGATGAAGGCCACCTTCCGGATGAGTGACACGGGTCTCTCCTTCTACTTAGGGATCGAGTGCACCAGATGATTCCGGATCACGCCGACAGCATCGCCACGCCAAGCCGCGTCGTTGAGCTAGCCGGGCTCACCGATCGCAACCCGCTCACTCCGATGGAGGAGAGGTCGGCCGAGCCGCGACAAAGACGACGGAGGAGGTGGGCGCTACGCAGATCTGCCGTCTCGCGGGAGCCTTCGCTACCTCGCCCACACACGACCGGACTTGGCATTCTCCGTCGGCCACGTTAGTCGGTTCATGCAACGACCGACGACGAGCATCGCAGGTCGTGAAGAGGATCATCCGCTACGCTGCGGGGACTCTTGACCACGGCCTCCATTACCCGAGGTGTCCCGCGGCACGACACTTCGTCGGGCATGCGGCACAGCGACCACGCGGCGACATCGACACCAAAGAAGAGCACAAACGGATTCTCTTCTTCCTCGGCAAGTGTCTCGTTCATCGGCGATCGATCAAGCGGCGGTGGTGGCCTGTCGGTGTGAGGCCGAGTACATAGCGGCTTCCACCGCTCGACTCGAGCACTCGCTCGCTCGATCGCTGGTGATCTCTCGGCAGGGACATCGGCGGTGGAGCTCGGGGTGGGCAACAAGTCCGCTCTAGCCACGCAAAGAACCCGTTTTTCATGAACGAGCAAGCACATCCGGGTGAAGTATCATTTCATCCGAGGTCGCTGGATGAAGGAAGCATCAAGGCAAGCTACATCAACACCACGGATCGCCTTGGATCGCTGCACCAAGCCTCTTGGAAGGATCAAGTTCCTTGAGCTCTGCTCCAAGATCGGGATGGTTCAACCCTCCCACAAGACGACGCACAAGACTTAGGGGAGAATGATGAATAAGTCTCTGCATCGTGGTCTTTGTGGGGCCGTGGTAGTTTTTGTTTTTGATGCTTTAGGACAGATTCGCTTTTAGGACAAAGATCTGCTTTTGCTTTAGGACAAGATCTGCTTTTAGGACAAGATCGCTTTAGGACAAAGATATTGACCGCTTTTAGGACAGCATCTAGGATAGCATCTTAGCATATGCTTGGTGGTTCTCGACCTATAAATTTGTATCCCCAACCCCTCGAAGTTGGCATGGCATTGTGTGAGAAATAAACAAGAAAACTTGCCCCATCTCCTAGTGTCATCCTCTCCATGAGAGTAAGGATCTTGCTATCACCAAGAGCAAGAGTCCAGCGACTAACAAATATACAGTCTGCAAGAGTGTATGCAGCCTAAAACTTGTTTCCTTACAGACATGAGATGAGTTCTTCAAAATAAACCTTTTTTCGTTGATTTCATTTTATTAACAAATAGTAGGTTGAATGCTGATATTCAGAGTACTGCTATGTGCTTATTTTCCCTTCTAGTCATCGAGAAATTTCATTTTAATTGCTTTCTTCTATAGTTTATTTGGAATGCTTGCTAGGTTGCACTAGCACTTAGGCAGTCTCTGTGTCTGAGAGATATTATACATTGACACTTCTTGAATCATGTATTTGGAGCTGTGCCGGTCCTATCAAATTGTTAATGCCATGTCAACGTGGTGCCAGTGCCAAGTATAAAATACCAGATTCTGAAAATTTCTCAGAGCTAGGATGGGGGCTGAGAACCAGATGGTTTCCTCTCTGACTCCGGTCTATTCTGGATTGCTATTTCTTTTTGTTATATATATATATATATATATATATATATATATATATATATATATATATATATATATATATATATATATATATATATATATATTCCTAGAAGTATTGTGTTTCTTTGGTCTTCTAGAAGCATTAACATCAACGGTTCATTATAACTAATACAAAAATCACCGCTTTCAGGCTGGTCCCTGTTAGAAGTATTATTACATGTGTATTTATCCTATTATATAAGGTGTTACTTGCACGTATGCTATATCTGTACTTGTATATATATTGGCCTATTAGTCTCATGATGAAGACAAGCACTATTTATAATATAATATTAGAGAAAACCTAGGGTTTGTTGTCAAGCCGCCGCCGGTTCATCTTCTAGCCGCCGCTAGGCTTTGCTATCTTCACCGTGCTCGCTGCTCCTCCAGTTGCTGTCGCCCTCTAGTGCTATCACCGCCGCGCCCGTTCACCACCTATGATGCACGGACACGGATACATCGACACGACACGACACCGACACGGGAATTCGCCGTTTTCCCAAAAATACCGATACGCCGACATGGCTATATATATTTAAATAATAAATAAATAAATTATATATATATATATATATATATATATATATATATATATATATGTATTATTTTCTATGTTTCCACATGCTTATTATCTGAAATAATGTAAATTGTAAACTTGTAATTTGTAAAGTGTATACTCGGAATATGTACCTCATGAATTGTTTTGTTAATCCTGGCGATAATTGTTGATGTGAATACCATTTCTAGAAATAAGAACTCTATTAACCTAGGAAAAAGTTTTTTTTCTCGAACACGCAGGAGAACTGCGCATCATTATATTAAGAAGAGCAAAGGAGTCTAAGAAGACTCTTACAAACCTCACCAAATAGGCGAGGCTAAAAACAAAACAAAAAGGGACAAAACGCCCAAAAAACAAACACAACACCTAAGGCCAAATGGAACAAAGGCCTTTGGCCCCCGCCATACACCACAGCTTGGCCTCATCTCTAATGTCTTGCAAAACAATGCGATATTGGGTGGCGTCGTCAAAATGCAACCATTCCTATGCTTCCAAATCCGCGGTGCCACCAACACGACCAAAGAATTAAAGCCCTTGCGCGCGCTAGAACTTGGTGCAAAGCTTGACGCCACCAAGAGGTGAAAACCAAATCATCGGGACTGAGTTAATCTGCAGTAGACCCACCGAGTAAACATCGAGAACCAAACACTTCTTGTGAACACGCAAGAAGTAAGTGCTGAATAGATTCATCAACTTGATCACACAATGGGCAAGACAGGGTGAACAAGACCACGATGTGCCAAACGATCGTGGTCCAAAGAATATTGAGCGAGGCTAACCACACAAAGTATTTGCAACGAGGAGGAGCCAGTGTTCGCCAAATCTCCTTCCAAGGTTCAAACTCCACCGCCCCACAAAAACGCAGACGATTTAGTGGAGAAACTGCCCGAGGGGGATGGCTTCCACACATGCTGATCATCCACGCCAGGAGTGAGCCTCTCGCGGCGAGAACATCCCAAAGGCCAAGAAGCTCCTCCAACACCGAAGAAGATATACTGCCTCTAATATCATGAACCTAGGTATTATCAGTTAGAGCTTCTTGGACCGTCCTACGACTGACAGCTCTCTTTGGCACAAGCGCACTGAGTAAGGGGGTTAGGTCCATTAAGGATTTGCCATGCAGCCATTTATCACACCAAAAGAGGGTCATGCGGCCATTACCCACAATAGAAGAGATCGATATGGAGAACATAGCTGTTGAATTGGGGTGCACCTGAATGTCCAAACCAGCCCATGGGCGTCAAAGTTGGGTCTTTTGAGCCACGACCACCTCATGCGCAACGCCCATCCGAGGATTTCCAAATCAAGAATTCCCAATCCGCCCAACTCAAATGGTCTCATGACCCGACCCCAAGAGACAAGGCAATGCCCTCCATTTATTTGCTTGCGTCCCTTCCAAAGGAAAGCTCTACGAATCTTGTCAATAGCTTTAAGAGCCCATTTAGGAAGTCGATTGCAAAGAGAGGATAAATAGGAATTGTTGAGAGCACCGCCGAATAAGAGTAGCCCTACCACTGAGTGCATCATGGCGACTTTCCAAGCGGGCAACTTGTCGGCAATCTTGTCAATTATCATGTGGAAGCTAGATTTGGGGAGCTTTTTGATTGACAGTGGAAGCCCAAGATACTTGCAAGGGAACTCTTGAACTTTGCATGGAAAGGAACCTTGTACTATTTCCATGTCCTGTTGGTGGCAGCGGATTGGTGTTACCGAGCACTTGCTTACATTGGTGATCAACCAGGGGCATTAGTCTTCAGACCAAGGATTAATGGGCAGTGATCTGAAATCAAAGAAGCCGAACTCTGAAGGATGCAGTCAGGAAACAATTGATCCCAATCAAAAGACATGAAAACCCGATCCAGCCGAACCAGGGTGGGAACCTCCCGCTCATTTGACCAAGTAAACTTGCGGCCAAGAAGCGAAATTTCTTTCAGCTCCAAATCATCCAACAACCGTGAACGTCCCATCATTGCTCTATTCACATTAGAGTTGTTCTTATCCTCTGCCATATAAATGAGGTTAAAATCCCCTCCAAGTGCCCACGGACCTTGACAGGCCTGCCGGATGTCACGGAGCTCTTGCAGAAATTGCAACTTCTGATCATTAGCTTGGGGGCCATACACTCCTGTGAACCACCAGGGCAGCCCCTCCTGAGAAGCAAACTGCACTGAAACTGAAAAAGTGTCCACTCGAGAAGCTAAAGCCCGACAGACACCTCCTTTCCAGGCCAGCAACACACCCCCTAGAACCGCAAGCTGACAAAGCCACGGATTGATCGAACTCACTTCCCAGCATAGACATGATCAAACTACGAAAAGGACTCCATCTTAGTTTCTCGAAGACACACTCGTCGGTGACAAGAATTTACCAAGCTTCGACGTCGTCGCGCTCGCTTTGCGGTTGAGGCCTCTTACATTCCAAATGAGAAAATTTAACACCATTGGGCCGAAGAACACCAACGACCCTTCACAGCGCACCCACTGATCACAAATCTCCTGTGGCCGCACTTGGAAAAATAGCCACATCACGTGGCGCTTCACCTGGTGAAGGAGGCTGCCAACCAAAAAGTGCCGCTAGTGCCGCGAGATGTGCTTGAGTGAGGGGTTTGTCGAAGACCCGATTGTACCTTTCCAAGTCTTGCTCCTCTATGGTTTCATGATCCGCTACCAAATCCAAACGACGCATCAAAATTACTTGAGTTTGAGTGGTCGATCGCGAGCCGCCCCGCTTATTTATTCATCTCTTGCTCTGGCGCAAGACAAAATTGGACGGAGTTGAGAGGCCCGCCGTTTTTGAATCAAACACGACAGAAGCAAGCCATCGGTTGCTTGAGTTACCTTGGCGAAGAAAGACTTTGCCGCGTTGAAAGGCTCGGCCGATTGCCGCTACTGGAGTGGCGCTGCGACGCTGACGTATACACGTGAGAAGGTCCGGCTTCCTCCTGCGAACGACACAATCCTCGCGGCGCCCCTGCGAACGGCACGGCGCCGCGGCATCTCGAGTGGCACGGCGTTGGCGCCCTACGGACGGCCACGACAGGCGCGGCGAAGGCGGGCGCCTCTGAGTGCAACAACGGCGTTCGGGTGAAGTGGGCTCGATTCGCGCGCAACAGCCCGCCAGATGAAGACGGCCACGCCTCCAGTCGGGCGCACTCTCTCGCGCGATGACGCGTCCGGTGCAGAAGCATCGGCGGGAGCACTGGTATTAGCGCCAGAGGGCAAGGCACCGGCTGCAGCAGCAAAAGGAGGCGCTGCAGAGGGCAGCCGAAAAGCCTCTGCGTCCACCCCCAGCGCTGGAGGCGCCGCCTCGGGCAGAGCAGAATCAGCTCTCGGGACTCTACCGCGTCGCGGCTGGGATCTCTCCATCATGGCGATCTCAACACGAGCTCGGAGGTGCCACGTGGTCGGCGGCGTGGGCGAAGCAGCGACCTTGTGGGCCCAAGACGGTTCCTCGACAGGGCGCGACCCGGCCGAGCTCTTCCTCGCCGGCGGTCTTCCCGAACGCGGCGAGAAACGGAGGACGGTCGCGCCAGACCGCTGCCAGCCTAGCCGCTGCGCCGGGGCGGTCGCGACCGGCCAATGAAGGACGCACTGGTCGAAGGGCGTCGGAGAGTGCAAGCGGAGGACTCACGGCCGGAGATCACCATTCCTGAAGCACCGCCCCGACGTTCAGAAGAGTGATGACGCTGCCGAAGCCTTCCCGCAGAGTCGGCACCGCCATCCGCCCTCGGAGACGACGACGATCCTCCAGAGCCGGCTCCGCCAACCGCCGTCAGGGACAATGAGGAGGAACCTCCCACCGCCGGGGAGATACACCGCCATACCGAGACGCGTCCTCGAGCCGGAGAAGCTTCAGGGCAGGCATGGGAGCGATGGCCAAAGCCCATGCAACGAAAACAACGCACTTGGCGGCGATAGTCCGCAGCGCGATGCGAAACAGAGAGGCAATTGAAGCATTTTCCGCGGAGGTCTACCGGAGCCGGAGGTTGAGCGCCGCCAGGCGAGTGACGCGGTCTACGCCGAATTCGGCGCCGACCAACCACCTTCTGCCAGCCTTCCTCAACCAGTCCCAGAGACGCCCCCCGGCCAAGAAGAACATCCCGGCCGCCAAGGACGCGGCCAGGGCGTGCATGCTGGCCGCCAAGGACGCGATGCAGCGCGCATCTTGGCCGACAAAGAGTGACGACCCGGCACCGCCGAGACCTCGCCGGCCGACCTGGGAGAGGCCAGAACCACGTTGCGGTAGGATGGCGGCGACGTACGCCTGGAGACAACAGGGGAGGCGGGCGGAGAGACCTCCCTCCAACGCTCCAGCTTCGAGCGCCCTGCTGCAGGGGAGGACGACGACTGGAGAATGGGAGAAGTGAACGGCGCTTGGGATGGTGCGACCGAGGAGGTGGCCGCCGAGCCCGGAGCGGACGTCGGCGTGCGGGTAAGGGGAGACATCTGTCGTTCCGATAACCCCTAGTTTGTCATGGCTACCTAGGAAAAAAGTAACATGATCAAATCGGCAAGACTACACGGGAGGAGATGTGGGAGCCGGCGATGCACGGGAGATGTAGTCGGCGAGACGCGGAGATGTAGTCGCGGCGAGATCGCGAGAGATGTCGTCGGTGGCGAGATCGCGGAGCCGCGGCGAGAGAGATGCAGTGAGAGATGAAAGCGGCGGTGAGATGCGAGAGCGCGCCGAGCGAGCGATGGCGAGATCGCGGAGCCGGTGGGAAGCGGCGCGAGCGCGGCGATGCGAGAAGCGCGAAGCGGCGATATGCGCCGGGAATCGGCGCTTATGGTTAGAGTTAGGATGAACCGCCATGTCTCGAGCCATTCTGGGCTAGCTATGCCTGCACTGTGTCGACTTCGTATATTTACGTGTCCGACACGTGTCGAAATTTTAATAATTAAAATTAATTCCAAAATTGGCCGATACGTCGTCGACACGTGTCGGAGACGTGTCCGTGTCGTATCCGTGTCCGACACGTGTCGGACACGGATACGGCGGTTTTGACACGTGTCCGTGCTACAGAGTTCACCACCTTCAAGGACAATGACGCCGTTGACCCCACCACCACCATTGCGCCGAGGACACCGTTGACCACGCCAAATCTAGCCGGATCGGACTCGCCGTGCCTCCACCTCGTCACGTGGAGACGACAGCTCTCCGGATTGCCGCCGCCCTCCCGTCGGCTTCTTACCCCCGGATCTGCACCGATGTTGCCGTCACCGCCTTTTGTTGTTGCAGCCGACTTTGGGATTTCTCCTCCTCGGATCAGGGGCGGATTCAGGCCGTGTCGCCGTCCTCTTCTGTTGTCGACGTCGCGCGCGCCGAGGGCCGCGATCGCCATCCTCTCCCGCCGTCGACGTTGCGTGCGCTGAGGACCGCGGTCACCGTCCTCCCCTGTCGCGGCGAAGGTAGCGCTGTAACCACAGCCTCGACCGGGTTGTGACACGGTCGGTGTGTGTTTCCTGACCCACCGAGGGAAAATAAGAAAAAAGGAAAAAAAAAGAAAAAATGTCATTCTCTTCAGGCATCGTCTCCGTTTCTCGTTGCCTAGTGATCTCCGATGGTCTCAATTATCAGGACTGGTTTTAGCATATGCGCCTCCACATGCGTGGTCAGCACCTTTGGGAGTTTCTTCTGGCGAGTTGCCTTATCCGCCTCGCCCTGCTCCACCTGCTAAATCTGTGCTCCTAAAAAATGCTTCCGAAGACGCTTGTAAGGAGGCATCTGTTGCTTTTGAGAATGCAATGGAGTCTTTTCAAACTCAGTATGTTACCTACAAGACATGGATTGATGAGGATGCCTGTGCCTTTGCTATCTTGGTTGCTAGCATGGAGGTGCATCTCACTGGGCATGTGGTTGGCTTGGCTTCAGCACAGTTGATGTGGACGCATCTGCGTAACCGCTATGAGCCGTTTGGTGATTCCTTGTATCTTGCTGTTGTGCGTCAGGAGTAGTCGTTGCAATAGGGTGACGCCACTATGGATGAGTTCTATGCCCAGTTGTCCGCAGTAAGGCGTTAGATTAACTCTTTGGGATCGGATGTTTGCCACACTTGTCAGAGTTGTTAGCATCAGCAGTCTCATACAGAGCTTCGTCGCATCTACGACTTCTTGACACGTCTCCGGTCTGAGTTTGAGTAGACTCGTGCTCAGTTGTTGGCTCGCCACCCTCGTGACTCTGTTGGAGGCTCTTGCAGCTGTTCGTCCTGAGATTCGTCTTCATGGTGCGAGTCTGCTACCGTCACTGTCGTTTTCTTCGGTTTTGGCAGCTCCTCTAACTTGTACACCTACTACGCCTCCAGTCACTCCTTCACCAGTTACGCCTTCACTAGTAACAGCTACTATTGGTAGGAGACTCCACTGTACATATTGCAATAAGGATGGATATATGGAGTAGTTCTGCTACTGGAAGAACAAGGATTTTCTTCGTGGTGGCCGTCCTTCGAAGGGCACTGGAGGTTCCTCCTCTCAGAGGAGCTCTAGTGCTTCTAACACTCAGGAGCTTCTCATACTGCTGTGTCGCATGATTGCCTTTGCACTGTTCGGTTCTGCTGGTTCTGCTGCATAGCCTTCTAGTATGAGACCACCTTTTCTCCTTCCTCAGGTATATCATTTTGGATTCCTGAATCTGGTGTTTCTTTTCATATGACATCTGATTCCACCAGTCTCACTTCCATTAGTCCTTTAGCTGCTCTTATCACTGTTTAAACAACAGATGATACCTCTCTTTTTGCCGCAGGATGCGGCACTCTTTCAAATTCATCCTTTCATGTTTTTGCTGTTTCTTATGCTCCAAAACTAACCATGTAGCTCATATCTGCCGGTCAGTTCACTGATCATGGTTGTCATGTTATTCTCGATTTTGATTCTTGTTGTGTTTAGGATTGTCACATGGGGATTCTAGTTGGTACTGGCCCTCGCTGCCATGACTCACGACGGCTACCCCTGTCAGTCTTGTCGCCTCCACCACCGCCTCGCATCTGCTGCATCCTCCATCGCGTCTTTTGCTTAGTGGCATCGTCGTTTAGGATATCTTTATGGGTCGCGTTTATCTTCATTTGTTTGTCGTGGTTTTTTAGGGTCTGTGTCTGGTAATGCTTCTCTAAATTGTTAGGGTTGTAAATGTGCTATTCATAACAGTAAACTTGGCAAACATATTCAACTAGTGTCCTTTTGGTCTTGTTCAGTCTGATGTATAGGATCCGGCTCCTTTCGTTTCGAAATGAAGTTATTGATATTATATAATTTTTATTGACGATTTTTCTTAGCACACATGGATATACTTTATGTCATCTCGTAGTAAGGTTCTATCCGTCTACAAGACTTTTGCCAGCATGATCCGTACTCAGTTTGACCCCTATTTATGTTTTTCGTGCTGATTTTGTTAGGGAGTACTTGTCGGGAGTCCTTCGTGGTTTTCTTGCCGAGAAGGGCATTAGTTTTCTTGCCCTGGTGCTAATGCCCAAAATGGTGTGGCTAAAAGAAAATATCGTCATCTTCTTGAGACAGACCGTACTCTTATGCTTGTTTCTGTTGTTCCACCACATTTCTCGGCTAAGGCTGTTTCTACTGCCACTTTCCTTATCAATATTCAACCTTCTTTTGCTCTTTAGGGTGGGATCCTAATTGAGCGTCTTTGTAGCAAAACACCTGATTATTCCAGTCTTCGCCTTTTTGGATATGTGCTATATTCTTCTTGCACCTCGTGAACGCATCAAGCCGGCCGCTCAGTTCGTGGAGTGTCTTTCTAGGCTATAGCGCTGAGCATAAGGGATATCGTTGTTGGGATCATGTTGGCTGACGGATGCGGATTTCTCGGGACGTCACTTTTGATAAGTCTCGTCCTTTGTACCCTAGTCTTTCTCCTTCCACCACTCTAGCATCTCTCGTTGAACCACTTTCTTTCTTGACTTTTCCTGCCATCCCCGTAGTCACCACACCTCTACTACAGCTTTTAGCCTCTTCGGTGCCTCCTTTACTACTGGTGTCTCCTTCACTGCCGGCATCACCTTCGCCACTAACATCCTCTCCAGAGGTTCCTCTCGGCCTTGTTCCTTCTTATCCTCTTCACTACACTTGTCATTTGTGAGTTGAGGATTCTTCTGATGGGCCATCTTCTTCTGATGGGTCATCTTCTTTAGCCTCTCCTCCTCGATATGCTCTTCGTGATCGCCAGCATATTCTGTCTCCTGAGCATTTTGGTTTTGCTGTCGCTGCTCTTGATGAACCGACTTCTTATAGTGATGCTGCTGTTCATCAGGAATGGCAGCATGTGATGGCAGAGGAGATCGCTGCCTTTAAGTGTACTAGCACGTGGGATTTTGTCCCTCTTCCTGCACGTGTTACTCCTATCACGTGCAAGTGTGTCTATAAGGTTAAGACCCGTTCTGATGGTTCTCTTGAGCGCTACAAGACTTGTCTTATGGCACGTGGTTTTTAGCAAGAGCATGACCGTGATTATGATGAGACTTTTGCTCCTGTGGCTCACATGACTACTGTTCGCACTCTTTTAGCTGTGGCGTCTGTTCGGGCATGGTCTATCTCTCAGCTTGATGTGAAGAATGGCTTTCTCAATGGTGAGCTGGGTGAGGAGGTTTATATGCAGCCACCACTGGGGTATTCTGTTCCTGAGGGTATGTTTTTTTCGCCTTCGCCGACCTCTCTATGGTCTCAAGCACGCTCCTTGTGACTGGTTTGATCATTTCTCTTTTGTTGTCGTTGAGCTAGTTTCTCTGCCAGTGCTCATGATCTTGCTCTTTTTATTCACATGTCGCCTCGTGGTCAGACGCTTATTCTTTTGTATGTTGATGATATGATTATTACTGGAGATGATTCTTAGTACATCACTTTTGTCAAGTAGCGTCTTAATGAGTAGTTTCTCATGTCTTATCTGGATCCTCTTCGCTATTTTATTAGGATTTAGGTTATTTCTACTCTTGAGGGCTTTTTTATCTATCCTAAGAAAAGTATATCCAGAATTTTCTTGATCGTGCCTCTCTTACTAATCAACGCACAACTGAGACTCCAATGCAGTTTAATGTTCATGTTTGGCCCACTGATAGTGAGCTTTTTATTGATCCTACTCGTTATCGTCACCTTATTGAGTCTTGTTTACCTTGGTGTCACTCGGCCTGATATTTTATATCTTGTGCATATCTTGAGTCACTTTGTTTCTGCTCCTACTCAGCATCACTATAATCATCTTTTTTCTGTTCTATGATATCTATGTGGAACCATCTCTCGTCGCCTTTTTTTCCCTTGCTCTAGCTCTTTACAGCTCCAGATGCCATCTGGGCTAGTGATCACTTTGATCGTCGGACTCCTTTTTCTACTATATTTTTCTTGGCGGTTTTCTCATCACTTGGAAGACTAAAAAGCTGACAATAGTTTCTCGTTCGAGTACTAAGCCTGAGTTGCGAGCTATAGCTTTGTTGACTGCGGAAGTTACTTGGCAATGGTGGTTACTTGAGGATTTTGATATTTTTATTTCTGCACCGACTCCTCTTTTGTCTGACAGTACATGTGCTATTAGCATTGCTAAAGATCTGGTGAAGCATGAGCTTACAAAATATATTAGTATTGATGCTTCCTACATACGGACACAAGTACAGGACCAGCTTATTGCTCTTCAGTGTGTGCCTTCAGAGGTTCAGTTAACAGACTTCTTCACAAAAGCACAGACCAGAGCCTAACACAACTTCTATCTTTTCAAACTTTATATTGTTGATCCACTATAAGTTTGAGGGGGTGTTAGATGTATTATTACCTGTATATTTACCCTATTGTATAAGAGATTATCTATATATATACCATAGCTGTACTTGTATATATTGGCCCATTGGCCTCATAATGAAGACAAGCACTATTCATAACAGTCCCCACCTTTTTTTTACTCCTTGGTCAACGCCCATGTTGGACGAAGCAGTTTTTACTAAACACAGCACTGACAATTTGGCATATTATTATTAATTCTATGCAGCATTGGCATTTTGAATAAATATATCTAACTATAAATTTTTGAATTTTAATTATATTAATAAGTAACCCAGTTCGTGATTTATATGTATAGGAAGAAGTGCAAGGTATGAGTAAATAAATTTAACATTTTTTAGTCTCCCGACACATCATGTGCCTTCATGAGTTTTTTGTGCTTTCACCTCGGCCATTCATCCTCCTAGTTTCTGCCGTGTTTCAACCTCTGCTAGACACCACATTGATCTTTGTTCCTCAGTCTTGTACTCATCTTACTCTTGATGGCTGCAAGAAATGTCGCAAGGCATAAACAGTTGTGAGAAAGTTATATAGGGGAAAACAAGTATCTTAATTAAAGGTTCCATTTATGACATTCACATGGGAGATCACAAACCACGTCGTGACTTTGTGGCTTGATAGTTCTTGTATTTGAAGAATTACTACAGTAGTTAAAAATCTTAATTTGAGGAGCCATTCATGACATTCACATGGGAGATCACAAACCACGTTGTGAATTTGTGGCTTGATAGTTCTTGTATTTGAAGAATTACTACAGTAGTTAAAAATCTTAACTTGTAGTTCGGGACTCCAGAGTTCTTTAGTCCATGGCCTGTATTTGAAGAATTACTACAGTTAAGTTAAATTGAAGTAGTTGATTCCCTATCAGGTATTGGAATTATCAGTCGATCACCGCTTGGTTTACAGGAGTGGGGGTTTCTCTGGTTTTTGATACCGTGGCGGTTTTCCATATAGATCCCCCTCCACCCTCAACATCTTCTTGCAGAATAGATGTTATATTACTTGGTGGTTATATCCCAACAATCAAAGTTTAAAAAAGGAAAATTTGCAAATTCAAAACCGAACCAGTTTTGGTGCCAAAAACCGGTGGTTTGTGGGTGAAAATTGGAACCAGCCAGGTTCCGCCTTTTGGCCCCAAAGCGGTTATTCAAACTCTGTTCCTTATACGAACCCAAATATTAAACCAAAGTTTTTTGTATACTGGACACTGGAAATTAATGTGAGAAATTCGTTTTTCCCCATTGTATAATTAGTGCAATATTTCTGGAAAGCTTTTGTGTATTATAAATAGATGACAATTTTTTTGTTGTTAAATGAATGTTTGATATTTCAAAAAAAAAAAACCGTTAACCATTCAACTCTGAAATCTGCTCTGGAGCATACGTTACGAAAGAACCACTTTTGTATTTTATATAATGATATGACCAGGGTTCGGTTTCCGTGATTCTGATCGATAACCGCCGATTCTGGAAAACCTTACATTGTGACCGGATGAAAATAACTAATAAATTCAAAATTCAAAAATTTGAATTTATAGATGTTTGAATGGGTTCTAGGGGGCATTGTAGATACATTGGATGCTTAAGCATCTGGTTAGGAATATGTAGGGCCCATAGGGCATGATAAAGTAATCCTTTTGTCTATTGCATGTGAAGGAAGTTGTTCTCTGCATGTGGGGGGAGAAAAGGTAGCACGGGGATGTTATTCTTTGCAGTGAGGTTCCGACGGAAGTGAGAAGGCTCATGCTAGCAAGTATAGAAGAAACGAAGGCCAAGAGGAAATCTATTAGAGATGAGCGTCTGAGAATAGAACAAATTGCTTCAGAGCCTGTAGCGCATGGTCCATCATGTGAAGATGTCTTTGATGATGATAAGGAAAAGCAGATGGAATGAGCTCGCCGAGAGTCGTTGGAGTTGCACCAGCTTGAGCAGAGGGCAAGAGCCCAGAGTGCGACATTTGAACATGGTAGAGGTAGTGGAAGTGCCACAGGAAGTAATGTTCTTTCGAGGATGTTTGGCAGGTCGAAGTTTATGAGAGTTGATTTTGATATTTTGTGCAGTCGGACACCCGTCCAACCCCGCATTGACACAACTCTTAAGAAAGAAGCAAAGTCAAAACTTTAAATGTAGGTAATTCTATTTGTATTCACAACAGATTTTAGAATAGTCATCAATATGACTGATTACTCATTTACTGGTGAGATTATTTCTAGCTTACTGATAATAATCTTTGGCGTGCAGCAGCTTCTGTAACATCTTTATACAGTTGAGGTCTTCACAGCAGCCTGCTACAACCGATATAGTGTGTAGTGACACTTTAGTACAAAGGCATTTCAGTATTCCATATGAGCATTCATTGCATTAAGCATTAGCACAATGCAAGTTCCTTTTTTGTTCAAATGGCTCATTACCAATGTTAACAAAGGAGAAAGAGCAAACAAGTTGCAAACCCGAGCATGTTGCGCTTGCTATATTGCCACGATAAACTATACACTATATAAAAAAATCTGTCAATTCCACTGCTCACTATTTAACACATTGGCAAAATGGCAAGGATGCATTGTGATGCACAGTGAAGAATACCATATTAAAACATCTATTCTAATATTACCACCAATAACTTTTTAATTTTTTATTTCTGGCCTCTTGTTACATCATCATTTTGACATAACCAGGAAACTCATTTTCCCCCCTACATTTCAATATATTCAGGCTGTTGAGGAGAGATCCAATGGGTGCTCTTGGTTATTCAAGTTCAAAGCCCTCTCTTACAAAAATTGTTGAATCTGCTGATGGACGTCCACATGAGATGGATGTTGTCGCTGCCATGAGGAATGGCGAAGTTCTTGGACGTCAAACTGTTTTAAAAAGTGACCACTGCCCAGGCTGTCACAACATTAATTTACCTGAAAGGGTGGAGGGTGCACCTAATTTTCGGGAAATTCCAGGGTTTCCGGTCTATGGTGTTGCAAATCCTACTGTTGATGGCATTCGTGCTGTTATTCAGTGCATTAGTACAAGCAAGGGAGGCAGACCGATACTATGGCATAATATGAGAGAAGAACCAGTTATCTATATAAATGGAAAGCCATTTGTGCTACGTGAAGTGGAAAGACCATACAAGAATATGCTGGAGTACACGGTATGTGCCATCTCCAGTTGCATCAATGGATTTGTCACATAGAGTAGGGCGCTCATAATTTTTAGTGCTAATAAGACTGGATTTTCCTGCGTGTTCGAGAAAACATAAGACTGGATTTTTAAAAGTTTATATGATAACTCCTATGTCAAATCTGCACATATTGCTTCTCCAACATGGACATATTTATATTGTTCTCTTCTTTGATGTAGGAGCATGCACCAATTACAAAACTATTATAAATAACTGTAATAATTTGCATCCACAACTCAGATAATTATCTTCATTTTCTGCTAATTTGTTCAGGCGCTGCCCAAAGGACTTGTGCCGATTCTAGTTCTACAAAAATAATTCTACTCATTTATTTATATTAGGGTTTGTACTTGTCAATTATTATCTCTAAACATGTTGAATAAACTATTATTGGAAGCAATATATCTCTGACACTTTCTTGGTGAGAAATGGTTTAGTGATCTAAATGATATGAAATGCATTGATATCAGGGAATCGATTGTGATAGGGTGGAGCGCATGGAAGCTCGGTTGAAGGAGGATATTTTACGGGAAGCAGAACGGTACGGTGGGGCCATAATGGTTATTCATGAAACTGACAATGGTGAGATATTTGATGCATGGGAAAATGTAAATAGTGAAGCTGTTCTGACTCCGTTGGAGGTCTACAAACATTTGGAGTCTGAAGGCCTTCCAATCAAATACGCAAGAGTTCCCATTACTGATGGCAAAGCCCCCAAAAGTTCAGATTTTGACACAATAGCCTTAAATGTTGCTGCTGCTTGCAAGGATGGTGCTTTTGTGTTCAATTGCCAGGTACTGCAACTCATTTCTTTACTGGGCTAGAATTTTATATTAATCAAAGCATTGACTCTGTTTTTAGCCTCGCCTAATTGGTGAGGATTGTTCGAGTCTTCTTAGACTCCTTTATTCTTCTTAATATAATGATGCGCAATTCTCCTGTGCGTTCGAGAAAAAAAAAGTTATTTGGATGGATTCAAAAACTTAGATTTTGACTTTGTGGTCTTTACAGATGGGCAGGGGCAGAACAACTACAGGTACTGTGATTGCTTGCCTGCTGAGACTCCGAATTGATCATGGCCGACCTATTAGAATGCCAGCTTGTCAAAATAATTATGACGATACAACTGATGCTGGTTACTCAAGTGGAGAAGAAACAACAGACCACAATGGTCTCTTGAATTCAGAATCATGGAAACCTCATACTTTGACAGAGCTACATCCTAGATTTGGAATTAATGACATCCTTCTGTTGCGAAAGATTACACGATTATTTGACAATGGAACTGAGTGTAGGCAGATTCTGGATACTGTTGTCAACAGATGTTCAGCTTTGCAGAATATTCGCCAAGCTGTTTTGCAGTATACGAAAGTGATTAATCAGCAGCATGTGGAGCCAAGAGTTAGGAGAGTTGCATTAAATCGTGGTGCTGAATATTTGGAGACGTACCTGAAATTAATTGCATTCTCGGCATACCTTGGGAGTGAAGCATTTGATGGTTTCTGCGGGCAAGCAGAAACAAAAATCTCATTTAAAACATGGCTGGAACAGCGGCCGGAGATCCAAACCATGAAATGGAGCATAAGACTGCGACCTGGGCGTTTTTTCACTGCACCTGTAAATGTCTTCCTCTGTTCTCACCAAAGCTTCATTTTGGCACCTTTGAGGAAATGATGCTACTAAAAATTCATTTGCCATTTGCAGGATGAACCCAAAGCAACATATTGGCCTCTGCAAGGTGATGTGACTATGGAAGCCATTGTCAAAGCTCGTAATGGTTCTGTTCTGGGAAAGGGATCAATACTCAAAATGTATTTCTTTCCTGGGAAGAAAAGGTCAAGCAGCATGAACTTCCATGGCGCACCACATGTTTATAAGGTATTTTATTGTGTAACTAAAAAAATTTGCACGCCACTTATTGGATGCATGTACATTTATTTTATCTTGTTATTCATGTCCCTGTTCAGTTCTGTCAATTGAACTTCCGTGGTGATTCAAACTTTCTGACCCATCAGAGTAGGTAAACTTTTGGTATGAGATTTCTACTGTACAAATATTTATAACTAGTTCACACCATATGCGGTGTTGTATTAGGAAGGAAAGTTTTTTCTCTTACAAAATGATATTGTTTCATCAATCTTTTAGCTCTAATTATGGCAACTAATATCTGCAATAAAATTAGGCTGGTTTGTAACTGGATTTTTTGAATTGAGAGCCCTGAATCTTGATGTTGGGTTTCATACTGAAGTAATTTGTTGCATGTTTCAATAATATTTAGTAATGGCAAATAATTTTTTTAGTATGTTTTGATAGTGCATCAGCTTAAGAAGAAATATTCTTTTGCATTGAATATTTGTTAATTTGGTGTTCTTTTAGGACCATCTAAGATATAATCATTTGATTATTTAGTTATATGGCAGGTAGGTTATGTCTGTATTGCAAACGCATAATTTCATTCATGTTGAAGACATAGTAAAGGAAAAAAAATTCTATAGCACACTTAAAATGTGCCACTTTAGTAATAAAAGTTTCCTATTTAGTAAATACTGCTACCGTTGCAACTGGCAACCGTTATGTCTTTTGCCATCATGGGCCAACAGGGTTAGTCTGGACAATTTTGCCCATCCTGCTTCTAGTGTTTGAAAGCGTAAATTGATGGGCACAATCACTCTTCCTGCTGCTTTTCTCCCTTACCCTTCCTCTCCTAATCCTGCAACTGTAAGCTACACAATTTGGCTGACCAACCACTATGGGCGATGGATGAGCTCAAGATTTGGATGTTTTGAGAGCCAAGTTCTAAGCTTCCTTTTTGTAAAAAGAAAGGAGAAAAACAATTTGGCCTTAGCAGTGACACCACAACATTAGAATTTAAAGCCATGGTAATTCATGTGTCCTGAGCTGCAATGCCTTTGCACCATCCCAACCTGCACCTAGCACCGGTGGCTGTGGCCATGTCATGTGCCATGCCATATCCTTGTACTGCTCTACGTCCACGCCTAACATGGGCCATGGACTACTGTACTGCATGACCATGCCTCCAAGCTGGCCTCAGTGCTCATGATATGCTCATGCCAGAGTGCTGAGGCTGTGTCAGAGGTGGCAACAGGACTACATCAAGGAATCTGGTGTCTTCTCCTATCGCAGTGTGTCTTATCATCATTCCTTTCTTCCGCTAATTCTTTTGCTAATGGCCATTGTATTTTATTAAGAGCAAATTTCTTTTGTACCATCACGAAGGTTACACACTGCAAAATACCATCGTGAAGGTCTAAAAATAGGCAAAATACCATTGCCGTGACGTTTTCTGTCCATTTGTTGTGTTACCCTCCTTTCTGGTGAGAGAAGCATTCATAAATGATTGTTTTGCCCTTATGGCATCTTCTTCTCTGCTCAGCTAAGAGAACTAACGAGTGGGGCCAAGGATCGGAGAGACAGAGAATAGAGGGGGGAATAGAGGAGCGGGTGGCTCAGGCTCTGGCCAGCGGCGACTCTGGCGAACGGTGGGGTGGAGGTCAAGGGAGACAACCAAAAAGGGTTGGCGCAGCCTCGGGACGGCAATAGGTGGCGGTGGCTCATACAGGGGAGCTCGGCAGCGGCACTGGTGGTGTTCGAGCGGCGGCACAGTGCGGGCGGACGGTGACGGCGGTGCTCCAGCAGCGATCGTTGGGAATCGGCGCGAGCATGAGCATGGTGACGGTGAATAAAGTTTTCTGGTGTGAGCGGTGTGGTCAGATTTGGCCAGAGATAGCGGGGTGGCGGCGGTCGTCGCTAGGGAAGGTGGTGTGGCAACGGCATTCCAAGTTGGCACATCGGCCGAATTGACACGGGGAGAAGGTATTGGAGATGGAGGGGTGCTCTTGGTGCAATGAATTTGGGAGCTCACCGAGGATGACGAATTTGACGGTGGCGGGTTCAACTAAGTTGGGGAAGATGACGCGAATCCGGCAATGAACTGCAAGAAAAGATAAATTGTTGAGGGGAAATGTTGATAATGCTAGAACAAGTGACGTGAACAAAATTGCGAGAAGATCACTGGAGCGGCGGGATGGTTCGATGGGCGGTGGCCGGCTCGGGGGAAGATGACACTTGGGGTGACGAAGATGCGCTGCCTCGGCTCATCTGCCTCTGAGATCGAATGGGCACAATAGGAGAGAAGAGATGGTGGCTGAAGGGGAAGAGGAGAGGGGGGAAGAGAAAAGGCTCCAACACTCCATAGCAGCGGCGGCTCGAGCAGAGGAAACAGTGGCATCAGGTGCACAGAAGAGAGATAAGTAGGAAGAAAAGAAAGCTAGAAAGGAACAAGATTGGAGGAAGAAAGGGGATAGAATGACATGTAGGACCGCCCTAAGAAAATAGAAATAGAAAGAAAAGAAGAATGTAGAAAGGGGTAAAATGGTTAGTTCGCAGTCTTTAGATGGAAAATGTCACGGCGATGGTATTTCCAAGAATTTGGGCGATTACAATGGTATTTTGTAGCCTCTCTTTTACGATGGTATTTTTCAAGTCGCGGATCTTTGCGATGGCACTGAACAAATTTACTCTTTTATTTTTGACATGTAAGTTATAGTGGTATTTAACTAAAAAGAATTGGAGTTCTAGGGAGACAAGATTCTCCAAGTTAATGCCCTGTTCTTTTCGGCTTCTAGCTTATAGTTTATACTACAGTAAATAGTTTTCAAATAGAGTGTTTTTTAAGGCGGGGTCTACAAGTCGATTGTAGTAGACACTGTACCGACTTCAGCTATATCGGCCAAAATCGCATACGAGTGTTTTTCTCCGTACTTTTTTTTTTCTCGAAAACGCAGGAGAGCTGCGCCTCATTAAATTAAGAAGAGAATAAAGGGCAAGAGCCCAAACAGTACCACAAACACCACACAAACACGCACTCACGCCCCAACAGAATCAAGGAATACAGACGCGCCCAAGACAAAACACACAAGGCAAACACTACCGAGTTAGACACTAACTCATCGGGAGGAGGCAGTCAAGAATGATAGCCCTCGAGCCCCCGCCAACGACCACAAGCGGTGCTCCTCGCCGCTATGATCAAAGCACCACTAAATTTGGAGCTGCTCCATCAAAACACACCCATTGCGATGTTTCCAAATAGTCCAAGCTCCGAGAATAATGAGCGAATTAATTCCTTGCCTCATCAATCCATCAACGGTGCTGCTGCTAGCTTTCTCCCACCAAGCAAGGAAGGATAACTCTGTAGGCTGAGGGGACAAGATCTGAAGACCGACCTGTCTGAACAAAATAAACCAAAATTCTCTTGCGAACACACAATGGACAAGGAGATGGTCGATAGTCTCCTCTTCTTGGTCACAAAGAGGACAAAACTCCAGATGAGGTAGCCCACGACGAGCTAGGCGATCAGCCGTCCAACACTTATTGTGCGCGACCAACCACACAAAGAAGCGACATTTGGGCACAACTCAAAAATTATAATGCATAAGCCAAAATAACTCAAAAAATTTTCTCCGTACTCTCTCTTACGAACAGCGAGAATTCAAAATTTTAAATTATAATGCATAAGCCACAACTCAAAAGAACAACCCCTAAATTGAGGTGTTCAAGACATACTTGACTAGAGGCAACAGATAATTTCTAATAAGAATTCCCTAAAGTCAAAATAACTCTGTTCATTTTCCTATCATAGGTCCAGCTTGCAAAATAAGCACAATCCAACAACACAACATTAACTTCTATAACTGTAATGGATTCCTTGAGATGATGCTTTTGTTGTACCACCATATTTCTAAAAATGAGAATTAGTGGCACCACTTCCAGCCTAATTTTACTATAAGATTTGTTTTTGTTCTTTAATTCCAAGGAAGCACTTAAGTTGATGGCTATTACATCGGATCTATTCTTTTTAGCTGTGGCTTATGTCTTTTAGACTATTCGTGAGAGAGAGTACGAAGTAACAAAAACTCACATGCGTTTTTGACCGATATAAATGAAGTCGCTACAGTATGTACTACAATCAACTTGTAGATCTCGCTTTGAAAGGTCACTCTATTTGAAAGCTAATTACTGTAGAAAAACCAAAAAACAGCTTTTAGAAGTAGAAAAGAAGAGACCCGATCATCTCAGTCAAGAGAGATGATGTTGGCCAAAACAGAGGATGGTGTTTACATTACAAGCTGATTGATGTCAGAACTGCATCATGAATATTTGGACCAAGCATTCATCTTGTTTAGGGAGGGTGCATGATCATGACATGTGAAAACTTCATCTTTTATTCCATTGTTATACGCCACTTCTACTAGTTTTTTTCTTGGGAGAAAACTTGTACTGGTCCATTTCTTTTGACAACCAAACTAGTGGATCAACTTACAGAAATTGCCATTTGTAGACCTCATTTTAGAAATAAAGGGATATTTAATAGAATAAATAATTACAATTATCAGCTTGTCTACTTCAGGTGGATGGATACCCTGTGTATAGCATGGCAACGCCAACTGTTGATGGAGCAAGAGAAGTCCTGTCGTATTTGGGTTCTAAAGATACAACTGGAAGATGCATCCCTCAAAAGGTGGTCGTGACGGATCTTAGGGAGGAAGTGGTTGTTTACATCAAGGGAACACCATTTGTTTTCAGAGAACTAGATCAGCCTGTTGATACGCTGAAGCATGTTGGCATAAGCGGCCCAATGGTGACGCGTCCCTCCAATATCTTCTATGCAGTTAGAGACAGAAGAGGCAAGGCCTATTCTTTTTATGGCAATCCTTAAATTATCTTCTATGCAGGTAGAGAACATAGAGGCAAGGCTGAAGGAGGATATACTCTCTGAAGTTAAACAGCTTGGTGGTCAGCTACTTCTGCATCAAGAAGAATTTAACGCAGCCACAAATCAGTGTAGTGTGGTAGGTTATTGGGAACACATAGATCTGGAGGATGTGTTGACACCGGCCGAAGTGTACAGCACATTGAAAGATCAGGGGTATTGTATTGATTACAAAAGAATACCTCTCACCAGGGAAAGACAAGCGTTAGCTGCTGATGTAGATGCAATACAATCATCAATCGATGAGTATGCACCCTAATCCACAAATTTATATAACTTGCTGAATTACGCTGCTCAATTACAGGATATAAGAATTATTGTTACTTCTCTACAGATCTGCTAGGTACTATCTCTTTATTTCACACAAGGGATATGGTGGTGTTGCTTATGCAATGGCCATTACATGCCTGGGACTGGGTGCAGATGCAAAGTTTGTCATGGAACAAACGGCAGAAGCACACTTTGTATCAACTTCTCTTACAAAAAGTGTATCCATGAAAACCTCCACTGACATAGCACTCAAGCAGGGTGACTACCGTGACATACTAAACCTTACTAGAGTACTGGTACATGGCCCTAAGAGCAAAGAAGAGGTTGACACAGTTATTGACAGGTATTGCGGTGTGATTTGTTACTTTTGCTTGAGCTATGCATTAATATGAAATATTTAAATACAGTTGTGGACTAACTGGAAGCGTAAAATAAGTTGACATGTTGATGTGATCCGTCTTATGACTGTTCTGCATTTTTTTCTAACTAGCAGAGTGTCTGTGCATTGTAACGGATTTCAAATTATTGATACTACAAATTTTAACTCTAAAACAAAATAATCTGATTTTCATTATAAAATAATCATACCATGAGTTAGATGCATACACATATGCGTAGATGATCCTATACATCGTAGAATATCCTTAAGACACATTCATATGTACACATAGATCCATGCACATAAGATCTTCGGAGGTAGGTGGTGAAGCCACCATCACCACCAAGTGGAGCTTTCTTTGTTCTAATAACCAATTTCTCCTGTGAAGGTGTGTCGGTGCTGGGCATTTGCGGGAGGATATTCTGCGATACAGGAAGGCACTGCAAGATTGTTCACATGATGACGACGACGACGAAGCACGGTCATATCTCATGGATATGGGTACTAAAGCTTTGAGGTATGTTTAATTTGTTTTAACTGAAGGGTTCTCTACTGCACTACACTCTTTTTTATTCATCTTGTATTTTATTTGTTCAAACTTGATAGAAAATAGTCAAGATGAAGTGCCTGCATTTGTATCATCTGATTAAAAATATTTAAAATAACTTATCTTACATGACCTTAAATTTATAAAAAAAATATGGTTCAAAAAATATAAAAAATAGTATTATTCAAAAAGTATATCTATTAGTATAGCGTTGATCTGCATGTATCAACAGAACACTTTGGTGTACATGTGTTCCATTTTGCTCTTGGTCAATACCTTAAGTATTTTTTTTGAAATGCCGTTATCGCTGTTAGTAACCTTCCAGTCACTGTGCAAGGACGTGCACTTAACCATGCCATGCTTGTGCACATCTGCGGCCATGCTGTGCTCACATGTGCCAAGAGGATTGCCATGAGCTAGTCAGCCAGCCACATTAACCATGTGCACTGAGTGGGCTGCCGGCAGCAACCTGAGATGACCATCCAATATCCATGGCTGGGGGTCTCTCGCTGGTGGTCACGATTAGCTTTAGAAAAAGTTTTTGTGGCGCTAATATTTTTTTTAAAGTAAAGTGTCATTTCCACAGTTTTCGAGTGGTAAGCTGCCCTTTCAGTGGCATTTCTCAAATTTCCACTTTTACCCGTGGCATATATTGTTTTCTCCCGTGTAAAATTAGTCAGTGTTGGTGATATTGTTCTGTTGTTGCTACTGCACTGGAAACAAAATTGGGAATGAATTCAAAGGATGGATATGTGGATCCGAATATACTTTTTGAAGTGTAAGAGCCTCTTCTTTTTCAGCTTTTGGCTTTAACTTTTAGTTTTTCTACAGTAACTAGCTTTTAAATAGAGTGTCTTTAAGATGGGATCTACCAGTTAATTGTAGTGCATACTGTACCGACTTCATTTATATCGGCAAAAACCACACGTGAGTTTCAATTACTCTGTAATCTCTCTCACGAATAACCTAAAAGCCATAAGCCGCAGCTAAAAGTCATAAGCCTTAGCCACAAAGAACAGGCCCTAAAATTGATCTTCTGTTGATGCAGATTTTTCATTCTAGAATACATGTCATTCTCTAAAGAATGGGTTGTAGTTCAACTCCTGTTGCAGTAAATAATTTCCTTTCCTCTTATTTATCTCGAATCATTGACCATGATAATTTGCTAATATAGAAAAGGTTTTTTTGGTGCTTATCCAATTCAAAACAGCCCATTTCAGGGTACTGTTTCATCAAAATCTTCTATGCATGCTGTAAAGTGCTTACTTTTTTTGTGATTTGTGGCATACGTTGTTGCGGGAGCTTGGTATCACAAACTGCAGAAAACATAAAAAGTTATATGAAATAAACCATGCAGAAGAAATCAGTCATTCAGTTCCATATGCAGTTTGCTTACGACAGGGAATCACATATTAGATGTAGTTATGTCTGTACATCTACTGCCCCTCCATACTGAGCGTATTTTAGACAATAATGCTAATTTTAGGACATCCAAACATGAGGTCACTTTTGGATGCTGATCTAGCGATCTGTTTGGTTAAGTAGTGTTGCATGGTTAAAAAGATCATTACACAAAGTATTAAAAACTTGCGGTAGCAGCAGATGTGAGAAAATTCCTAATTGAAATTAGTTTTTTTTGCTGAAGTATACGAGCTATTTTTGTATGCATTGTGGCATTGTGTTTGACTGTAACAGCGTCCTGGGCATTCGCCATTTTAAGTTTTTCTAGCTAAATGTTTCCATACTCAAATATTGGCCTCAATGTATATCTTGTTTTTCACCTTGCATTGATTGTATGTCTTACTAACTCTGCAATTGCAGGCGTTACTTCTTTCTGATCACATTTAGGTCCTACCTCTATTGTACATCTTTGCGTGAAGCAACATTTGCGTCATGGATGGAGGCTAGGCCTGAACTCGACCACCTTTGCGATAATTTAAAACTGGATAAGTAGGAGGCGATCTTGTCAGGGCCGTAATTTTGGAGCTCCGGCTCTTTCTTGGACAAGCTGACCCAGCGTTTGTGGACCTGAGAACAACATCGGACTAGAAGAAATGACTAGCGAGGAAACATAAGAATTGGGGAAGGAGAGTTTGTATGGGCTGAAAGTGGGGCATTGTATTAAACCTGTTGCTGTCAATTGACAGCAGCAATCTTGTATATATTGTCAAGCTTAAATTTTAGGACAACAAAACAGACCTTTCCAGTCTAGCTGTTTTCCTTCTTTTTTTTTTCAATAATAGTGTATAATTCATTTAGCTTCCTCAACGACTCTGGATTTTATGAACTCCTTGGGTATCGATAGTTATAGGGGCTGGCCCTCGTGTGAATTAGTTAAAGTTGCTTGGTTTTTTAGATTTTGGGTGCGTTCTTTTCTGTTATGGCTTATGGTTACAGCTTATATTTTTTAGTCGTAGCACGAACGTTTATACGAACAAACCAAACATCGATAAGCTGTTTTAAAAAATCTATCTTGATAAGTTGTTTTGAAACGATGACGGAGTATTGTCCCGTTTGTTTGTTTGAGAGTCCCCACCAACAAATTCGATCATTTGAAGTTGATTCTCGAAAAAATTAGCAAATAAGGTAGTACCATCGTTCATCGGCCGGTACAATCGCACCTACATAGTAATGGCTATAACAGGTGTATTTAATGCTTCTAAACTAGCTATTACATTAAGGCATGGTACTACCGGCATTCAAGGTTTGGTACTACCGCTTTACGATAGTACTGTTTCCAGGGAGCGGTACCACTATTTTTCTTGAGGGTCAAAACTAGCCCTCTCTGGAAATAACGTATCGCCAACTAAAATTCATTCCTACCAGAATGCAATAGTTTTGCTTTTGATTTGCAGTCATACTGATAAGCGGTAGTTCCATCAATTGTACTCGGGTACTACCGTTTTCCAGGGGAGCAAGCATGCCCCAAAAAGTGCCTTTTTGGAATTACATACCACCAACTGAAATTCGGCCCTACTAGGGTACGGTGATACCACACTACATTTCGGTCATACCGAAATGCGGTACTATTGCCAAGTAAACTCCGGTATTACCAATTTTTCTATGAATGTATAACTGGCCTTCAATTTAAATTATAAGTGCATGTATGATCCTTAGTTGATCCAAATGGCACAAGAATTTCTTGTCGAGCTACTAGTTATTATCCCTCTCAATAGTATGGCGTCTAGCCTAAAATTCGGTCTTCCACCAAATCTCCAAAGATGAGTAAAATTAAAAAGAGATTATAGACTACTTATACCTTCTTCCATGCCATCGTGATCTTCTCTTCAATTCTTGTCAACCATCTTCAAGTCATAAACCATCTTCCGGGACTAAACCATTCAAACACTTGATAAACACGTTAGTCCCATATTCACTCATTGTCATTAATTACCAAAATATTTTTAGAGGCCTAGATGCTTTCACCCGTGTCTTGGCCCAACCAGTCAGCCCACTCAATGCCATATGGCCCACACATGTGCACCATGCACACCAGCCTAGCTCGTCGCCCCTCTCTCACGTGCCACCGACATGTAGTCTCGGTCCCACCCATCAACTTGCACTATTCTTCTTCCATCCTTCTTTATTCCTCGCATGTGCGCCCGACCTCATCTCTTGCCTGTTTTTGCATGCAATAGAGCAGTGAAGGCTTTTGTGCCTTGAGCTAAGAGCATAGTGACATGGTCTCATTGCCACAAGGTAGCCCCATCAACTACTAGCGTCTCTCTTCCTCTCTCATGCCCTTTCTCAACTCAGTGCCCAAGGACACGTATGGTGCCCGAGCTTGTTCTCCATCCTCTACTCTATAAAATCCATGACCAACCATGTCACAAAACATGCCTCACCTCACTCTTCCTTTCCTCGAACTCTCCCTCTCTCTTCGTGTCCAGTTGAAGCCTTTCAAGCCTTGGTCTTCAACTTCAGCTGCCGGCTTCCATCACCAAATTGCTCTGCTCTGGGGAGTCCCGAGCGATGCCATCATGCTTTTCAAGTTTGCCTCATCTCCACCTACCCCATGCTCACCCTCTTGTGCTCGATTACCCCTAGGAGCACCGAATCTGGGACCCGCACTGTGTGTCATCCTTGCCATCGATCTTGCCCTCCGCGTCATCCTTCAATAAGCCCTCTCATTCCTATGTTATTCCAAGTAAAACCAACACATTGAACTAGCTTAGAAACCACCTAGCCCACCATAGCATCCCCACGCCATCGCCCTCATTGTCTGGTCACCAGCCACCGTGGTGCGCCTAGCTCACCGCTAGCCCTGTAGCACCAAGAGCTACCCTAGCATCGCAACACCATGTAGAAGCTTAAGCCCACCTCGAATTGAAGTTTTGAACTCATATTTGTCATTGCCATGCTCGCTGTAGCAACCACCGCTGTATGGCAAACCAGTGGTGCACCTACATATGATAAGCATGACGATTGCTTACAATATATAGAAGGAGATAACCCAATCAAGGAAAGATATTTTGGTAGTTTGATGAAAATACCGGAAATGGCTTTGGAAAAAAACTAGTAGGTTAGTTACTGTTAATGATGCAAGTAATGATTGTATGACATGTGGGCCCTAGAGATTTTTAATTAACCTAGAATTTAAACTGTGACTTACTGACATACAGGCCTCACACCCCTTGACCCATTGCATAGACCTCGTATGAACCTAGTCTATATGAGCCGTGACCCCACCAGTCAACCTCACCCGTTTTCCTCAAGTAAAATAAATAGAAAACTTAAATAAAACCCCTGGACCCCACTTGTCAGCCCCTCAAAGATCTCCTTAAGGAAAATAATTAGAAAAGAAAACCCACAGCCAACCCACCTATCAACCACCGAAGCTTTTCTTTAGAAAAACAATTCAAAAGTGAAAAGAAAATCCGGATGACCCCACCTATCAAGATTTTATGAATTTTAGAAATTTCATTTCGGTTCAAATTTTAAAAGGCCATAAAGTCTTTATTTCAAATCCAAATCTAGTGATTTTTATTTCTAAATTCAAAAACTTTCCAAAAAGTACCAAAATCATTTTTTGGAGTTTATTTGAATATTTGTTTGAATGTTTAAATAAATGTGGATGATTTCATGTGCATAGACTTGACGCTTTAGACATCCCTGTCGCTGACGAACAAGATTCCACCTTAATCATATTGGATCAAGGCAAGTCCTTATAATTGATTATGTTAAACCTAGTTTTTAAGTGCAATATTTTGCTTTCAAATCTACATGCATGCTTATTATGGTAATTGTTAAAATGTTATGTTAAAGGTTGAATGCCTAGTTATACCTCGCACTTGATACTTAGTATTCCCCCTTATTGATTATTGGCATTCCCTTGCTATGTCGTCCTAGGATATTTACAAGTAATGATAACTCCACCATTGATTGAACTTTAGTGATTTTTATTTCCAAATTTATCTAAATTCAAAAACTTTCCAACAATATCAAAATCATAATTTTTAGAGTCCATTTGAATTTCATTCAAATTTTTGTTTGAATATTTGGCTGAACGTGGACGATTTCACGTGCATAGACATTAACACATCGGATGCCCTTGTCACTGACGAACAAGATCCCACCTTAGACACATTTGATCATGGCAAGTTCTTATAATTGATCTTGCTGAACCTAGTTTTGAAATGCAATATTTTGCTTTCAAATATGCCTGCATGCTTATTATGGTAATTGTTAAAATGCTATGTTAAAAGTTGAATGCCTAGTTATATCTTGCACTTGATACTTAGTATACCCCCTCATTGATTATTGACATTCCCTTGCTATGTAGCCCTAGGATATTTACAAGTAATGATAACTACACCATTGACTGAACTCTAGTAGACTATGGTTGTGCTTAGAAATGCCATAGTGGTAAAATGAAGTACGACACAAACATTGCCAACTGAACTTGAAAACATGATAATAATGGTAACATGGGTTACGACTAAAAATGGAAAAATGTTTTCTAAAAATGGTGGAGACTCAGGTGAGTGGTTGGTTGGAGATTGGTGCTGGGGTTGAACATATTGGATTGGCCGTACAGGAATTGCACATGTCATTTTTGGATTAGCCCTGCAGGGATTGCACATATCATTTTTGGATTGACCATGTAGTGATTGCACATGTCATTTTTGGATGAGCTGTGCAGGGATTGCACGTGTCATTTCTTAAATAGCTATGTAGGGATTGCATGCATGTGCTTGGGTTTGTGGTTGGTCTCGCTTGAATCATTTAAGGACCAAATTCTTATGCTCATCTTTTCTACACAGAAATCGTGCAACCATAAGTCTAGTTATGGGATAGATCTAGCTTACCAATTTGCTTAGCTAAGGTGTGAATCCTATGCAAATATTGGTCTATGGTTTTTTGGATTTCTATTGTGATTGGTGAGAGTGACCCATAACGGTCACTGCCCTTATGGATTTTGTCAAGAAGGTCCATAGACTCCCTAACAATAGGGTCCCTTATTGAAAACATAGCCTATGGATGGGAACATTCTGGGGGTGAGGCATAACCCAGGATGGGTGCGATCACTATCTCCAGTGTTGACAACTCTAACTCGGAGTGGGAGTAAGCATTGTAGCTAGGTATTGTAAAAGCCTTGTTATGATTTTCTCATTTGCACACCTACAAAAATGTGTAGTAGCTGACATTATGAGTTAATCGTATTTTGTAGGTAAAACTATATAACCTCTACATAGTGCTAAAAATCTAATCAAATAGTCATGCCCTCGGACATAGGCAAAACTGTAGAGACGTTACACTTGCGTAGGTTTCATAAATAAATAATATACTAGAAATGGTTGTGACAACTAACTTAAAATGGAAGTGAAAGTGGAGAGATTTCGCTCTCACAGTAATGGAAGTGAAAGTGGAGGGATATCGCTCTCACATTAATGGACATGAAAGCGGATGGATTTTGCTTTCATGATAAAATTTGACTCAAAAACATATATCGGTTTTAATGTAAAAATAGCTAAGTCATAGGTTTATAATCTAACTAAGCTAGTATATTTGACAAATTGGCTTTATGTTAAAAGAGACATAAGACCTTCACTTGGATAAGTCTTGCACTTAGGATATATGTAGTTGCATTCTGTTATAGGAATTTGCTGAGTATCTTTGTACTTATTGTTGCTTAATATGTAGTTTTAGATGACGAAGGTGATGATTCAGTGTATGGATTCGTCCATGCTATTGACATGGAAGATGAAGGACATGACTAGGTTTAACCCTAGTTGATTGCCTGTGGAAAGATATGGTGGCCCCATTTTGTTTACGTACTATTCCGCTACTCACTATGAATAATACTATTTGGTTGGTCGGCTCGTTATGTAAAACTCAGTCATTAGACCTATTTATGATTGTCTATGTAATATGAAGTATCCTTTTTATTTACTCATATGTATGAATGTGATATCTACTAATATTATTGTGTAAGCTAGCTGCTATCCAATGAATAACTCGAAATATATAGAAGATTCAGATTGTCAAATCTAGATGCCCACACATGTCCAACTAGATTAGCTTGTTTACAAATGAAGCAAATATCAAAAGTGAAAGGCTCTAGGGTCTCATTGAGAATCGGACCAATCTCCACCCTGAAGACCTCTTGACGCTTCCATAAGTCAACCATTATTTTTTGTGTGGCTATTAGTTTCTACAAAATGCACCCAAACTTACAGCCAATTGGACACCATCCTAGCAGCCGGCATGCCATCACTTCCATAACAATTGGGCTTAGGGCAGGGAGTACCAGCGCATCGTAGCTCCATGGAACTCCACATGGTAGTAGAAGATATTTAGGATTTCACTCCATTGATTACTTGAAGCGCATTCTATGCATTGCTCCCTATGTAAAAAAATGTAAGTCGTATTTTTTTTTTCTTGCATATAGACCAAAGAGACAATAAAAATGACTAGACTATCTTTAATTATTATATTGAATGCCCGAAGAACTTTCTAGAAGCCTTTGAGACCGTCTCCATCCAGCGAACTCCAACTTGTGTGTCAAGACAACTGACTCCATCTAATTTTTGAAAACCAATTTAAACTTTGGACGAAAATCACCGGGATACAGGTTGGACCCACATGGCATGCACATATGGAACCTTTCGGAGCAGCCGAACCACCGTTGGACTCTAAGTTAGAGCCTGGCATAGCTCGGCGCCAACCTAGTGCTGCCTAGCGCCGCCCAGTGCCAAGGGGTGTCAACCCCCGCTATAAAAGGGTACCCCCTCCGTTGGTTTTAAGCATCCCAATCTCGAAGATTCCATAGCCAATTTGGTGGATTTTGACCCTCGAAATTCATTCTTCTAGTTGATAGGTCATATTAGATTAGTTCTTAGCAGTGAAGCCCTACCATAGGTTCCACAGTTCTTGCTTCAACTTCTGTAAGAGGTAACAATGTAATCCTTTAAGTCGTTGTTGTAATCTTCTTGTTCTAGTTGATCAAATCTACTTTAGTTGCTTCTATTTTATGATTGTCTAATTATGCAATATTTACATTCGACCTATTCTTATTAGTAGATTATTTTAGTTAGTCATTTTTAATCATGGTAATTAGATTGATATAGTAGAACCTTGCATGCTAGTTTATGAATACGAGTTCAGTTAGCTCAAAAGACCTCCATGAAACTATAGCACCAGCTAAAGTACTGTAACAGACCAGGTTATTTTATGAAAATAAAAATAAATAAATAATAAAAATTGATTAAAATAAAATTTAAGTTAAAATAAGTATTTTTGTTGCCTAAATTTTAATTTTTGGATTTGCCTTGAATTTCTATTTGAAAAAGCTGGATTTAAAAAGTATTTAAGTGAAAACCTAAAAATAATTATTAAATAAAAAGTTATTTTGATTTTCTATAAAAATCCTAATTCAAATTAATTATTTGGAGTTATTTGGACTTTATTTGGGTTCCTGGTTTTTCTGGGGTTTAAAAATGTATATTTGAAAATAAAAAGTATGTTAAGTATGAAAAATTAAATACCAACATTAGTTGGAAATATTTTTATTAAGTCCAAAATGTCACCAGGAGCTTCTGTGAATTTTCCTGGAATTTTTGGAAGTATTTTTATATTTTTCTGAGGCTTAATGAATAATCTAGGCTTTTCTGAAAATTAAATCAGAAAATAAAAATTCTTCCCCTCCCTCCGGCCGCCACGTGGACGGCCCGATCCTCTCCACGTCGCCGCCATCCCCACCGTCGCCACACCCTGCCTCCCCCTTCTCCCGGGCCGACACGTGGCCGGCCCGATACGCGCCACGCCACCCCGCTCGCCCCCCATCTGGCTGTCCCCAACTCGCCCCTCTCTCGGCCGCCCGATGCGCGCCCCTGCCACACGGCTCCATCCTCACCGCCCCGTGCCCCCCTCTCTCTGTGCCCCCGACCCCACCTGTCATCCCTCCCGCGCGGCCCCCGTCTCCCACCCCCGCACCTCCCGGCCCGCACGCCCCACTTCCCCGGCCCAACCGCCGCCCTCCCCACTCCGCCACCCCCTCTCCCGCGTGACCCACTCCCCACGCCCCACCTTCTCCCCCAAATCCGCACTGACCTCCCGTAACCGTTGCCGCCCCGCGCCTCTCCGGCGAGCAATTCACGCCGCCTCCGAGCTCCCCAACCACTATAAAAGCCACCCCCGGCTCCGCCACAACCCGCTCCACCTCCATCCGCCTTCCACTCCCTTCCCCGAGCGCTCTATCGCCACCGCCGCGAAGCTCCTCTCTTCCCGGGCTTCGGCCGCACTCCGGTGAGCTCCCTCCGCCGTCTCCGGTCGCCTCCGATAAGGCCGCGCCCACCCCCGAGTTCTCCTCCTCTTCCTCTCTCGGTCCCGCCCCTCGCCGCCGGTCGCCGTGCGCCGGAGCGCTGCCGCTGTAATAGCCCCGAGCGCCTCCTCGCCGGCGCCTCACCACATCGGCGCCGAAGGTGAGGTGGCAGCCACGTGGTTGGTGCCATGTGAAGTCTCACTTGGGCGAGCGTGGTTAAGCCATGAGAAGTCTCGCCTAGGCTCAAGAGGGGGTCCCGGTCTGGTGGATTCCTTACTGGGGTGAAACATTAGAGTTGGCTTGGTCAAGTTGAAGGCTTTGCATTGTAAAGGCCTTGTCACGACTCCTCATCGCACACATAAGGAAGTGTGTAATCGCGTGGCAATATGGGATGATCGTGTCTTGTGGGTAAAGTTGTACAGCCTCTGCAGAGTGTATAATCTATCCTAGATAGCCATGCCCACGGTCATGGGCATGCTGAGTAAAAGTTTTTTATGGATTAGACTTTGCTTTTCAAAAATATTTTTGAAAACCTTGTGGATGGATGGAATCCATGAGAGATAAAAACCTTGCGGATGGATGGAATCCGTGAGAGATTGAAACCTGGTGGATGGATGGAATCCATCAGGGTTGAGCAGTGAAAGCGTGTGGGTGGATGGAATCCATACATGATCTTTTGGAAAAGATGGTCCGAGTGAGATGCCCGAGAATAGGTTAGTGTATGGTCGGAGCCTGCACTAACGGTAATATTTTCTATTACAAGTTATGTTTTTACTTACTGTATTAAATTCAGCAATTTCAATCAATCTATTGTATTTCTTTAAATGCTGTTTTATGCAAACTAACCCTATAAGCCTTCCTTTGAAGCCTTTATCATTATGTTGCATTTCTTCGTGTGACTTGCGGAGTACAAGTTTGTACTCACCTTGCGATCTCCATGCAGAGGAAGGTGACGTCGACTACGGTGAAGATCTGGACGAGTAGGCCGCGTCTTACTATCGTTTGCCTGTGGGCAGGCTTGGGCTTCGCTTTTATCAGTTTGCTCCCGCAGTTCTTTGCTTTATTTATTTTTCCAATGGGCGTTGATGTAAGACTTGGCCATAAGGCCGTACCTTTTATTTAATATAATTGGTCATTTGTGCTTGGTATTTATCTTTGTTGTACTGTGTGCACTAGCTGATCCTGGACTAGTGTGATTTACACAGAGGATCCGGGAGTCGTTACTCCGGGTTCCGACAAGTACACATGTAGCCACTTGTAGCTTTGATATCATCTGCATCAGAGATCCAATTAGAGTCACTATGTCTGTTGGATCGAAATCGGCAACAGAGGGGGGGGGAGTGAATGTTGCTTCTTTAAAAAATTGCCCCTGAAGTATCCACGAATGAGCTCTTCTCCGACAGTTATACGAACTATGAAGAAGATAAGCTTAAGCACAATGAGAACTAAAACTACCAGAGAAAGAGGCAATGCAGTGCAGAGCTTGCCGAGAAGCACAAAGACCAACTGAGAAAGAAAAGAAAGTGCAGACCGAGAACTTCAACCAGAGTTGTCTTTGCTGCCAAAAGAAACAATATAAAAAGAAAAGGTTGTAGCAGCCGAACTGAAATAAGCAAGTAGCAGCAATTTAATTAAGACCAACTAAAAACCCAACACAAGGAAGCTGCAGCCGAGAGACACAAAGGAAGGAAACTTGCTGCCAGCCGAGATGCAAACATTGGTGCCAAAACAGCACAATAGAGCTGCCATGGCAGCCGAACAACACAAAAGAGCTACCATGGCAGCCGAAACTTTGTCCTGGCTGCTGAAAACAAAGGCCAACAAGCTGCCGAGAAAACTGAGTCAAGCTGAAAAAGAGTGATTGCTTTAAGAGCTGATCATTAGCCGAACAAGATAAATGAGACTGCTGCAAACTGAGAAATAAAGATGACAAAGCCAAGCCAAAAAGCAAAAGGTCTGCACTGCAGATAGGAATACCGCAGTCGACAACAATCTGATCCAAAGCTGAAACTAGCAAGAAATTAGAGAGTGCAAAAGGAAAGTATAACCAAAAACAAAACTAAGAGTAAGTAGACATCTACTACATACCATCTTGCTGCCGAAAGGATCAAAGATTAAAAAAAGGAGACCAGACTGAATAAAACCAACTAAAAGAAAAAGGAAGATATCACAGCCCAAAAAGAAGAAGCAAGAACCTGCTGATTGCCATGATTGCCTAAGACGGCTCATAAAGAATTCTCTGTTCACACCCGAAAAACAGTCCACACACAAAGACTAGAAGAGAACATTTAGACTAAACAATTGATTCGGCAGCAGAAGCAAGAACTAGACTAGAGAGACCAAACTTGCAGGTTCTCAAAGAGAGCGATGAACAGATAAAGAACAGAGATAAGCCTTCAGGATACAACAAAGAGAAGAACAAAAACAACACAGCTCTGAAATGAGAAACTTGAAATCAATACAAAGACATACGTGGTTACATGAGAGATTGTTCTACATCCTTCTCACATCAAGAACACACGCACACGAGTCCCCATACATGATTGGAGAATGAGAGACTCACACATACACACTCTCAAGCCATCTCTACAAATCATGCTCTCAAAATCACCCACTCAATTTTCATCAAGACTACAAGAGAACACCCTCTCTATTTATAGCCTCTACTAATGGGTTTACAACACACTTTACCCATTAGCTCTCAACAACTCATGGCGCTTTATCCACAATCCACTTCCTTTAGTGCAGCTTTGCGTATTCACCAAAACACCCCTCGTGCACCTTCCAGGAAGATTCCTCATTCCTTGCCCTCCAAGGCACACAGCCACCTCGAGCCCTCGCCGTCTTCGGCACACCTCGACCGTTCTGACCTCGGCACCGCCTGCGCCTAGTCCGGTCATCCCGTGCCTTGCCACGACTCCGCCTCGATGTCCTGCAGCCATCATAGACAAGAAACAAATCACATAGCACCGCTCGAAATATTGTAACCATACATTAGCAACAGAAGACATACTCAAAGCCCAAACTGATCGAAACAAAAAATAAACGACTTAAGCACGTTCGACCTAGTTCGACAAGGTCCGACCGAAACCGACTGCACCACGCAACGTCTTGGCTCGAACCACTAAAATCAAACTCAAATTTTCCAGAACACGCGTCAATTACTCATCACAAACATGGGGTCACAACCATATGGTCTCTCAATCTCCCCCTTGATGAGTATATTGACAAATCTAGAAAAAGCGTAATTAAAGATGAGTTTGTTTGAAAATAAAAAGAGAGTCAAACATGGTCCAAAAGAAATCAAAGAAGCTTATGACCATGTCGACAAACGGAGCAAAGAAAGAGCAAGTTTTCCTCAGAGCTCCAAAACCCCATGAAAATGACTTTTCTCTGGTATTCTCCCCTTTTGGCAATAAAATCATCAAGAATGCAAAAGAGAGAATAAGACATGATGTTGGTTGAAATGGCTGAAGTTTGTTTATTTTAAGCATTTAGAGCCATGAAGATTATCCAAAATGACCATATGAGAATTACATCAAGTCATAACATATAAGTATGCTATTAAGATCATGACAAGATATGTATAGACAAGCTAGGCCAAATAAGTCATAATCTGAAAATTAGTCAAATTTCTTAGCATGTCAAGTCAACCATGATTATAGTCTAGCTAAAGGTATCCAAGATGATGCAGGCCATGTGATGAGGACATCACTTCGTCAGATACATACAACACTCCTCCACTTGACATTCAAGGACCAATCACTAGAGCTCGCGCCCGACAATTGAATTTACAGGTGAGCTCGTTCCTAAGTACTTCTTTTTGTTCATTTGAGAATCGATTGCTACCTAATGATTTAATTATGATTAGGAACCATGGAGAGGACCTAGAAGTACTTGGAGAAGGGCTACGAGGCGCACAAGTCCAGCAAGGGTGGTCGAATCATGATGGAGGTCCAACTCAAGCCGACTTCGAATCCAATTCGGAGTCCAGGATCAGGCCGCACTAAAATGGACGCCCAGATCGCATCCGGACTTCGTTTTGGACGTTCCACATATGTATGGAAAGCTGAGAAGACTACCTTTCCAATGGCTCTGGTCCCATGTCAAAATTCCTTCTGAGTCAACAGGAATCGTCAAAACAAGTGGGCGTTCAGAATCTGTCAGGGTGCTGCGCCACCGTCTTTGGGCCGTTCGGCTTTGTATCGTGTTGGAGCCCATTAGGGGCGCGTCCAGGGGTTTTGCACGCCCCTAACTCCTTTATATCCAGCCGCCACCCCCACCATTAGGGTTGGGTTTTGCTTAGATTAATTATGTCTTTGAACAGTTTCGCCGTTCATCGGTTTGTGAGACCCCAACTTTCGAGTGCTACATCAATACATCCGCAATTCAGTTGTGTTCTTCCTTGTTCTTGCTTGTGTTCTTCGATTCACAGGCGAGGATTAGCCTTCTTGGCGAGGTCAACCGGGACGCGCACGGTTGATAACCTAAGGAGACGTGGTGCTGCGATTGCGGGGTTCGGAACGTGTCGTTCGGAAGCCGGATCGATTTGTGTCGTGCCTCCACCAAATCGAACATATCCAGAACCTGTTGGAAGATCGGGACCCCGTCCCCATCAAGTGGTAATCAGAGCTTCAGGTGTTCCTTCAGGTTCGCGTTGCCCTCCTTTATTGTTTTCGGTTTCATCCTAGAGTCCATGAAAAAGCCCTACAAAAAAATTGTAGTCATAGGTTGTTTCCTGTCCTAGATCTCGTTTAGCCTTTGCACAATTTGATTCCAGAGTCCGTAGTGTTGAGTTTGTGTCCTTAGTCGAGTTGTGTTGCTGGTTTAGATTGTGTTTTATTTCGGGTTGTCTTGCTTCCGCTGCATCCCATACAAACCCTAGCCGTCATCCATCGGGTATTCCACCCTCTGTTTTTGTTTTCCCACCCATATCCCACCGTCTGTTTGAGTCTTCCTTCGCATCTCGTGATCACACAGCACCATCCCCCACCTTTTCCCGAGCTTCCGCCACCAATTTCCACCAATTTCTTCCACCCGATTTCGTTTCGGCCTCCACAGAAACCATAACTCGGAGCCCCATCTTCAAACAGCCATAACTTTCGCATACGGACTCGAAATCAGGCGATTTTTTTTGAAATTGGGTGAAATTAAATTTTACATCCAATACTCTCCAACTTCATCAGGTTCGGCGATTTTCCCCCCCAAATTCGGCCTGGAAAGTGCAGTACTCGAGCTCCGAAATTGATTCACCGAATTTCCAGCACATTCATTATTTTCTGTAGGCCACACCTTACATCAGATTGAGTTGAAACTTTGTGTGGTTCCTATTTCTATGCTCTACTCTGTGAAAAAAATAAAATTAAAAAGACACAAACAAGAAAAATTTCAGCTTAGTAGAGAAGAGAGAGAAAAGTGCTATGCGTGGAAAAAAAAGGAAAAAAAAGAGAGAAAAACCGGACAGAGCACAGTTTTAGGTGACAGAGCTTAATTTGTTTTGTGCTTATTCTGAATTAAGTCCCTCATTCCCTGGCCATCTTTGTTGATGTCTTCGCTTACTTTCTGGCCGTGATTCCTTGTTTATCATATCCTAACACTGATATAGGACACATTTAGGCCAGCAACTAGGACCAGTGCTTTGGACATTTATTCGGCATTATTCTCTGTTATTGATTTGTGTTCCACTGACATATTTGGCCTTCCAAGCTCCATATATCTACTTCTGGATAGCACAATTTTGACCCTTGCAATCGTACCCACGCTCGACATGGTTTCACGAACCACCACCGGTTGTACCACTGCCGCTTGGTAAGAACACTTGCAAGAGCTTGGTAAGCCACTTCCTTTGCGAGATTCCACGCCCTTCATTTGTAGTTGATAGGGATAATCCTTTTGTTTTCCCCGTGTTTCCACTAACCATGGCGGAGACAAAGGAAACGGTCACGGTCGATTTCAACGAGTGTGTTAGTCGCGGCCGGCTACAAGCTGCGCTCGACAAACAAAATGCTTCACTCGGCGCGAGAATGGACACCATCGTCGCTGCCATTGCCAAGTTGAACACCACGGAAGGCATTGGCGGGTGGAGCGGCGGTTGGTGACCTCACGGTTGGATGGACAAATTGGAGGCACGCCGCCACATGTCAATGATGGCCATCGTCATGATGATGACACGATGTATGATGCGGATGGCAACATTGATCGTGAGGCGACACAAGATGCACGACTACGTCGGCGTCTTGACAAAACCGACAAGGTGTGGGAGGTAATAACCAGAACCGACATGGTATGGAAGGTAATAACGAGAACCGACATGGTATGGAAGGTAATCACGAGAACCGTCATGGTAACGACGACCCTTTTACTAAAGTCAAGTTTACCATTCCATCTTTTCTTGGTCTTTATGATGCTGATATATATCTTGATTGGGAGATGACGGTGAGCAGAAATTTAATTCTCACTTGGTTCTGAACAACATAGAGTTAGACAAGCTACTAGTGTGCTAAGGACTTTGCTATTATCCGGTGGAATGAACTAAGTAACATGCGCTACAACCTGATACATGGGAGCGGTTAAAAGAAAATATGCGCGTGTCGTTTTGTTCCTCCCACATATAAACTTGATTTGAGAAAAAATTGCAGCGCTTAGAACAAGGTGATCGTTCATTCGGACTATTATCTGAGCTTCAAAAGGGTATGATGCGTTGTGGGGTTGTTGAGGACACGGAGGATAAGATTTATCGTTTCTATGGGGGTTACGGCTTGAAATTCAGGACATTGTTGATTATAAAGAATTTACTCATCAACCGGTTGTTCCAGCTTGCTATGCTTGCAGAAAAAGAATGGCGGGGACGCAAGGAATCGTGAAGGCACGCACCGAGCGTCCCTTCTACACGCCGCGAACGACTACATCGGCGGGATCGCCCAAGTCTTCGTCGAATTTTTGTTCTCCTCCACCACTGTGAACAAGATCGCAGCGGCGCCACCGGCCACCTTCAAAAATTCTTTGCGAGTTCCAGCCAAGAGTAGTTCTTCTTCCGTGGCTTCAACGGGTCGGTCCTCCGACATTCGGTGCCATCGCTGCCATGGGCTTGGTCATGTGCGGAAGAATTGCCCTAGCCAGCGGGCATACATCGCCACGAGAAGATGGAGGCTACATCAGCACTTCGGATGTCGAGGAGGATGATGATGTTCTTTCTGCCTCGGATGACAATGGCGGTGGTGATGACGACTGGTCCTTGGTGGGGCGTCCACAGCGACGCTATGGAGCATCATTGTGCAGCGAGTCCTCGATACACAAGTAGAACAAACCGACAAGCTTCAACGCCATAATTTGTTTCAGACTTTCTTCGCAATCAAGAACCGGCGTGCGTGTTATCATTGATGGAGGAAGCTGCAACAACTTGGTGAGTTCGATTTGGTCAAAAGCTTGTCTTGACCACGCGACCACATCCACATCCATACCATATTCAGTGGTTAAATGATTACGGAAAAGCTAAGGTAACGCAAACATGCCGAGTCCATTTTTCCATTGGTGGTTATGCTGATCATATTGATTGTGATGTGGTTCCCATGCAAGCATGCTCTCTTTTATTGGGTCGACCTTGGGAATTTGATAATGATGCTTTACACCATGGTAGTAGTAACAAATACACTTTTATGCATAAGGAAAGAAAGTTACTTTCTTGCCTTTGACCCAATTGAGATTATAGAGGCCGATAGGGAGAGAGTTGCTGCTGCTAATGATGCAAAGGAACATGATAAATCTAAAAAATAGCAAGTAATCCATTTGAAAATTTCTATTATGCTTGCCACAAAATCAGACCTTGCTGAAATTGATGATGCTAATGATACATGTTATGCTTTTGTGTGCAAAGATGCTTTATTTTCCCTTGATAATATGCCTTGCACTTTGCCTGCTCCTGTCACTAACCTTTTGCAGGAGTTTAGAGATGTTTTCCCTGATGAGATACCTCCGGGACTTCCACCCATTCGAGGGATTGAACACAGATTGACTTGATCCTGGAGCGAGTTTGCCAAATCGTCGCGCGTCAGGGACCAATCCCGAAGAGACTAAGGAGATTCAGCGACAAGTCCAAGACCTTTTGGACCGTGGGTACGTACGTGAGAGCCTTAGTCCTTGTGTTGTTCCTGTTCTTTTGGTTCCCAAAAAAGATGGTTCTTGGCGTATGTGTGTAGATTGTAGAGCCATTAACAACATTACTATAAGGTATCGTCATCCTATTCCTAGGCTAGACGACATGCTTGATGAGTTGTGTGGTGCTATAATTTTCACAAAGATTGACTTGCGTAGTGGATACCACCAAATAAGAATGAAACTTGGCGATGAATGGAAAACTGCTTTTAAAACTAAGTTCGGCTTGTATGAGTGGTTAGTCATGCCTTTTGGTTTAACTAATGCACCTAGCACTTTCATGGGATTAATGCACGAGGTTTTACGTCCTTTCATTGGCAAATTTGTGGTTGTTTACTTTGATGATATCTTGATTTATAGCAAGTCCATGGATGAACATTTGACTCACTTACGTGCTGTTTTTAATGCTTTGAAAGATGCACGTTTGTTTGGTAACCTTGACAAGTGCACCTTTTGCACGGATCGAGTCTCTTTTCTTGGCTATGTTGTGACTCCACAGGGAATTGAGGTTGATAGAGCCAAGGTGGACGCGATATGGAGTTGGCCCACGCCCACAACGGTCTCCCAAGTGCGGAGTTTTCTTGGCCTTGCAGGATTTTATCGCCGCTTTGTCAAAGAATTCAGCACCATTGCGACACCGTTGATTGAGTTGACCAAGAAGGGCGTCGTGTTCCATTGGGGGCCATCACAAGAGGAGTCCTTTAATCTTTTGAAGGACAAGCTTACACACGCACCATTGCTCCAACTTCCGGATTTTGGTAAGACTTTTGAACTGGAATGTGATGCTAGCGGAATTGGTATTGGTGGTGTTTTGATGCAAGAAAGCAAACCTGTTGCCTACTTTATTGAAAAATTGAATGGTCCTGCTCTTAATTATTCCACGTATGATAAAGAATTGTATGCTCTTGTTCGTTCTTTAGAGACGTGGCAACACTATTTATGGCCTAAAGAATTTATCATTCATTCCGATCATGAATCACTTAAGCATATTCATAGTCAAACCAATTTGAATCGTAGACATGCTAAATGGGTTGAATTTATTGAATCTTTTCCTTATATCATTAAACACAAGAAAGGGAAGGATAATGTGATTGCTGATGCTTTGTCTCGACGCTATACCATGTTGTCTCAACTTGATTGTCGCATTTTTGGTCTTGAAACTATTAAAGGACAATATGCTTTTGATGCTGATTTTAAGGATGTGTTGTTGCATTGTAAAGAGGGACAAGCATGGAATAAATTCGTGATCAATGATGGGTACTTGTTTAGAGCTAACCGCCTATGCATTCCAGTTGGATCCGTTCGTCTTTTGTTGTTGCAGGAGGCGCATGGAGGCGGTTTGATGGGACATTTTGGTGCTAAGAAGACAGAGGACGTTCTGGCCACACACTTCTTTTGGCCAAAGATATGCTTGAGGTCATCTGCGTCCGCTGACTGCCAACTGGGGCCATCGTCAAGGGACATTGGTGTACTGAAGCTTATCTGTCTACGAGAACCTGTCAAAACCTACCGCACACCAGCCGCCTCGCTCTGAAAACATGGAAAACCCAGAGGCCTGAATCCCCGAAGGTTTAGGTCATCTTGAGGCTACCGTCGAGGTGGCTTGGCCCGTGGCAACTTGTTGTAATTCCCCGGCGCAGGGTCGAGGCGGACGGCGAAGTATCTCAGCTACAGCGGGGATCCGCCAGTATCAAGGTGCCGACGTCGACGCAGCAGAAATGGCGCTAAGTCGGACTAGACGCGCGTGCTCCGTCCGCTACCCTCGAGCGGTGGCGGCGGTGAGCGCCCGGCCACCGGTAGACGCGTGCTCCATTCCTCGAGCGGGTAGCGGCGGGCCGGCGCCTGCCGGTAGACGCGCGTGCTCCGTCCCTACCCTTGAGCGGGTGGCGGCGAGCCGGCGCCTGGCCGGCGCAGACGCGTGCGCTCCGTTCCCCTACCCTTCGAATGGGTGGCAGCGGAGCTGGCGCCTAGCCGAAGTGGACGCGCGCGCTCCGTCCCCTACCCTTCGAATGGGTGGCAGCGGAGCTGGCGCCTAGCCGAAGTGGACGCGCGCGCTCCGTCCCCTACCCTTCGAACGGGTGGCAGCGGACCTCGCATCGCGAACACCGCCACACATGCGGTGATGGAGATCTCACGATGCGGTTATGCGCTGTAAAGGTTCCTGGAATCCCGCCGGCCCCCGGTCTGCCAGGGTTAGGTTGCCGTGCCGTGCTTCCCGCCTCGGCGCGTATAGGGCACGCGACGGCTTATAACTGGTGCGCGGCGGGATGTGGACGGTTGCGTACTCGCGGCTGTTCGCCTCTTCCCTAGGGAAGGGGGACACGGGGCGAACTATGAATGGCGCAGCGTCGAAGCTGTTGTGATCCCATGGCCCGTTAGTGTGCTTTTAATGGTGGCTGGAGTTGTTGATGCCTGACCTTGGCTACTTCGCGGGGGGCACGCGGCGAGAGGCCACCGGGCGTCGTCTTTGTGGCGGTCCCTGGCGCTGTGGTCGTGACCCTTCGGTCTTCGGTTATGGGGGATTGTGCGGGACGGGCCTTTGTACGTCTGCGGTCGCGTCCCGTACGTGGACCGTCGCGACGCTTCGGTATTGGGGCGAGGTGGCTTGAAGTAGCCCCCATGACCGCGCCCCCGCAGTTGTACGCCCCCTTCTTGCTTGCATCGCTTTCCATACTCACGTAGTATTCTTCGTCGCTATTCTCCTCTTGCGGGAAGCCATGGCATCTGGCGACAAAGGTGACCGGGCAGCTAGTAGCTGTGGCATTCGCCGGCGATCTTCACCGCTAGAGGTGAAGTACACGCTCCAAGAGCGCGACCCGGCGATGGCGGACAAGCAGTGGCTGGTGGCGGAGGAGGAAGGCGTGTTCTTCGGCGAGTTAGGCGCCTCGCTCGTGACCGAGAAGACGATCCAAGTGCTTCTGCGCGCGGGGAAGCTGTCCGAGCGCCAGGCGGTACGATTGCCCACCGCCGATGAGACGGAGCCGCACCCCGAGGGGTCGGAAGCGGTCGTATTCGTTGCCTTTTTCGACACAGGGCTCCGCATCCCGGCGACGGCGATCGTGGGCGACATGCTGCGGACCTTCGGGCTGGAGCTGGCGCAACTGACTCCGAACGCCGTGGCCCAGCTCGCGGTGTATAGCTGGGCCTTGCGCTCGGGAGCGTGCTGGCCCTGCGCCTCGTTGTTCGCCTACCTTCACGAGGTACGGTGCCAGCCTAAGGATCGGAAGGACGGGACGCTGTCGAGCTTCGGCAGCGTCACCTTTATTCTTCGTCCGACTTGCAAGAAGCTCTTCCCTGCGAACTCCACTCGCGGGAAGTGGGAGTCTTACTGGATGAAGCGGTGGTTCTACCACCGTGTGGAGAGCGGGAGTGGTCTTGAGTGCACAGGCCGACCGATCGCGTTCAAGCCCTCGCCCGGCCGGACGCTCGACGATGAGGACAGGCGGAGGGCCTGGCGGCTCGTAGGCGTGGCGGCCCGCTTCAACATGCGTGACCTCGCCGAAGAGTACGTGATGTACGGCGTGGCACCGTTTGCCCGCGACTGGCGTCTTGCCGCCGAGAGGCGTCGAGACGACAATGTTTCACCGTCGATCTGCTTAGTGCCGGCGCCCTCCGATCTTCGTAAGCCTCGACTGTGTCTCTCCTTTGTTCATACGAAATGCGTTATATGCTAATGTTATCTGTGCTTCAGGGATTTGCTTGGAGGAGGCGGCGGTGCGCGTCGTATTCACGGGCCGTACCGCCGCAGCGAGCACGAGCGGCGCGCGTCTGCTATCACCGGCGGTAGGGCGAATAAACCGCGTGTGCGAGGCCCTGGGCCTTGCCGTGCTGGACCGTGCCGCTCGGACGACGGTGCAGCGAAGAAGAAGAAGGCGTTGTCTCGGAAGAGGGGCCGAGGCGGGGCGTCTGGTGCGGCAGCTGCTACTGCTGCTGGTGGTGCTTCCGAGGGCACGGCAGACGTGGAGTCGGATTTGGCGAAGTGTGCCAATTCGGGCTTGGATGGCGCGGACGCCGGAGGCGAGGGATCTTCGGTGAGTGCCCTGGACGGCGGGTTTACCGCGAGCAGCCGGGGAGGGGAAGTCTCGCCGCCCGCCGAAGTCACCGAGACAGAATCCGTGCGGACCGGCAATGCTGGGGTGGAGCCTTCGTCCGTGGCCGCTGTGGTGCCGGAGACGCCCTCGTGGGGCGCCGCGAGCCATCTTGCCCTCACCGACAAGATTCTGCGGCCCGAGGTGCCCCACAAAATCGCCACAGCGGAACCTTCACCCTCGGGTGCTGCAGCCGCGGGGGCCTCTCTGGTGGCGACTGCTGGGGCGGTGTCGCTGCTGCCTGCCCCGGCTAAGCGGCCGTGTGTACGGCCAGAGCTCCACCGGGCGCGCGGGATTCGTTGTGGCGGCGGGCATCGAAGCTTGTGGGACCGATGCGGATGCGAAGACCTGCGGCGTCGCCCCCTCGCCCAGCCCCACGCCGCCGCCGTGCGAGAACGGTCGTCGCCAGCCCCGAACGCGGAAGCTTCTGCTCGCTGCGGGACCATACTTTCTGCGGGTGCTCACGCCATCGTAGCCCCGTCTGGGAATAGGGGGCGGGCCCCCAAAGTCCTCCTTCCGCTACCGAAGGTAGGGTGGCTTGGCTTAGCTTACCCTGGTGTATTCTTTTATGCCTTGCGGTGCTCACCTGCATCCCTGTTTGCAGTGTCGCTCATTCCGGAGGAGGGCTTGGCAGAACACGGGACCTCCGCGCGTGCGAGCCCTGCGGACTTCGTGCCTCCCTCGGAGACGCTGAGGGCGTGGCGCGGGATTGTGAATGACGCGGCTGTCAGCGTCGACGAGCAAGCGCTGCGAGCTACACGGTGGGGCGCCTCGGGGCGCCGAGGTGTGCGGGGTGAGGTAAGTACTCATACGACAACGCCTGGGCCGGCTGAGCTTGCTAAGTCTTTCCATTCTGCAGACACTTGTGCTGGGGCAGGCCTTGCAAAGGGCCTATACTCGTGCCCAAAGGGCGCTTGAGGATAGGCTGCGGGAAGCCTCGGGAGCCCGCTCTGCCCAGGACGCCCGCATCCGCTAGCTGGAAGCGGAGTGCGCCGAAGCGAAGGCGCACGCCGAAGGACTTGCTACGTCGGCGCGGGAGTCGACCGCGGAGGCTACGCAGCAGGAGTTTGCAGCAGAGCGGGATGACTTTCTGCAACAGGCCACCTCGCTAGAGAGGGAAAAGGCGAACTCGCCCTGACTCTAGCGGAGCGTGATCGGACACTTGGCGAGGCTTCGGTGGTTGCATGGGATGCCATGCAAGCGCTGGAAAGCCATCTCCAAGGGCTTGTGGCCAAAGTGCCGGACCACGCCTTTGGCCCGGAGGAGCTGTTGCGGACCCTCCGCTGGGTCGGAGATGCCGCCAACGTCGCGCGCGGCGCTACGACGACCTTCGGTAACCATTGCGCGTACACATCGGCATGCCTGGTGTGCGCTCCTCGCAGCATCGCGTTTTACGCCGTCGCCGGGCTAGAGGACCCACCGGAGATGCCAGCGGGGCCGAGTAATGTCCGTATTGTCGCTCCGCTCGCCGTGCCATCAAGCCCTTTTATGAACGGATCTAGGATTACGTCGGAGTAAACGCTGCGCGGGTCGAACTCCGGAAGTCCCTTTACGGGGAGGGGAGCCTCGGCCAATTCCTGGACGGGGTCTCTCGACGCGATGAGGGCGGCGCAGAGGCCTCCGAAGGCACCGGGAACACGTAGGTGTGACGCCGTGGTGCCTAGGTGTAGGCGTGCGTTGTAGGTCCCGGGCAGCTTCCTTGGTGGGGCCGACTTCTTGCAGCCGACCTTGCGACCCGACGATGCCTTCGACGCTGGCAAAGGGCCGAAGAGTCGCTGGACTTCTGGGCGGGCCGACGTTCTTCCGGTCCGGTGGAACCCCGTCCTTATCGCCTGTTAAGGACGAGCCTACCGAATAGGTACTTAGAGCGGCAGGGATGCTGGCAGACCTCTGTACTTGAAAGATTTTTCCGGTATATAGATCTCCTGATAATTAGGACATGCGCGATCGTGCTGTGCAGAGCCGAGATCCCCACATCCCAAGTTCGCCGTTGGTTGAACCGTGCGAGCGCTGCCTCCTGCTCGTCGCCCGGGTGCCAATGCGCCCGCGGGATTCGCGCGTTGAGCACTCCGTAGAGCTAGCGCGTGCGGGGGTGGACCTGTTTATAGTCCGTAGACTGGCGCGTGCGAAGGCGGACCTCCGCACTACGGCCTGTTTAGAGTCCGTAGATCGGCGCGTCTGGCGGACCTCGCACTCGACTGTTTATAGTCCGTGGCGGCGCGCGTCGCGGCGGACCTCGCACTCGGCTTTGCTTATAGTCCGTGGCGGCGCGTCGCGGCGGACCTCCGCACTCGGCTTGTTTATAGTCCGTAGATCGGCGCGCGCGGCGGACCTCGCACTCACGCCTGTTTATAGTCCGTAGATCGGCGCGCGTCGGCGGACCTCGCACACGGCTGCTTATAGTCCGTAGATCGGCGCGTCGGCGGACCTCCGTACTACGACCACTATGACCTGTTTATAGTCCGTAGACTGGCGCGTGCGAAGGCGGACCTCCGTCCCCCACCCCGAGGTGGGGGCAGCCTCTAGTGTACCGCATATTCCATACGCGCACCGATCTTTGGCCGCCTGCGCGCGCGCAACGTCGTACTGGGAACTCCGGGCGGTTTCCATAGTACCCCCTGCGTACACCTCCCGTGATGTGCGAAGGCGAGCCTCAACGCGCTAGGGTGCGTGATTGGCAGCCGCGCAAGATTCGCGTGAGATCGGCGTCCACGTCTGCTTTATACTCCGGGGAGTATGCGTGAGGACGAAGTCCCTGGCTTGCGCAGGGTTCGCGTCTTGTTTATACTCAGTAGAGTGCGCAGGGAAAACATCCGCGTCTTATTTATACTCCGTAGAGTGCGTGGGGTCGACATCCACGTCATTTTTATACTCCGGAGAGTACGCACAAGGACGAAGTCCCTGGCGTGCGTGGGGTTCACGTCTTGTTTATACTCAGTAGAGTGCGCAGGGAAAACATCCGCGTCTTATTTATACTCCATAGAGTGCGTGGGGTCGACATCCACGTCATTTTTATACTCTAGAGAGTACGCACAAGGACGAAGTCCACGGCGTCTGTGAGGTTCGCGTCTTGTTTATACTCGATGAGAGTGCGCAGGAAAAACATCCGCGTCTTATTTATACTCCGTAGAGTGCGTGCAGAGGCGTCCCCCACACGTCTTTGTTTATACTCATGCCCGTGTCTTTGACGGAGAGTGCACACGCGAACGTGCGTCTTTGTTTATACTCATGCCCGTGTCTTTGACGGAGAGTGCACACGCGAACATGCGTCTTTGTTTATACTCATGCCTGTGTCTTTGACGGAGAGTGCACACGCGAACGTGCGTCTTCATTTATACTCATGCCCGTGTCTGTGACGGAGAGTGCACATGCGAACGTGCGTCTTTGGTTTATACTCATACCCGTACCCCTGGCTACGGAGAGTGCACACGCAAACGTGCATCTTTGGTTTATACTCACACCCGTACCCACGGCTCACGGAGAGTGCACTGTGACGTCGTCTTTGGTTTATACTCACACCCGTACCCCTGGCTACGGAGAGTGCACACGCGAACGTGCGTCTTTGGTTTATACTCATACCCGTACCCCTGGCTACGGAGAGTGCACGCGCGAACGTGCGTCTTTGGTTTATACTCATACCCGTACCCCTGGCTACGGAGAGTGCACATGCGAACGTGCGTCTTTGGTTTATACTGCGGGAGCACACACGTAGGCGAGGCCTCCGCGTGTGCTCGCCGCGTATTTTTGCGTAGCGGTAATATGTTGGCAACAAACGGAACTTTATTACATTCCCGTTTGCGCGGGTAAGCGATTACATACGACCGGGGCGGGGTACTAACCGTTTGTGCTCAGCGCGGCCGGAGCCTCTAGTAGTTGCACTATCGGTAGGGCTTGCGGAGTCGCCCCCGGATGGCGCCGTGGGCCTTCGCACGGCGGTGCCTATCCTAGGTGTGCCGCTGCCCGCCGCGACGGGGACATCTGGTGTCGTGCTCGATGCGCCGGGCCATGTCCTGGTCGCCCCGAACGGTAATGATGGCTCGCGGCCCCGGGAGCTTCATGCATAAATAGCCGTGATGCGGTACCACCCCGAAGGAGTTAAGGATGGGACGCCCCAATATGGCATTGTACGGGTATGGGAGGTCAACGACGCCGAATGTGGCGTCTTCGACCCTTTCATTGTCGCCACGGCGAAGGAGACTGCGAGCATATTTGGTCGGCGCCCGTAGAGGTTGTCCTCGAAGCCTTGTAGCGGGACTCCGATCGCCGAGGCGACCGGGGATCCCATCTGTCGAAGGTCGTCGCGAGCGAGATGTTCGCGGAACTACCGCCGTCAACCGGGCACGCCCCACGTCGCATCCCGCTATAACGACCGGACGACCGGGGTGCGTGGTGGGAAGCTCCACGCCGGCATCGGCGGGGGTGAACGTGACCTCATGCTGTGCCCAGTCCGGCGGTGTCTGTGCTAGATATGCCGCCACGTGGTGTAACTTCCACGCGTAGGCCTTCCGCTGCCGTGCCGAGGCAAACTCCAACGAGGAGCCTCCGAAGATGACGTTGATAACCCGTCGGTGGGTGGCCTCCGGAGCCTGTAGTTGCAGAAAGCCCTCCTGAGGCTGCTGCACGTGGGCCTGAATGAGCAGGGGATCCTCATGGGGCTGCGTCCCTTGTGCCTGAATGTGCACGGGGGCTTCGTATGGGTGTTGTACGTGGGCCACCACGGGCGGGCGTGCTGCTAGGTTCCTGTCCCTGGTGACGCTGTCGCGGAGCGCTGCGATAGAGGTGCACGTGCGGGTGTCATGGTTGCCACGACCGTGGACTGTGCACCACAGCCCCTGATGTTGGTCGTCGTGATCTCCACGGCCTTTATCGTCACGGCCCCGGCCACGTCCGCGCCCCCGGCCTCAGCGCCACCGACCGCCCCGGCCCGTGGGAGCGCCTTTGTCGGAACCGCCTTCGATGTCGAGGACGTACTGGCCCCGCCGCGACTTCTGCTGGCCACGCTTGGACCTGTCGGACGACTCCTTGTGCGGGGCGTCCCTTCGGTCGGACGCATCCTGGCGACTCGCCACGCTTTCCCTTCAAGAGCCGCCGCCGGCGGATCTTGACTTTGCCGAGGTACCGGCCTGGTTGGTGTCGGAATCGTCACCTTGCCTTCGCCGCGCGTCCTCTTCCGCCCTGGCATATTGCTCCATTTTGTCAAAGAGCTTCGTCACTGTCTTAATTGGCTTCCGCGCGTTGTACTCGGCCATCGGGCCCGGGCGAAGGCCCTGTATGGCTGCATTGACAACGGTGGTTTCATTAACATCTTTAACTTGACAATGTATCTTCGCGAAGCGCTTGAAGTAGTCCCGGAGCTTCTCCGAAGGTTTCTGCTTTACGGCGAAGAGCTGGTCCGCGTCAACCCGCTCGACATAATTTCCTTGAAAGTTGTTGTGAAGGCGGTCGTGGATCTGCTCCCACGCGTAGATGGAGTTCGGCTCTATGGTAAAAAACCAGGAGAGCGCCACTCCTTGCAACGCGAGGGGGAGTCCCTTCACCTTTGTGGTGTCATCTCCGCCCACGGCCTCGATCGCAGTTTCGTACACGCGCACGAACTCGCGGGGTCCGTGTCGCCTTTGTACGGCTCGATGACACTGGGGTATTTGAAGTCTTCGGGCCACACCGCTTGCTGTAGTCCTGCCGAAAGCGGGGACTCTGGATCGACGCGCCGTGGTGGGACACGGCTGGATGTGGGGGCGTCGTGGCTGTCTGCCCTTTCCGGCGTGGGCTCTGGCGCAACCACCGACGCGGCCTGTTGGCTCCGAGCCTCCTGTATATCTCGGACAGCCCCGCGAAGATCCCCAGCTCTTGCTGGAACGCTTTGAGGGCCACCAGTAGGGCGCTTTCCATCGCCTGTGCGGGCGGGGCCGCCGGCACACCCAACGGACAGATCGGCGCGGGCACGACCGTGTCGCGAGCTCCCGAGCTGCCGGCCGCTCCATTGTGGCTACCTCGAACTGCCCGGTCCGCGCTACCGGCGAGGGTTGCGGCGAGGGCGGCGAGGTCGGCTGCCGTCGCGTCGGCGGGTCGGTCGTCGCCGCGCCGGCGTCAACGTCTTCGACCACGGGTTAGTCGTCGCAGCGCCGTGGCGGGTTGATCGTCGCGGTGCGGTGGCGGGGTTGGTTGTCGCGGTGCGGTGACAGAGTTGGTCGTCGCAGCGCGAACGTCGGCGTCCTCGACCACCGCGCTGCGTCGCCACCGCGCTTCGCCGCAGGCCGATGCCGGCCCACGTACCCATGCGACGCCCGACCCGCCGCCTTCTTTCCCTTCGCCGTCGTTGACGGCTTTTTCGGTGCCATCCTTTTTCGTGTTTCGGGCTTACTCTGTCCCTCCCCACGGACGGCGCCAATCGTTGTGGTTCTGAGCACCAAGCGAGAGAGAGATGGTAGTGGAGAGTGAGGGAGATGAGTAATGGCCTTGCCTCTCCCATGGCTCAGTATCCATATATATGTACACATGAGGAGTGCTTTACAGCTTATACCCTTACATCTGGTCATCCCCTCGGGGGCACTTATGTCATTACACATGGCCTATTCTGGGCCTTATAACCTCCTACCAGAACTCTTTGGTTTAGGTGGGGGCCACCCCTACAACAGTTACAATTAATGCATGGTGAGCTAATAGGGTCCTTAGAAGCATTTTGAGCCAATTTGTTATTATCATCAACTAATTCTTGAAACTGTTTGGAGATAGATTCAAGTTCAGCAATAAGCTTGGGACAATTCACACATAAAGCAATAGGCTCAAGAAGAAAAGCTTGTAGTTCAGCAATTTTATGATCTACCCGTTTTAGGTTCATCTTCAAATTGTTACAACTTTCACAAGTCTCAGGCAGATCGAGCAACATGGTATATAGACCTCTAAACGCATTGTCCTTATCCTCACATGAGGTGCAAGAAATAGCTTCAATAGTAGTAGATAAAGGAGGCGCTACCCTACTCATCTCTAGCTCAGCCAGAAGACTAACATTCTCCACCTTAATCATGTCTAGCTCAGAAGACACATTATCATGCAAGGTCCTTAGTTTCTCCATGTTACCAAGCAAAGCAGTACATACATCACAATCATCATGGGAGGGAGCAGATCTAAGTGAAGTAAGCTCGCGTGACAAGCTCTCTACTTCCTTCTCCAACTCGCTAACCCTAGCTCTAGATCTAGCATGGAATCTGCCTAACTTAAGAAAAGCATCATTGAGCTGGTCGTATGTAGGGTATACCTCGTCGAAGTCGGAGTACAGCTCGTTGTCGCTCACTTCGCCCTCAAGGGCCATGAAGCACATGCCGGAGAAGTCGTCGCCATTCTTGGGTTCTTGATCACTCGTCCCGTCGTCGTCGCTCCATCCCTCCACCCCGCTGAGGTCGAGGTCATCGAAGGCGGTGAGGATGCGGTGGAAGAGCTTCTTGGCTTTGCCAAGGTTGCGAAACTTCTTCTTGGCTTGAGCGTGAACTGGAGGCTTCTTATTGCGGTTCTTGTCGATGTAGTTGTTCTTGTTCACGCCGCCGAAGTCACTCTTGCCCTTCTCCAGCTTGGGGCAATTTGCCCGAATGTGGTTGGGGCCACCACACTCGAAGCAAATGATCGGGCCACTCCTCTTGCGGTCTCTCACCCTCTTGTAAGCAAGTGAAAACTTTCTAGCAAGGAGGGCTAACTGGTCCTCTGGTAGCTGCTCTAACTAATCATCAGTAACGTCACAGAGAGCAGCTAGGGAAAATCCACCAGTCAAATCAAAAGAGGATCCAGAAGCTGACGTGGGATTGGTGACTAAGGCCATCGACTGCGATTTCGACCTACGAGAGACTATGTCAATCTCGTGCGTCTCGAGGCGTGAGTACAACGCGTCAAGAGTCAAGGTCGAGAAATCAAGGTCAAGAGTCAAGCGAAATTGACCTTCATTTCCCAAACACGCAGGTCCAGAGCAGCGAGCATCTGATGAGCATTATCCGAGTCGGGGTATGTGAGACCGACTGCTCGGAGATTGCTCAAAATTTTGTGGAAACGCGCAAAACACTCATCGAGGGACTCGCCAGCAAGCATTTCAAACTTGTTGTAATCTCGCTTGAATTGGTCATGTCGAACTGTCTTGATTTGGGTGGTGCCCTCATGGTAAGCATTGAGGGTCTCCCAAATGTCGAAAGCCGACATGAGATGTGAAATGCGGTCAAACTCGCTTCGACTCAAACCTTGGATGATTATGTTCCTTGCCTTTGCATTCGCCTCAACATTGAGTATATTCGCCACATTGATGTTCTCATCGGCAGGAACAAGATAGCGAACCTTGACCTTCCTCCAGATGGCATATCCTTGAGGCTGGATGTAGGTCTCCATCTGGCTTTTCCAGAACGGAAAATCAATGCCATCAAAGATCAGAGACTTGGTGGAGTACTTGTCTGTCGTCATGGCTCTAGAGACCGGTTAAGATCTATAGAAAAGAGCTAACCGGCTCTGATACCAATTGTTGGATCAAAACGGCAATAGAGGGGGGTGAATGTTGCTTCTTTAAAAAATCGCCCCTGAAGTATCCACGAATGAGCTCTTCTCTGATAGTTATACGAACTATGAAGAAGATAAGCTCACAATGAAAACTAAAACTACCAGAGAAAGAGGCAATGTAGTGCAGAGCTTGCCGAGAAGCACAAAGACCAACTGAGAAAGAAAAGAAAGTGCAGACCGAGAACTTCAACCAGAGCTGTCTTTGCTGCCAAAAGAAACAATCTAAAAAGAAAAGGTTGTAGCAGCCGAACTGAAATAAGCAAGTAGCAGCAATTTAATTAAGACCAACTAAAAACCCAACACAAGGAAGCTGCAGCCGAGAGACACAAAGGAAGGAAACTTGCTGCCAGCTGAGATGCAAACATTGGTGCCAAAACAGCACAATAGAGCTGCCATGGCAGCCGAACAGCACAAAAGAGCTACCATGGCAGCCAAAACTTTGTCCTGGCTGCTGAAAACAAAGGCCAACAAGCTGCCGAGAAAACTGAGTCAAGCTGAAAAGAGTGATTGCTTTAAGAGCTGATCATTAGCCGAACAAGATAAATGAGACTCACTGCAAACCGAGAAATAAAGATGACAAAGCCAAGCCAAAAGCAAAAGTCTGCACATGAGATAGGAATACCGCATCGACAACAATCTGATCCAAAGCTGAAACTAGCAAGAAATTAGAGAGTGCAAAAGGAAAGCATAACCAAAAACAAAACTAAGAGTAAGTAGACATCTACTACATACCATCTTGCTGCCGAAAGGATCAAAGATTAAAGAAAGGAGACCAGACTGAATAAAACCAACTAAAAGAAAAAGGAAGATATCACAGCCCAAAAAGAAGAAGCAAGAACCTGCTGATTGCCATGATTGCCTAAGACTGCTCGTAAAGAATTCTCTGTTCACACCCGAAAAACAGTCCACACACAAAGACTAGAAGAGAACATTTAGACTAAACAATTGATTCGGCAGCAGAAGCAAGAACTAGACTAGAGAGACCAAACTTGCAGGTTCTCAAAGAGAGCGATGAACAGATAAAGAACAGAGATAAGCCTTCAGGATACAACGAAGAGAAGAACAAAAACAACACACACTACTAGATTCCGACCCTTTAGCCACGAAACGCATCGCAACGACACTAAATTAGTTGCAATAGGTATGTGCTATTGCAACGTTTTGCCAAAATCGCGGCGATATGTGCACAGTATTGCCTCTAAAATATTGCATTGCGATAGTCATTGAATTCGTTGTAATAAGGTGGCTTTATTGCCACCATTTAGAAAATGGTTGCGAGTAGTATGACTTTATTGCCACGGTTGTCTTGCGTTGTGATAATATTGATTTTCGTTGCAATAGTTAGGAGGTATTGCCACCTTATAGAATTTCGTTGCGAGTGGGTGACAATATTGCCACAATTTTATTGCGTTGTCATAGTCATCAATTGCATTGCAAAAGGTTCCTGTACAATGTGTATGAAATGAGTTTGTATTGCCACAAAATAAATGTGTATTTGCCTACATATTAGTATTGGTTATCAGCACATAATAGTTTTAGATCATGTCATTTATTTTCATTACAAATTTATTGTTTCCTTCTAATCATCTACTATTTTCCTCTCAGATTTTGCATACTGACAACTGCATTTTGACTATTTAACCTTTCTAAACATACAGAACGAAACAAGGATGACTACAGGGATGAAACAATCAAAACATATAAGGAATGGTTAAGGAGGAAAGGCAATCTTGATGATATCTGTAATTTTCAAATCTTTCACTGAACTATGCAAGCATATTATTAGTTTTACAAACTCACATATATTTCTAAACTTGCACTATGATGTACTTAAGTATGTGCTGCTGGACAATACTCATATTAAGGTCACACTTTATTGTTCATGTTCTATCAGGATGAAACAATTTGATCAGAGCAAAAAGAGTCGTGGTGTCGTCAAGTCAGGAAATTCAACATGGCAAAGAAGCAAGGACAAATGGAATGGAAGTGATAGTACTTTTGTTACTAGTTACAAACTTTGTAGTTTAAGTTTGGAGATTGATATGTAATTCCTGCATGAGTGGTGGCACTTTTAAATTATGTGTTGAATTAATATATGTGTTTTTGATTCAGTCGTGTTTCTAATTTGATTATTAATTTGCAACAACAAATTATAATAAAATATCATATGCTCAATATGCTATCACAAATTTTACCGTTGCGATAAACCTGTATGCAATATTGGTATTTCGTTGTGATAGATTGTTGCAACGCCGCAATGTTCGTTGCTATAGGATCTATTTGCCACAAAACATATTTTGTCACAATAACTTTATGGCAATGAAACGCCTTTCGTGGCAATAAAACATATTGCAACGAAAAACCTCCGGTGGCAATTAAACATGCTGCAACGAAATGTTTCCGTAGCAATATATCCTGTTGCAACGAAATGATCTCTGTGGCAATAGGTCTATTACCACGAACCATTGGTGTGGCAATAGAACCTATTACCATGCAATATTTTCGTGGCAAATGATATTATTGCCACGACCAAACTTCGTGGCAAAAGAAGCTATTGTCACGGAGTCAGCTGTGGCAATAGCCTATATCGCCACGACATCATTCGTTGCAACAACAAACAATTACCACAACACATTGCATGGCAATAACCATAGGTATTGCAACGAAACTACAATCCGTTGCACAATCTTTTAAGCACGCAAGTACTTGCCACGCTTGCCAACGGAAGTGATGTGTTGCAATAGGTACATATTGCATCTATTTTGGTCCTATTGCAACGATTTCGCTCCGTTGTCCTAGACCTGAAAACTAGTAGTGACAGCTCTGAAATGAGAAACTTGAAATCGATACAAAGACATACGTGGTTACATGAGAGATTGTTCTACATCCTTCTCACATCAAGAACACACGCACACGAGTCCCCATACATGATTGGAGAATGAGAGACTCACACATACACACTCTCAAGCCATCTCTACAAATCATGCTCTCAAAATCACCCACTCAATTTTCATCAAGACTACAAGAGAACACCCTCTCTATTTATAGCCTCTACTAATGGGTTTACAACACACTTTACCCATTAGCTCTCAACAACTCATGGCGCTATATCCACAATCCACTTCCTTTAGTGCAGCTTTGCGTATTCACCAAAACGCCCCTCGCGCACCTTCCAGGAAGCTTCCTCATTCCTTGCCCTCCAAGGCACACAGCCACCTCGAGCCCTCGCCGTCTTCGGCACACCTCGACCGTTCTGACCTCAGCACCACCTGCGCCTAGTCCGGTCATCCCGTGCCTCGCCACGACTCCTCCTCGATGTCCTGCAGCCATCACAGACAAGAAACAAATCACATAGCACCGCTCGAAATATTGTAACCATACATTAGCAACAGAAGACATACTCAAAGCCCAAACTGATCGAAACAAAAAAATAAACGACTTAAGCACGTTCGACCTAGTTCGACAAGGTCCGACCGAAACCGACTGCACCACGCAACGTCTTGGCTCGAACCACTCAAATCAAACTCAAACTTTCCAGAACACGCGTCAATTACTCATCACAAACATGGGGTCACAACCGCATGGTCTCTCAATGTCCTTCAAATATAGAAGAGTATCAAGTATAATGAATTCTAAAAGTTGTACCTCTCAAGTAGTGCAATACTCTTTCAAATACCTCCCATTGATCATTTCCTAGGTTAGACGTCAGGTCTTATGGCACTAGCTAAATATATGAGTAACACAATAATTTATGAATATCTTAATTGATCTTTTCCTAGCCCTTGGTTCTTTTGAATCTTAATGCTTGCATCATAGGGCATTGGAGAAATTTTACAACTCTCATAACCAAAGCGGCTTAAGATTTTCTTAGGATGATGGGATTGGTTCAAAGTAATCCCACCCTTGTTCTTGATCAATTTAATATTCAGAATGACATCTGCCTCTCCTAAGTCTTTCATATCAAAGCATCGGTATAAGAAAGATTTGACCTCGTCAATTATGGCAGTGTTTGTTCCAAATATAAATATGTCATCCACATACAAACATAAAATCACTCCTTGACCCTCACCATAATGGTAATATAAACATTTATCATCTTTGTGTTATAGCAAAGCTGGTGGGTGTCAAGGTTTTGTCGAACTTCCCGTGCCATTGTTTAGGTACTTGCTTTAGACCATACAAGGATTTCAATAATTTGCATACCTTATTTTTCTATCCAAATATCACAAAACCGTCTGGTTGATCCATACAGATTTCTTCCCTCAACTCTCCATTAAGGAAAGCTGTCTTCACATCCATTTGATGGACATGTTGACAATAGGAAGATGCTAACACAAAGAGCACTCTGATGGTGATTAGTCTGGCGACAGGAGAATAGGTATCAAAGAAATATTCTTTCTCTTTCTAGGTGTAACCCTTGGTCACAAGTCCTATCTTATACTTCTCAATAGTACCATCAGGACTTAGTTTTTTTTAAAGTCCCACTTACATTCTACAGGTTTGCACTCGATAGGACAATCAGCGATCTCTCAAGTCTTATTAGCCATGATAGAGTCCATCTCGCTATGGACTGCCTCTTTCCAATACTCAACATCAGAAGATATATAAGCCTCTGAAAGAGTCTTTGGCATATCATCCACAAAGCATACAATAAAGTTATTACCAAAGGTTTTGTCAACCCTTTGTCTCTTGCACCTATGAGGAGCCTATGCGCCTATTTATCCTATGGTGGGAAATTTAGAAGTTTGATTGTTCTCACTTTTAATATTTTCAGTTTGAACATTCTTAGTTTGTGAAGTACTGCCTACAATTCTCATAAGAAAAATATCCTTAAAAAACGAAGCATTTCTAGACTTCATTATTGTGTTAGCAATAATCTTAGGAGTTTCTGATATAACTACTAAAAATCTATAGGCTATGGTATTATGAGTACATCCAACACCCCTAAGTTCGCATAAAATTAACATTAGATTTTCTCCCCTTCCATCCCTCATATGGAAAAATCTCACTCTTTTTAGTGATTATTCTATTTAAGACGAAAGTTGTTATCAATATAGCTTCCGCCCGCCATGCCTTAGGCATACCGGCACTCTCTAACATGGCATTAACCAAGTATGTTAGTGTCCAATTTTTTCTCTTAGCTACCCCGTTTGATTGGGGTGAATATGGTGATGTAAACTCACGGATTATTCCATACTTCGAATAGAATTAGAAAAATTTATAAGAGATATACTCTCCTCCATAATAAAACCTCATTCTTTTTGTTTTCTTCTCTAGTTGATTTTCAACCTCGGCTTTATAAGTTTTAAAGTAGTTTAAAGATTCATCCTTAGTTTTTAGCAAATACACATAGCAGTAGTGTGTTGCATCATCAATAAAAGTTAGAAAATATCTTTTTCCTCCTTTTGTCAATAATCCATTTATTTCACGTAAATCTAAATGAACAAGATCTAATAGTGCCAAGTTCTTTTCATCCTCTAATCCCTTAAAGGGTTTTCGAGGCTATTTTGCTTGCACACATGACTTGACACTTTGATCCTTTGACAATTTCATATTTTGGAATTAAATTTAATCTAGACATTCTACTAATGCCGCCAAAGCCAATATGATAGAAATAAGAATGCAAAATATTAGCCTCATATTTATTTAAACCAGTTGCAACATTCAGATTATAACAAGAATCTAAAGTACTTAGGCAGAACAAGCCTCCGCTCTCATAGCCTTTGCCAACAAAGTTTCTAAACTTAGACATTACAATTTTATTTGACTCAAAGATTAGCTTATAACCATCCCTGCATAGGAGAGAACTACAAATGAGGTTCTTGTTTATTGTAAGAGCATGCTGCATGTTCTTCAAGTGGATAATTTTTCCTGAAGTAAACTTTAGATCCACCGTGCCAATACTAAGAATAGAAGCATGCGACCTGTTTCCTGTTAGGATGGATTAAGTGTAAGATCGAGGAGGCCGACTAGAGGAGGTGAATAGGCAATCTAAAAATTCTCTTACAATTATTATCAATTAAAGACCTTTTCTTTAGTCTAAACCAAGTATACAATATGAAAGATTAAATCAAATTGGTTTAGCACAAATGAAACCTAATTCACTTATATTCACCTAAGTGCACCAACACTCTAGAGCTATGCCAAGGTTTGCAACCCTAGGATGACAAGTAGTCAATTTAATTCTATAAATATAAATTGCTTGAATGTAAATTGAACACAAGAAAACAAACCACAATTGACACGATCTCCTTTTCTCGTGGTGTTCAGAGACTTGCCGGTCTCCCCTAGTCCACGTTGAGTTTAGCCCGAACGAATTGAACCGGCTCTACAAATTAAGCTGAAACACCTCAATCCACTAGTGGTAGCTCTTTCCCACTCCGAGTAGGTGAGCTCCAACCTTCACACTTCGTTGGGTCTTCTCACAACCTTCTTTGAGAAGAGCACCATGCACGACGACTCCAACGTCGTCTAGGAGTCAGCAAACTCTAAGAGTAATAAGTCAAGGCCCTCGCTTCATTCTCACCATGTGCAATGAATGAACAAGCTCAAGTGGATACTCAATCCACCTCCAAATACAACACATGCAATCTAGAGCCTCCCTCCTTGCTCACAAGGTGCAACACATGCATACTTGAGAGAAGGACCTCACACTAGCTCAAGAGAGTGAAATGGAGTGCAGCTCTCACTTCTCCAACCAGCCATAAGAGGGTATATATACCCCACACCTCAAAACTAGCCATTGGGACAAAATCAGGATTCCAGAAGTACCACAGGCAAAAGACTGATAGTTCCGCTCCCCTCAGCAACGGTCAGAAAACTAGCCATTGCAGGTAAATCTAGTAGTTCTGACGTGCAAAGTTCGGCACGACCGATCATCAGAAGTACCACAGCACTCGTGTGGGGTGTCTCCCTGGAAAAACGTACCACTACACATGCCAGACATTCCGCAAATCGGAAGTACCACTCCCACAGAGTTGGTAGTTCTGCTCATTGATTGGACCGCTCACACAGAGCCGATCGAATCGCTCACACAGAACTGGTCAGAATCTCTGATCATTGACTATACTGGTCTTCGACCCACTGGTCTCTGACCATGTTGTCCGGATCGACCACACAGGTCTCCGACTTCACTGGTCTACGACCATGCTGGTCTCCGACCACATTGTTTGGATCAACCACACAAGCCTCTGACCACACTGGTCTCCTTCCACATTGGTTTCAACTACTCAAGTCTTGACAACGTCGACCATGTCGACATTCGACCACATTGGTCTCCAATCACATAGATCTCCAGCCACTATGTTGATATTCAACCATGTTGCCTTAATCACATCAGTTCGACCATGTTGGTTTCGACCACACAGGCCTCGACCATGTCGGTTTGACCATGCATGTAGATGGAGCCCGAGGGAGGAATTGGTCCAATGTGTCCCGGACAAGGAATAGCGCTGGCGGCGACGGCGGTGGTGGTCGACAATGGGAAAGAACGGTATTCCGGTGAGCTCAGCATGAGCTTTTCCAATTAGGCCAGAGGGGAAGTAGAGGGGGAGCAGGGACATGCCGTGACATGGTCGATTCATGGAGGAGATGGCCGGAGCAGCAGAATCGACGTGGAGGCGCAGGCGGGCGTGCAGCTGACCTGGCGGTGGGGTGAGCGGGGAAAGAAAGAGGAGCAGATGGGAGGCGCTGGGAAGCCTAGAGGAGGTCAGAGGCTTCTTATAGCGTGGGGGGAAGTCGCTGTAGAGCCGCTATGACTGGTGACCGAAGCACAGTGCATGGTATGGAATCCAGCATGGAGCGGCAGAGCCAGGTATGGTGGGGGCGTGCAAGGCGCAAGGCGATGGCGATGCGGAGGCAACGGAGTGATGCGATGCGGATGCAGGTGCGGTGACGTGCAGCGCAGGGGTGATGTGATGGCGACACGCGATGCTACAGCAGCGTGGGCGCTCGAACCGGTGAAGCGACGCAGCGTGCAGGCAACCGGCGCAGCGTGCGGGAGAGCAAGCGCGGTGACGCGATGAGAGGTGACTGATGGAGATGGCGGGTCAGAGCAGGGCATAGCGGAGGGGCAATGATGTCGACGGGGGTAGGTGTGGCTGACGCCGTGCCAACACGAGCAACTAAGACAGAGAGGAGGAGAAGGAAGGAGATGACGCGGGCGCACGGGGAGGAAGAGGAGGGGGCCAGGCCCAACTGCCAGAAAGAGAGACAGGAAAGGGCCCCACATGTAAGAGAGACAGGAAAGGGAGAAATGGAAAAGAGAAGAAAATAAAATGCTTAAGCTAGTTTTGAAATTGCAGATTTGTAATGTAAGGATTTTTAATTTGAATTTAGGATTTACTAATTTTGGAGTTTTGCATGACATTCAAGATTTGAATTCTTAGTTTAATTATTTAAATGCAAGCTTTTAATATTTGTTCGGCCATTTATTTTTCTTTACCTAGCTAAATTGAAGTTCAAAATTTTATTTCCTTTATATAATTTTTGAATTTTAATTTGCACTTCGATTATTTTTTAGAATTAAGTTTGCCATTGAATTTTTGAATTTTAGGTTTGAAAATCTCGAAATTGAATCCAAGTTTGAGTTCTTGGGTCAATTTGATTTAAGGTGGATTTTTATTTAATTTGATTTCTGGATTTTGGTTCTTAGAGTTTTAAACGCGCATTTAAATTATTTCGTATCTTTTATCGTCATAATTCTTATTTCTATTTGAGAATTATTTCTAGTTATTATTTTGTTCTGAATTTGTATATAAATTTTGAATATTTGCCCTTGGGTTTTGCTTGCTAATTGAATTTAAAAGAAGGAATTTCTGGTTTAATCATGTAAAGATAGAGTCTAATATTCTGGTGGTTTTATTTTTATTGACTTGAATTTGAATTCATGATTTTGCTATTTTGAATTCATGATCTGTAATGTCATTTTCTATTTTTACATGATATTATTTGCAATTGGGATTATTTTCGCATAGCATCAAACTCAGAAAATTTCAAATAAATATTCAGAAGAAATTTGAATGCCAGCAAAATGTAAGAAAAAGTTTTTAAAAAATTCATATTTTCTGAACCCCTGAATTTTGGGATGTTACAGAAGTGCAGATACTTCAACAAATTTTGCAAAACACATTTACAAACAATAGTATGTTGCACACAATGATGAAACATGATTCTCAACAAGTTGCAAAACATATTTACACAGTTTTAGAATCATGGCACAAGGATTATATACGAGCTTCAACTATTTGGAAAACACATTTTCAAATATAAGCCTCATACTACAAAGAGTGAAAACAAAGACTTCAAACACTTGTAAGACACATTCGCAACGTATAGTCCCATGTTATAAGGATTCAGTACATGAGCTTCAACTATTTGCAAAACACATTCGTAAATACAAGCCTCATGCCAACGAGAGTTAGAGCACGTGAGGTTGAGTTATCAACACACGATGAGACTCAAGCTAGTAAATATGACCCATCTTAATAGTACGGCAACCTACACTAGCAATCCAATCTTCCAACCAAACTCCAAGACCAGTAAAAGACTAGGAATACATTCTTACCTCTAGATAGCCATACCTTTACATTGAGTCATAGTCTTGACATGCATCAACTCATAATGCATCCATTACTTCAACTCCATCATCACATGATGGGTCTTCACTTGACTTGATGACCAACACATAATCATCTCTTCTTGGACATGCATCAACTTATGATCCATCCACCACATGATTTGATGATCTTCAACACATAAAGTCATCTCAAGTCTTCCTCATTTGTGGAACCTAACGTATCCATCTAACTCATGAAAATGTTAGTCCACAAACCAATTGCCCCCCAATTACCAAACTTCACCATTAACACATAATAGAGGAACTATATTCAAATTTTTTGTATGAATAATCTATTTTTATTTGAAATTACAAAAATATACCCGTGAAATTTTTTTTTACAAAAATAGGCTCCAGTCGCCCAATGGGGGGCGACTGGAGCCAATCGCCCAACCAGGAGGCGACACGTGGGGAATCTGGCAACGGTTGGGCGAATTATTGTTGTCGCCCAACCGTAGGTGACTGGAGCTCCAGTCACCCAACGCTGGGCGATAGGGGGGGTTAAAAAGCAGCGCGCTCGGCCACCGCCGCCCTGCCTCATTTTCATTTGCAATCGCTCGGTGCCGAGAGAAAGGAGAGGAGAGGAGAAGAGAAAGGAGAGGAAGGAGGGGAAGAAGAGGAGGGGGAAGAGGAGAGGGAGTGGAGGAGGAGAGGAGAGGAAAGAGTAGGAGTCATTCCGTCCATTCAAATCTTCAGATCCAGGGTTTTTTTTGTATGTTATATCTGTAATATATTTTTTATCAAATGTTAGTGTTAGTAAAAATTGTAGATGTAGAAAATTTAGTATAGAAATTTTAGTACAGAAAATTTTTAGTATACATTTTTTAGTATGGAACATTTTTAGTATATAAAGTTTAGTACAAGTTTTAATATAGAAAATTTAGTTAACGTAGTTATAGGAGATTAACAGGCGTAGAAACGGAGAGGAGATGAAGAAGCAACTGTAGGTGTAGATCTATATAGAAATAGTTAAATATTTGTTGTACTAAATTTATTAAACATGTAGTTTTACAAAATTAACAGCCATAGAAGCATGTAGTTATGTATAATTTAGGGAACATGTACTTTCTACCGCGTAAACCAGAAAACTATGTGAGTAAGAGATCATGAATCGTTACCACTAGACGCGCAGTGCAGTGTAAGTAGAGTTGAAGCAGTCGATTCAACAAAGAGTGCGTCACTATAGTGGTAATAGTCGATCGTTCTCCGGCCAACCATCTCCTCCTCACGCTGTCCCAATCAGTGCTGCAGTCATAGCAACGGCTCTACCGACACCTACACGTCTAGGGATGGAACACCGTGTGTCGATGTGCTAGTACCAGTGCACACGGCAAGGGTTATGAGAGGCGACGGTTAGTGATGTGGCACCAAGTAGCACTACAATTTTGGTTAGTGCTTGCAGTTCTGTGCACAATGTTCAACAGGTTTTGAATGCCAATTCTGAGGTTTCTAATGTGTACAAAACACATATTTACAAAGCTAATGAAGTCTACTTTCCAATGAATCAAACGACACTTGATTGGAACTTTCTACACAAAGTTATGATAATTTCATTGGAAGCTGCATGAGCTGTCCGGAAAGACGCGCGAGACTTGCTAAACATAAAGAGTCCGAGTATTGCAATACAAATAAGGGTAAAATCCAACCACACCATGGCTTTCTATAGGTTAGGAAGGATTTCATTTTAGGTTCCAAACGGATTTGGAAGCCCCTTGAACAAGAAAACAAAACATATAAAGATTTGAAGCCGGTTCGGACTCGGTTCGAGACAGCTAGCAAGACCGATACTAAAATGACCATAACATTCACAAACGGAGTCCAATTTGCGCGTTCTTAGACTCATTGGAAAGATAATTCAAAGCCCCACAAAATAGATAAGGTGCCAGCCATGGAATCCTCATGTTCGCATCGCAAATTGAGAGAAAATCCAGTGGTAGTAGTTTAGATATTTCCTTTTTAGTTCGTATTGGAGTTTGTTTCTGCCTTAGGTTAAGTTGTTCGTGAGTTTTAGCTAAGGCCATGCATTGTGCACCAATATAAAGCCAGGGCCTTAGCCCCATTGTAACTTAGGCTATGAATTGAGAAATAGAAACTAGAAAATCACCATGGTTTGGTGGCCATTGCTAGCGTGTTCTTGAGATTTCCATCGAGGAATTGCTCTTGGTGTGTTGAATCCAATTGTTGTGTTGGATTCTACTCGCTAAAACTTCGGTTTCTCTACCCTTTGTTCACGTGCTATGGTGTGCGTGGGAGAAGGCTTATCTTGAAGGTGTATGTTGTTCTTGGGTTTGCAAGAACCTTAGAACAAAGAGGGCATCCAACAAAGCGTATCGTGAAAGATCTGGGCAAAAGCAACGTGGTTCAGATAGCTTGCTAGGTGGATCCGCATCATCTTGGTATCAGAGTGTGGTTGATCACGATACGAGGTTATTGAATTTTTCTTGATGGTAGGTTCTATGAAGAGTAAAGATGGCGAGGCGCAACATAATCATGCTGAGCCAATCGGGCAGGCGCCCCAATATGCGGCGTCTTTGCTGTCCGAGGTGCGACACAGGCTTGAAGCGAAACGTGACTACTTCTTAAGTTGTCACCAGAAGCTTGAAGTCAAGGTTGATGATTTGGGGGGCATGAATTGACGCGTTGACGGAGGCGATACGCAACCAGCCGCCACAATTTCAGCATGCTGAACGGGGACCACAATTTCAGCATGCTGAACAACGAACATGAGGAGATCTTTGATGGTGCATCGGGCTTTGCTCCACAACCGCGCTGTGCTCAAGACTACCGTAGTGCTGACCGTGGTAGGGACATGCGTGGCAGAGGTGGTGCCCATGGTGGAGGTATGCCTGATGGTGTGTTGGGTTTGCTCAGCGTGTTGCCGTGGATGATGGAATTGGGCGGATAAAAATTTTTATCCCATCATTTAATGGTAGAGCTGAACCGGAGGAGTACTTGAAGTGGGAGATGCGCGTCGAACAAATTTTTTATAGCCATCACTATACTGAGGATAAGAATATTCGGTTGGCGACAATTGAGTTCACCAGATGTGCTCTTGTTTGGTGGAATCAATTGTGTCATGTAGGAGCTCGTCCGGATACTTGGGTACAATTGAAGAATATTTTGAGGCAGCGTTTTGTTTCAACGCATTACACTAGGATCTTGTACAACTGGCTACAACAACTATGCCAAGGTAATTCTAGTGTTGATGAATATTATAAAGAGATGGAGATGTTGATGATCCGTACGGGAACAGAGGAGCATGATGAGGCTACTATGGCACATTTCTTTAATGGGTTGAATGAGGATGTGCAATATAGGGTGGAGATGGTCCATTACTACAACATCCAAGACTTAGTGCATCAAGCCGAACGTGCTAAACAATAATTAAAGCACAAACAAGCCAAGAGTGGACATGCCAACACTCAAATAAACCCATGGAGGCACCCATCACAGCAAGGCGATGATGTTGGTTCACACTCCAAGTTGGCGACATCAAGCTATTCAAATGGGGCTCTTTCAAAGGAGGCAAGCAACATAGATAAAGAAGCAACTAAAACTGATTCTAGTTTGCCTTCTAATGCTCGTGCTAGAGAAATTGAGTGTTTCAAGTGCAAGGTAAGAGGTCATATGATGCGTGATTGTCCAAATCAACGGAGAGTGCTTCTCACTAAATATGGCTATGCTTCAACAAGTTCTAGTAGTGATTCTGAAAGTGAAAAACCAACGATTCCAAGGAGGATGTTGTCTATTGTGATCCAGAATTGAATGGTGTTAATCTTTTGGTCCGAAAGGTGCAAAGTAAAGAAACTGAAATAAAAAGACAGTGGTGGAGTGTTTTCCAAGCGGAGTGCAAGATCAAAGATAAAGCATGCAAGTTGATCATAGATGGTGGAAGTTATACCAACGTGATTAGCAAAGATTTGGTGTACACTTTAGGGCTGTCCACATGGAGGAATCCTCAACCACATCATGTGGAGTGGCTACACAACTCTGGAAGGCTAAAGATAACTCACAAGGTGCGGGTTCCGTTTGTTGTAGGTGACTATGTTGATAAGGTGGATTGCGACATAATTCCAATGGATGCATGTGGGTTATTGTTGGGAAGACCAAGGCAATATGATCGTAATGCTACGCATGAGGGCCGGTCCAACACATACACTTTTGTACATGGGGGAAAGAAGCATGTGTTGAAACCAAAATTGGAGGGTGCTATTCATGTTGATGAACAAATTACAGCCAAGAAGAGGCAAGCTCCCAAATTACCCCAAAGCCGAGGACGGCTTTGCTTCAAGGAGGGGAGGATGATGTGGCACCAAGTAGCACTACAACTTTGGTTAGTGCTTGCAGTTCTGTGCATAATATTCAAGAAGCTTTGAATGCCAATTCTGAGGTTTCTAATACTGTCAAAACACATATTTGGAAATCTAATGAAGTCTACTTTCTAACAAATCAAACGATACTTGATTGGAGCTTCCTACACAAAGTTATGACAATTTCATTGGATACTGCACGAGCTGTTCGGAGAGACGCGCGAAATTTACCAAACATAAAGAGTCCGAGTATTGCAATGCAAGGGTAAAATCCGACCACACCATGGCTTTCTAAAGGTTGAGAAGGATTCCATTTTAGGTTCCAAATGGATTTTGAAGCCCCTTGAACAAGAAAACAAAACATATAAAGATTTGAAGCCGGTTCGGGCTTGGTTCGGGACAGCTAGCAAGACCGATACTAAAACGACCATAACTTTCACAAATGGAGTCCGATTTACACGTTCTTGGACTCGTTGGAAAGCTAATTCAAAGACTCACACAATATATAAGGTGCTAGCCATGGAATACTCATGGTCATGTCGCAAATAGAGAGAGAATCTAGTGGTAGCAGTTTAGATATTTCCTTTTTAGTTCGTATTGGAGTTTGTTTCTACCTTAGGTCAGGTTGTTTATGAGTTTTAGGTAAGGCCGTGCATTGTGCACTAATATAAGGCTAGGGCCTTAGCCTCATTGTAACTTAGACTATGAATTGAGAAATAGAAACCAGAAAATCACCATGGTTTGGTGGCCATTGTTGGCGTGTTGTTGAGATTTCCATCGAGGAATTGCTCTTGGTGTGTTGAATCTAATTGTGGTGTTGGATTCTACTCACTAAAACTTCAGTTTCTCTACCCTTTGTTCACGTGCTGTGGTGTGCGTGGGAGAAGGCTTATCTTGGAGGTGTATGCTGTTTTTGGGTTTGCAAGAATCTTAGAACAAGGAGGGCATCCAACAAGGTATATCGTGAAAGATCAGGACCAAAGTAACGTGGTTTAGCTAGCTTGCTAGGTGGATCCTCATCAGTTAGGGTTTCAATGGGTATGTTTCGGGATACCTCCCTCAGCCCCGCACCTCTCTTTATATAGGCTCCAATCGGATCCTTATCCGATACGAGTGATTGATGTCCATCACGCCAGATCCAATTAATAAAATGGGCGTACATCTGTAGTGCTCGGATATGTCCGGGTGCTAGTCCGCCCTGAAAGAAAAGCATGACAGGATCTCCGATTACTACATGTTGTGTCTTTTCAAGATCACCCAAGAATTGAGGATCGAGCCTTGCTTAGATGGTGAGGTTGCTAGTGTGTAGCTCATCCGCCTAGGTTTGAACCCAGGTCACCTCATTTTCCAGGGGTACTATTTATTTGAATAGTACTTTCCAGGTAATATTCATATGAATAGTGTCTCTTAGAATACACATGCACGTGGATGCTTTCAGTGGTCAAGGCACGTGTCCACGCTCCATGAGGCTTTAAGGTCTCCGCTTTATCTTAGCGTATGCATTGGATACACCCACGTGGATGTGTGAGTACATGTGTGGGGGTTTGTGTGTGTGTGAGTGAGTCCTTGTTATGCTCATGGTAAAAAAAAGGGGGCTTATTAGCTCCTAGATGTATGATGGAAAGTTTCCCATCATACGCGTTGGCGCAACATGTCTTGACAACACATGCAATAAAAAATTTCAACATATACAACATAATTACTTTGATCTCAAAAAATAGGGAGAGATGATCCAATTTATTGTCAAAATTAACTTGAAAATTATAGATCTCATTTGTATACATAGATATACTTAAAAACTAGCACGAAAGTTTGAAAAAACATTAATCAATGATGCTATAACCTTTGTAACATTTTGAAAGCACATATGTAATAACTTGGGAGGAAACTTGCAACAAAAATAACTTAGAGAACACATATTGCATCTAACAAATGCAACAAAAATCATATATTTATAGATTAAAAATCTCGATGTTGCAATTGTTATGTTGATTGTTGCATGCGTAAAATCAACATGTTGCAACTAAAAATACAACAACCAAGAAACAAGTCCACAACAAATCGAAACAGATCCAGCAACAGACGAAAGAAAGGGGCTACAACATGGTTGACAAAAAATCTCAATGTTGAACTGGTTATTGTTGATTGGTGTACACATGAAATCAAAATATTGCAACAAAAAATACAACACCGTGAAACAAATCCTGTAACAAAATGACCAGATCCGACTGCTTTACCTGTGGTGGCAGTAGATCTAGTTACCTCCAGCCATGTCGACGAGGATATTGGTAGCCTACAATGCTCACCTCATGGCGGAGCTGATGATGTCGAGCTCAAGGTGGTGGTGCCCGGCCTAGATCCAGCAAAACCAAAGGTCAGCAAGGTGCTGCCACTTCATCTTTTGTTGTTCCGCTATTTAGGCCTTGCTGTTGCAAGGAAATGCAAGTTCTAGTGGTGAAGATCTGATAGAGAGAGGGTGTGAAGACCAAATAGCGAGCAGAGCTATCTAGCCACCGCTAGATAGGTGAAGCAGTGCACTAGTTAAGCAAGGGAGTGAGATTAGCGAGAAGAGGCTATTGCTGGGGACGGATGGGTGTGTGAGGTTGGGAGGGGCCATCGATCAGCTAAGGGGGCTGTGAAAAAATGGTGGGCATCGGATCCTATTCACCTGCATCAGACGTCTAACTGCTACTCTGGTAGCAACTGGAAAAAAGATCACCCAAGCGTTTTCTTCATGAAGGAACCATCGCTGGCGAGTCCAGTCTAATCAATTCCTCTCCTATGCAAAGAGACGGGTCAATCACAGAGTAATGCAAATAGTAGATTGAAACACAGAGATAGAGGGAAAGAACTCCTGTTCTTTTCTTTATTGCTTTCTCTTTTCACGTGTACAAAATAGCCAGTAGGACTCCCTATATATAGTCTAGTGGTGAGGTGCCCACCATGGGGCTAAGGCTTCAAGCCCAGGCTTAGGTTTCCCAACACCCCCGAGGCACTCATCCGACATATTCATGCCCCATCAAAGCTCCACAAAACCCAGTGGAAAAACAATTGGAGAAAGAATACATGATACATATTATGTTGTGTTGCACAAATTGCCTCATTAAAAACCTTGGTCGAGAAACTTCAGGAAACCTCGTTAAGAGAAAAAGAGTACAATCCACCTAATTTTATTTAATCTACATGATTTATTCTTTGGGTACTCGATCTTCGTGATCAAGATTTAATAATAAGCTTGAGAAAAATCTCCCCCTGAATTCTACACTTCTCTAAGTCTCATCATTCTAATTCCTTGTACGCATCTTTCAAAACTAGATGTTGGGAGTGACTTAGTGAATAAATCTGCAATATTTTCACATGACTTAGCATACAGTACTTTAATTTCATCCATCTTTTAAGATTCATGAGCATAGAAGAACTTAGGGTTGATATGTCTTGTGAGATGACTCTTCACATAGCCCATTTGCACTTATGCAACATGAGCTACATTATCTTCATAGATAATTATGGGAGCTTACATGATATTCAACCCACATGACTGCTGGATGTGGTGAATCACTCGTCGGAGCCAAACACATTCTTGTGCGGCTTCGTACAGCACTATGATTTTCAAGTGATTCGTCGAAGTCGCTACAAGACTTTGCTTAGACAATTTCCATGAAATTGCAGTTACACTACACAAGAATACATAGCCTGTCTGTGAACTTGCGGTATGCGGGTCCGACAGGTATCCTGCAACCGCATAGTCAATTATATTCAAGTCTTGGTTCTTTCTATAGCATAACCCAAGATCCTTGCTTCCTTGGAGGTATCGAAAAATATCCTTTATTCCCTGCCAATGCCTTTTGGTGATTCTGTACTATACATTGCTAATACATTTATGACAAATGCAATGTCCGGTCTAATGCAATTTGCTAGATACATAAGTGCTCCTACTGCACTTAAGTATGGGAATTCCAGTCCCAGGACTTCCTCCCCCTCTTCCCTAGGTCGGTATGGATCCTTATTTTGCTATAAAGATCTCCTGATCATCGGTACTTTCAATGGGTATGTCTTCTCAAAGCCGAACATTTCTAACACCTTCTGGGCGTAGGCTAACTGATGTACTAATATTCCTTCAGGGGCATGCTTGAGCTGCAAGCCTAAGCAATATTTGGTTTTACCCAAATCTTTCATTTCAAATTCTGACTCCAAGTAAGAACTTGCTTTCTTTATATCTTCCATTGTCCCGATAATATTCAAATCATCTACATATACTGAGATTATACAAAATCTATTCTAGGATCATCGTATAAATATACAGGGACAATCTTCGTTGTTCGTATAGCCTTTCTTGCATAGAAAGTTGCTTAAGCGATTATACCACATCCTGCCTGATTGCTTAAGTCCAGACAATGACTTCCTGAGTTTCACACTGTACATATTTCTATTTTTTTCTATCTTGGTTTGGGATAGGAATACCTTCATATAAATTTTCGAATCCAAGTTTCCACAAAGGTATGCAGTTACCACATCCGTCAATTTCATTTCTAAGTTCAGGTTTACTGCCATTGAGATTAAGTATCTAAAGGTAATACCACTCATGACCAGAGAATAGGTTTCTTCATAATCAACTCCTAGACATTGAGAGAAACCTTATGCAACAAGCCTTGCTTTATATCTTACAACTTCATTTCTTTCGTTTCTCTTTCAAACAAATAATTCAGTTTCTATTGCCTTTTTCCAACCTTCTGTTGGACCGAAATGGCGACAGAGGGGCGGTGAATGTCGATCTTTAAAAATCGCCCCCAACAAGTATCCTCACTTAAGCTTCTTCTCCAATAGCTATGGGAGCTATGAAGATAGAAAATAAGCCCTCACTGGAAATCACAGAGACAAGGATAAACCAGATCCAGAAAGAAGCAATCAAGAAAAGTAATTTCAGCACAAATCTAACTGCAAGCGGTAGTACCGCTGGGACGAGCGGTAGTACCGCTGGGCGGTAGTACCGCTATGCCAAGCGGTAGTACCTCTTGCCAGAGACGTTCGGACCGTCCGAACATTTCATCGCTGCCGATCGGACTGGTCCAAACATGGGCGGTAATACCGCTGAGCCGAGCGGTAGTACCTCTCCAGGGGCGGTAGTACCGCACGAAGAATTTCAGCAAACAGGATTTTCAGAAATCTGAGAAATTCACAAGGATTCTTGGATTCTTGGCTTGGGAAGCTTTGAGGATACCTAGGGAACACTCCCAGAAGAATAAGCCAAGAGCCAAAAACAAGAATCCACTAGAAAATCAAAAGGATTTCAGATTCATGCCCAAAACCGAAAATATTCAGAGAGCTGCGCAAAAGCTCAAATTCTCATTTCATCTTTGATCATTTGGCTATGAAACTTTGAGGATAGGTTAGCAATAGCCTCTGGACCTCTCATGCCAGGTTTCATGCCATCTCGTGAAGGGAAACGAGATTTGATCAAAACCCTAGAAACTGAAAACTAAGAACAGAGGAGCTCAAGAATAAAAAACTAAAATCAAAAGTGGTTTACTCTTAGGATTGACTAGCCAAATGGCTTTTGAGCATATCCCATGTCATACCAACCCATTTTGGGCCTTCCCAGCAAGCAAGAACTTCAAAACACAAAAAGAGGAAAATCACCCAAAAGAGAAAACGAAGGAAGAACAGAGAGCACGGGAGAAAACTTCAGATTTCCATTCATTGAAGCAAAAGGATTACAGAGGAGTCCCGATACGCATGGACATTAGAACAAGAGGAATAATTACAAGACTCTCAATCCATCTCCTCACTCTCCCTCTCCATCCTCAAGATCACCAAGAGTTTCACATGCTTATTAGAAGGAACACACACAGAGAGAGGTCTCACACCGAGGACATCGAAGGAGACACAGAGGGAACACAACTCTGCCTCCACCAACAACTCTCAACCACTAAAGCCTAAAGCCAAAACAAACTCTAAAGCCTATTTTGACTAAAGGAAACCCTAAAATCCCTTCAAGTGTTCAAGTGGCATGCAGCCCCTCCAACCTATTTATAGCCCACGGCTAACGGGTCTCCACCCCGTTACGCCCGCTAAGTCCAACGGAGCCCGCTCCCGCTTGTGTAGCCTCGCGAAATTCCCGTTTCGCCCCTCCTACACCTTTCGGGAAGCTTTCGCGCTCCTTGTCTCGCACGCCTCGCAACCACCTTGAGTCCACGTCGTCTTCGACACATCCCGACTGTTCTGACCTCAACGCCACCTGCGCCTAGTCCGGTCCACCGTGTCTCGCCACGACTCCGCCCGATGTCCTGCAGCCACACAGACAAGAAAACACATCAAATAGCACCGCTCGATACATGAAAGCGTAAATAGCATCAGAACATCACACTTACCATGATGAAGTCCAAACCTGTCAAAATATCATAATATGCAACCTAAACCCTTTGACCAGGAATGACCAAGTCCGACCGAGTCTATTGCACCACGCAACGACATGGTCCGAACAGCCCAAACCAAACTCGACTAACCTACACCAATGTCAATTACTCATCATACACATGTGGTCACCTCCACATGGTTCATCATACACCAATGTCAATTACTCATCATACACATGTGGTCACCTCCACATGGTTCACCACCTTCCCAATCTAATATTTTCTTACATTCAACGAGCGATACAGACTCTGGATCAAGATCGATGATTGTGGCAATTTTCTTTGCAAAATAGATATTAATATTGGCTGTTGTCCTATTCATGGATTCTCCCGTGTGCATATAGTTTATAGCTATTTCATCATGAGTTGATTCTTCTTGTACTTCTACCTGCTCATCGCTCCTTCTAGTTGCGGCAACAAGTCCCTTTAGTTTTTCAGCTCCGATGTGTGTGCACACATCTATGCTGATTTCTCCCTCCATGGGAATGTTCAGATCCGATATGCCCTTTTTTGAAGGTATTATACTGGTGCTAGTTCTCAACTGGTTCCCCTTTTGGTTCTGGGGAACTTCAATAATTGGTTGTGTTATGTCCTTTTTATCCTTTTTCACCGGACATCCTCGGTTACTTAGGATTTGAGGGGCCGGAGTTCTCGTCCTTTTTTCTAAGGCCTCTGGACAGGATTAGGGATACTTTCAACTTTCTTTGGTATTTCAACCCTCTCCGGTGTATTGCATGTAGGCACATGCGACTTGGTCACGCTCTTTTAAATCACTAAAGTGGTTAGGCAGTTGGTTTACTAATACTTGCAAGTCAGTGATCTTCTAGACTTCTCTATTTGTTTCACTAGTGCATAGGTGATATGCATGGATTCCCATGGCTTGCCACATAATTTCCTAACATTTTTCATCAAGGGGTTGATATCATTCCCTAATGTTGGGAAACTATCCTCATCAAACATACAATCAGTGAAACAAGCAGTATGCAAATCTCCTATCATGGGGGTCTAAATACCTAATTATAGATGTTGTCTCATAACCAACATATATCCCAGTCTTTCGGAGAGGACCCATTGCAATACGCTGTGGAGAGGGATAGGTACATAAACCTTGCATCCAAACCTTCGGAGATGAGAAATTTTCGGTGCTGACCCTTGCACTAGTCGCATAGGTGAATGAATGTTATATGTCGATAATCTAAAATTGATGAGAGTTGCTACATGTAGGACTGCATGTCCCCAACTTGTAGTTGATAAATTACAATTATTCAAAAGTGGTCGAACAATAAATTTAATTCTCTTGATTAATACCTCTACTAGTCCATTCTGGGTGTGGACATGTGGTACAGAATGCTCAGCTGTAATTCCCATTGCTATGCAATAATCATCAAATGCTTTCGAAGTAAATTCTCCGGTGTTGTCCATTCTGATGGACTTTATGTGATGATCAGGGAAAATATTTCTGATGTGAATTATCTGTGAGATCAGCTTTGCGAATGCATGGTTTCTCGTAAACAATAAACATACGTGCGACCATTTCGAAGAAGCATCGATGAGCACCATGAAATATTTAAATGGCCCTGATAGTGGCTGTATGGGACCGCAATGTCTCCTTGGATGCGCTCTAGGAATGCAGGGACTTCATTCTTCATTTTCAGAGTAGAAAGTCTAGTAATTAATTTTCCGATGGCACATGTGGGGTACACAAAATATTCATGATTTGGGAAATTCTTTACATTTAATATTATGTCCCTATGAATTGTTAATTATATTTCTCATCATTCTAAGACCTGGGTGGCCTAATCAGTCATATCAGAGACAGAAGAGTTCTGAGCTTCTAAATATTATTTTCATGGTAGTATAGGCTGCAGGTGCCTTAATATTAGTGTAGTATAGCCCAGTTTGTAATGAAGGAAGTTTTTCTAATACCCTTTTTCATTTGCTTCATGCTTCGTAATGAGCAGATATTTCTTATCATACTCTTCTTCAGTCTCAACATGAAAACTGTTGGCGCGAATATTCTTGAAATTTAAGAGAGTTCTAGTCGATTTTAGGTACAATAAGGCTTCTTAGATGACCAAAGTTATGCACATTGGAAGTATAATTGTGGCTCTTCTTGAACCTATTATGCAAGCATCGTTACCGGCGATTGTTGTAAGACTGTCAGCATTATTACTAATTGACTGAAAGAATTTTGTCTCTCTCAAGGTGGTATTTGTTGTGCTCTGTCGGCTAAGCACACTTCCTCCATAGAGCGCCACACGTGTTCTTCGATCCACAGAGCAATTCGTGCTAATAACGTGTTGAGGAACCATCGGTTGCGACTTCAGTCCGATCGATTCCTCTCCTATGCAAAGAGACGGATCAATCACAGAGTAATGCAAATAGTAGATTGAAACACAGAAATAGAAGGGAAGAACACATATTTTTCTTTATTGCTCAACTATTTTTCTTTATTGCTTTCTCTTTTTATATGTATAAAATAGCTAATAAAACTCCCTCTATATAGTCTAATACTAAGATACTTATTATAGAGTAAGGCTTCAAACCCAGACAGATTTGCCAACACTTCATACTCCGGAGCACCCGCTCCGACTTGCCGCCTTCCTTCCTGTCGCGCTCCTCCCAGCAACCGGGGCGGCGAAGCCCTAGCGAGCGAAGCGACCGGAGCCAGCGGTGCTCGGCGGCGGAAGCCATGGCGGACGACGATTACAACGACATGGACATGGGGTTCGACTCTCTCTCGCTAATCCCAGCACGAACGATTCTTCCTTTTGTTCCTTGTTAATATTTGGGTCGATAGAAGTTTCTGCTAGGCGATTGATTTGGCGCTCCTCATGGGAGCACGGGGGGAGCTCGTTGATTCAATGGGAAGGTAGTCATTGTTGATTGGGTTTATAAAAGCTTACGGTGTTGATGTCGAATTCGTACCGGTTCTCATGTGTAAGAAGTGCATTTGCTAATTGGTGGTTGTGGCATATTTTGTCGTTGAGTCGAGTAACAACTCTTAAGAAGCAGTTTGTGAAATGCAAGGTTCTTCAGCGATATAAGGAGATGACTGCTGGTTTAGTTTCCCATCTTGTGTGGACATTTAAGTTTAAGGGCGTCCCTGAATTAAAAACTTCTTCAAAGTGACGGTTAGATCTTTTAGTTGCACGGGCTTCTTTGAAATTAAGAGGAGCTCTTGTTTCTAATTGGGATAAGAACGTGCGCTTGTGGTTTTCAGCTAAACCCCACCTGCATTTCTTGTGGTGGGTTGGTGGTTAAAAAGTAATGAATTAGTGGTTCAAGTCTATCTTCTCAGGATGTCACTGCCATTTTGTGACATTACGAGTGTAATTACACAAACCAAAAGATATGTTTATTATAATATCAGTAGAATTGGAATTTTTAGAGCTTTGATATTCACTTCATTTGGACGTAATATTGAGCAATATCCTTTTATGACTCTTCTGATTGCTCAAGTATCAATTATTACATGTCAGTGTGTGTTGCAAATAATGCACAGAAAATAGAGACAAGAGACACGAATTTTTTACGTGGAAAACCCTTGCGGGAAAAACCACGGACGCTCAAAGGCAAATTACTATAATATGGAGAGTTTACAATGGAGTGCTTGTTCTTCCTATGGGCTACCGGGGTACATATTTCTAGCGTGAGGGAAAAGAGTCCCACACGGAGAGGAAACCGAATCAAAGTCGGTTGCTACAGATTGACACCACGTCTGATACCATCTGTGCATGCACCTACCATGCCACGTCTGACATGTGGCGATGAATACGAATTCGGATCAACTTTAACAATCTCCACCTTGAGCTGAATTCCCTCCAATAGTCGTAGAATATGAGACTCATCCAATAAAATTATCATCCATACCTCGAACGCCGAAAGTCCAAAGGACTAATGAGAAATACCAACTAAGTCTGAGCATAGCTCAAACTTAGATGTAGGAACTGACTTTGTCAACATATCAGCTGGATTATCATGAGTACTTATCTTGCTGACTTTAATATCACCTTGAGCAATGACACCTCGAATGTAGTGATACCTAATATCAATGTGCTTTGTTCTCTCATGGAACATTTGATCTTTTGTAAGGCAAATAGCACTCTGACTATCACAAAATATTGTAGTGCAAGATGTACTTCCACAAAGCTCAGTGTATAAGCCTCTTAGCCAAATGGCTTCTTTGCAAGCTTCAGAAATAGCCATATACTCAGCTTCTGTAGTAGACAAGGCAACGGTAGCTTGTAAACTTGCTTTCCAGCTAACGGAACACCCTCCAATAGTGAACACATAACCAGTGAGAGATCTTCTTTTATCCAAATCTCCAGCAAAATCAGAATCCACATAACCAACAAGTCCATCTCTAGACTTCCCAAATTGTAAACAAGCATTAGATGTGCCCCGCAAATATCTGAAAATCCATTGAACTGCTTTCCAATGCTCTTTTCCAGGATTAGCCATATATCTACTAACCACACTTAATGATTGAGATAAATCGGGGCGAGAACATACCATGGCATACATAAGCAAACCAACTGCACTCGCATATAGAACTTTAGACATGTACTCAATTTCATCATTTAATTGTGGACATGACGCTAGAGAAAGTCTGAAATGTGCAGCTAAGGGAGTACTCACAGGTTTGGCCTTATGCATGTTGAAACGATGAAGAACTTTATCAATATATCCCTTTTGACTTAGATATAATTTGCCAAACTGTCTGTCTCTAATGATTTCTATACCAAGAATCTTCTTTGCTGCACCGAGATCTTTCATATCAAATTCACTATTTAATTGTGCCTTCAACTTTGAAATTTCAGCCTTGTCTTTTGCAGCAATCAACATATCATCAACATATAGGAGCAAATAAATAACTGAACTATTAACAGTCTTCAAGTAAACACAGTTATCATAATTAGATCTTTTAAAATTCTGAGATATCATAAAGGAGTCAAATCTCTTATACCATTGTCTAGGTGATTGCTTCAAACCATAAAGAGATTTCTTCAATTTGCAAACAAAATTCTCCTTTCCCGGAATAATGAAACCTTTCGGTTGCTCCATATAAATATCTTCTTCTAATTCCCCATGTAAGAATGCAGTTTTCACATCCATTTGTTCAAGCTCATAATTATGCATAGCCACAATACTGAGTAAAGTGCGAATAGAACTATGCTTCACAACAGGGGAAAAGACATCCGTAAAATCAATACCTGGAATTTGGCTGTATCCTTTTGCAACTAGCCTTACTTTGTACCTAACCTCTTCGGTTGGTGAAACTCCTTCTTTCTTCTTGAAGATCCATTTGCAGCAAATAGGCTTCTTCTCAATTGGCAACTTGACCAGCTCCCAAGTGCCGTTCTTGTCAAGAGATTCCATCTCATCATTCATGGCAGTCATCCATCTTTCTGAATCACTAGAAGAGATAGCCTTTGAATAAGATGAAGGTTCTGCAGTACCTTCAATTTCTTCTGCCACATTTAAACAATAAGCTGCAATATTAGCTTCTTCAATATATCTCTTGGGAGGCTGAATGTTCCTCCTCTGTCTATCAACTGCAATGGAACGATGTGTTGGTGGCTCAACAATAGGGGATTCTGAAATATTTTCCTTGTCGACTTCTGGTGTAGATCCTGAATCAATAACATGCTCCACCTGCACGCTTGATTGCTTCTCAACAGGAACATCAGTAGATGGTTTATCATGCAACATAATAGACTCATCAAAAGTAACACTTCTGCTAATGACCACCTTTCTAGTTTCAGGATTCCACAATTTATATCCTTTCACACCAGTTTTATGACCAAGGAAAATGCACTTAACTGCTCTAGGCTCTAATTTACCATTGTTAACATGAGCATAAGCAGGACAACCAAAGATTCTTAAATTTGAATAATCTGTTGAGAGCGGACCATACCTCAATTGGAGTCTTCTTATCAATAGCCAAATTTGGTGATCGATTAATCAAATAACAAGCAGTGGAAGCGGCTTCAGCCCAAAAACTCTTAGATAATCCAGAATTTGATAACATGCAACGTACCTTCTCCATGATGGTTCTGTTCATACGTTCGGCTACACCGTTTTGTTGAGGAGAGCCTGGAATGGTATAATGTCTCACAATACCTTCTGACTTGCATAAAGCTTCAAATTCTCCAGAACAGAACTCCAAACCATTGTCAGTACGCAGCTTCTTGACATGCTTACCAATTTGTCTTTCAATCATAATCTTCCACTCCTTGAATGTTTTGAATACATCTGATTTGTGCTTGACAAAATATGCCCAAACTTTTCTTGAGTAATCATCAATGATGGTCAACATGTAGCTTGCACCTCCAAGTGACGGAACGCGGGATTCTCCCCACAAATCAGAGTGAACATAATCCAATATACCTTTTGTAGAGTGAGTCGCAGTATTGAATTGCACTCTCTTTTGCTTGCCGAAGACACAATGTTCACAAAACTTCAACTTGTCGATGTTTTGACCATCAAGAAATCCTCTTTTGCATAATTCCATCATTCCAGCTTCACTCATATGCCCCAGGCGCATATGCCAAAGATTAGTAGCATCTGAATCAGATAATTTATTTGAGGCAACAGTAGCATTACCTGAAATTGTAGTGCCTTGTAGATGATATAAGTTGGCAGCTTTCATATCACCCTTCATCACAACAAGAGAACCTTTGGTGACTTTCAGAACTCCACCTCCACCTGAATACTTGTACCCTTTAGCATCAAGAGTACTCAACGAGATAAGATTTCTCTTCAAATTTGGAATGTGACGAACATCTGACAAAGTTCTGATGGTGCCATCAAACATCTTGATCTGGATAGAACCAATGCCTGCAACCTTGCATGGTGTATTATCACCCATTAACACTGATCCACTTGGCGTAGCTTCATAAGTAGCGAACCACTCACGGTTCGGGCTCATGTGGAATGTACAGGCTGAATCAAGAATCCATTCATCGTCGGCTTTGCAATTACCGGCGAAGGCAATGAGAACCTCTCCATCAGAAGCTTCTTTGGTGACAACGGTGGCTCTTGGTTCATTCTCTTGTTGATCCTTCTTGAAATTGTTATGTCTCTTTTCCTTGTTCTGCAATTTTCAGCACTCGGATATGTCATGACCATCTTTCTTGCAATACCTGCATGACTTTCTGTTCCTTGATTTAGATCTGTCTCTATATTTGCTTTTGCTTCTGCCTTTTGAATTGCCGTTTGAATCTTTCTCATATTGCCTGCCGCGGACAGACAAACCTTCTGCATGCGTACTTGAACTTTCATTGGGAACCATAAGCTTCATCTTTTCCTTAGCATACAGAGCTTCATAAACTTCACTGAGAGTGAGAGTATCTCGGCTATATAGAATAGTATCTCTAAAAGTAGAGTATGAATCAGGAGAGCATAGCAAAATAAGACCCAAATCTTCATCATCATATTTTACCTCCATAGCTTCGAGGTCTGCAACAACTTCCTTGAAAGCTGTCAGGTGGTTCAGCAACGAGGCACCCTCCGCCATCTTGTGGGAATAAAGCTTCTGCTTTCGATGCATCTTGCTGGTCAGATCCTTGGTCATGCAAATCTGCTCCAGCTTCAGCCATAATGCGGCGGCGGTTTTCTCCTTCATTACCTCCTGTAAAATATTATTTGATAGATGAAGATGAATTTGAGATAAGGTCTTACGATCTTTGTGTTGCTTCTCATCAGCGGACAATGTGGCTGGCATCTTGTCGATCCCCAGAAGTGCATCATCCAAATCAAATTGTGATAAAAACAGCTCGCATCTTGACCTGCCATAGAGAAAATCTCGTGTCGCGATCCAATAGCGGAAGATCATACTTCAGAGTCGCCATGCGGAAGAGAACCAAATTTTGCTGGTACGAAATTTGGGTATACCTAGCAAAAACCTCACAAAGCAAATCTCCTGGTACGATTTGGGGTATGCGTAGCAATTTCAGGCAATAAAAATCAATGCACAAAAAAAAATTGGCCGAAGCCCTCTGCTTGCCTTTTTTTTCTTTTGATTCACTGATCTTGATTTTCGTGCCCCTTTTTTTGCTTTGATTGCTTTTTCTCCTGATGGAACGCTGCTGTGATTCAACTTCTTCTGACGCGATGGATGCTGCTCTTGTTTGGTTTGCTGCGCGTGGCCGCCTTTTATTCCCTCGGATTAGAATCCAGATCGGAGACCGAAGACACAGGCTGCTTTTCTTGCTGCGACGTCTCCCGCATGAATTGGTGGCCGACTCGGGAACGATGTAACTTCGGAGACGGCGCCGATTGATGCGGCTCGGACTCGACGCCGGTGATTTTTCCGAACGAATCTCCCGAGCGAACACGCGAGACGCGCGGACGCCGGTTCGGCGTATTTTTTCGATCTCTTTACTCTTTAATCTTCTGTGCTCTAATCTCCTGAAGCTCTGATACCACTTGTTGCAAATAATGCACAGAAAATAGAGACAAGAGACACGAATTTTTTTACGTGGAAAACCCTTACGAGAAAAAACCACGGACGCTCAAAGGCAAATTACTATAATATGGAGAGTTTACAATGGAGTGCTTGTTCTTCCTATGGGCTACCGGGGTACATATTTCTAGCGTGAGGGAAAAGAGTCCCACACGGAGAGGAAACCGAATCTGAGTCGGTTGCTACAGATTGACACCACGTCTGATACCATCTGTGCATGTACCTACCATGCCACGTCTGACATGTGGCGATGAATACGAATTCAGATCAACTTTAACAGTGTGTACAGATTTGTTTCATTGGATATGAATTTTGGGATTACAATTCTTCATTTGCTATGCAGGTACGAGGAGGAGCCCCCAGAACCTGAGATCGAGGTGCAGGCCCATTGGTAGCTCATATACTGCTGTGATTAGTTAGAGGAAGAGGTTATACAATTGTTGTACTTCTGTTGAACAGGAAGGGGCTGAAGAAGAGCCTGAGAACAACAACGAGGATGCCCCTGATGATGTGATAGGTGCAGAGGCTGACGAAAAGGAACAGGAAAAGAAAGAGCACCCACGCAAAGCATCAAAATACATGACGAAGTATGAGCGTGCACGCATCCTGGGTACACGTGCGCTGCAGATAAGGTCTTTTCTGTCATATTGTGCTATTAATGAATTCTTTCAATTAAGTTATTGACCATTGCTCTTATTTTGTAGCATGAATGCTCCAGTTATGGTTGAGCTTGAGGGAGAAACTGATCCTCTTGAGGTAAAGTTCTAATTTTGGTTAAACTTTCAATCTGGACTTGTCCAGATAAATGATGGCCCTTTTATATTTGTTTTGATTGTTTCAGTTCAGCTTGTTATGCACTGATGCTATACTTTTCTTACTAGTAAAACCCCAATAATCTTTCACAATCAACGTTTACTTTCTAAATGGAGATTGACCTTCTGGGTATCATGTAATTAGCCACCATATTTTCTTATTTAGGAATCTACCTGGCTAACTACCAACTATTGAATTTCTGTTATGTTAGAAATATTTATGATCCAATAATGTACACATGTTTGATTGTTGAATAGCCCATAGTGTATATATACTTAGGATAGTTGGGTCAGCAATCGAACTAATACTGATGTAAATACAAAATTTTCATTTTTCTACTAGAATATTGGAATGTTTGCTAAGTATGCCATTTTTTTAATTTGAAATCTAAATATGCCAGTGAAAAGGAGAAGTATTTTATTTTTATCTGCAATTGTATGCATTAAGGCGTACACTGTACAATAGTGCCAGTATTATCTGCATGTTTCCTAGTTTCTTTTATCAAGATCCATATACGGCCTTTGCTCCTTACCTTGTAATTGTGTGATTTGCTTCTACAGCATATAACCAGACAAGAGAAAAGTTGTTTAGCATTCTGACTTGTCTACTGAACTTGAGTTACTTCTTGTATCTTTGTGTAGATAAGTAGTTAGGGTTCGTATCTATTCCATTTATTCTGTTCTGTGTTTTTTCAACTGTGTAAAGTATGAACAGTTTCTGCATTTTTTAAATTTCTTATATATTAGAATAAAGGTCATAAAGTCAATCTTGTTTATGTCTCTTGAATTAATGTTGCCCTTGATTTGATTTTAGTTTAGGAAAATGTTAAAATTTTGTAGATAAGTTTGATGGTCTCATAGTTGAGGTTGCTTTTATTGTACAATTGATCTGATGTATGGCTTCTGGATATACCTTCTCCTGTATGGTGTCCCTGGGACGTCATGCGTATTGGTTCCAGCACCTTCATTCTTCATTGTGTCAACATAGGTAAACATTGTATACTGGGGGTAGATACACCATTTAACACTCCTACATAGAAAGAGTGAACAAAATGTTTTCAAATTTTCCGGTGAAAATATTGCAGGGGGAAGGGCAGGTTTTCGATGCTCATGCCAAATCTAGTCTGTTTGATCTTGAAATTCTGTAGATTTACACATTAGTCCCTCCATGTCATGTAAATTTTTGAAAAAAATTTAGGACTCCTGTGACCAAGAACCATAAATGATAAATCTGCACTGGGGTATACCAAAAGCATGTCTTTGTTAACTTTTGACCTTTCTCTGAAACCACAGGTTAAAGTTTTGGTCTATTTCATCAAAATCAAAGTTGCCTAAATGGTTTTAGTTAATGCCAACAAAACTGAAATATTTTGGGTAGTAACCCTCCCACAAAAGTAAAACAAATGAAATTCCACCTCACTTATCAATGATTCATTATGAATACTTGATGGCTTCTTTATTTTACGTAGAAAATAATACCATCAGTTATAGTTTTTTATATTGCCTGCTCTGATGATCATTGTCTTTGTGCAACTTTAGATTGCCATGTAAGAGCTGAGAGAGCGCAAGATCCCCTTCACAATCAGAAGGTACCTACCCGACGGAAGGTGATATTTGAAGGAAAAGCCACGCACTTCTCCTGACTTTCTAACATTTACTCTAGCCTTATTGTTATTTACTTTCTGTTGAAACAGCTACGAGGACTGGGGAGTCGATGAGCTCATTGTGGAGGACTCCTGGAAGCGCCAGGTTGGTGGGGGCTAAGCCGCTAAGCCACTCGACATGAAGGGCTTTGTGCTGCAACTAGACTTCGCTCTTATAGTTAAAATGGTCTGTGCTACTTCATTATAAGCCGATGTTGTAGTGCTGAACTGATGTGATGATGTTATGTTAACACATGTTAAAATGGTCTTGCATTCTGGAACGGTAATCTGATTGCATGGTTGCATTGCATCAGCTTGCTCGGATCATTGCAGATATGCAGTTGCAGGTTTGCAGCTTACTTATGTGAATACCTTTTGGATTTAAACCTGTTATGAACCTTAGTTCATAACGGGTAAACACCACCAAGAAGATGGCCGTATGGCGTCGGCGTAGGGAGAGAGGAGAGACTATAGACTAGGAAGACTTTGTTATTACTCTGCTTGATTACAATAGCATGCGGTAGCCTCGGACTCCCCCTAACAGATCGAATCTAATTCCAATCCTATCTCTAATAATATAGAAACTCATATCATATCTCTAATTATATCTCTAACTCAAATAGAAACCAATCTCTAATTCTTAATAATAACCTGGCTGGGCCCAAGGCCCACGCCTATAACACTACACCCCTCCCGGCCAATGGAAGACCTTCGACGCCGATGTAGAGGACGAACGGTGGTAGGGTGCTGCAGCAGATGGAGACGGGCGGCCAAATCCACGCGGAACAAGGCTAAATGATGCCTGCAAAATAAATTATTTTTTTACCTTTTTTTTGAATTTTTTTAAATTTTTTTGGGTTTTTTTTTGGACAGACTTAAGTGATCGGTCGGTCGGTTTAGAAACCGACCTCAACCCACACACGCCTCAAGCCAAAACGGCGTCGGACAGGGGCGACGGCGGCGGCGAAAGCGGCGGCGCGAGCGGCGGCGACGGAGCGGCCAGCCGGGAGCGGCTGCGTGGCGGCTTCGGGCGGAGGCGGATCCGGCGGCGGCGCGGTTGCGATCTGCGCGAGGTGGTTCCGGTTGAGACGGCCCGCGATGGCGGCGGTGCGGAAGAGACAGCCGGCGACGGTGGCCACTCGGGCGGAGCCGGCCTGGGCGGGGGCGGATCTGGAGCGGTGTCCGTCGGGCCCAAGGCGGGCGACTGCGGCGGCCTCGACACAGACGGCGGCTTCGACACGGCGGAGGCGGAGACGGAGCGGCCGGCGGGAGAAGCGGCTCCGGCGGCGGCTCGGGCGGAGGCGGAGACGGAGCGGCCAGCAGCTCCGAGCGGTCCACGGCGGCGGCTCCGAGCGGTCCACGGCGGAGGACGTAGGCCCGACGGCGACGTCGACGTCTCGGCAGCAGAGCGAAGGCGGCGCGGAGAAGCCCATGTCGGGGACGTCCCGATCTGGAGCGGAGGTGGCTGGATCCGGACACGTCATGGCCGATGGCGGCCGGATCGCGCACAAAGGTGGTCGGTAGAACGACAGGGGGCTCCGGGCGGAACAGTGGCCTGGCGGCGATGACCAAAAGCGACGGCCGACGGAGCCGCAGCCCGGCGGCGACGACGAATCGGCACTGGGAGGCGTCGATCTGGCCAGGTCAGACGGCGGCTCGGGCGACGGCTTGGGCGACCATGACCCGGGCGACGGCGGATCTGGCGAGGTGGCCCATGCAGGTCGATGGTCGGCTTCGACGACTTCACCGAGCAGACGACTTCGACGGCTTTTGAGGACTTGGATTCGGACGTGAAGAGCGATGGGGCTGGGTCTGGGGTGATGGGGGTGGAGAAGATGCTGCAACGGTGGAAACCCCATGGCTTGGAGCTGATGCGGCCGGTGGGGCATAGCCGGCGGCTAAACTCCCCCTGGATTCAAGTGCTGCAATCCTGGCATTGGTTGCAATGCTCTGCCGCGTCAAATCTGCAATCTGGGACTTCATCTCGGCCTGCTGCTGCATGATCTCAGCCATCTGCTTCTGGATTGCTTTAAACACTGCTCTCACGGAATTGGCCTCCTCGCCGGAAACCATGGTAGCAGAAGTCGTGGGAAGGGATCAACTGCTCTGATACCAAGTTGTTATGAACCTTAGTTCATAACGGGTAAACACCACCAAGAAGATGGCCGGATGGCGTCGGCGTAGGGAGAGAGGAGAGACTATAGACTATGAAGACTTTGTTATTACTCTGCTTGATTACAATAGCATGCGGTAGCCTTCTTATATAGATGGACTCCCCCTAACAGATCGAATCTAATTCCAATCCTATCTCTAATAATATGGAAACTCATATCATATCTCTAATTATATCTCTAACTCAAATAGAAACTAATCTCTAATTCCTAATAATAACCCGGCTGGGACCCAAGGCAAATATGCATGAGCCTATAACAAAACCTCCCTTGGTGCTTGTTTTGTTGGTCTAATCTGGCACCGGACATGAGCAATATTTTTTCAGCAAGTGGGTGAGTCGCGCCTCGCTGATTTGTGAACTGATGGATGGCTCTTCAACTATGGGAAAAATTAGTGTAGGCCTTCTTGCTGATTTAATATTGTTGCATTCCAGCTCCATGTATACATTTACCTGCAATATCAGTCAGGCACCCACAGGCCAGTCTTGTTTTCTAGGGCAAACCTGTTGCATTGTTGAACGTTACTTGTAAATCTTCATGTGAGGAGTCTTGGGAATTTTTTTTCTCACAAAGTAGCAAGGAACAGATGATAAGTGTGCAGCTCAAACAGCAACACCTTGTTTCATTTATCTTCTCAAGGTTGATTACAAAATGCAGCATACATGTCCTTATGTAGGACTTATAAACCGACTTAAAAGTACTGACCGATCTATGCATGTTACGGTACATCTAGCAGTCAAATTGACTTTTACAACTGATGTCTTTCTTGTTATTTGTTAAGCTAATTAACAGGTAGAAGGCAGTGAAGCCTCCAGTACGTACACAACTCAAATATGCATTCTTGCCGATATTGTTTCCCTCGACTTCATGCATCTCATCAATAACCAAAAAAACATTTTTGATTTCCTGTTCTTGAGAAAATAAATAAGTCTAACAAACCCTCCCTTTAATTTATTTTCTTGATAAATATCTTTGCAACAATAATATCTTCTAACTGAAATTTTATTTACGATCATTTTATTGCACATCTTGTTTTGTTCTTCTCACCGAAAGAACATATATTCATCACTTTATAAATTCTCTTATCTGCAATTTCTTTACTTGCCTTTGATTTATTTATCGGCCTCTAATCGTTTTTCTTCTCAACCTTATGGATCTTGTCTTTACAAATTTTACCGAATCCTTTCACTTCATAATTTCTTTAACCGTTAAGAATCTGCTTGACACATAATTCTCTGCTGGGCTCCTAACACGTCTTGGAGCTAACACTGGCATAGTGAACTGCTCGCCATCACGTGGGCTAGAATTTGATCTCAATCTTGATTTATGTGCGTTTACTTGCAGCAACATCACGCATTTTCTTCTCAATTGCTACAACATGTGGTTGTTCTGACAAGATAACCATATTCGGTATACTGGAGTTATTGATAACCACGCTTCGTAAAGCTACTTGAGTTGGATAATTCATCTTCAACGAGAAATTTCTATTCTTATCCATATTCGTCTTGGCAACAAAGTGATTTCCATTTTTACAGACAATTATCTTGCAAGAGAAATCTTCAAAATGAACTGTGTACCCATGTTCTAGCAGTTGCCCAACACTTAGCAAATTCTACTTCAAATCACGTACTAACAAGATATCACTAAAAAACTTTTGACCGTCTTCCCATTTCAAAAAGCAATTTTACCCTTTTCTTTAGCTTGGGTTAAGCAACCATTGCTCATGCGTGTCTTCGCTTAATGTGACAAGTCCACATCTCAAAATATTTCTAGATTGGCTATCATATGATTTGTGCAACCACTGTCCACAATCCAAGTATATTTTTTCTTCTTCTTGCATAGTCTGGCAAGAATAAACACACTTTTCTATATTTTCCTTCTCTTTTGAGAAATTTATCCAACTATCATCTCGGGATCTACAAAACCTGCCAATGTGACCTTGCCTCTTGCATTTATTGCAATTCATCTTCTTCCAACACCTATCTGTTGTGTGATTGAATATTTTGCAAATATCACACCAAAAATTAGAACTAGTCGTAACATCATACCAAAAAATAGAATTAGCTGTACTTTTTTCTTTTATCTTGGATCAACTACTTGTGGATATCTTGCTTTCGATCACCACTTCTTTGATAATTCCCACTATTTCTTCAATTATGGGATTTAAAACTCAACTGTGACTAGAAGACGTTTTCAATCAATCTCCCTTCCATCTGTAGCTCTCTCTTCATAAGACTTTAATGAACTCATCACTTGTTGCACAGTAAGAGTCATCAAATCCTTTGACTCCTTATTTGCAGCAGCAATATACTCTAGCTTTTCTAAGTAAACTGATAAAAATTTTCTCAAAAATCTTTTGATCAGTAATCTCTTCTCTGTAGGTGCATATCTAATTCACCACCTCGATGACCCTCGAGAAGTAATCTTTTATTTTCTCAGACTCCTTCATTTGTAGATTTTGAAACTGTCTTCGCAAAATTTGTAGCTTTACAACTAAAACTTTTGTGGAACCTTAAAACTCCTCATTTAACTTGTCCCAAGCTTCTTTTGACTTTTTGGTGTCGATAATCGGCGGGAAAAAACCTTTCCACAACACCTTGTTGAAACAAAAATAGGGCATTGGTATCCATCATCTGGCTCTCTGCCATAGATTTCTTTTGCTCTGGTGTAAGAATGTCTTCATCGGCGTATTCTTTGTAGTCATTCTTCATAGTATTCCATAATCCTTGCGATAGTAGCAGCTTCCGTATCTTGATATTCCATATATCGTAATTCTCTCATGAGAATACAGGAATCATTGATAGTGACCATCCCAACTCATGAACTCAAAGCCATAGCCTTGGCTTCGAAAAACAACATAAACACGACGCACTACTACGCTACGCCCGATTTAAACCTGGGACTCTGATACCAGTTATTGGGAATTTTTCTCACAAAGAAGCAAGGAATAGACGTTAAGTATGCAGCTTAAACATCAACACCTTGTTTCATTTATCCTCTCAAGGTTGATTACAAAATGCAGCATACATGTCTTTATATAGGACTTACAAACCGACTTAAAGTACTAACCGATCTATACATGTTACGGTACATCTAGCAATCAAATTGACTTTTACAACTGATATCTTTCCTGTTATTTGTTAAGCTAGGCCCTGTTCTTTTGGGCTTCTTAAATCGGCTTTTGGCTTCTGCTACAGTACCTAACTTTCAAACGGAGTATTTTCTCAAGACGGGGTCTACAAGTTAAACGATCTACACGTTAAAAGCCCAACATCTGTACTAACCAAAATCGCAAGTGGGTATCTGTCTCTCCGTAATCTGTACCGTAAATAGCCAAAATTCAAAAAATTTAGCCAAAAACTATAAGCCGCAGCCAAAAGCCATAAGTAACGGCTAGAAGGCAGTGAAGCCTACAGTACACAAGACGCTCCATATGCATTCTTGCAGACATTGTTTCCAACGACCACATGCATCTCATCAATAACATTTTTTTTATTTCCTGTTCTCATGAAAATAAATTAAGCCCAACAAAGAGTTGATGTGATTTGCATGGATCAGGTTTAAAGCGATGCGAGGATCTCATTCAACAGCTATGTGAGGAGTTAGCGAGTTTGCACCCCAAATGATGGGTTTACACGGGAGATTTCCTGTTGGAACATTGATTCTGGGTGTGTCGATATCCGAACCAGACTAGCAAGGCCTGAAGCCTGAAGCAAGCAAGTCAGAACAGTATGTCTTGTATCTCTTCAAAAGAAGTATTGCTTGGTGAGAGTGAAGATCTGTTATAAGTTAATTCAGAGAAATCTAGGTTTGTATATACAACAATCACTTCTCCTTTTCTCAGAGCAGTACTGCAGTATAAACTTCTTTACTCACCGATTTGTTGTTGTGCTCTGGCGCATCACATCGCATCGCATGCGTTGTACTATTCGTGTATCACATTTTCTTTTTCTTTTCCTTTTTTGTTTACAAATGACAAGAGATGGCAGCCACGCCCATACAATACAAGCCCTGCGGCTCAGTTCATTCCTCAGTATCAGATTCCAATGGGCAGGAGCCGTCATCCACAGTTGCCAGTGGGTCGAACAAGTGCGAGTTTGGGTCCATGCATCCGGTTACAATGTCCAGCTTGCAGCGATCTCCCTGCCATCCAAATATTCAGAACTGATGTTGGTTTCCCTTCTCCTTTTATATCAGAACTGATGTTGGACAGTTGGTAAACCATGATACATAGCAGCAGCACTATATAGCAGAGGTAGTTTCTATATAGTGTTTGAGTTATGACGTTATGTTACAGTGTTACATCATTACTGTGAAATTAGAAGTTACATCATTACTGTGAAATTAGGGAGCTAGATTAATTTACCCCCTCCTCGTAGAAGCTGCCGATGTCACAGCTTGTGATGACGATGTTTTCATCCGGGAAGATGGCTCTGTCGCAGGCGCCATCTCTGTTCAGCTCGTCTGCCAGCCCCTGCATCATCATCACCACCAAAATTCTCACTCTCGCTGTTTATGGCCACAAAAGCACTATTAAACTGCTGATTAAATCTTATGATCTCGACACGTAATTGAGCGTAAAGCTGCAAATCGACATTGGACACAAAAATTTAAACGGGTTTTAGAGGGGGAAAAACATACAAACTTGGAGCAAAATTTTACCTCAGTGAAGAAGCTCAAGGGCTTGTCCAGCCAGGGTTTGGGGACCCTGAACTTGAGGCTGTACGGCCCATCCCATTCCACTCCATTTGTGAATGAGAAAATCAGGGTCATAGCTGCAAAAACAATAAGCACAGACCATGCATTTAGCAAATGCCCACTTTAATCTGTCCTCGCGATAGAATTAGAATAACAACCTGCTACATTGAAATATTGTCAGTTAATTACTTAAAATTGAAAACGGATTGGTGACTGACCATGCTGCGGCACAAGTATCCTGATGGTGTATATGGGGGGATCAGCCTTTCCCCTTGCCTGTAGCGTCATCTGCCTTGGCTCACCACCGCACATGATTGGCTGGTTAAACCCCCCTGCAAAGTAAGCCTCACCGATTAGCTAGCTAGGAAGATTCAAACAAAGAACAAATTGCACTCTTTATTTGTCCGATTAGCTAGCCAGGAAGATTCGAACAAAGAACAAATTGCACTCTTTATTTTTTCTAGCAATTCAAGACAGGTAATTGGGAGTGTTTAGTTACCGTTGAACGCGATACCGAACTCGTCGTTCGGGGTCATCTTGGCGGCCGCCGGGTTGTAGAAAAGGGTCAGGCCCTCTCCCTGACAGAGCAATGTTCACCAAATGAACACATTGCGGGGATGGTTGGAACAAAAATAAATTTTTGGGTTAGATATATCTACAGGACAGTTCCTTTTCTTCGTATCAGATGCTGGCTCAATCAGAACACAACATACACACGCAAAAGCTAAAATAGACAAATAGTGGAGAAACAGAGCCTAGGGGGGAGCAAATCAAGGAAAAGCTAGGGATGAAGCACAAGAACTGAGCCTGCGCTCGATATGGTGCAAGAAACATACACCTGTGTTAGGAAATCCACATATAACACGAAGCCGCATATTTATCTACTTTCTTTCGATGAATATACATGTCTACTTAATCAGTAGGGGTTAATTTTGCATCCATGGATATCATCGACTTACCGGGGACGGAGGAAGGCCGTTCGTGGTCTTCCAGTAGACCGGCGCCTTTCCCAGCTCGAACTCCGCCCACGTCGGAAGCGAGCACCTGAAACGATTAACGGTTTTATCAACTAAAAAGCCAAGCATCACATACGTAGCATGTGCCAGGAAATGGGAATCCATCTCGTTACTCCTTGGTCTGCGGCACGGAGGCCGTAGTCGCCGTGGCAGAGGCGGCCGCGGCGGTGCGGACTTTGGCCGAGAAGCTCCGGCAGGTGATGACCGTGGCACGTGCCGGCCGGCGGTGGTTGCGACCGCGGTGGTGGAAGGCGGTGGCGCCGCTGCTGCTCAGGCGGCTGCAGGAAGAGAGCGTGGCCATCGCCGTGCCCTATGATGGTATACTACCGGTATATCTATCTATCTATAGATCGATTTCCTCTACCTAGTTTAATTGCTTTCTTGTTGCAGGTATGGTTGAAATCTCCTAAAAGATCAGGTTCTTGCGCTCGAGTGTGTCGTGTGTAGGTGATGCATATATAAGCATGGATGGGTGGGAGTGCGCGTGTGGTGAGGAGGCGGCAACGGCAGGGTGGATTGGATGATGCTACTGGTGAGAATAATCGAGCATTTGGGTTGGCCTGCTTGATTTTTGTAGCTAAAGGACAAAACAAAGCTCAAAGAGGCGCTTTAGCTTGCGCCATGGGGGAAAAAAATCTTCTCCGTGTCGTCAAAAAGATCTTTCCCCCCGCTCCCTCCCTCTCATTGGAGTTTTGCTTCTTGCTTATTTGTTTTGTGCAGCTTGTTGCTCTTGCGCAATTCTAAAATAAGAATTGAGTAGTTTTTTGTGTTTCAACTTCTATTGATCTGATTCCTCCAAAAAAATATAACATCCGGGCATTGGTTTGCTGACTCGTCTACGCTGGTGTAGTGGTGTTTACATTACATACCTATGAGTAGGGCCTTTTTATATTGTTTTTGGAAACCCATAAGAACACCCAGCTTTCTCACTCATCTCGCTCCCATCTCACTCCAAGAATAAGGTAGAGAATCACGGGTGTAACACATACCCTACTCCTTTCGCTTTCATCTCTTGCACGCATATCTCCCTCACTTTCACTACCGCCCACTCCCTTCTTCTAAAAGCCACTTTTTTCAGCCACTGCAATACAGTTTTAGCTAAAAATCATCAACCGCAGACAATATGAGCAAGCCCCTACACTCTTACACCTCCCCTCCAAACACACAGTACAACCATATAAAAACCAAGCAGACTTGCCTTTGGTTATGCTACAATAAACATTTCGATATGTAAAAAGATTTGTTAATATTTCCTACTTTCTACATTTTTATGTCTTTCACTTCATACTTGTAGGATGGTGAGAAAAGTACATACAAATATACGGATAATGATATTGTCCAAGTGTGCAATCCATAGTACGCCTCAGTCCACACTGTTGCTCTCTACTGCACATCTGGATTTCTCCTTGCTTCCTCCTCCTCCCTTTCTTTCTCCCACCTCCCTCCCTCCCTCCTTATATAGTGAGTCAAAGATCCGCTGACCCACCACCAGTAGCGGAGATCTCCACCGGAGATGAGTCCTTCTCCCTACCAGTTTCTCTCTCCCTCTTGTTCCCAAAGCCTCCTCCCTCCCTATCCTTCCTCAACTCTACGTACTCCTCCCTCCCTCCTCCTCCAATGAAAAGTCAGAGCTCCCGCCAAGCCACTGAGGTGCTACATCCAAAAGTGTCGCTGATGCCGGGTGCTGCCTCCACAAGTGTCACCACTTTTGGGCATGGCATCACCATTCCACGGAAAATTTATGTTTTTGCCACCCTTATGAGGTGAGGGGCAACAGATTTGCCACCCTGGCCCATTATCAGTGACTCAGGCGGTCCCACATGTAAGTGACAGAGGTAATTGGCCAATCTTAAGAGTGGCAAAAACATGAATCTCCCCCATTCCACAGCCCACCACTGCTAGATCCGGGACTACCAGTGATGAGGTGCCAAATTTGGCCAAACATCACCTCCTTCTTCATGATGATATGAAGTGTTGCAACAAGTAGCCGTAGCAAGCCTTTCCCATGTTGCACCACCTATTCTAAAATGTTGTAGTTGTTTCAACGAGTGTTCATTTATTGCAACACTTTCTTTTATTATGTTGGGGGTAGTTTCCTTGTATTGTTGCACAAATAATTCCCATGTGTTGCAATTTTTTTGGGTTGTGTTTTATGTTTGTTGCAACTTCTTATTTTTGTTTAGGGTAGTTATCTTGTAGAGAAAATCTACTATTTGCCATTGAAAAACTCCATCTTCTACAATTCACCATCGAATAAGTGTGTCTATTCTATGCTATCAGGTTCCAAATTTCTTCTACAACATGCCATCGCCGTTACACACCCTCCGTTAGAACCTGAGAAAAGATTGTTTTACTATCAGATGTCACATTTCTCTCCATGACACTATTCCATTATCTGCCATCATTGAAGTTCTATTATTCGCCACCCAAGCTATGCATATCAGCATATAAGAGTATGAACAACATGTATAACTGTAACAACGAGATTTTTTTTTTGCATGTGGGCCGAGATATGTGCAACAAGTATATGGCATACAACTTGACAACATTATTAATCCATAATTTGACATGAGAGGATATGAACCATTATAGGCGATACAAGTGCATAATTTGACACTACAAGTCCATAATCATTCACATTACAAGTAAATTCCACATGACAATGAAGTCTACATTAGTAACAAAATAAGAGATTACAAGTCCACATTAATAAGATTTTTCTTAGCACTGTCAAAGTAGTGCAAGGATGCATTTTCATCTACATCCCAAGTGTACTTGTCAGACAAATCATCCAGAAAATCCTTTTAGTTGTCTATGTCTGAAATCTGAATCAACCAGCCAGCCAGTTGAATGAAAACCCCCAGAGAATTCCTACACTATTCTTGCGAGTGTATCTGACCTTAAGCAAATAGGTTGAAGATGAGTCCATCTTGTGAACGCACACATCGCCGATGTGGAGGTAAAGAAATACTACCAAATCGCAAAGGACTAAAATACCACAATGGAAAATGAAGCAATCAACCAATAGATCAAGAAATATACCGATCGGGCACCCAAGATGTGTCCACCCTCATTGGTTGTGCGGTGGAAGCAAGGACGCTAGTGGGGGTGGTGCCTAGGAGGGCCATGTCATCCTCACCGTCGATGTTGTTGCACCATCCTTCGTGAGCAGCCCTGTCCCCAAGCAGTAGCCACCTAGGGGAGCTATGCCAGGGGAACTGTGCCGCTGTGGGGAGCCATGCCGCCACTGCTGCAAAAAAGGTCATCACAAACGGTTCAAAAACATCATCACAGATGATTCATCAGCCGTCTGAGTTTATGGGTTAGTAATGATACGAGGTCATCACATATGGCTTTAGAACCGTCTATGATGCAGACTATCACAAACGGTTTTAACTACAATCCGTCTATGATATATAAATATCGCAAGCAATTTGTAGTTGGAACCGTCTATGATAAACCATATATCACAGATGGTTTCTACTAAAAACTATATGTGATAGTCATATATCATAGATGGTTACAAGTTAATAACCGTCTGTGATATTCTTTTCTATTCCTAAATCTATTTATGTTTATTAGATAGCCTTAGGAAATGCTAACCATACCCTTTGAAACAAGTAGATCAACATAGTGTGTGTGTGTATACACTATGCTGATCATGGAGTCTGAGCACCATGGTGCCCCTGTTATTTATACTATATATATATCCAATTCACATTCATTCATTTTAGAAACAAGAATATCTATTTCACAAATCAATTAACAGAAATGAAATAAATTATCCATCTATGAACAAATATACACATGAACAATTAAGCTCAATCTTATCCTAATGAAATTCATTCTACATTATAGAACTCCCCGTCTTCTTTTATGACTTTAGGCATCAAGAAGTACACACATTGTTCTCAAATATGTTTGAGGCCGGCTTGTTCTAACAGAGTTGTAGCGATGGATGGAACCTATCGGTAGGAAGATCAATGTCGTGTATACATATATAAATTGATAAATAATTATTGCAAGATTGGCAAACTTCATGATTGTTCTTTGTGAAACCAATGAGTAGTTGCATGCTGTGGCAAACATAGAATCCACAGATGTTGTTGCTCGACGGCTGCTGTTAGCACTACAAAAATAGAATTTGTTAGTTCGAGAGGTATTATTACGAAGTGTTATATAGGATTAATGTGTACTAGTGAATACCGAAAAATCTGGAACATGTCGCAAAGCGTCGATCCCTCCCTTGGATTTTTGTACCTTTGGAATGTACGTGGTGAACGACCTATGTGATTCCAAAAAGTTAGCCTTAATCATTAGGAAGGAATGAATGAGTTGAGAAGAACCCATCGTAAGTCTTTCCTGGGCTCAGGTTATGGCTTAGCCTACTTGGCCTTGCTCACAACAATTAACTTCATCTTTGGGGGGGGGGGGGGAACTAGCCCTAAACGAAGACATTTTTTCCGATGTTTCACTATTTCTTTCTCAGTACTATATTAAACATTATAGGTGTAATAACTGTAATAAAAGGCACATGCAGAAAATTTAGAGGCAATAGTTTTTATTGAGATTTGATAAGGGTATCTCTAACGGTGTGATGTCAACTTAGTTTTATCACGTTGAATTTTGGGTGAGGCGAAGAAAATGTTAACTCAAGAGGCAACTAAGGCCCTATTCGTATTAGCTTATAAAAATCGTTTTTCTATAATATTTAACTTTTAAACAGAGTGTCTTTTCAAGACGAGGTCTACTAGTTGATTATAGTAGATACTATAGTAACTTTATTTATATCGGCTAAAATCGTACGTTGGCGTCTCTTTCTACAAATTTCCCTACAAGTTGTGAGCCAAAGCTGGGCCTCTTCTTTTCAATTTCTAAAATCTGTTTTTGAGGTTTTCAACAGTAATTAGCTTTCAAACGGAATATCTTTTCAAGGTAGGATCTACAAGGTTGATTGCAATATATACTATAGTGACTTTATTTATATCGACTAAAAACGTATACAAGTTTTTGTTATTAGTAGTCTCTCTTATAAATAACTCAAAAGCTATAACCCTAAGCAAAAAAAGGGAGAAAACACCCCCCAAGCTGTCTCACATAAACGATATTGTTAGAAGAACTGACACAATATGGAGTTTGTGGTCTATTGTTTAATAATGTATGAATCAGCTAATATCCCTCCTATTGGACCCGTTGTCTCTAACAATGATGGAAGATGACGCAGAGGGGTGGTTCATGGAGATGGTTGGGTTGATTTTGGCTTACTGCTTATGATTTTTATTTTATGCTATAGTAATTAGTTTTTAAATAGTGTATCTTTTTAAGATAGGTTTTACAAGTTAGTTATAATAGACATTGTACCAATTGTGTCTATATCAGCCAAACTCGCACGCGAGTGTCTCTTTCCGTACTCTCTATCGTAAATAATCAGAATTTAAAATTTAAACTAAAAGTTATAAACCATAGCTCAAAAGAACCCACCTGACAATTGGAGATGCACTGCGAAAATTATGTATGTATGTATGTATGTATGTATGTATGTATGTATGTAGTATGTATGTGTGTGTGTATGTGGGAGCATATCAAGTGCTAATGCCCATTTGAGTGCTAACATGTTAATGCGAACATTGGCTATCCGATCTAGAGTGAACATTCAAGATTCATGCGGGTGGAAGGTCGCTCCTCACTTATGCATTTTGCGTTTACACCCATGCCTGGTTGATTGCAGTCGCAATAATGTCCTTCTATCATTCACTTCTTCCTTGTCGAAGGCATCGCCGTGGGAGAGCTCCCTCCGACCCGCTGGCCTCCTGGCCACCGGCGGTGCCCTCCTTCCTCCTCCCGGTCACTCACCTCCATATCCTTGCATCTGTCCATGGAGCCACCCTCCCCGGCCTCCTATGTCGCCCTCCCAGTCCTCCCTAGGTGCCGCCCCACCGCCGCTGTCGGCCTCTCTCTACCATCGACGGCGCCCACTCGCCTCCTTCCATGCCCTACAGCCTCCCTCGGCGGCACCCCTGGCCTCCCCCGGCTCCCTCTACAGCTTCTTGGTCGAAGCCGCCGTGGTTGGGGAGGCACCAGCCGCCAGAGGGGAGGGGGAGGCACTAGGGGAGGCCGGAGGGGGAAACTCCAGGGGAGACCAAGGGGCGATGCTAGGGGAGGCCGGGGGAGCAATGGGTGGTGTCGAGGGAGGCCAGATGGGGCGGCGTTGGGGGAAGCACTAAGGAGGCGGGGGGCGACGTTGGGGGAGGCCGGAGGGGGTGGCGCCGAGGGAGGCTGGAGGGGGCGGCGCTGGGGAGGGAGCCGAGGGGTAGGCGCTGGGGGAGGAGCTTGTCGGGGGAGGAGCTTGAGGAGGGGCGGCGCCCGGGGGGAGGGGAGGAGCAAACTTTGTAAGTTGTGACTCAAGGCAAAGGAGCGGCGGGGGGTTTCTTGCAAATAAGCATAAGTCATCTGGTGGTTTCCATCCGCCTGGATCGTGCCTATCCAGCTAGGATCCGACGATCCTGGGCGTTTGTTAGCATGTTAGCACCCAAATGGGCATTAGCACTAGATATGCTCCATACACACACGCACGCACACACACGGTTGTGCTAATCAGCGCGTGGGCGCACACTACGTGCTAGTTGCTGGCTGCGCGCATGAGCATTCTTGCGCATTCATGTTTTGATGATAAATTTATGTGTATGAAATAGTAACTTTGCCATCTGTAAGTCAATCGATGATAACTTCATGTTTAGAAGATAGTGACTTGTTGTATTATCGATGATAATTTTATGTTCAGAGATAGTAACTTGATGTATTATCGATGATAACTTAATTTTCAGTAGATAGTAACTTAACTTACATGTATGTATGTGGCAGGAGAGAGAAGAGAATAAATGAACTTGACTTGTGATTTTTTATCTTGTTTAAAAACTAAAAAATACAATAACTTTTTCACCAAGAGTCCGATTTGTGATCCGTTTGAACCATTGTGTTCGAAATTACGAGCTTAACAAAATAAGATCTATGTTAAATATGTGTTAATGTTGTGAAATTCGTGTCATATAAAGTTAGTATTATGCATGAGTAAAGTCACTGTCAAATACATGTAGAGTTATTGTCAGTTTTATAGTGTTACAACGGATAGTAATTCTATATATGTTTGACAGTAGCTTCACTCACATATGGTAGTAACTCTCCGTACGAGTTATTTGCTATTGACACTATTGACATGCATGTTTTTCTTCCCTCTCAATGCATGCATGTTGGCAATAACTTCATTCACACACGGCAGTAACTTCGTAAATTACGGATGATAGCTATAAGTAATTTCATGAATTACAAATAATAATTTGATATACATACGATAGTAACTTTACCATAATTAACAAACGTTACTAACTGTCCAAAGGGTGAGATGGTGGAACGATTGGTTGATTGGATCAGTCAGAGATACATGCTTATTCTATGAGCTTGTTCTTTACCTCAAAAGCTGGCGGCTTTTGGCTTTTGCTACAATACTTAACTTTCAAACGGAGTATTTTCTCAAAACAGGGTCTACAAGTTAAATAATTTACACGTTAAAAGACCAACATCTGTACCAACCAAAATCGCAAGTGAGTATCTGTCTCTCCGTAATCTATACCGTAAATAGTCAAAATTCAAAAATTTTAGCAAAAAATTATAAGCCGTAGCCGAAAATAACATGCCCTATATGTACCCACTCATTAGGGCATCTGTAGTGTATGAAAATAAAGGGTCTTAAGCCACCTTAAGGTCAACCTTATACATTACAGGGGTGACCTTAAGCAGGCTATAAGCAAAAAAGATTTAAGGCTGGTCCTCAAGCTAAAGACCTGGCCACAAGCATTAAAATACAAATTTTCTTTATCTGCCAAGTGGGACCGCCTTAAGGCCTTTCGAGTTATATACACTATGAAGTCAGCTTTAAGATTTAGATGAGACCCACCTTAAGATTCTTTGAGTTATATACAGTACAGATGCCCTTAGTGATTATATATATAAGAACCCAAGAGGAGGTCAACGCACACTGTACATTGTTTGAACTTTTGGAGCAGTGAGAAATCGGGAACCCATTTGCTTTTGCACTGCACTGCATAAGCAAGCACTGGCGCAGCCTGACAAGTCAGACATGGGAATAATTTTGGTGGTGATCCACAAAAACGCATTTCTTACTCTCTCTTTCCCTGCCCCGCGGGCCCTCCAATCTGTGGGCCGCGCGGCAGTGTCTAAACAGATACACCGCGCAGGTATGCTGCATCTTTCCCGTTTCTTGCCTCCCCGTAACGGGATCTCTGGTTTTACCTTGCACGTGACGGTGCCGTCGAATCAACCGGACCCAATCCACACACCGCACCCACCGTCCGGTGGGCCCGATCGACCAGCGCCACTCCGCTCGTCGGCCCACCTCCCCCTGCCGGGCGCGGCTGCCCCACGCGACAAGACAGAAACAGCGCCCGCACCCGCCCCCACCGCGCTCTGACCCCCTCCGCCTCCGGCGACCCCGATCCCCGGCCGGCGAAATGGCGGCGTGGTGTCCCGCCGAGTTCACCAAGCCGGTCTTCGTCGGGATCTACGGCGCCGTCCTCGGCGGCTTCGCCGTCTCCGCCCTCTTCTTCCTCCTCTCCTCCTTCTCCTCCCTCGCCGTGCCCCCGCTTCCCCTCCCCGCTGCCACCGCCAACCTCTCCGCCGCAGCCACCCCGGCCCGGCCGGAGACCATGTACAACCGCCCCATCTGGAAGCCTCCGCCCCGGGGGTCGCGGATGCCGCCGCCGCGTGCGTTCTGCCTCACCCGCGACACGGTGCGCGCCCGCGCCCGCGGCGGCGTCATCGTTGTCACCTTCGGCAACCACGCATTCCTCGACTTCATCCTCACCTGGACGCGCCACCTCACCGATCTCGGCGTCGACAACCTCCTCGTCGGGGCCATGGACAACAGGCTGCTCCGGGAGCTCTACCTCAGGGGCGTCCCCGTCTTCGACATGGGCAGCAGGATGGCCACGGAGGACGCCGGCTGGGGCTCGCCCACCTTCCACAAGATGGGCAGGGAGAAGGTGCTGCTCATCAACGCGCTCCTGCCATTCGGGTACGAGCTGCTCATGTGCGACACGGACATGGTGTGGCTCAAGAACCCGTTGCCTTACCTCGCCCGCTACCCCGACGCGGATCTCCTCACCTCGAGCGACCAGGTCATACCCACAGTCACCGACGACAGCCTGGAAAACTGGAGGGAAGGTAATTACTTACCCACACATTGCAAATTTGCAATATTGCATTTCATTCAACACTGAGTGTTGAGGAGAAATGGTGTCATGCATTATGTCTGTAATTCTCCATCTGCACCTGACTATAACAATCATGCCAAAGAGGTTTTATCTCACCATTTTTACTTTTTACTTTATCAGAACTGAACATTGCCGAGAAGAGTTTCCTTGCCCTTTTTAGACTGTCAAATATTGTAAAATCATAGTGCAATGTGAGCATCATGCCAAAGGTGTTGTATATATCATTTCTCTTGTTACTCCTCGGTCTTGAAAGTCTGTAATGTACGTTAGTTCAACTACAAAAAAAAACTAATCTTTCAGCATTTACAATGCAAACAGTCGATGAAACAAGATTTTGTTGGTGGAAGAAAGACATAACTCACGTAGCTAGCTTATATAAACCTTGGAGGAAACTTTTACATACTCTACTGAGATAGTTCATGAAATTCCATTGCTTAAGAGTATGTACCTGCCTGCCAATGTATATCAACAAATACTCAGAGAACTAGAACAAGAAGTGCGATATTACTCTTGTTACAGAATTTCTCCAATGTTTACAGAAATATGCAGTGGTTTTCAGTAGCAAGTTTTCCATTTACCCATATAATCAGATTTTTTTTTTGTTTGGCACCAATTACCATCAGTGACCGTTTGACAAGAGGGAACCAGATCCTTGAGTTCTGAATACAACACTTTTCTCTTTCTCTGTTTTCTTATCCACAGTTACTGGCGCATACAATATTGGTGTTTTCCATTGGCGACCCACTGAACCTGCAAAAAGGCTGGCAAAAGATTGGAAAGACCTAGTCTTATCTGACGATAAGTTGTGGGACCAGACTGCTTTTAATGATCTTGTACACAAAAGTTTTGGACAGGCAGTTGAAGGAGAAGATGAACTGGTATATTCTTATGATGGAAAACTGAAGCTTGGAGTCCTACCAGCAAGTATATTCTGCAGCGGCCATACATACTTTGTGCAGGTAGGAGCATTTTTTTTTGGTTTGTTTGAGGTTGATAATTAAGAATCTTGCATGTTGTTGTTTGGGACAAAAGGCTTTGTTGTTGTTTTTGAGGTTGATAATTAAGAATCTTGCATGTCAAAATATTTTTGTTTTAGTTCGCATTTGTATTGTGTTGTTTTTTGTTCTTTAGATGTGTTGTTCTCACTCTTTTGTTCCACCATTTTGTACTTATTGTTCATAGTGTGCTATTGATAACTAACTGTTCTTTATATTTTTCTTGAATTGGCAGGGCATGCATCAACAGCTTCGGCTAGAACCATATGCTGTGCATACTACTTTCCAGTATGCTGGTACTGAAGGAAAGCGTCATAGATTACGCGAGGCAATGCTTTTCTTTGAGCAGCCATCGTATTATGACTCACCAGGTCTGTTCACTGTTTATCCCCACCACAGTGACGGACCCAGGATTTTTAGGATGGGTGTTCAGATTTCGGAGCTAAGATGCTTGAATACGTTGATACCGCAGCGCGCCGTCCCCCCCCCCCAACTCAAACACTGATACAACGATACGTGTATATAGATATAATAAAAATACATAATTTACAGAAATTAATGATTTCTTATAAGGAAATGGGCGATATAAGACGAGCATAATTATATGAATTAAACAACAAATTATAGAGATAAATGAGAGTTGTATATCTTGTTGATTATATATATATATATTTTTTTTTTTTGCTATTTCCCTATCAGTAAGAACTGTCTATCTAAGAGGAAATTGTATGTTTCTTTCATGGAGCAAAATAAACCAAGAAAGAAAATAAGTGAAGGGGTGGAGCACATCTAGATCTGAAGAGAGGACGATGACAATAAGTTGGAAGTGCTACTCACTTTCCAATACCACGCTCCCTCCCGGCTACCGCACTGCTCCCTTCCTGTCGCCCGCTCCCTACCTCTGTGTTCGTTATGCCACTGTCCGTTTGCTCGTGACACCTTTCTGCTCGCCCGCACTGCCACACGCTCACCTTACACCACGCGCCACCTCACGTATGATTGTCGTTACATTATGGCATCACGTCCGCGTCCGTCATTCGTCACTCGTCTCTAGCCTACACGTCCGCCTGCTCGCTACTCGAAGGCCGACGCCGCCTCCCACACAGACAACCACAAGATGAGAAATGAAATAAATGTTAGGATTTTGTTTATATCTTTACCTTTTTGGGTGTGAGGGGGGCTGAGGTGGGAAGAATAATGGGTCTAATGTATTATATGGGCTGCGTGCGAGATACGGGGAGTGTGGGTTGAATTTATTTGAAGGCATAAAAATATAGTTTTAACACAACTAATAGTATATACATATAATATACCTATTATATACATGGTATTTTATAAAAAAAATTTGGGTGTTCGGTTGAACACCCTTGCACCATTGCAGATCCGCCCATGCCCCACCATGAATAAGCTGTAGTTAACCTTTGGGGACAGAGGTTCATGCTTGATTGCTTGCAGCTCTTGGTGTGTCCTGATGTTCATAATATCATATACTTCTTCTGTACATGTTATCTCTTACTTACCAGTCATTGTAATGGCACCAGAGATATTGGAACCCTATTAAACAACCATGTAACCACATTTAGGGTTTGTTCTTTTTCTCCGAAGCTGGCGGCTTTTAGCTTTTGCTACAGTACCTAACTTTCAGACGGAGTATTTTCTTAAGACGGGATCTACAAGTTAAATGATGTACACGTTAAAAGCCCAACATCTGTACCATCTAAAATCGCAATTGAGTATCTCTCTCTGTAATCTGTACCGTAAACAGACAAAATTCAAAAATTTCAGTCAAAAGTCATAAGCCGCAGCTGTTGCCAAACAGGCCCTTAATCAAAGGAAGAATGAAGGAAAAAATTGGATACATGAAGTTATTACCATGCATATATCCTGATTCAGTCTTAAAACGCTCCCCCCCCCCCCTTTCCTTTCTTTTAAAGTTTCATGGGTTGGTGCACTTCCCACTGCGTGGATAGTCAATAGTCTTTTTGTTGTTACTTATTGCTATTTCATAATGTCCATAATTTATCTGGTCCCATGTTGCAGGAGGTTTCCTATCATTTAGACCTAACATTCCAAAAGGTTTGCTATTAGATGGTGCTCATACTGTTGAATCTCATTTCACGTTGGTTAATTACCAGGTATCTGCTGCCATACATACATACATACGTACGTACGTACATATACATACATATGTACATATACATACATACATACATGCGTACATACGTACGTACATACATATGTTATCAAATTTCTGGTTGCACTTCTGTTATTAATAGCTGTATATTTTTATCTACTTAGTAACATGCTTGAAAATTTTCAGTTGAAGCAAATAAGAACTGCACTCGCCGTTGCTTCCTTGTTAAAGCGGACCCTGGTCAGTGAAATTTTCCTTTGCCATTCTAGTTTGATTTAAACTTAATGATTGCCTCTGTTTAGATTTTTATGGTAAACATGCTCAATACACATGATTGTGAGGTGAATGGACATTGACACTGTTAATGTGTCAACATCTTATTGAGCTCGATTTCTTCCATCAATGTTGACTTCCTGAATGTGATCTCTTTCCAGAAATATTTACTTGCCTGTCATGAGTACCGATATGTTATGATTTTCAAGGGTTAATATTACTTGTACTGATGTAGTGTTCCATCATTGCTTAATGCAAACTTCACAACTCTTAAAAGTGTAGCTATCCTTATTCCTTACGTGGATAAGGTAGAGCTATTATAGTGAGTAGTGAGATGTTGAATATTAATGTACAGTATTCAGTAGATGCTTGCTTTCAGTGATGATAATACTGATTAACCATATGTTGGTATATTTGGATTACTTTTGGAGGTAGTAGAGGACACTTTTGAAGTATTACCTTGTTTGTTGTGTGGTGTTCAAGCATGTGGATGCCCCCTTTCTGACTGCTTTTTGTACTTTTAGGTAATGCCTCCATTATGGTGCAGGCTTGATAGGATGTGGTTTGGACATCCTGGAGTTATGGAAGGAACAATGACCAGACAGCCTTTTCTCTGCCCAATGGATCATGTATTTGAGGTAATTACTTAAGGAAAAAAGTTTCTTTTCATAATGTATACTCGTATATATTTTGTCATTGGAACATCAATTGGCCTTTATTCATTTTATATGCTATATGTTTGAGTTGGCTAGAAGGTAGTAATTTCCTTTATGTAATTAGTTGTTGTAAGAGTTAAATTTTTCGGGAAATTTATCACAAATGGGTTCATCTGTGGGTCAACTGAACTGGGGTATTTGAAACGTTTTGCAAAAGCATCTAGCCATCTAGGGTTAAGTGAATGTAAATCATAAAATTGGGGTTTCATGTTACATGTGTCAAGATACCTTGGGTTTATGAAATTTCCTCTGCACTTCAGAATTTTATACATCATTTTTTTTATTTAACCCAATTGGAATATACCCTTTGAGCCAGCTCAATCAATCATCTTCTAATGTCTGTCCTTGTGAAGCCGACCATGCCCTGCTTTATGGTCCAAATTTTGGTGGCTTTGGACCAAGCTGCTTTCTAATCCTGACCTATTTTCTGAGAACCTTTTTTCTCAACATCAATCATTGATGATCTGGTGATCTTTTTGAGGACCACTCTTTGTTCTCTTGCAATTACCTGCAGGAGGTGCAGTAACCTGCACTTTTCGTTATCATATACTCCGTTCAAAAATACTTGGCACTTTTAACCAAATACATATATCTGTGAGAATATTTGGCCGTAAGAATCCCTCTGCAGATCCCTTCGTGTTTATATAGAGCAAAGGCTCAAAAGGTTACAGATTGATCCGAAGGCTATAAGGATAGAAGGTCTGATCTGAATCTATCTATACAAGGAAATAACTAATCCTTTTCTATCTCTAACAGACCTGCTGCCTTATCTCTTGGATCTATTAACAAATACAAAGAGGTGCGGCTAACTACCAGACCGCAGGAATATCTCTAAGATAGCAGACGCAGATTGATTAGGATAGGCTACTAAAGCTCTATCTCTAACACCCCCCTTCAATCACAACTTGGCTAAGTTGAGATTGTATCTAAATTCCTCAAGTTGCTTCACTGGAAGAGGCTTAGTAAATCCATCTGCTACTTGATCTCCTGAAGAAACAAATTCAATATCCAAAAGCTTGTTCTTAACTCTTTCTCGCACAAAATGATAATCCACTTCAATGTGTTTTGTACGAGCATGAAAGACAGGATTAGCTGAGAGATACATTGCACCAATGTTATCACACCATAGTTTTGCAACTGATGGGCTGTGTATGCCAAGTTCCTTGAGAAGAGTTTGAACCCACATAATCTCAGTTGTAGCATTTGCTACTGCCTTGTACTCAGCTTCTGTACTGGATCTTGATACTGTTGCTTGTTTTTGTGCACTCCATGACACAAGATTTCTTCCTAGAAACACTGCAAAACCTCCAGTTGATCTGCGATCATCTAAGCAGCCAGCCCAGTCTGCATCTGAAAAAGCTGAGACAAGCATGGATGATGACTTGCTTAATTCTAATCCAAGTCCTAAAGTATGCTTCAAGTATCTTAAAATCCTCTTAACTGCCATCCAGTGTAGAGTAGTGGGAGCATGCAAGTATTGACAGACTTTATTTACTGAAAAAGCAATATCAGGTCTTGTTAATGTTAAGTATTGCAAGGCTCCAACAATGCTTCTATACCTGGTTCCATCTTCTGTCCCAAGTTTCTCACCTTGTGCTGTCAATTTGTCACTTACTGTCATAGGAGTATTTGCTGGCTTGCAGTTGTACATATGCACCTTTTTAAGCAAATCTGTGGTATATTTCTCTTGAGTTAGAAGAATACCATCCTGTATTTTTCTCACCTCAATACCCAAGAAATAGTTTAGCTCGCCCAAGTCTTTTAGAGGAAACTCAGTTCTCAAATCCTCAAGTAGGGCTGTAGTAGCATTAGGGTTTGAACTAGCAACAATTATGTCATCAACATAAATAAGCATGAAGATAATAGTACTGCCTTTCCTATAGAAAAACAAAGATGTGTCAGCCTTAGAAGGAGTAAAACCAAGCCTTACCAATTTGTCACTGAGTCTAGAATACCATGCTCTTGGTGCCTGTTTAAGACCATACAAGGATTTATTCAATTTGCAGACATGGTTCTTAAGCATCTTATCTTCATATCCAGGAGGCTGCCTCATATACACATCTTTCTCAAGTAATCCATGAAGGAAAGCATTCTGAACATCAAGTTGTCGAAGACTCCATCCTTGTGAAACAGCAATAGACAGAACAATTCTAATGGATGCTGCCTTGACAACAGGACTAAAAGTGTCTTCATAATCAATCCCATATCTTTGTTTAAAACCTTTGGCAACCAGACGAGCTTTATACCTTTCTATACTACCATCAACTTTCTTCTTAATTTTATATACCCATTTGCAATCAATCAAGTTCATTCCATCTCTAGGAGAAACTAAATGCCATGTATTGTTGTTTTTTAATGCCATGTACTCAAGACCCATGGCATCCTTCCAGTTTTTATCTTTTAAAGCTTCTTCTACAGTGCGTGGTTCCCCAGTTGAAGTAAGAAAACTATATTTAACTCGACCATCAGTATATTTAATCCTTCCATTAGTAAAGATTGCGGGTTGGATAATACCTCTCTGCAGTCTTGTTACTGGACGATGCTGAGAAGATTCTGCAGCAGGAGCTTGAGGAGCGGTACTGCTGCTAGGAAGTTGTGATGGCATGCAATCATTAGATGAAGTTGTCAACAGATTGTTGGAGGAAGGCTCAGCGGTGCTTTCCCGAACTGGTGACCGCATTTCAGACTCAGGTGCAGCGGCCACAGATCTGGAACGTCTGCTGTAAACTTGAATATCCTGAATAGACTCAGGCGCAGTTGCTGCAAATCTGGAGCGCCGGCTGTAGACTTGAGTTACAGGTGCTTTTGGTGGCATTACATCAGAAGTGGATAATGCACCATTAGCACCTGAGACTGATGCTGTGAGGTCATCCTGTACTTCGCTGGTTATTCCTGGAAACTGAACAGCAGACTTAAAAGAACCATTGTCAGGAGGACATATAACAGCAGTTTGATCAAACACATCTTCACCCCCTTGATCAACAGAATGAGACAGGAGTTCTGGAAGAAGAAGAATTTCAGAGTGAAGGCGAGCTCCTGCATTTGGATCGAGATTGGCAAAAGGAAAAGCTTGCTCATCGAAAACAACATCTCTAGAGATGTAAACTCGTCCTGTTGAGATATCTAGGCACTTGAACCCCTTGTGTAAATTGCTATAACCAAGAAAAGCACATTGCTTGGAGCGAAATTGAAGCTTATGGTTATTGTAGGGGCGAAGATTGGGCCAACATGCACACCCAAAGATACGAAGAGAGGAGTAATCAGGAGAGGTATGGTGGAGACGTTCCAAAGGAGTGGACCAATTTAGAACTTTGGTGGGTGTACGATTTATCAAATAAGTGGCTGCAATGAAAGCCTCATCCCAAAATTTAAGAGGCATAGATGCATGAGAAAGGAGAGCAAGACCAACTTCAACTATGTGTCTATGTTTGCGTTCTGCAGCACCATTTTGTTGATGGGTGTGAGGACAAGAAACCTTATGAGAAATCCCTATTTTATGAAAGAAGGAATTTAGTTTTACATATTCACCACCCCAATCTGTTTGAACAGAAAGGATTTTTCTATTAAACAATCTTTCAACAAGGGTCTGAAACTCATGAAACTTCTGAAAAACTTCAGCCTTGTTCTTTAGCAAGTATATCCAAGTAAACTTACTGGAATCATCAATAAAACTGACATAGTATTTATTTCGCCCCACAGATTCTAGGGCAGGCCCCCATACATCAGAGAAAACTAGCTCTAAAGGAGCACTAGATATGCTAGAGGACCTTGAAAAAGGAAGTTGATGACTCTTGGCCTGCTGACAGGCATTACAAACTGAATTCTTATTTGACTCTAAGGAACAAGGTAATTTATTATGGCTAATGACATGCTGAGTAACATATGATGAAGGATGTCCTAGACGGCTATGCCATTGCGACATGGATGGCCTTGAGACACCAAAAACTTGTTTGCTTGAGCTAGTGGATGAGAAAGGGTAAAGACCCCCTTCACTCTTGCCCTGGAACAGAATTTGCTTCGTTGCTCGATCCTTGATAAAGAAGAGATCAGGATGAAATTCAAAGTAAGCATGATTGTCAACAGCAAAACGGTGAACTGAGACAAGACTCTTTGCAGCTTTAGGGACATGAAGAATGTTTTTAAGCTGAAGAGTGCGTTTAGGAGTGTGAATATGTGAATGACCAACATGCATAATGTCCATACCTGCTCCATTTGCTGCATGGATCTGATCTCCTCCTCCATACTTGTCGCGAACTGTCAGCTTGTCCAATTCGCTGGTGATGTGATCAGTAGCACCCGAATCAACGTACCAGTTTGTGTCGACACCGTAGGAAGCAGCTGCAGCAGTTTTGTCACTTGGAGGAACAAAATCAGCATCAAACCTGTGCCAGCAGATCTCTACCGTGTGCCCTTTCTTCTTGCAGAGTTGACATCTAGGCCGATTGTCTTCTCCATTGCGCTGTCCAGAGAAGTTGTGATTGCTGCGGCCTCCATTGCCACGACCACGCCCGCGATTCTTCTGGAAACCGCGTTGGAAACCTCCTCTTCCACGCATAGCAGAATTTGCAGAAGATTGGGACAGATTTCCCTGCAGTAGTTGAACTCTCTGCTCAAAACTGAGAAGTTGAGAATATACCTCTCCAACTGAAGCTGGTTCAGTGCGCCCTAGAATGGTTGACACCACCGGGTTGAACTCCATATCTAAGCCGCTGAGAATGTAGGAGATCAGTTCTTCATCTTCAACCTGTGCCAGCAGATCTCTACCGTGTGCCCTTTCTTCTTGCAGAGTTGACATCTAGGCCGATTGTCTTCTCCATTGCGCTGTCCAGAGAAGTTGTGATTGCTGCGGCCTCCATTGCCACGACCACGCCCGCGATTCTTCTGGAAACCGCGTTGGAAACCTCCTCTTCCACGCATAGCAGAATTTGCATAAGATTGGGACAGATTTCCCTGCAGTAGTTGAACTCTCTGCTCAAAACTGAGAAGTTGAGAATATACCTCTCCAACTGAAGCTGGTTCAGTGCGCCCTAGAAGTTGACACCACCGGGTTGAACTCCATATCTAAGCCGCTGAGAATGTAGGAGATCAGTTCTTCATCTTCAAGCGGCTTGCCAGCAGATGCCATTTCATCAGCTAAGGCTTTCATCTTCCCAACATATTCAGCCACACTCATGTTGCCCTTCTGGGTTGTGGCTAATGCTATGCGCGTATTGACTGATCGCGCACGCGTTTGCGAGGAAAACATCATCTCAATTGTCTTCCACGCTTCAGCAGCAGTCCTCTTATCAGCGACATAAACCAGAATCTCTCTGGTCAGAGACGCCAACAGATAGCCAAGGAGTTGTTGATCCTTAGCCATCCACTGGAGATACTCTGGATTTGCGGCCTTGCATACCTTCTCGCCTTGCTTCACGTCTATTTCTTCTGGCGGAGGTTTGGCTGAACCATCAAGGAGACCCATCATCATCACGCCTCGAACTGTGGGGAGGATTTGAGCCTTCCACAGCATATGATTGGATCTGGTGAGTTTTTCTGTTACCGGGACGGCAAGGGAAGAAGCAGAGGAGAGATTGGAGGCGCTCGCCATTGATGGATGTGGCTCTGATACCATGTGAGAATATTTGGCCGTAAGAATCCCTCTGCAGATCCCTTCGTGTTTATATAGAGCAAAGGCTCAAAAGGTTACAGATTGATCCGAAGGCTATAAGGATAGAAGGTCTGATCTGAATCTATCTATACAAGGAAATAACTAATCCTTTTCTATCTCTAATGCACTGCCGCCTTATCTCTTGGATCTATTAACAAATACAAAGAGGTGCGGCTAACTACCAGACCGCAGGAATATCTCTAAGATAGCAGACGCAGATTGATTAGGATAGGCTACTAAAGCTCTATCTCTAACAATATCGAGGTAATCATGTTTTGGACATGACAAAAATACCACCTAACAACTATTAAAGCCTCACTGGAACAACAATGCGGCAGTGAAATTAGGGGCTGTTTGGTTGCCTGCATGCGGGTGGCTCGCACCCGCACATGCAGGGAGATGGTGTTTGGTTGCCTGCATGGAGGAGAGCCTGCACGAGTGGATGCAAAAAATCAACTGGAGTCAGGCTGAGGAGAAACGTGGTTGAGGAGTTTCCCTCAGCTTGGCCACGCTCATGCAGCTGCATGAGCACATGCAGGCAACCAAACAGCCCCTTAAGGATTTTGGTACAGTTAAGATGAGTATTGAGGGGAAATATGTCTAGGAAATGTGAAAGTGTTAAATATGTGTGAACAAACACAATTTTTGGTCAAATGCAAATATTCATGAACAGAGAAAGTAGATAGAGCATAGTCCCTCATACCAACTGGTCGGCAATAGAGTGAAATGAAGCTGTCCTGACCTGCCAGTACATGATAGACAGGGCAGACAAGTGCAGTGAGCGGGTGATGGATTTCTAAGTGATTTTAAAGAGTTGACATATCTGGAAACATGTGTGGAAATTTGAAATATTCCTCTTGAATTCGAATTGTGCAGAAGCAATATACCCTAGCACTGGTCTTGGTTGTGAGTTGAAATATATTGTATTTAACTAATTCTTGTATGGAACTATGAAGCAAAATTTCCCTACTTAAGTGATTTTGTTGTACAGGTACATGTTATGCTGAAGGACTTGCCTGAGGAAGAGTTTGGTCCATGTGTTGATTTCAGAGAATACTCCTTTCTTGAGAATCCGTCATTGCCTAAACAGGTAACACTATGTGACTTGCAGTCATTTCACCTTGAATATTTGGCAATAAGAAAGATGGGCTTGTCTCCTAACAGTTTCTGTTTGGAGTCTTGAATTAGGTGAAAGAATCATTTCTTGATGTTCAACTCTGTGGTGAGCATAGTACCAGATGCTCCACAGCTAATGGAACCAATAAACACAGACCTCTTCTATTACCAAGGAATAGCACTGAACAAACGGTAACTTATGAGATTTTCCTCCTGGAGTTTCTGGTTTCTGTTAAGTCCAAAATGCAGCAACTTTTCATATGGTCACAATTATGCCAACATTGTAACATATTCTTTCTGTTTTCTTTAATCTCCTTGATTTTAGTTCATGAAGCATTATCTTGCCCTAAAAATTCACGGTGCACTGACCCCTTTACAAGCTTAGTGGCAAATCACCATGTTATTTATTTTTTTGGAAAAAGTCGTAGCTCAACTCTTGTCGGAGTTTAATTTTCATCTCTTATCTCCAAACACCATTTAGAATCTGTCCCTCAAATGTTTTTTTTCTCGAACGCGCAGGAGAACTGCGCATCTTTATATAATATAGAGAGAAGAAAAAACAGCCCAAACAAACAAACAACACCACCCTTAACCCAAGAGGAAGTCAAGGGTTTATACCAACCACCCCTTAACCCAACAGAAAGTCAAGGGCAGGATGCCACAAAACGCCTAAAAACTAATTTAGGCCGACCAACTCTTGTAGCTTTCGTGCTCAGGCTAGACTCAGATCCTCATCTCTTCCTCAAAATATTGTTGAGCATTTACGAGAGAAGGAGAGGCACCATCAAAGATACACTTGTTCCTCTGAATCCAAAGTGTCCAAGCACCCAAGATCACAGCAATGTTAAACCCCTTTTTCTTTGTCTTATCCATCTTCCGACTTGCCTTCCTCCACCAATCCGCAAAGCTCAATTCATTGAGTCGAGGAGCAACTCTTTCAAGACCAAGGCGAACTAACAGATTGTACCAGAATTGTCGAGCAAAGACACAAGTGGAGAGGATGTGCTGGACTGATTCTTCTTCTTGGTCACATAGCACACACTTCTCTAGATGAGGGAGGCCTCTTTGAGCTAATCTATCCGCTGTCCAGCATTTATTTTGAATGGCAAGCCATAGGAAAATCTTGCATTTAGGCGGAGCCCAGGATTTCCACAATCTTTTCCAAGGCTCGAATGAAATCGACCCATAGAAGAATGCGTTATAAGCAGATTTGGCAGAGAAGGACCCACTTGCCTCATGCCTCCAAATAAAACTATCCTCCTCTTGTGATAAGGTCACATTTTCTAAAGTCTCCCAAGTCTGCAGATATTGCACTAAGCCTTCAAGAGATAAGGTGCTCAGAATGTCTTTTACCCAAGTTTGGTTATCTAATGCTTCGCTACCGTGCGGTGTTTGATGCACCTCCTAGGCACACTCGCCACTACTGCGGTGCAAGCTCAATTAAAGATTGCCCATTCAACCAACGGTCGACCAAAACAAGGTGTTTGCTCCACTCCCACTTGTGTGATCACCGAAATTGCAAACAAAGACTGAACTCGTGGCTGGATTGGAATGTCCAATCCGGACCAAGCTTTGCCTTCCCAGTTTTTCCAGCCATAGCCATCTCATTTGTAAAGCCCAGCCCTTCACCGCAAGTTAGGAATGCCTAGGCCACCCAGATCAATTGGTCTTGCCACCTTTTCCCAAGCTACCAAACAGCAGCCCCCCTTGACCTCTTTTCTTCCTTTCCACAAGAAAGCTCAAACCATGAAAATCACGTCCCTAGATAGGAATTATTAGGGGTTTTCACCATATCAGCTGCCATATCGTCACCTCGACGCCATATGCCGGGCCTGTTCTTTTTTGCTGTAGCTTATGGTTTTTGGCTGAAATTTTTGAATTTTGGCTGTTTACGATATAGATTATGGAGAAACAGATACTCATTTGCGATTTTGGCTGGTACAGATGTTGGACTTTTAACGTGTAGATCGTTTAACTTGTAGACTCCGTCTTGAGAAAATAATCTGTTTGAAAGTTAGGTACTGTAGCAAAAGCCAAAAGCTGCCAGCTTGTGAGGTAAAGAACAGGCCCGCCAGCCCACCTCCTCTTCCCTCATCTCTTTCCTCTCCTTCTCCTTTCCTTGTTCCCCATTTGCTCTTCTCTTCTCCCCGAGTGGTCAACGTGACAACCAATTGTTTGGTCAAGTGATGATGTGGCAGTCATTGTGGTGAAAACTGCTCATGATACCTGTCTAGGGACGTGATTTTGCATGGTTTTGCCAGTTGGGGGGGGGGGGGGGGACAGATTCTAAAGTGTATTGGACATGAAGGGCGGAAATTAGATGACAGAAAGAGTTGATAGGCCACAGATGGACTTTTTCCTTTGTTTTGAGGGGATTTGTATAATTTGTTACTCATTTAATATAAAGAGAAAACCAGATGAAAGGATTTGGAAAACAAAAAAGAAAATTTAGCAATAAATTAAGGCATTCCATGCAAGCTTGGAATCACTGTTATAATTTTGAAGTTTATTTCACTGCCAGTCTATCATTGAAGAGCCCCCATATCTTTAAGAAATCCATTGTCTGACAAGTCATCAGAGAAGTGGTATAAATATTATTAAGAAAACTAAACATAAAGGTGTACAAAAACGGATACACCTTGACTTAAAAAAAAGACTGGTACACCTCCTCCATCAATTAAGAGGAAAGGGCATACCCTGTAGAAAGCAAGAGAGGAGACCTTAACTAATACTATCAACAAAAGTTCAAGGTTTGCTCTATGGTTTGAGAGCTTCTGGAATGGCATATGCTAAAGCCCCCCCCCCCCACCCCCCGCGCCCAATTTCTTTTCTTATCATCTTTTTTTTTGCAGCTTTTGAATGTCTTCTCGTCGTATAAGAATGTGAAAATCATACAGTTCTCGTCTATGGTTGACGCCTTCAGAGGTTTTGCTGATGCAGTAAGCTGCTATCCATTTTTCACAATCTTAGCTAAAGTTCTGAATAAAAGCGTCTATTTTAACTCTACTTATTAAAATCAGGCTGTGGAGACAAAGTTTCGGAATCGTGTGAAGAGGTATGTGGGCATATGGTGCTGCGTGCAGTTCAGTGAAATAGGGCACATATATTATGACATGTACTGGGATGAGAAACCAGGCTGGAAGCCGCGCCCTCCTCAGACTAGGGAAGAGGACCATCCACCTTGGTCCTGACTTTGGAGGTCCTGGAAAAAGGCTAACTGTGAAGAGAGATGAGATTTTGTGGCAAAGGCAAGATATGTTACGACTTATTGCAGGTTCGCTCCTAACGCCAGAACCTCTGCTCCTATCTGTGAAATCCAATGATTCTGGCGGCCGACTGCTTACTGTGAAGAAAACAAATGGTGATCAGTTTTGTAGGTCTGTTCTTCTGTAGATTGATTCACTTTTGGCGAAGCAGTAGAGCCCTTTGCTCAGTTCCTCTTTGGCGTGCACGCCAGAAAAGCTGTGTTAATTTAGGTTGAGATAACATTATAGATCATGAGAGAACACAGAATTGTTGCATCATGTTCATAGTTCATACAGGCACCAGCTACAAAGGAGAAGAGTGCTGTCATTTAAAAGCCCGGAGTTGGTTCTCTGACAGTCTGATTTGGGATTTTTCTAGGAGTTCGTCTGGTTGAGCTAATTAAAAAGGGGCAACATGAAATAATTTGTCCATATTTTTTTCCCTGCCTACTGGCCTGAAGAACTCGACCGGAGCAGGCCCGAATGGTAGAATATCGATCTCTGTATTTATATTACAAATCAAACACATTTTCATTGCAATAATTTCATGATGTGTTTGACAAATATCTCCCTTGAGAGCATTGGTGGATCCAGAAAATTTTACCTTGTGGGGTCGGTTATCACTGCTCCCTATTTAAGCGGGGTTATTTCTACAAATCTGCAGTGATCCACATGTAACCGTTAGGAGTATAAGGGTCATTTATCAACAAAAAAAAAAAACCCTGTGGGATCATAACTCCGCCACTGCTTGAGAGAAATCAATCTTATAAAGAGACGTATTTCAACTTGTGATTGGTATTCTTGATGCTTTGGTTATAATCGCTGCTGCTGTGGATTAGATCTCGCTAAACGTCGCAGCATTGCGGCTACTTCGTTTACAACAATTAACACACAAATGGATATTATTAAGCAAGTAATTCAGGGTCCATCAGCCCAAAATATTGAAATACAAATTGATGGATACAAGTGGTACCTGCAAATTGACAGGGTTGAAGGACCACCCTGTGTACGTAATTTGTTCCTCTTTTCTAAGAGATTAGATGATTGTCCAAAACTGAAAGATGGCTAGGCCACACATACCACCTGTACTGTACGTACAACACGCCCAACACAAATTCCGTACACAAGAGTGCCTGGGTATCATCGCGTCAAGCACGTGAACCATCCAACTTTCTTATTGGACCCGAACCCTAGCTGTACTGCGTAGCATTTCTTTTTTCTTTCTATTGTCGAAATTACTAATGTGACAAGTGAACATTATTGATGTATCGTCGACATATAGAACACGTCTTCAATCACGATCGATTCCTACTGAGATTCGTACACCAATCATCTTCTAGGATTTATTAAGTCTAACCCTATATTTGATCAGGTCGATCGTGAAGATAACAATATTCTTTCTCTTATATGTATGATCTCTATTATTGTTCTCTATATTAATCAAGTTCAGATTATAGACTTGTTACTATTATACACTAAATTATAAGTATATATATGTACGTGTTTAATAGAAAAACACGTGTCCATGTAGACGCACTTTTTGAGGCCTTGGTGGGTGCACGCACCTGTGTGGATGGCATAAGTATTGCATGTGCATTTGTCTTATATGCTCTCTTTAAAAAACACAATTGGTTAATGGAATATTAGTGAAAACCCAGTTAAGCTTATGTATGCCGCCAACTAATTCTGGAGTGTCAGAAGAATTGAGCAAGCTAAGTGGCTATCTTTTTACGAACCTGCAACGAGGCAATTCCTTATTTGCCACTATAAATTTTCACGATCCCTTATATCCAGGTTTCTAAAGAATGTAGGAATTTTGCAGGACCCAGGGAAATCTATTTCGGTTTGGGAAAAAATTCGGAAGGCAGCGAAAGGAGCAAAATGTACGAAATTTCGGCTAAAAATTCGAATAAAATATTCAAACATCATTTAAATTTTGATAAAAAAATTAACCAAAATTTGGACAAATTTCAAATGAGATTTTGACCAAATGCTTGTTTAATCATGATCACTCCTTCAGCCCCACTAGTAGCGTAAAAGGCAAACCTGAGGAGAAGGGGCTCCTCTCCCTACCTGCAGATGAGGGGCTCACGTTGGATGAAGAAGTTGTCGAAGATCTCCCTCACGCGCAGTGCATCAGTGACCTTGGTCACCAGCGCCTGGATGGACAGGCGCTAATGGCTTTCGTAATGGTCTGACTTGCCCAGACAGTAGTTGATGAGATTCGGTTGCAAGGTCCTCTTCAACTAGGGCCACGTCCGCGGCTGCAGGGACTTAACCGCCCAGATGAGCCAATTGAATCAGCGGGAGTCCTTGAGGAAGATGAGCGTCCAGTCGGAGAAGAAGAGCAGCATGGCGAGCGTGGCCACGTTGAGCGCCAGCCTGTCGAGGAGTAACGCGTATGTGATACTGATGCCCACACACTGGATGCCACCCTTGTTGAGGTGGGAGAAGATGACACCATGAAGAACCAAACCATGGTGATGAGCTCGACGCCGTGACAGAGCTACTGCACATGGATTTGTCTTTCCACAGCGGAATAGCCCGCCTTAGCCGCCACTCTTCTCCGCCTTGGCCGTCGCCTAGCATCGCAGCTCTCTCACACACACCTTGGCTGCCACCCATCGCCGCAGCTCTTCGTTGGGGTTGGGGAATGGGGAGGAAATAAGGAATGGAGATTAGGGTGGTTGTAGTTCGGTTGAAAGGTTTTAGTGGGGGCGCTGCCAGGCCGTTTGGTGTGTTGTGGGTCGTGTTAGTTGCCGTTCGACGTGTTGTGGGCCGGTTGCGCTGTAGATACCGAACTGCAATTCAAATGTTTATGAATTTTTTGACCGAATCATAGATCTTTCAGTAGGCAACGAAATTTTAGCGAAATTTCGGCAAAATTGTTAACCCTGGCAGTGGCACGTAAGAATTTATCCCCAAGACTAAATAAAGGTGATAACGGAATTAAGGAGTTGGTCGGGCAGGGTTGAGTGAGCCATTTTGCATCAATAATTATATACGATTATACGAATATGCTATTTTAAGGGCAACACTACCTTCACATGTCGCAGACGTCATCCAGAGCCGTCCGATTCGCGCAACAGGAAATCTCGGCCACCCAGATTCGCGCCCATGCTCAAAGGAGGCGTCCGTGGTTTCGTACCCCGACTCGTTTGCTCTCCTCTCCCCTTCGCACACGAGAATTTTTTTGTACGGATAATCCATTTTTTATTCGAAATTACAGAAATATACCCGCGAGAAATTTTTACAAAAATAGGCTCCAGTCGCCTAATGGTTCGGCGACTGGAGCTTTTCGCCAAACCAGACCGCGACACAATATTTGTCGCTGCACAGTGAAGCGACTACATCTAGTCGCTTTACCGTACGGCGACTTACATGTTGTCGCCGTTTTGTTAGGCGACTAGCATGCAGTCGCCATCCCGTTAGGCGATTGCATGTAGCCCCCGTGATTGTTTTGGATTTTGTGAATTTTGTAATGTTCAACCGGTAAAAAATATGGTGAAATTGTAATAAAAGTTTATGTTCATTGTATATTGTAGGTGCGTAAAAAGTTTTAGAAACTTTTTTTAATGAAAGATTGAGTAGAGAACGATCGATACATACACTGTTAAGTGAGATAGTTTATGTGCGGAGAAGAGATGATAGACTTATGTAAATTTAAATAAACTTCATAATATAACTGTGAGTAACATGCCGCATATTTTTTCATTACATGCATAACATATATAGCATCTGCAGCACGTCTCACTCGCCATCCTGGTGTGCCCCGTCACCGCGCCCACGTCCTCCCATATGGCCTCGCTTGGCCCTCCTCCGGTGCAACAGGTTAGGACGATCCGAAGAAGTAAAACGAGCAGGAGGGTGTCTATCTCGCCCCTGCGTTGGTGGAGTCAGCTGCACCTCTGGCTGTGTGCCCTCCGGCACCGGGAGGGCATCGCCGAGAGAACCTCCGTCTGCGCGTCGAGAATCGCCGAGCCACTCCGCGAAAAACGGTCCACATCGTCCCGGCCAGGAGACGCCAAGCCGGTAAGTACACGCAATAGTAATATCGTTAGTTCGTTGCATGTCGTCTTGGGATAAAACGAGATCGACGATGCGTACCGTGGCCGGCGCCATCGAGGTAGGAGGAGGGCGTGCACCACCCTGCGTGTGGAAGGGGATGTGCCGAGGATGCGTGAAGTCGGGTGGTGTAGGAGGTCGTGCCGTGCTGAACCCCGCCGCTCGGGTGAGGTGGTGGAGGACGTGTCCACGTACTACCTCCGAGTAGTGCCACGCTGGTCGGGTGGCATCGTGGACGAGCGATCGGAGCGGTGGGCGTGGAGACCGCCGGTAGCCTCGTGCGGGAGACAAGAGGCTAACAATACGTCTACACCCTCGTGCATCCGACGCGCAAAGCCGACGCCTCCTCATGGGTCACCGCGCACGATGGCGACCCTCTCCGAGAGTGAGCCGAGTCGGCCATAGGGCAAAGACCGACGCCACCTGACACAAAGACATGAAATGGTCGATCATCGAAACGACATTACCATTTGAAAATCTTTGAAATGACATGTAACGTACCGCGATGTGAGCGTCACGCGCGAGGTGCGCAGGGTACGTGTCCGTCGGAGCGGCGACGCGTGTGGCAGGCGGGTCTACGACATATACGAGCTTGGTACGGGTCCGCACCTGGTACCAGCGCAGGTACTCCGCGTACTCCCTGCTGTCGTACAGGCGGTCCTCCTCCACGCGGTCGTCGAGCGCACCCTCCCACTGCTCGACCCAGGGCTGCATCCTCGACGACCAGTCCGTGCCTCTTTTAACTTCCTTCGCGCTTTGCCTGCGTACAGAAACATTACGTAATGTGAGTATTTGCGAACACAGTAGTAAGTATGTACATATTTAGCACAAACGATGACTCACGCGTGCACGTTCCGCGGAATCGATGGTCCGAATGGTACAGGAAGCGCCTGGCGTAGCCCAAACTACCGCATGACTCTCTGGGCGCGTAGTCCTCCACGTAGATAAGGTAGACGAGCTTCCGGCGGGTGAGCCAGAAAGCCCGGTCACGCGAGCAAAGTGTGGACAGCCCGTTAGGAGCGCGGGCCTGCACTGCCGTATCCTCGTACGGCTTCCAGCGCACGTCGTCGGTTGTGAGGCGGTCGAACTGCTCCACAAAGGGCTGGTACGCCCGCATCACCTACACGTGCGCGAACTGTACCTGCAAGAAAGACAAGTTGTTTAGTATGACGATCGTCAATAAGAAAGACATAGTTGACTGTGATAATACTTACTCGTCGACGGCACCAGAGAGAACCCATCGTCGGCCGGTCGACGTCTCCCCCTGGATACATCTCGGGCCCGTACGGACCCATGTCGTCTAGCACAGGTCGTCCGAGGCTGAAGCGCTCGAACGACCACAACTGCAGCAGCAGGGGACAGCCCGTAAGGATCGAGTTCGCCTTGATCCTCCTGCACGCATCGCACAGGCCGTGGTACGTCGCGGCACGCGGCCGATCCCACCGACACGGGGCTCGCCGTCAGCGATCGCCCTCGCATAAGCGATAAGGCGCGCATCCACCGAGTTGCCGTGGCTGGTGGTGAAAAGCACCCAACCAAACAGCCATAGCACGTACGCCTCCAGGTGGCGCGAGACCTGGTGATCGTCTGCTTGTGGATCCATGCGCTCCACCTGAATGCAAACAAGTTGTTATTAGTATGTAATAGCACAAATAAGAGCTTCGAAGACACGATCGATTTGAAAAACCACGTACCCGGTACTGTGCGAGCCACCTCAGCGTCGACCCATGGGTCTGATCCTCTCCGAAGATGTGGTGCTCATCGGCCGGTGGAACGACTCCCTGGAATCTGGCGAGCAGGTCAGCGCGCCACTCGGCCGGGGCCTCGTCCCCGCCCGCCTCGTGATCCTCCTCCGTGGCCTGCACCATCCGGGCAAGAGGGAGTAGCCCGGCATCCCGCAGCCTGCAAACAAAGTGAAGATCAGCACGGAACGTTCTTACGGTCGCACTAAACGCTGGCGTAGTGCAAACCTGGCAATCCAACGAAGGTCGAGTCCCCAAGCCACACGAGGTGTGCGTGTTCGGACCACTCCCAGCTCAGTCGGCTCAGTGCTCCCCGGTGGCGGCACACGATGGGAAGCGCGATGAGAGCGGTCCACGTGCTCATCCAACAAACACAGCATCGCCACTCCTGAGTCACGCCCAAAGACATCGCACTGCAAAATTTGTACATTAATTTCAACATTAAATTTTCTGTAATAATACATCAAAAATACTATACAAAATTTGTACACTCAATTTTCTACATCTAAATTTATACACTACATTTTCTACATCTACGTTTCAATACTATATTTTGTACAATAATGCATTAAAAATGGTATACAAAATTTATAAACTAAATTTCTAAACTTAATTTGTAAACTACATTTACTAAAGAAAATTTGAATATTAAATTTCTAAATTAGATTTCTAAATTTAATTTGTGCACTAAATTTCTAAACTAAATTTTCTAAACTAAATTTCTAAACTAATTTCAAAACTACAATTTCTAAACTAAATTTCTAAACTACACTTCTCAACTACATTTACTAAACAAAAGTTGAAAATTAAATTTCTAAATTAGATTACTAAATTTAATTTCTACACTAAATTTGTAAACTAAAGTTCTAAACTACATTTTGTAAACTAAATTTGTAAACTAATTTTCTAAACTATATTTCTAAACTATATTTTCTAAACAAAATTAGAAAATTAAATTTGTAAATTATATTTTTAAACTAAATTTCTAAAAACTTTCTAAACTGCATTTTCTAAACTAAATTTGTAAACTAAATTTGTAAACTAATTTCTAAACTAATTTCTAAACTAAATTTTCTAAACTAAATTTCTAAACTATATTTTCTAAACAAAATTTGAAAATTAAATTTCTAAACTACATTTTCTAAACTAAATTTCTAAACTACATTTCCTAAACTAATTTTCTAAACTACAGTTATAAACTAAATTTCTAACATTAACAAAAATTATAACACAATAACATACCTGAAATTCAGCTCTCCCTCTCCTCCTCTCCCCCTTCTCTTCTTCCTTCTTCCTCTCTTCTTCTCTTCTTCTCCCTCTCCTCTCCCCCCTTCTCTTCTTCCTTCTTCCTCTCTTCTTTCTCTTCTTCTCTTCTTCTTCTACTCGCCTCTACGCGCTCGGGCGAATGTAAACAGTGCAATGGCCGACGCCGGCCGAGTACTTCTATGGCATTTAGTCGCCCCACCGTTCGGCGACTGCATTTCAGTCGTCGAACGGTTCGGCGATTAGATTGCAGTCGCCGAACGGTGGGGCGACTGCAATTAATCGCCCAACGGTTGGTAAATTCATTAAATGTCGCGTCTGTTTATGAAGGCTCCATCGCCAACCATCAGCGATCGAGCCTATTTTTGTAAAAAAATTTTCCGCGGGTATATTTCTGTAATTTTGAATAAAAAATATATTATCCGCACAACACACGAAGCCGCAACCTCATTTGCTCCGCTCGCGCTGCTTCGCTTCCGTTGCTGCCTCCGTCGTGCGTATCCTCGCCATCTCTGTGGTCCCCCACGCCGCGGCCGACGCTCGCACGCAGTTCCCCTTTCGTTGGCTCCACCGCCTCCTTCGTGAATATCCTCGCCGTCGCCGTGGGCCCCCATGCCGCAGCCGTCACGTCCAACGCTCGCGTGATGTTCCCGTTTCCCTGCCCGTGCATGGTTGCCGCCGTGGTTCGCCACAGGATCCGGAGACGCCGCCGTTCCCCCGCCGCACGCTGGCCCACATCGTCGATTAGTCGCCACCCACACTCCGCCGCGCCGCCACCCGCCGGATCGGGAGCACGGGTTTTTTTAATCATTTTGATTTTTTAATCATATTTTTTCATGAATTGTTTTTTAGTAAAAAATTTTCTCCATTGATTTTTTCAGATTTTATTATTAACACAAACTTTTCAAATATTTTTTCTCAATTGGAAAATTTTTTGAAACAATTTTTCGAACTCAACTGGTGAACGCCCTTACAATAGTTGTATGTGCCACAGGAAAAAAAAAACGTGGTTAGCTTATGATGCACTGGGTTTTCTGCTCCAATTTGCGAACAAATATACTAAGGTAAGTGTATTTCCCCCTTTTTTCTAGTTAATCCGTGGGGCAAGAAACCAAGTATGTATGGGTATATCAGGCCTACTTTGGTTACAGATATGAATCATACAATCGAAGACTGCATACTTAGTTTTTTTGTCCCATCCAGTTGTTCACCTAAAAGCTTAGGATAAAGATGAAAATGAACACTATGCTTATACTTAAAAAAACAGAAGTGCTATACCTTATTCAAATGTTTTTTTGGCAAAACCAGTCGAATTTCTGACTTTTGGATCTTTGTGGAGATTTGTGCGCCGTCTTCACCACCAGCATCTTCCTCATCTCTAGTGGCGCCGTCGTCTTCGCATGTCATCGCCCTGTGGGATTAAGGTTCGCTTTCTTGTTAGGGTTCACCCAGCCCCCCGAGCTTAGAGGAGGGTTGGGGCAGCGACGGACTGGCTATGGGCAGCGAGGCGGCGGTGGTGCCGCCTCAACCATGGGCCAGAGGAGGGCGCTGGGCGGGGTTGGGCGATATGTCGTGGAGTCATTAGGTGGCGGAGGGTGGGGCGAGGGCGTTAGAGGCGAGCGGCGGGGAAGGAGAAGGCCGTGGGAGGGAGGGGAGGAGAAGGCGGCAAGAGAGAAGGAGCAGGAGGAGGGAGGTGGTCGCTGGTGGATCTCGTCGGCGCCAGAGGTGATGCCGGTGAGGAGACGGGTGACGGGCGGGGTAGGTGGGGAGTCGGCGGCGACTGGGGTAGAGTGGGATTGAGGGTAGGATTAGGGTTTGGGTTGAGGAGATTTTATATAGGAGTGAATGAAATGATCTAGGTTTTTGATTTTTTTATCTAATGGTTAAAAAAAGTAACTAATTATAGAAAAGAAAATAATCAAAAATTGTATAGACACTACTAAAAAACCCCACTTATACCTAGACTCCATTAAACCTATGATGTGTACTCGAAATAGGCTACACTTAAACCTGCGTCATCCAGGCCTCAAACTCATGATCTTTTTCCTCAACAACTACGGGACCAGGAGCTAGGCAGCCTCTAATGGATGGGGACAAATGGATCGATTTCTTACCATTTAAACCGAATAGTAGAATCGAATTGAGGCAAAGTACTCCTAACTAGTTGTGATCGAAAAGTAGCCTGCTCCGGTGCTCCCGTTCAAGATCTCACACAGTCCTCCCTCCGGTTGGAGAGCCCAGATCGAATTAATGGCTGCCTGTCAGTCTTCGGTGATACTCCTAGCTAGGAATGGAAGAATCTTACTGAGAAGACGGAAAAGGAGCCTTCATCCGGGACCAACCATCCTCTCTCTCTCTCTCTCTCTCTCTCTCTCTCTCTCTCTCTCTCTCTCTCTGTCTGTCTCTGTCTCTCTCTCTCTCTCTCTCATTGATCATAGGGGATTGAGTTAAAAGGCTCTGACAGGCCTGTCAGGCCATTGCTGGTTTGGGGCACCACTTTGGCAGACCGGAATGTGCTGCTAGCTACTTCCTGCATCATGCGTGGGATAATGGAAAGCATGCATGCACCTCTCTCTTTCTCTTCTTACCTATGGGAGAGACGAGACAGATGAGAGCACCAAGATTATGCAGCTTAGCTTAGCCAGCCACACTTGTGCTCTTGGTAAATTCATGTACGTGCCTAGCTAACCCTAGGTAGGATTCCCGTGACTTGAACTCCCCTGCCCTCTTAGCAGTGCATACACTGGCTACCATCATCGATCACAGGTACTTCGTTTGACGCCACTGGAGGTTGTGTGGACGCGTACAGCTCACCCACCGGAACAGTGCTCGCTACAGCTACATTTGCAGCTGCATGCATAGAGCGGTCGGACTACTGCTTGACTGCTTCATGCATGCATGCAAGAATAGGGTGTGTAAAGGTATCATCCAGATGTTTTCTTCCTAACTATCATCCAGATTTGAGACCATTGGATTAGAGATCCAACGGCCTCTTTTTTTGAATGGGAGAGATTTTTTTAGAGGAGAGAGATTTTTTTTGGAAGGGGTGGGGGAGAATTCATGGCCATTGGATCTCTAATTCAATGGTCACAAATTTGGATGATAGTTAGGAAGAAAACATCCGAATGGTGTTTATCAATACCCGCAAGAATAACATGCATGAGCTAGCTACTCACAACTGTTGACATTGTATCGTAAAGAGCAAGAATAATTTAGCTAGATCAAGCATATAGGAGTTCTTTAAACACTTCAATCCATCTCATTGATCTCTAGCGTACATGTAAGTGAAAAGTAAAGCTAGATACAAGAAGTGGAACACAACTTATCCACATGAGATATAACAACATGCATGCATGCATGGATGAATGAACCAAAGTGAAGAAAAGAACAGAAAGGAAAAAGATAAAAGAGAAAGGACCATGGCGTGATACACGGATAATGTTGATCAGAATGTTATGACAAATATAGCACTTAGTAATTGATTAATTAATATCCCAACCCAGTTAGAGTCTTAGAGACCACTAGTTAATTAATAGAAATATAAATTAGCCCTGCTAGAGAAAGCACAATTCCTTCGGAATCAGCCAGCCCTTGAAAGTTTGAACTCCGGATGGATCGACCAAACCATCGCCGGCCTACGGCAGCATCGCGAACGTCGAAATGTCGGCCCACGCCGGTATTGCGCTGCCGCAGTTGTTGTTGTTGTTCGGCGTGGCGTTGTCGTCGCCACCGCCGCTACTCCGGCCACTGTTGATGTTGCTGCTGGTGGTGGCCACGGCGGCGGCAGGTGGGGGTGGGGAAGGTAGCGCGTAGGAGCTGTCCGTGAACCATGACGCCGCCGCCATCTGCAGAAAGGCGCCTCCTCCGCCGTGTGCCGCGGCTGCTATGCTGCTGCCGCCGTCGACGTGGGCAGCGGAGCTCGGCGGGCCGAGGAACATGGTAGCGAGCCGCTGCTGCTGCAGCTTCCAGTGCAGGTCCTGGTTGATGAAGCTCAGCGACTCGATGGACGACGCGATGGTGCTGCTCAGCGGCCCGTGCCCCCCCTTCATTGCGCCACCGTTGCCGCCGCTGGTAATGTCCCCCGGCGCCGCCCCCGAGGGCCACTCCCCAAACGGCACGTACTGGCTGACGGCCGGTGAGTGGAGCCGGGGCAGCGGCAGCATGCCGACAGCGCCCTGGAAGTCGACCGCGGCACCGCCGAGTGGCGAAGACAGCGTCCCGCCGCCTAGAAAGCCCAGCCTCGCGGAGACGGCCGCAGGGTCGGTGGCCGGGCTGATGCTCTCCACCGGCAGGTTGAGCGAGAGGCGAGAGGAGGCAGCCGCAGAACGCGATCGCTTGTTCTTGCGGCATCCGCCGCCGACGGGGACGTTGCGGAGCGCGCCGCCCATGGTCCAGTACCTGCGGCACGTCTTGCAGAAGTGGCGCGGCTGGCTGAGGCTGTAGTTGTTGTAGTAGCAGAACTTGGTGTTGGGCGAGTCGCAGCGCGGGCACCTCAGCCCCTGCTCCGGCGGCGGCGGCGGTGGCGTACCACCCCCCGTGCCCTTGCGTGGCCCCATCGCGTCGTCGCCCGCCGCCAACGCCGTCGACGCCATTAGCACAACGCTCTCAGCGCAGCAGCTGGCCAATGAAGGGCAGAAGAAATGAAGGACAGCTAGCTAGCTAATTAGGTGGACAGACACTAGGGAGGGGGGGGGGGGTGTCTGTGTGTATAAGAAGAGATGGAAGATGGAGATGGGATCGATGGCTGAGAAGGGTTTCCGGGGGAGGAGGGAAGAAGGTGTGTGTGCTGGGGGGCTTATTGAATGGCATCTCATGTCATCATGTGTAGGCAGGCACTGGGCTGCATGCATGGGATTAATGGGAGGTAAAAAAGCGACGTCTCTCTGTAGATTGGCGCCTGTGATTGCCATCAAGTGCTCAGCTCAGCCTCAGCCTCAGCCTGCAGCTGGAGCTGGACAAATAATTAACTATAGCTAGCTTTGATGATTAATGTTTTTGTTAGAAGTAATATAATCTTGTTTCCGTTGCTTAGCTATATCAGAGTCTATATCTGTGTACATATCGTTGCCGTATACGTAGAAGTCGAGTCCATATTAGAGTCTGTAGTTGATCGAGTCTGATTCCAGTTCGTTTTCGAGTTATATACTTTTCCGTTTCTTAGTTGTTATGTTGGGTATAAAAGGAGAGCAATGTAGTAAAAGAGACACACAGAGAGCAAGATGATGCGATCTGTGTGATCGAAACAAGAGGGAGAGAAATAAAGAAAAGTGGGGTGCTTTGTCTCCCGGAAATTATCAAGTTCGATGTGTTCACAGATGTGGTCGTAAACGAGTTATGACCACGGCGATTAAGTGGAGGTGTCCACATGAGCAGAAGACGTGGTCGTAGATGAGTTACGACCATGGTAGTAAAAGGAAGGATGAAGAACAGATGTATCAGAATCTAGATGGAAAAAGTGCATAAGGTCCAAGAAGAACACTTAGAGTACAGGTTGGTGCAGTCTTTTGTGGTTTTGCAGAGGAAACGCAGGAATCGTTGGAGACAGGAGTTAGGATCAGTGTAGCCTCAGTTGAGATGTATGTAGGAAACTGGACAGACTTGGTCCAAGAGAGAGAGAGAGAGAGAGAGAGAGAGAGAGAGAGAAGTGTGAGGCTAAGGGAACGGCAAAGCCAAGGTAGCTGTGGGAGCAGGTGCTCTAGCCCAGGCAGGCGTACAAGGAAGGACGAAATTAGTCTAGGTGCGAGGCACAGCAAGCATCAGATTGTGCAAGGCTTAGGAAGGTACGATGCACGAAAATGCAGGTAGAAGGAAGAAGCAGAAGCAAGAGAGAAGATCAGTGTGATCAAGATGGAGAAACAATATTAAGGTGGTGATTGTTAGAAGTAATCTTGTTTCTGTTGCTTAGTCGTATCTGAGTCTGTATCTATGTATGCATCGTTGCTGTATACGTAGAAGTCGAGTCCATATTAGAGTCTGTAGCTGAGTCCAGTTCTAGTTTGTTTCTGAGTTATATGCTTTTCCGTTTCTTAGTCATTGTGTTGAGTATAAAAGGAGAGCAATGTAATGAGAGAGACACACTGAGGGTGAGATGATGCGATCAGTGTAATCGAAACAAGAAGGAGATAAATAAAGAAAAGCGGGGTGCTTTGTCTCCTAGAAATTATCGAGTTCGATGTGTTCACAGTCGTGGTTCTAAACGAGTTACAACCATGGCGATTGAGCAGAGGTGTCCGCAGGAGCAGAAGACGTGGTTGAAAATGAGTTATGACCATGGTCACAGAGCAGAAGACATAGTCATAATGATGAGGACATCACTTCTTCGGATACATACAACACTCCTCCACTTGACATTCAAGGACCAATCACTAGAGCTCGCGCCCGACAATTGAATTTACAGGTGAGCTCGTTCCTAAGTACTTCCTTTTGTTCATTCGAGAATAGATTGCTACCTAATGATTTAATTATGATTAGGAACCATGGAGAGGACCTGGAAGTACTTGGAGAAGGGCTACAAGACGCACAAGTCCAGCAAGGGCGGTCGAATCATGTTGGAGGCCCAACTCAAACCGACTTCGAATCCAATTCGGAGTCCAGGATCAGACCGCACTAAAACGGATGCCCAGATCGCATCCGGACTCCGTTTTGGACGTTCCACATATGTATGGAAATCTGAGAAGACCACCTTTCCAATGGCTTTGGTCCCATGTCAAAATTCCTTCTGAGTCAACGGGAATCGTCGAAACAAGTGGGCGTTCAGAATCTGTCAGGGTGCTGCGCCACCGTCTTTTGGGCCGATCGGCTTTGTATCGTGTTGGAGCCCATTAGGGGCGCGTCCAGGGGTTTTGCTTAGATTAATTCTGTCTTTGAACAGTATCACCGTTCATCGGTTTGTGAGACCCCAACTTTCGAGTGCTAAATCAATACATCTGCAATTCAGTTGTGTTCTTCCTTGTTCTTGCTTGTGTTCTTCGATTCGCAGCAAGGATTAGCCTTCTTAGCGAGGTCAACCGCCGCGCACGGTTGATAACCTGAGAGACGTGGTGCTGCGATTGCGGGTTCGAACGTGTCGTTCGGAAGCCGGATCGATTTGTGTCGCGCCTCCACCAAATCGAACATATTCGTAACTCGTTGGAAGATCGGGACCAGTCCCCATCAAGTGGTAATCGAGCTTCGGTGTTCCTTCAGTTCGAGAATACCCTACCTTTGTTGTTTTCGTTTCATCCTAGAGTCCAAGAAAAGCCCTACAAAAATTTTGTAGTCGTAGGTTGTTTCTGTCCCATCTTGTTTAGCCTTTTGCACAATTTAATTTCAGAGTCCGTAGTGTTGAGTTTGTGTCCTTAGTCGAGTTGTGTTGCTGGTTTAGATCGTGTTTTGTTTCGGGTTATCTTGCTTCCGCCACCTCTCATACAAACCCTAGCTGTCATCCATCGCGTATTCCACCCTCTGTTTTTGTTTTCCCACCCATATCCCGCCCTCTGTTTGAGTCTTCCTTTGCATCTCGTGATCACACAGCACCATCCCCACTTTTCCCGAGCTTCCGCCCCAAATTCCACCGATTTCTCCACTCAATTTCGTTTCGGCCTCCACAGAAACCATAACTCGAGGCTCAACTTCAAACGGCCGTAACTTTTGCATACGGACTCGAAATCAGCGATTTTTTTGAAATTGGGTGAAATTAAATTTTGCATCCGATACTCCCACTTTGTCGGGTTCGCGATTTTATTTTCCCCAAATTCGGCCTGGAAAGTGCAGTACTCGAGCTCAAATTGAATCACCGAATTTCCAGCACATTCATTATTTTCTCGTAGGCCACACCTTACATCGATTGAGTTGAAACTTTGTGTGGTTCCTATTTCTGTGCTCTGCTCTGTGAAAAAATAAAATTAAAAAGACACAAAAAGAAAAATTTCGGCTTAGTAGAGAAGAGAGAGAAAAGTGCTATCCGTGGCCAAAAAAAGAAAGAAAGAAAGAAAAAAAGAGAAAACCGGACAGAGCACGCTTTTAGGTGACAGCTTCATTTGTTTTGTGCTTATGCTGAATTAAGTTTCTCATTCCTGCCATCTTTGTTGTTTGTCTTCGCTTACTTTCTCGCCGTGATTCCTTGTTCATCATATCCTAACACCGATATAGGACACATTTAGGCCAAGAACTAGGACCGTGCTTTGGACATTTCTTCAGCATTACTATCTGTTATTGATTTGTGTTCCACCGATATATTTGGCCTTCCAAGCTCCATATATCTACTTCGGGATAGCACAGCTTTGACCCTTGCAATCGTACCCACGCTCGACATGGTTTCACGAACCACCACCGGTTGTACCACCTCATCGCTTTGGTAAGAACACTTGCAAGAGTTTGGTAAGCCACTTCCTTTGCGAGATTCCACCGCCCTTCATTTGTAGTTGATAGGGATAATCCTTTTGTTTTCCCTGTGTTTCCACTAACCATGGCAGAGACGAAGGACATGGGTCACCGGTCGATTTCAACGAGTGTGTTAGTCGCGCCGGCTACAAGCTGCGCTCGACAAACAAAATGCTTCACTCGGCGCGAGAATGGACACCATCGTCGCCGCCATTGCCAAGTTGAACACCACGGAAGGCATTGAGCGGGTGGAGCGGCGGTTGGTCGACCTCACCGGTCGGATGGACAAATTGAGGCACGTCGCCACTGTCAATGACGGCCATCGTCCCGATGATGACATAGTGTATGATGCAGATGGCAACATTGATCGACGGCGACACAAGATGCACGACTACGTCGGCGTCTTCAAAAAACCGACAAGGTATGGGAGGTAATAACCAGAACCGACATGGTATGGAAGGTAATAACCGCACTCGTCATGGTAACGATGACCCTTTGCTAAAGTTAAGTTTACCATTCCATCTTTTTCTGGTCTTTATGATGCTGAAATATATCTTGATTGGGAGATGACGGTAGAGCAGAAATTTAATTCTCACTTGGTTCTGAACAACATAGAGTTGGACAAGCTACTAGTGAGTTTAAGGACTTTGCTATTATCCGTGGAATGAACTAAGTAACATGCGCTACAACCTGATACATGGGAGCGATTAAAAGAAGATATGCGTAATCGTTTTGTTCCTCCCACATATAAACTTGAATTGAGAAAAAATTGCAGCGCTTAGAACAAGGTGATCGCTCTGCTTCAGGACTATTATGCTGAGCTTCAAAAGGGTATGATGCGTTGTGGGGTTGTTGAGGACACAGAGGATAAGATTTGTCGTTTCTACGGGGTTACGGGGTGAAATTCAGGATATTGTTGATTATAAAGAATTTACTATCACAACCGCTTGTTCCACCTTGCTATGCTTGCAGAAAAGAATTGCGGGGACGCAAGGAATCGCGAAGGCACGCGACCGAACGACCCTTCTACACGCCGCGAACGACTACATCGGCGGACTGCCCAAGTCTTCTTCGAATTTTCGTTCTCCTCCACCACCGTGAACAAGATTGCAGCAGCGCCACCAAGTCACCTTCAAAAATTCTTTGCGAGTTCCAGCCAAGAGTAGTTCTTCTTCCGTGGCTTCAACGGGTCGCTCTCCGACATTCGGTGCCATCGCTGCCATGGGCTTGGTCATGTGCGTAAGAATTGCCCTAGCCAACGGGCATACATCGCCACGAAGATGGAGGCTACATCAGCACTTCGGATGTCGAGGAGGATGATGATGTTGCTGCTGCCTCGGATGACAATGGCGGTGGTGATGACGACTGGTCCTTGGTGGGCGCCCACAACGACGCTACGGAGCATCATTGTGCAGCGAGTCCTCAAAGCACACAGGTACAACAAACCGACAAGCTTCAACGCCATAATTTGTTTCAGACTTTCTTCGCAATCAAGAACCGGCGTGCACGTGTTATCATTGATGGAGGAAGCTGCAACAACTTGGTGAGTTCTGATTTGGTCAAGAAGCTTGGCTTGACCACGCGACCACATCCACATCCATACCATATTCGGTGGTTAAATGATTCGGAAAAGCTAAGGTAACGCAAACATGCCGAGTCCATTTTTCCATTGGTGGTTATGCTGATCATGTTGATTGTGATGTGGTTCCCATGCAAGCATGCTCTCTTTTATTGGGTCGACCTTGGGAATTTGATAATGATGCTTTACACCATGGTAGTAGTAACAAATACACTTTTATGCATAAGGAAAGAAAGTTACTTTATCGCCTTTGACCCCAAATGAGATTATAGAGGCCGATAGGGAGAGAGTTGCTGCTGCTAATGATACAAAGGAACATGATAAATCTGAAAACAGCAAGTAATCCATTTGAAAAATTCTGTTATGCTTGCCACAAAATCAGACCTTGCTGAAATTGATGATGTTCATGATACATGCTATGCTTTTGTGTGCAAAGATGCCTTATTTTCTCTTGATAATATGCCTTGCACTTTGCCTCGCTCCTGTCACTAACCTTTGCAGGAGTTTAGAGATGTTTTCCCGATGAGATACCTCCGGGACTTCCACCCATTCGAGGATTGAGCACCAGATTGACTTGATTCCTGGAGCGAGCTTGCCAAACCGTGCGCTCATGGACCAATCTCAAGAGACTAAGGAGATTCAGCGACAAGTCCAAGATCTTTTGGACCGTGGGTACGTGCGTGAGAGCCTTAGTCCTTGTGTTGTTCCTGTTCTTTTGGTTCCCAAAAAGATGGTTCTTGGCGTATGTGTGTAGATTGTAGAGCCATTAACAACATTACTATAAGGTATCGTCATCCTATTCCTAGGCTAGACGACATGCTTGATGAGTTGTGTGGTGCTATAATTTTCACAAAGATTGACTTATGTAGTGGATACCACCAAATAAGAATGAAACTTGGCGATGAATGGAAAACTGCTTTTAAAACTAAGTTCGCTTGTATGAGTGGTTAGTCATGCCTTTTGGGTTAACTAATGCACCTAGCACTTTATGAGATTAATGAACGAGGTTTTACGTCCTTTCATTGGCAAATTTGTGGTCGTTTACTTTGATGATATCTTGATTTATAGCAAGTCCATGGATGAACATTTGAATCACTTACGTGCTGTTTTTAATGCTTTGAGAGATGCACGCTTGTTTGGTAACCTTGACAAGTGCACCTTTGCACGGATCGAGTCTCTTTTCTTGGCTATGTTGTGACTCCACAGGGCATTGAGGTTGATAGAGCCAAGGTGGAGGCGATATGGAGTTGGCCCACGCCCACGCAGGGCCTCCCAAGTGCGGAGTTTTCTTGGCCTTGCAGGATTTTATCGCGCTTTGTCAAAGAATTCAGCACCATTGCGACACCGTTGATTGAGTTGACAAAGAAGGCCGTCGTGTTCCATTGGGGCCATCACAAGAGGAGTCCTTTAATCTTTTGAAGGACAAGCTTACACACGCACCATTGCTCCAACTTCCGGATTTTGGTAAGACTTTTGAGCTCGAATGTGATGCTAGCGGAATTAGTATTGGTGGTGTTTTGATGCAAGAAGGCAAACTGTTTGCCTACTTTAGTGAAAAATTGAATGGTCCTGCTCTTAATTATTCCACGTATGATAAAGAATTGTATGCTCTTGTTCGTTCTTTAGAGACGTGGCAACACTATTTATGGCCTAAAGAATTTGTCATTCATTCCGATCATGAATCACTTAAGCATATTCGTAGTCAAACCAATTTGAATCGTAGACATGCTAAGTGGGTTGAATTTATTGAATCTTTTCCTTATGTCATTAAACACAAGAAAGGGAAGGATAATGTGATTGCTGATGCTTTGTCTCGCCGTTATACCATGTTGTCTCAACTTGATTGTCGCATTTTTGGTCTTGAAACTATTAAAGGACAATATGCTCTTGATGCTGATTTTAAGGATGTGTTGTTGCATTGTAAAGAGGGACAAGCATGGAATAAATTCATGATCGATGATGGTTTTTGTTTAGAGCTAACCGTCTATGCATTCCAGTTGGATCCGTTCATCTTTTGTTGTTGCAGGAGGCGCATGGAGGCGGTTTGATGGGACATTTTGGTGCTAAAAAGACGGAGGATGTTTTGGCCACACACTTCTTTTGGCCAAAGATGAGGCGAGATGTTGAGCGGTTTGTAGCTCGCTGCACTACATGTCAAAAAGCTAAGTCTCGCTTGAATCCACATGGTTTATATATGCCTCTTCCTGTTCCTTCTATTCCGTGGGCAGATATTTTTATGGACTTTGTTTTAGGATTGCCCAGGACTAAGAGGGGGAGGGATAGCATTTTTGTTGTTGTGGATCGCTTTTCTAAGATGGCTCACTTTATACCATGTCATAAAACCGATGATGCCGTTCATATTGCTGACCTCTTTTTCAAAGAGATAGTTCGTTTGCATGGTATGCCTTCTACTATTGTTTCAGATCGTGATGTCAAGTTCTTGAGTCACTTTTGGCGTACTCTATGGAACAAGTTGGGTACAAAGTTGTTGTTCTCTACAACATGTTACCCACAAACTGATGGCCAAACTGAGGTAGTGAACCGCATATTGTCTACCATGTTGAGAGCTATTTTGAAGAACAATTTGAAGTTGTGGGAAGAGTGTTTGCCGCATGTTGAGTTCACATATAATCGAGCGGAACACTCCACCACTAAGGTAAGTCCTTTTCAGGTAGTGTATGGATTCAATCCCCGTGCCCCTATTGATATTTTACCTTTGCCTACTAGTGAGAGAGTTCATAATGATGCTAAGGAGCATGCTGATTTTATTGTCCAAATGCATCAGACTACTAAGGCAAACATTGAAAAGATGAATGAAAAATATAGGATTGCTGGTAGTAAAGGTCGAAAGGAAGTTACACTTGAACCGGGTGATTTTGTTTGGTTGCACTTGAGAAAGTATCGATTTCCCGAGTTAAGAAAATCAAAATTGATGCCTAGAGCTGCTGGTCCTTTTAAGATAATTGAGAAGATAAATGATAATGCATATAAACTTGAGTTGCCTCCCGAGTTTGGGGTTAGTCCCACCTTTAACATTTCAGATTTGAAGCCATACTTGGGAGAAGAAGATGAGGCTGAGTTGAGGACAACTCCGCTTCAAGAGGGGGAGGATGATGAGGACATCACTTCTTCGGATACATACAACACTCCTCCACTTGACATTCAAGGACCAATCACTAGAGCTCGCGCCACAATTGAATTTACAGGTGAGCTCGTTCCTAAGTACTTCCTTTTGTTCATTCGAGAATAGATTGCTACCTAATGATTTAATTATGATTAGGAACCATGGAGAGGACCTGGAAGTACTTGGAGAAGGGCTACAAGACGCACAAGTCCAGCAAGGGCGGTCGAATCATGTTGGAGGCCCAACTCAAACCGACTTCGAATCCAATTCGGAGTCCAGGACCAGACCGCACTAAAACGGACGCCCAGATCGCATCCGGACTTCGTTTTGGACGTTCCACATATGTATGGAAATCTGAGAAGACCACCTTTCCAATGGCTTTGGTCCCATGTCAAAATTCCTTCTGAGTCAACGGGAATCGTCGAAACAAGTTGGCATTCAGAATCTGTCAGGGTGCTGCGCCACCGTCTTTTGGGCCGATCGGCTTTGTATCGTGTTGGAGCCCATTAGGGGCGTGTCCAGGGGTTTTGCTTAGATTATTTCTGTCTTTGAACAGTATCACCGTTCATCGGTTTGTGAGACCCCAACTTTCGAGTGCTAAATCAATACATCTGCAATTCAGTTGTGTTCTTCCTTGTTCTTGCTTGTGTTCTTCGATTCGCAGGCAAGGATTAGCCTTCTTTGCGAGGTCAACCGGCTGCGCACGGTTGATAACCTGAGGAGACATGGTGCTGCGATTGCGGGGTTCGAAACGTGTCGTTCGGAAGCCGGATCGATTTGTGTTGCGCCTCCACCAAATCGAACATATCCAGAACCTGTTGGAAGATCGGGACCCCGTCCCCATCACATAAGCTTTATGACCACGACAATTGATAGAGCCTTCAATGCGGTCGTAAGTCACAGTGTGGTCATAATCGAGTTATGACTATGGTGATTGAACATTACTATTTGGTCGAAGGAGCGGTTATGAGAACGTGCAGCTAAGAACATCTAGGCCCCTAAAATTAGTTTTGGTAATTAATGAATTTATGTGAATATGGGACTGACATATTTATTAAGTGTTTAAAAGGTTTAGTCATTAAAATAATGATGAGACACATGCTAAGGATCAACATGAATATCAAAGTGGCTCAAGGCAAAGGTATATATGGACTAGGATCCTTTTTATTTTTACTGGTCTTAGGAGAAAAGACGGAAGATCGGATTATAGCCTAAATGTCATACCATTAAGAGGGATCATGGTGAGTAACTTGATAGCATATTCTTGGGCCATTGGATCAATTTAGGATCATGCATTCATTGGAAACTAAAATTGATAACCAAAACTGTGCTCTGTCTGGAAAAATGGAAGTACTGAAGATTCAACGGTGGAACTACCGTAGGGCGGTAGTACCGCAACCTTAAACGGTACTTCCAGTGCTCAGAAGCTCCGAAAAACTGAGTGGAACCTTTTTTTCGGAGAGCACCCTCGGAATCGATTGGTGCTCTGTTCGAACAACTGGAAGTATCGGCGTGCAAACCGCGGTACTTCCGCTTCCCAAAAGCTCTGTCAAAACGAGCGGAACCTTTTTCACATAGAGCAGCCTCGAGATGATTTTGTGTCTGCGGCAAATGGAAGTACTGGAGTTTCAACAGTGGAACTACTGTAGAGCAGTAGTACCGAAGAATTAAACAGTACTTTCGGAGCACGGAAGCTCTGAATAACTCGGGCGGAACCTTTTTTCTAGAGAGCGCCAACTCTTAGCCTCAGATGAAACGGAAATACTGCACCAATATTTTGGAACTTCTAGTTATCGAAACTACTAGATTTATAACGATGGTAGTTCCACACCAACTTCCAACGGCTAGTTCAGAAGCTATAAAATAACCATTTCTATTGTGTCAAAATAGGTGCGGAAGTACTGGCCATTGCACGGCGGTACTTCTGCTCGTCCTAAATTTTTTAGAAAGTTCCATGTAACGGCTAGTTTTGGTTGGTGAGGATATAAATACCCATCCACCTGCCCAAGGATAGTAAGAAGTGACCCTATTGAACATGTTTGAGCATTGAGCATTCACTCCACACCTCTTTTTCTCATTGTGCATTCATTTGAGGAGGTTGAGCCAAACAAGTGCATTTCATCTTTAGATTGACCCTTTGGCACTTGATTTTCGTCAAGCGAAGCTTGTGATCTTTTGCTCTTAGTACTTGCCGGTACCTAAACGACTTGGTGGGAGTTTGCACGGTGACTTCTTCAAGAAGGTTGTGAAGAAGCCTGTCATCGACTTGTGAGTAGTTTGGTGTCCACTATGTTCGGAGTGAAGGAAGGACAACCACTAGTGGATTGAGGAGTTGAGGCTTCATTTGTAGAGCCGATCTAAGTCGCTTGGGCTTTCCTCAATGTGGACTAGGTGAACTGGCAAGTTTCCAATCACCATGGTAAAAACATCGTGTGTTCATTGGTTATCACTTTGTCTCTTTTTTAGCTCTTGTATATTTAGTATATTGCGATTTTTTACTTGTGCTAGAGCCTCTTGTAAAGATTTATACTTGTAGTGCCCTAAACTTATTAGAATTGTGTAGGTTTCAATTACATTAAATTTCTACCATATTAAAATTGTAGAAATTATTTAGGAGGCAAGAAAAAGTTTTAAACCTCCTATTCACCCTTCTAGTTGGTTATCCTTGATCCAACAAATGGTATCAGAGCTTGGTCTCTCATTTGCTGGACTTAACCGTCTAAAGAGTAAGGATGGTTAGCGAGGGGATTGTTATAGGAAATGCACCTTTCTTTAATGTCTCAAATTACTCTTATTGGAAAATTGGAATGTCCATATATCTCAAGGCCATGAGTCTGAACATTTGGAAAATCGTAAATAAGGGTTATGTTATGCCTCTTGATCTACTACACCCTATGGAACAAAACGGGCGTAACTCTCATTTGGATGCCCAAGCCATGAATGCTCTATTGGAGCTTTAAACGCGGATGAGTACAATAGGGCGAGCAATTTAGAAACTGCTCACGTTATTTGGACAACCCTCTCAGAAATTCATAAAGGGATGTCCACGGTTAAAGAAGTCAAATTGCATAGGCTTCGGATTAAATATAAGACTTTAACAATGTTACCTCATGAGGATATAAATGAAATGTACTCACGACTCAACAACATTGTAAATGAACTCAAGGGTCTTGGTACTAATCTAACCGATGTTGATGTTGTAAGGAAAATACTTAGGGCCTTACTAGAAAAATATGAAATGTTGGTGACTCTCTTTTTCAACTCACCCGAGTTGACAAGAATGGCATCAATACAACTTTTGGGCAACCTCATAACAAATGAGTTGTACAAGAAAGACAAGGAGGAGCTCTTGGAGCAATCCTCCTCGAAAGGCAAGAAGATCACCGCTTTCAAGGCTAAACCGGTGTTAAGCAAGGAGTCCGAAGATGATGATGAGGACATCGAGGAGGAGTTGGCTCTCCTAGTAAGGAGAATGAACAAGTTCATGAAAAGGCGCTCAAATCGAAGTGCTAGTCATGAGAAAGCAAAGAAGGGGCACTCCTACACCACTAACAAATGCTATAACAATATTCGTTGCTATGAGTGTGATGAGAAGGGGCATATTGTCTCTCAATGCTCTACAAAGAAGGATGACAAGGAGAAGTCATTCAAGAAGAAGAACTTCAATGGCAAAAAAGAAGCTTTTCAAGAAGCTTCAAAAGAATGGTAAAAATGAAGCTCACATTGGAGAGTGGGATTCCGATGAGGAGTACTCTGACTCCGATTCAAGTGAGGATGAGTTTCCTAAGAAAAAGGGACTTGTTGGTATTACCATCAAGGAGGCTCCATCACTCTTCTCATCTCTAACATGCCTTATGGCAAAAGGAGAAAAGGTAAACACTCTTGTTAATGATGAACTCTCCTATGATGAGCTTATGGATATGCTAGTTAAATTAAATGAATTTCGTAGAAAAGAGAAGTCAAAATTTAAGGTTTTAAAGAGAGAACATCTCTTTAAAAGAATCTTATGAGGAGCTAAAGGAAGCTCATGACTTGCTATGTCCAAGAAAATTCAAGCAAATCTTGCACTAGTACTGGCATTACTTGTGATATCCCAAATGAAATGTCTAGTGTAAAAATTTCTAAAGCTAGCATATCTACTTCTTGCGATGAGTTACTTGCTATGCCATGTTCTTCAAATATTGATTCTAAAAATGCAATAGCTATGTCATATGATGATAAGCTTATTAATGAGAATACAAATATAAAGGAACAAGTGACAAAATTAAACAAAAGTTTGGAAAGATGCTCATTCAACAAGAAAGGCCTTGGGTACATGCCCAACAAAGATAAAAAAATCGGCCAACAAGCCCACAAGATTTGTGAGGCAAAATGGTAGGTATTGTAACAAGTGCTAGAAATTAGGACATGAACAACAAAGTTGTCCTAATGGTAAGACTCAATCTGTTGGTTTATTTGATTCATGTTACATTCTTAAAAAAAAATCTAAGAATGGTAATGTTATTGCTAAATTTATTGGCACTTCGATTTTAGGTGCTAAGAATGCTATTTGGGTGCCCAAAGCCTTGGTTACTAACCTTCAAGGATCCAAACAAATTTGGATACCTAAAAGAACTTGATTCTTTTTGAAGGTGAATTACAAGATCAGTGGGCGGCATTAGGTGTTTGATAGTGGGTGCACTCAATATATGACTGGAGACAGGAAGATGTTCACCACATTCAAAAGTGGGAGCAATGAAAGAATCACATTTGGGGGACAATAGCAAAGGAAAGGTACTTATATGGGTGAAATTGCTATCTCTAATGACCTTTCCATTTCAGATGTATCTCTAGTAAAAACATTAAATTTTAATTTGCTATCTGTTGCTCAATTATGTGATTTCAGCTTAATTTGCTCCTTTACTACAGAAGAAGTAACTATTTTAAAAGAAAACAGAAATGAACTTATTTTCAAAGGTTTTAGATTTGGAAATTTTTATTTGGTTGATTTTTTCTTCTAGTGAATCATGCTTAAAAACTTGTTTAATGGCAAAACTTCTTTGGGTTGGTTGTGGCATAGAAGGCTAGGTCATGTGGGTATGATTCAACTTAAAAACTTTTTAAACGTGACTTAGTTGTTAGGTTGAAAGATGTGATGTTTGAGAAAAATAAATTATGTAGTGCTTGCCAAGCCGGGAAGCAAGTTGCAAACTCTCATCTTTCTAAAAGTATAATATGAACTTCTAGGCTATTGGAGCTCTTGCATATGGATTTGTTTGGGCCAACAACCTATAAGAGCATCAAGGGCAATAGTTATTTAGTCATTGTAGATGATTACTCAAGATATACATAGGTATTCTTCTTAAATGATAAGAGCGAAGCCTCCGACACTTTCAAAAGTTTTTCAAAAAGGGTTTAAAATGAATTTGATTTTAAAATAAAGAAAATTAGAAGTGATAATGGTTCCAAGTTCAAAAATACTAAAATTGAAGATTTTTGTGATGAACATGGAATAAAGCATGAGATTTCCACCACCTACACTCCCAAGCAAAATGGAGTTGTAGAAAGGAAAAAATCGAACATTAATTGAAATGGTAGGACAATGCTTGATGAATATAATACTTCCGATAAATTTTGGGCAGAAGCTATTAACACCACTTGTCATGACATAAATTGCCTTTATTTATATTGTCTTTTGAAAAAGACTTCCTATGAGCTTCTCATTGGAAGAAAACCAAACATATCCTACTTTAGAGTATTTGGTTGTAAATGCTATATTTTGAGAAAGGGTGTTTGGCTCTCGAAATTTCAAAGTTGATGTGATAAAGGATTTTTACTTGGTTACTCTTCAAATAGTAAAACCTATAGAGTTTTCAATACAAATTTTGGTTTTATTGAAGAATCTTGTGGTGTTCAATTTGATGAAACTAACGGCTCTCAAGAAGAGAGAACGTGGATGATGTAGTTAATAGAGGACTAAGGCGAGCAATGGAGAACATGCAAATTGGAGACATCAAGCCAAAGGATGATCCAAGTTCACCTTCTTCATCAAAGTAAGTTGAAGCCCCCACTTGCTCCACAACAAACAATATACAAGTTATAGATGATGAAGATAAGGAACAACAATCTCTACCACTAAAGATCCACAACGCAATCACCAAAGATCATCCAATAGATCAAATATGGGGTGACGTGAGTAAGGGTGTTCAAACTAGATCTAGAGTAGCTTCATTTTGTGAATATTACTCTTTTGTATCTTCTCTTGAGTCAAAATTTGTAGATGAAGCTCTAGATGATCTGGATTTGGAAAATGCAATGTATGAAGAACTAAACAACTTTGCCCAAAATAATGTTTGGACATTAGTGTAAAGTTGGCACAAAATGGGTCTTCCACAACAAGCAAGATGAAAACCGAGTTGTGGTAAGAAATAAGGAAAGGTTAGTTGCTCAAGGCTACACTCAAGTTAAGGGTTTAGATTATGATGAAACTTTTGCACGCGTAGCTAGACTTGAGTCAATTCGAATTTTATTTGCCTTTGCATTTAGCTTTGATATCAAACTATTTCAAATGGATGTCAAAAGTGTATTTTAAAATGGAACAATCTCCGAAACAACCTCCAGGGTTTGAAGATTCTAAAGATATCCTAATCATGTGTATAAACTCTCAAAGGTGCTATATAGCTTAAAACAAGCTGCTAGAGCATAGTATGAGCGCCTTTGAGATTTTCTTCTCTTAAAAGGATTTAAGATTGAAAAAGTTGATACAATCCTCTTCACAAAAATTATTGATGATGATTTCTTTGTGTGCCAAATTTACGTTGATGACATTATATTTGGTTCTACTAACTATGATTTTTGCAAAGAATTTGGTGAAATGTTGTCTAGAGAATTTGCGATGTTCATGATAGGATAATTGAGCTATTTTGTTGGACTTCAAATCAAACAACCTAAAGGTGGGACTTTTATGAGCTAAACAAAGTACATGAAAGATCTATTCAAGAAGTTTGGTATGAAAGATGCAAAACCCATCAAGACACCTATGGCAACAAACGGGCATCTCAACCTCAAAGAAGGAGGTAAGTCTATAGATACAAAGCTTTATAGATCAATGATTGGTAGTTTGCTTTATCTTACCACATGTAGCCCCGATATCATATGTAGTGTTTGCATGTGTGCACGCTTTCTAGCTCCTCCAAAAGAGTGTCATTTAATGGCCATAAAGAGAATTCTAAGATATTTAAAACATTCTCTAGCATAAGTCTTTGGTATCCTAAAGGTGCTAAATTTGAATTAATTGGATATTCAGATTTCGATTATGCGGGTTGCAAAGTGGATAGAAAAAGCACTTTGGGAAGTTTTCAATTACTAGGGAGATCATTAGCATCATGGTTTTCTAAGAAACAAATTTCCGTAGCACTTTCCACCGCCGAAGCCAAATATGTTTCCGCCGGAAGTTATTGTACTCAATTGCTATGAATGAGGCAAACTTTGATGGATTATGGAATTAAGTCTGATAAAATGCCTCTTATGTGTGATAATGATAGTGCAGTTAAAATATAAAATAATCTAGTTCAACACTCAAGAACCAAACATATAGATATACACCACCATTTCTTGAGAGATCATGTAAGCAAAGGACATATCACAATTAGCCATATCCGGACCAAAGATTAATTAGCAGATATTTTCACCAAACCTCTAGATGAAAGCTATTTTTGCAAGTTGAGGAATGAATTAAATGTCATAGACTACTCTAACATTGTTTGAACTCACGGCTCATGTATTTCATGCTCAACTGGAGTTGTATGAAGCTTTTGTGAAAGAGAATTTTCTCCTATTTTTGCCAAACTCTCTATGTCTATATTGCTATTTTCAAGGTTATATTTAATGCGTAATGATCTTGAATGATTTAAGTTGAGTGCAAAACTAGGGATCATTTGCAAACTTCCTGTTCCCTGAAGTTCCAGAATTATCGGAATTACCACTGTAGTTTTTTCGGTACTTCCGCATTCTAGAACTACCGCTATTGTCTTTGCGCTACTTCCGCTTTCTGAAACTACCGATGGTATAATTGCGGTACTTCCGTGTTTATGTGGACTGTAACAGTCAAAACTAAGGGTTTTAACCCATGGGACCCTCCTCTCCTCCGGAAGCTCCGACTGCAACACCCATGACCGTGCGCCCCCCCTCTCTCCTTTCCACCAAAAACTCCAAAACCGCTCCTCAGATCTCCAAATCCGGTGGGGATTTCTTTGGTTTTTGGTGATTTCTCACATACTAAGGGTTCACCTCCTCCAATCCACAAGATGCCTAGAACAAGGAATGCTGACCTCAGGGTATACTCTTCATCTGCGGGTTCGGGGCAATGATTAGAAACTTCTGTAGCAAATGTTCTTCCGCCTGCACCTCCAGCCTCCTTAGAGGCTGCTAGAAAAGCCCCAAAGGACGGAGGAAAGGCTATCACTTCTGAGTCTGAGATAGAGTCAGAACAACAGGAGAGCTCACCTTTGGAGCAATCTCATGAAGAAATGCCTAATCGCGAAGAACTTCAGATCGATCTTAGAAAGATCACAGCTAATGAGTATGCTAGGATGTGTCATAGAAATCAATTCCTACTTCCTTGCAACTCTGTCAACCCAAGGTTCCATACAAAGTTCCAAGAGCAAGTTTATGAACAGTTGTATAGTCCATCAAGATTGTTTGCTGATCACAAATACATCAATTGGGACCACTTGGACTCGATTGATAAGTGTGATGGAACCTATAGACTATTTTAGAGGGCTGGCATACAAAACCTTGTTACATTGAAATCAGACTACAATGAGGATATCATCAGGCAGTTTTATGCTACTCTCTACATATCTCCTGATTTCCAGCACATCTCTTGAATCACAAGTGTAACATCCTGATTTTCAAAGCCTTTTTGAAGCTTTTAAAATAAAATTCATTATTTGGATTTTTTCTGGAATTAATTAAAGCTTAATTGGAATTTTCATTAATAGGAGGATTTAATATGAGTAAATTAAACATTAACATTTGCTAAAAATATTTTATTTGGGTTTCTTGTGTCTCAATGATTTTTCTAGATTTTTTTGAGATTTGTTTGGATTTGTTTACTATTTTCTAGAACTCAAATGATTTTATTTGAATTTCTGAAAATAGAAAAATGCTAGAACATTCTTAGTCAATGTTGGGCCGAAACCCATTAGTTTGGCCCGGTTCACCTAGCTTTTTCTCCCTTCGGCCCAGGCCGCATCGCCCTTGGCAACGCGTCAGCCATCTGCCGCGTTCAGCCTTTTCAATTTTCAGCCTTTTTCTTTAGATTAGATTTTCCAAGAGCTCGTTCTCCTCCGTCTGAACTCCGATTTCCCTGATTCTTTTTCATAAATTCATATAAAATTAAGATCTATCTTTTGGTTATGGTTTTGCAGTTTTTGGAGTTAATTTGAATTTTATTTGAATTTATTTTTTTATTTTGTTTTGTTTTTTCTCTCTCGTTAGGTCACGCGTTCGAAGGAGCTGAAGTAAGATTTGAAGATCAAAAGCCATTAACTGAGCAAGGTCAAGGCATGTCATGTTCTTTGATCACGTTGAACTCAATTTTTAAATCTATTATGTACTAATTTGTTTTAAATTATCTTGCATTGCTATTTCTATACAAACCTTGTATTGGTAGCTATTGTTCGATTTGAATATTCCTCCTTGATGATTTGAATACCATGATTCCATTATCACCATAGGATGGATAATTACTTAGTGATGAAATATTAGTTGTCACGTGGGTCGTGTGTTTAAATTGCTTAGTCATGCTTATAGTCGCGTTGGGTTTGTCATCACATGTGGTGAATTAATTAATTTTGACTTAATGATATACAGTAACCTGGTGGTCGGCCACAACTATAAAATTTGATTGCCATGACATGGGTAGTGTCATTGGTGCTGGTTATACAAAATTGGTTTTCACTTGGACGAATGATCGTGCAGTAAAGGGGTGCAGTTTGCACAATGGGATGTGGATGCTTCGCCTGAGTAAATCTAAAGACTTAACTTTGTGCGCCATTGATCTGAGCCTTACCGCGCAAACCACATGTCTAGTATGGGATAGACCTGGTATAATAATTTATGAAGTCTCAACTTTGGTTTCGCTAGTGATGTTGTCTTGGCGCAAAGGGGGCAATTATCGACTAGATGGTCAGCCTACTCGACGGCGAAACCTTAGCGAGCGGGATCAGGTTGAGATGGAGCATTGTAAAAGCCTTGTTATGATTTTCATTAACGTTAGGATTATCACATCATGTGGGTACAGTTATGGAACCTCTGCAGAGTGTAAAACTATTCGAATAGCTGTGTCCTCGGTCATCGACAATACTCGGTGATTTCACACGAGGGGTAGAGTTTTCATAAAATTCTAGTTGGGTTAAGTTGGGGAGTGAATGGTTAGTTCACTGGTGATTCATTTCGTGAATCTTGGTTCATAGGTGATTCATTAGAGTGAATGGTCAGTTCACTTGTGGTTGGTCTCAATTCCTTTGGTTACTTATTTATTATTATTTTCAAAGTTCACTTTTCAATCTATTTATTGTATTTACTTTAGATTGTTGCTTTCTACAAAATTAACTTTTCATCTAGCTGCCTGTCCTCGAGTTTCTCAATAGGAAGAACCTGCAGCAGCTCAGCAAGAAGAAGAAGGCCAAGGCCAAGTTTCCCTTTCTCATATTTACTTTGCCATCCGTCAACTTCGTGACTCCCAGGCCGAGGCGTTCGCCTCTCTTTCCTCCGGGATAGACTCTATTGATGGGAGAGTCACATCTATTGAGCATGCATTGGCTCATCCTCCATCTCCTGTCCGTTATGGTCGCCATCGTCGACCTGACCCTTCTCCTCAGGGACCACAGGAATAGCCTTTTTGGTCATTTGATGCCAAAGGGGGAGAAGATGTTAAAGGGGGAGAGGCTTGAAAGGGAAAGCAGCACAAGGAAAAAGAAGAAAAGAAGCCCAAATTTATCTATCTATATATTTATGTAATGAACTTTTATGTAATGACTTTCTGGTGTGATGAACTTTTATGAAATGTCTTTATGGTGTAATGGTCTTTTGCATGAAAGGAACTTGTGCACTCTATGCTGTGTTTATACCTTGTTAATGATAAATTTGAAGGTATATACGTCTTGTGCTCAATTGCTATATTTCTTGTGCTTGAAATAAATTCTCATTTATATGCACATGTTTAGGAGGAGCGTTCCTTGTTAATGATAAAGGGAACTAATTCTCTGAAGCTCATGTAAATTCATTGTAAGAATTATTTACTTTTAAAGTCATAAAAGAATATACAACTAGTCTTCAAATGAGTGGTATATTCAAAACTTTATTCACCTCACATAAATTTTGTATTGTCATCAATTACCAAAAAGGGGAGATTGAAAGCACTAGGCCCCTAAAATTGGTTTGGTAATTAATGAATTCATGTGAATATGGGACTGACATGTTTATTAAGTGTTTAAAAGGCTTAGTACCTAAAATGATGATGAGACACATGCTAAGGATTAACATGAAGATCAAAATGGCTAAATATTGTACCATTAAGAGGGATCATGGCGAGTAGCTTTATAGCATATTCTTGTGCCATTTGGATCAATTTAGGATCATGCATTCATTGAAAACTAAAATTGATAACCAAATCTCTGGTCTATCTGGAAAAACGGAAGTATCGGAGATTCAACGGAGGAACTACCACAGAGCAGTAGTACCATAGCCTTAAATGGTACTTGCAGTGCTTAGAAGCTCTGAAAAACTGAGCGGAGCGATTTTCCAAAGAGCACCCTTGGAATTGATCGGTGCTATGTCTGAACAATCGGAAGTATCGGCGTGCAAACTACTGTACTTCTACTTCCCGAAAGCTCCGTTAAAATGAAAGAAATATTTTTTCCAGAGAGCACCCTCGAGATGATTTTGTGTGTGAAGTACCAGAGTTTCAATGGCAGAACTACCGTAGAGCGGTAGTACCACAGAATTAAATGGTACTTCTAGAGCACGGAAGCTCCAAATAGCTCGGGACAAACAAGTGCATTTTATCTTTAGATTAATCCTTTGGCACTTGATTGTCATTAAGCGAAACTTGTGATTTTTTTACTCTTGGTGCTTGCCAGCACCTGAATGACTTGGTGGAAGTTTGCACGGTGACTTCTTCAAGAAGGTTGTGAAGAAGTCTGGCATTGACTTATAAGTGGTTTGGTGTCCACCATCTTCGGAGTGATGGAAGAACAACAACTAGTAGATTGAGGAGCTAAGGCTTAATTTGTGGAGCCAGTGCAAGTCGCTTGGGCTTTCCTCAACGTGGACTAGAAGAAACCAGCAAGTTTCTGAACACCACGGTGAAAACATTGTGTGTTCATTGGTTATCACTTTGTCTCTTTTTCAGCTCTTGTATATTTCTTATATTGTGATTACTTGTGCTAGAGCCTGTTATAAAGATTTATACTTGTAGTGGCCTAAACTTACTAAAATTGTGTAGGTTTCAATTGCATTAAATTTCTGCCATATTAAAATTGTAGAAATTATTTAGAAGGCAAGAAAATTTTTAAACCTCCTATTCATCCACCTCTAATCGGTTATCCTTGATCCTACAGCAGTGCAGCATGAACGTGGTCGTAACTCTCGTCGGCTGAAGTTACGAGTACGTAGTCGGAGCTAGAAGGCGTGGTTGAAGCAGCCACAACATGATCGTAGCCAAACATAGAGTGGTCATAAATCGACTCTGTATGATCGTAGCAACTACAAAGGGAGATGAAACTACAACAATATTTGCTGCCTTGCATTGGCCTCAAATTAATATGCACTCCAGTACCGTTGCTATCAGTGTGTGGCCCGGCCTCTTCTCTTCTTCGGTTGGGATCCACCGGATCTTACGTATTCCTAGGAGTTGGGCCATGCTTTTTGTCGGAGCCCAGATTTTACAATCCAGATTCCTCTGTGATTTCACCGCACTATTCCCTGGATCAGTAGATAGTACTCACAGATTACAGTTATGAATATCAAAGTACATATCATGCGAAAGCGTAAATATAATAGTAGACTTACTCATGGACCGACTAGGCCGAAATCAACAAATTGCAGCAGCGGAAGAACGAGCACACAGGTGGGACCTTCAGGACATGCCCACAGGTAGCCAACTGGAGGTTCGCGACCTAGTTCTTGACATCTTCATCTTCTTCACCATCATGATGCAAAAGTATTGCTGAAGCGTAGTGATTTGATTCCTGATTCTGGATTGGGGGGGGAAGCGAATATGAGCAGAAACCACCGTGCTCGCGAGCCAACACACAGGATGCAATTAAATAGTATGCATGGCTTATCAAAGCAGAGGCTCGGGTTATTTTATTTGCCAAAAATCGCTTTTGGTATCATTATTATTATTAAATCATAGTGTTACTAATTCTACCTAAACTCCACACGGCGATTGCCATAATTGACTTAATCCACCAAAGACACACTTTCCTTACTGATTGCTGTCTAAGACTCCAAATAGCGAGTGACATCATTTAACTAATCCACCGATCATATACTTTCTATATTGATTGCTGTCTAAAACTCCAAACAGCGGATAACATCAATTATACAATCCACCAATCAATTGCTACCTAAATCCCCAAACAGCGAGTATCATAATTTATATAATCCACCGATCAATTACTGCCTAAAACTCCAAACCGCTAGTGACATCATTTATCTAATATCATTTAATTAATCCACCGAACACACACTTTCCATATTGAGCGTTGTCTAAAACTCCAAACAGCGAATATCATCGATTATACACTCCACCAATATATTTGGTATTCCAAATTCCTAAAAATCCGATCCTTTTGTTATTGATCCACAACCATAGTTTGCTCTTCCAATAATCTACCTTATTTTCCCATTATCTATCCCTAACTAACTCATCAGTATACCTCCACCAAAATATCATTGATCAAGTCTACGATTTACTAGTATTCATCCACCAAGAATATCATTAATCAGGTTTACGATTCACTAGTATTCATCCACCAAGAATATCATTGATCAAGCTTATACTCCAATAACTGTTATCATACCTTCAAGTGCCTAAAAATCCAATTCATCCATCCATTATTTGGCTAGAGCCTATTAATTCCATAATCGCCAACAACTCCTAATAATTAATCCAACAACTACCTTTGCACTACCTAATTCTCCAAAAATAATTTAAATCACCTATCTAGTCTATATATTCATTTAGGATCCACCAATTTATTTCTCCCAGAATCCACACTATCGTTTCCTAATTATGATCGACATGAATCCACCAATATCTTTGTGTATTTACTACAAACATCCATCTTCTTTACTCTCGACTCTATTTATTTCCCCATATATTTGATTTTGTGAGAAGAGAAAATATTTTACTTTTGAAATATGATACATAAAAATTCCCTGAGACCTAGCAGTTTTGAACCAAAAACATAATGTGTAAGGAAATGCATTAATAATAGCGATCCAGATTCCATCCACCGTTACATGGCATCTGCACCATATAGCATCTTTTAGCGTTATAGCCGCTTAACTTACCACTGGGACGACACCTAGGACAATTCAAACCAGGGCTTTCCACCGCCCTTCCACTTTTCCATTCCCACCCACAAAGTTTTTGAAATAGAACTATATCTGGTTAAGTTCCCATGTCTGCCCTTGACCGTGGGCACGGCTATTCGAATAGTTTTGACTCTGCAGAGTTTGTACACTTTACCCACAAGAGACAGTTCACTCGTTGCCCCACACGATTCCTTAGTCGTGCGGTTGAGCCAACCATCACAGTAACCGTTCAAAGTACCTCGCCCCTTCCATCATCTCACCCCCTGGGTTGCTCCCATTTGCGGTGGGACCCATTCGTTGTGCGGGATGTTCCCCTCCTATACGCCTAGCAGCTGGCTACCCACACTGCTAGCGCGTCGCAAGAAAACTTCTCCCACAAGCCTGCCACCCAGGCCGCCACTTGCGAGAGTCCCATTCAAGCCTGCCACCTAGGCCGCCACTTGCACTACTGCCATGATGATGACTTTCAGGGTCCGGTAAATTTACTAAGGCAAGTTGTACTTTACAGACTTGTGGTTGTACTTGTTTTACACAAGAGGTCATGACAAGATTCAGTCCTTAGTGGTATCTGGGTTAGTGGTATCTGGGCGGTTCTACCACTATCCACTTTGTGCTTCCACTGCACCACATACACATACACACTCGAACCATCTGCCTAGACATTTAAGCAAGTTGGGGTTTTTGGGAACATAAAATAATCATACCAACATATACCAGTCATTTCCACCATGACTTCCCAAACCAGTTTCTCATGATTAAAAAATGATAATGATGCTTGGGCCATTTCAACGCCCCCCCGAGTATCTAAGCAGTACTAAGCATGGCATATAATTACGGACTTATTTTTGAAAGATTACTATTATAACTTTACTAGGGTGACAAGGTTCACATATTCAAATATTCCAAAGGAGGGGTAATATCAATCAAGTTGAACAATGGGCATATAACTAGAACCTTAAATTAGTCATGCATTTGTATATAAAATAACAGCATGCAATTTGATAATTTAAACCAAAATAATTTGCAGAAAATGTAGGCTCAACATGATCAAAGTATTGACTCGCCTTGGTCACAGTTAGTTGGCTCTTGGTTATCTGAAGCTTCTAGAGCTGCCGCCTCGGCTTCCTCCTCCTGTGCCTCGTACGCTATTTTTAACATGCGTGAAAATTTGGATAAAACGACAAGGCAATCAGCAAGCCAAATAACATCCAACAAAAATTCCAAATAACTCCAATTTCAAGTTTTTGGGTTTCTTTAGGTAGACATGTGATTTGGACAAATTTTAGAGATTTACTTTATTTGCTTTGGTGCCATAATAATTCCATTTTGATTAGCTAAAGTTTAATCTTAGTCATTTTAGTATAATGTATTCTCTAATTATGTCTTGATGCCATGGCCTAGGTTATTGATAATATCTTATAGCCTATCTTGCTAATGGTTGATTTCTACACCCTTTGTTTAATGTGTTATTATTTTATGTGAGCAATCACCCTAATCATTCTATTACTAAATCCTCTCATTTAACAAAGAGCTAAAAGTGTTACTTATGTTGTCCATATACACAAATATTGTTTTCTAGCATATGATGAATATCCATAATCAAGGGTCCCCAAAATACCCTTAGTTAGAAGTTGTAGGAATTATTACACAAAGTTAAATGGGATATGTATTACTACTATATGTGCCATTTTAAGTTATGTTTAAGCACTCATTAAATTTATTTGCTAAAGATTTAAAAAGGGTTATCCATTATATATATATATATAAACATATATACATATAAGGATATGTGTATATATATATTTATACATAACCTTCTATGGCACATGCTATCTATCCTTGCCAAAGAGCTAGTATATACCCCCACTGTTTCGGCTGAACCTATTGGCTACAGTACATAACCCAAAAAAATAATCGCCCAAAACCCACCCGGTGCGGCGGAGCGAACGCGCGCGGCCTGGGTGGATTTTTAGCGCAGTGTTGATAGCCAGGAGTTCTCTCTCGGGTGTTGCTTACTTACACAGGGGGCTATTACCTCTTAAGTTATGCGGTAGCAGAGGCCGTGGCAGAGGAGCTCGAGGCCGGGAAAGGGCGGCGGGCTCGTCGGCGAGGAGGGACCAGGGAGGCGCGGGTAGCGGGCAAAATGGAATGTTCGCGCGTCGAGGAACCTGGTGGTGCGGTCGGCGGCGGACGGGGGTCACCGGAGTAGGGCCGGCAGTGTGCGGTGGCGGCGGTCCAGAGAGGAGATCGTTGCCGACGCCGGAGAAGGATTGGGGAGCCCGGCGGCGGGTGCGGTTGGCTTCACGATGTCCCGGGGAGGGTGTAGACGCGGGGAATCAAAAAACGGCGGTGCGATTTGGTGGATTGGCTCGGCGGCCGGACTTGGGGAAGAGAGTGGCTCCGGTGAGAAAGAGGGGGTGGGTGGCCGATTGCTCTGGGAGGAGTGAAAGGGGAGTGCGGGGAGGAGTTTGGGGGATTTGGGTGGGCTTTATAGCCGGCGGATTTTGCTGGCGCCGAGGGGCCATGGCGGCCATGCGCGGTAGTTGGGGGGCGTTGTCCGGTGACGTCACCCATGCAGAGCTCCGGGGGCACTGCGGTTGACCGAAGGAGCATGGGGCGGCGACCAACCCGGTGGATTGACGGGCATTGAAGGGGAGGAGATGGGAGCCGGTGGCGGCAGAGTTGACGAGGGCGGGGTGTCGGAACCCGGAGCAACAACTCCAGGATCCTCTGTGTAAAACACACTAGTCCAGGATTAGCTAGTGCACACAGCGGATAACAAAGAATAAATATCAAGCAATATGACAATATTATTCCACTTAAAAGAGTATGGCCTTATGGCCAGCGTTTACATCATCGCTCATTGGCAAACATTATTCATAGCAAAAGAAACTGCGGAAGCAAGCTGGAAAAAGTGAAGCCCAAGTCTGCCCACAGGCAAACGACGGCAAGACGTGTCCTACTCGTCCTGGTCCTCACCGTAGCCATCGTAGTCCTCCTCTGTGATGAGACAGCAAGAATGAGTACAAACTTGTACTCCGCAAGCCACACGGGAAAAATGCAAAATAATGCTTAAGGCCACAAAGGAAGGCATATAGGGTTAGTTGCGCAGAAAACAGCTTTTAAAAGAATACAATAACTAGATTGAAATTGCTAAATTTAATACAGTAAGTAAAAACAATAACTGCAATTAAAATTACTACCGTTAGTGCAGGCTCCGACCAAACACTAACCTATTCTCGGGCATCCCACCCGGTCCATCTTTTCCAAAAGATTTCACGTGGCTCCGACCACAAGGTTTTATAAATCATTTTAAAACCGAAGTCTAATCCATGAAAAACTTTACTCAGCATGCCCATGACCGTGGGCACGGCTATCCAGGATAGATTATACACTCTACAGAGGTTGTACAGCTTTACCCACAAGACACGATCATCCCGTTTTACCACTAGATTACACACTTTCTTAGGTGTGCGGTTAGGAGTCGTGACAAGGCCTTTACAATGCAAAGCCTTCAACCTGGCCAAGCCAACACTAAGGTTTCACCCCAGTAAGGAATCCACTAGACCGGGGCCCCCTCTTGAGCTGAGTGAGACTTCTCATGGCCTACGCCACGCTCACTTTCATCCTACAACATGACCCAGGTTGGGACTCGCAAATTATTCAACCAGGGCTGTCCCATACCAGCCTTGTGGTAGTACGATAGGGCTTTGCAACAGTAGCTCATAGATCGGTCCTTAATTGACTTAGGCCCAACCACATACCCCTGTGCACAACAGTCAACCACTGCGGCTCCGACCAACAGGGCATGCCTGCACCCACCATTCTAACCAATTGCCTAAGTCTAAATCAATTTTTATATTTTGTTTTCAAAATATTTCATAAACCTCCTTGACTCACCAAAGTCAAGAGTTCATTTAGGAAACTTATCATTTCATGTGAAAGGCTCACCATTTTATGTGAAAGATATCCCAAAACAAATATTATGACTAAGCATGGCTAAGCATTTGGTTCAAAGTTTCTCTAGCCAACACTAGTGCACTAGCTAGAGTTTGATCTAGGGTGACAAGGTAAGGAATTCAATATCAATGGAGGAATTTTAACAAGTAGGCATTAACTATATTTAAAACTGAATTGAAATACGTTGAATAAAAATATGCATGTAATATAATTTAAAACAACATAATTTTATTTTGAAATCTGGGATCAACATGATCAAGGAGTGTGACTTGCCTTGCTCCTCAAGTGGGTGTGAATCGTCGTCGAAGAATTCTCCGGAATCGTCGCAGTCTACACGTGAAAATAACTCAAATAAAACCCAAATAAATTCAAATTGACTTCCAAAATTTTGAATTGAGGCCAGAAATGGATATAGGGAAATTTTTGAAGAATTTAGAAATTTGAATGGGCTAAATCGGAGTTAGGACGAAGAAGAACGGGCTCCGGGAAGTTTAAATCCAGGGAAAAAGAAAAAGAGGAATTTCTGGAATTATTTTTCTACTGAAAAATCTGAATTATTGCGTCAGCAGGGGAATTAATTTCTGTGGAATTATTTTTCAACGGGAAAATAGGGATTTATTGCGCCAGCTGACGTCAGCCCTGGGGAGATTTTCGGACAGCCCACTAACGTGTGGGCCCGGGTCCATGGACCGGGTTCACCGAGAGGATACATGGCCGAGGTGGCGCGGGTGCTGACGGGGCGGGAAGATGCCGTAGTGGCGTCCACCGGGCTACCACCCGTGCTGCCACGCGAGTCAGGCGAGCTGACGTGGCCGTTGACCGGTCGTGGCGCTCGGGCACGGCGTGCTTGCCGGCGCTCCGGCGAGCGGCGGCCGACGGCGAGGGGCGCAGGAGAGAGAGATACATGTGGGGAACCCAGGGGTGATGCGCAGCTCACCGTGGGCGACCGGAGGCACGTCGGCGACGAGGAGAAGCGGTGGCGCGGCTCGGGATACGGCGGCGATGGGGCTCCGGTGGCGGAGAGGCGCGGTCGAGGGGCGGAGGGTCTTCGCACAGGTGCGGGGAGACCGAGGGAGGTGGTGGCGGGGCACGAGGACGCCGGAGACGGCCGCAATTCCTCGCCGGAGGAGCTCCGGCGCTCGGAGGCTTGGGCGCACGACGCGAGGGCGCTATGGTGCTCTGGAGAGGGAGAAGGGAGCGGAGGGAGGTGGTGCGGGGAGAGGGGAGGCCGGGGAGGGGCTTTTATAGGGGTCGGGGAGGGGGAGCTGGCGGGGATTCCTCGCCGGAGATGGCGGGCGGTGGAAAGGAAAGGGAAGGGGAAGAAGGAAGGGGGAGGGCGCAGAAGGAAAGAAGAGGCGCGGGGATTGGGGAATTCGATCCCGTCGGCGCGCACGGTTTCCAAACCGGGGAAGGCTGCGAAGGAAGGACCGGATCCAACGCGGTTCGGGCGGCCGGAGCAAAGAAGGAAAGGGGAGGGGAGAAGAAGGAAGGTGGCGCGGGGAGAGAGACGCGCCGACTGTGTGGTCCGGCGGCGGTGAGAGGGGCGCGGCGGCGTGATGGCGCCACGCGGAAGAGGGAGATCGGGCGGCGGGCGCGGGCGCGAGGCGGATGGCAGATTGGGCCGGGCGCGCGGGGATCGGCCGATTTGGGCCGGACAAGAGGCAGGCGGGAAGGAGGGAGAGGCGGGATTGGCCGGGCGATCTAGCCGTCCACGTGGCGGCCGGAGGAGGGAGGAGGGGGTTTTGATTTTTAAATTTTTTATTTTGATTTTCAGAAAAGGCTAAGAAATTCAATAAAGCTCAGAAAAATATGAAATAAATCCCAAAACTTTCAGAAAAATTCACAGAAGCTTCTGAAATTATTTGGAACCCAAAAAAAAATATTTCAACACCTCCCTGCATTGAATTTTAATTTTTGACTTTCCTTTTAAAATACTTTTTAACCTTTAAATAATTCTTAAAATTCCAAAGAAAATTTAGGATTTTACACGGGGCGCGCGATGGGACGGCGGTGGGGCCGCGGCGACTGGGCGGAGTGGCACCGGCGACCACTGGTCCGCGGGATGCGCCGGTGTCAGGGCTTCGGTCGGGCGGTCCGAATCGGCCGCCTTTGTCCGAACTGTCTCTTGGGGAAGAGAGAGAACGGCGCGGGGTGGGCGGTGGCTGGCCACCCATTTCCTTTTTTTTTACTTTTGTGTATTTACTTCTAGGTATTTGTTTGGTTGTTTTTATTTCCACTTCTTCCCTTAATTAAATTTTTACCCCCTTGCTGATGCATTCATACACCTATACATTTTGATAGAGTTCCCAATTATGCTTTCATATCTACAATTGCATATTTATACATATACACCTACCTACATGTGATTACATATTTCTTTCCCTTGGTTTCATGTATGTCTCCATTACTACCAACCTTGGAATAAAATTAGTTGAATATATATATATATATATATATATATATATATATATATATATATATATACATATTTCATTTGTACCCATTTTATTATTTTATCTGTTATTGGTTTACTTGTTCATGTACTGCCAATATTCTCATGTGCATTATATTCTAAGATAAATTTCTATGTTTAAACTCAATTCTCTCCCTGCCTCTTATGGATCATCTTTTCAGATTCTTATTTTAAATTTTAAATTTTCTATTGTTTAAACATGTTGGTTTTCTTCTTGTTCCTTTTTAACCTTTGGAATTATTATTATTATTTTAACTATTTTACGTTTGAAAACTACTTCCAGTTACTATTTGCTTAGCACAAAACTCAGAAAAACCCAAATAAGATTTTGAACCAAAATTCAAACTCCAGTAAAATGCAGATAAAAGCTTTAAATTTCTCAAATTTTTAAACATCCAAAATTTAGGATGTTACACTTTTTCACCTAGCATGGCATAGCCTAGGCACGACATGTGACGGTCAATGCCTGAGACACGTTTGGCTCAAGCATCCTTCCCTAGGCTCAAGAACATCTTCCCCCTTCTACCTTAGGGCTTTGAATCGTATGATCATGTCTATGTCGTGGATGTTCTTTCTTTTCGATTGGTCTTTCTGAGTGCTTCACCTCGTAAACTCGGGCCTTCATCTATGGGGGTCTAATGTAGGGGTGGAAATGAGTCGAGCCGAGTCGGCTCGAGCCAGGCTCGGCTGAGCTCGCCTGAAAATGCGGCTCGACTCGGCTCAGCTCGTTCAAGAAACAAACAAAAAGCCCTGCTTGGCTTGGCTCATTTTCTGGCTTGAGCTGGCTTGAACGGCTCATGAGCCACACAATGTTTTTAGCTGCCAGCTTCTACGTCTACTTGGAGGCTACTGCTAGAGTTGTGATGCTTCATGCTTTACTGTTAACTTAAGTTTCTTTTGAGCTCAACACAATGGCAAGTTGGCCATGCAATCTTTTTTCCCCAACATGGATTGCTAATTGGATGGATTCAACACAATGCTGGGACTTGGCATTATTTTTAAGAACTTGCATTTCAAACAGATTTACAAATTACAACAGAACAAGTGAGTACAGATAATTACAACATTACCTCCATCAAAGAGGTAAATGCATCTTTTGGCAAGCCAAATCCAATTACAGCCATCTCAGCAACAACCTATATAACCATATGACAACAAAGTTGTGTATCAATATCATACAGGATCACCGCACATAAAATGCAAGAAGCATTGATTAAGAAATAGTGCTATGCATGAGCTGTGTACCTTAATTGCAGAAATCATTTAGAACCCCAAGAATCCATCGTCTCTTTCCACTCAAGTAATCCATCAGGGACAACATAATACCAGCAGTCTAGTAAACTCAACACTCTCTCCATTCATACACCTCTCGATATGTTAACAAGAAGAAGAAGTCAATAGGGCTGAGGCACAAGCAAGCATGCTCCCGTACCCTCTCTAGTCCTCCTTTTGAGTAGGATGATGCTCACATCGATCCTCGTCAACTCTCCCTGGGTATGGGAGACTACAACATAGATGACCGTCAGATGGATGATACGGAGGGCTACGAGGACACCGCCTTTGAGAACTTCTTGCCCCCGCCATCACATGGTGGGATCTGAGGATCATCATCAACCTCACCAGGAATGACGAATTGCTAGAAGCACATGACCAGGAAGATCGATATTGTAAATGACCAAAGATAGGTAACTATAGTTTGTAATTATTGCAAAGCTGAATTGACTGCAGGTTTAGGTAGAGAGACAAAGTATTTGAATTGGCATTAAGCATGCTTGCAATAGTTGAGACAGACCCAAGTAGGAGGTGTGTAGATGCATCTAAACTTTTTGGTTGATGGCACTATAAATATGTGGATGTACAACCACAAGGTGGAATCCTAATGTAGAACTAAATCACTACCTCGCCCACAACTTTGTAGCCATTGATCCCATCCTTTTAGTGACAAGGTCAAGCTCCTGAATAGTGGAGGAACAACTATTGCATATTTCATGTGCTGTGCCATTTCGCACGGGATGTCCTAGTTATTTCAGTATCAACTATCTCTTTTAAGGTGACATTTAGCATGATCGGGAGAATAATTGAAGAAAGGAGAACGTCCCTTATGCTCGAGACAATAGGGGCAATCATCTTTCTCAAGGATTGGCAAAACATAAATGAGTGGCAACAACATCAATTAGATGATATCGAGATCATGCATGCATTAGTGGATCTCAATATCGAGTAAACAATATGTATACATGTATGTAGTTACTGTACATTTTTCCTTGTCCTTACCAAGGAACCTCACACTGGGGTATAAGGTTTTTAATAAGACAGTAACAATGTATGTGTAAAATATCAATGAAATCTCACCATCCCCCCCCCCAAATATATGTCCACAATTTTATGCAGTTACTTCTATATTCCACTTTCTATTGTCCATTTCCCCTTTCCCTCCTTTTTACTTCTCTCGTTTTTTTCCCACTTCTCTCTCCTACTTTATTTCCCCAATTACCTATTTCTCGCGCCCTACCACAAGAACTTCTCGACTCGTGACTTTACTTTAAAGCCTCTCATCAGCGATCAACGCCAGATTTTTTCAATTTTTGATTTTTCTTACTTCTAATTTTTAGCTTTTTATTTTTATCTTTTCTAGTTTTTCTTTTTTCTTATATTTCTTTATATTATCGTAGTTAAAATAACCTATTTTTAATTTTAAAAAATAGGTTATTTTAACACAGATAATATAAAGAAATATAAGAAAAAATAGAAAAAACTAGAAAAAGATAAAAATAAAAAGCTAAAAATTAGAAGTAAGAAAAATCAAAAAATGCTGGAAAAAAATCCTAGGCGTTGATCGCTGGATGGAGGGGCTTTACGAAGTAAAGTCAGAGAATCTCGCTCGGTCCCCTACTCCTCATCCTAGTGTACCAACAGTTGCTGTGGCATGCTTTCGTCAAGCTATCGTGTCACCCTCCAATAGGGTAGTCTACATCCTCGTGGCCCAGTCTAACATGGCCGCCTAGGGGGTGTCCTCGCCAACCACTTAGATGGCATTGTGCCCCCCTGACTGCACGCCCTACCCTTCTATCCCCTGCCTCTCCCCATAGCTCCACTGGGAGGAGGCTCATGAGTTGCTCCACTCTGGCATTGAAGCTAACCGCACCTACGGGGTCAGCCTTGGCATGGCATTCTTCAACGATGTAACGTTGTTCTCTGCTGCTAGCCACATGGGCCCCGTCGTTGGCCTTGTGCACTGCATGGTGGGTGGCACGCGGATGGTCAAGTGGGTCAAGGGCACTCCACGCCGAGCTCGTGCAGCAGGCTAGGGTGGCCGTCTAGACAGGTGGCCAAATCGGTGCCAGGCCGTCTAGACAAGTAGCCAGATCGGTGCCAAGTTGTGGTACTAAGGACCAAGCTCCACGCACCACTACTTTCTACTTCCTCTAGCCTCGCCTCCCAACCTCCCTTCCACTCGGCTCCTTGGCGGTGATGGGTAAGCGTGGCGGAAGAGGACAAGCACCACTGAGACGGGTGGAGGAGGGCAAACGCACGGCGACACCGAGGCAGGCAGGCAATCATGCGGCGGCGACGGACAGGCACACCGCACACAGAGGCAGGCGGTGGCCCAAGTATGCATATAAGCACCGTGTGTTATGCTCACGTGCTGGCACGGCCTTATGGTAGGCCGTCCTTTCGACGTGCTGTGCTGGGCCTCGCCGATAGCAAGCCGTGTCGACGACCCGGCTGCCGGTACTAACCTTACGTATGGGACAATGCCTGACGTGGCCGTGGCACGGCACGGCCCATATGCGAGCACTAATCTTACGTATGGTACAAGCTCGATGTTATTGTCTGCAGGAGCCTATAGCAAAGCAAGCTAGAGAGCTAGCTGCCGTACATGCAGTGCACCGCAGAGATACGTACGGAGGAGTTGACCCTGGCCGGAGAGGAAGCAGACGAGGAGATGGATAGGATAGGACGCAAAGTGTGTGGAGACAGGCGGATCAGAGGCGCCACGTCTGACGCCTTGATCCGTACGTAACATATATTAACACCACGCGCGCGACTATACGAGATGTTAATTTCGCCGGGTAAATTTGGCAGATGTTAATTTCGCCGGGTAAATTTGGCAGGCTCAATTGGGTCCATGGATGCATGGAGTTGAAGGGGGAGAAGCATTTGCACGCGCCGCGCGGCTTGGCTTTTGGCTCGCAATATATGCCGAGTTACCAGGATGGGTCCAACTGCTGCCGCAGCATAATGGTAAGGTGCCGGGCTGGGCAGATGCGTATCCTCAGCCTCTCTTTGCCATTACGTGATTCGTGCCGTTGGATCGAGGCCACCGTGATGATTTCAATTTATCGTTGGCTTTGATCTCCACCGGTGGATCTTGATCATGCGACCCCCGATGTGTTCCATCGGATGCTTGCTTTCGTGAAGGTAGGAGATGCGCGTCCGGACTACGGCTCGGTTGAATGGAGTTTTTGGCACTTTTGATACATTTTAAATTTGTATTTATAAAAATAGTCATAGTCAAATAGAAATGGCAAAAATAGTACTTCTGCCGTTCGACCACCGGACGGTAGTAACATGGAGCTGACACGTGGGCAGCGGAGCCCTATGACCGTGCGGCAGGGGCCGCTTGGTCACCGTGCGGCTCTCTGCTTGCCGCCCTGCCATCAGACGGTAGGTAATTAAGCTAGCTAATTACTTGGCTTAATTACATGTCTTAATTACTAGTTTCGGTTGCAATCGCTTTCCCAACTTTCGACTACCGACCACGTTATCCCGACCACTCTCATATTCGATCACGGTCGTTCACGACCACAGTCACTCTGACTACTCCCGATCACTCTCAAGTCCCAACCACTCTTTGCACTTTGTAGATTTCAACCAGCTAAAGCCTATCGACCAGCTACTGTATCTCCGACTACTGTAGACTCGACCACCTCGTCCATTCGACCACTCTAGCTGTTCGACAACGGCCATTCGACCACCTCGGCCATGCAGCCACTTCAGCCGTCCAACCACGGCCATTCGACCACCTCGGTCATTCGACCACTTCAGCCGTCCGACCACAGCCATTCGACCACCTCGGCCATCAACCACTTTAGCCGTCCGACCACTACTATTTGACTACATCGACCATTTGACCACTCCAGCCATCTGACCATGGCCATTCTACCACCTCAGCCATTCAATCACTTCAGCCATCCGAACACAGCCATTTGACCACCTAGGCCATTTGACCACTTCAGTCGTCTAATCACGGCCATTCGACCACTCTAGTTGTCCAACCATGGCTATTTGACCACTTCAGCCATTGACTAATTACGGCAGGGCTTAATTATCTGTCGTCTGGTGGCAGGGTGGTAGGTAGCGAACCGCACGGTGGCTAGGCGGCAAACCCTTGTTGCATGGCCACAGGGCTCCGCTGCCCAGGTGTCAACTCCACGCCGTTGCCACCCGGTGACGGGATGGCAGAAGTGCCATTTTTTGCCAATTTCATATGACTACGGCTATTTTTGCAAATATGAGTTTAAAACGTGCCAAAAGTACCAAAAATTCGGTTGAATGCTGTGTTACCTACAAGGGATCGCTACAGCCATGCAATTTTTTTTACTACAGCCATGCTTGGCTCGAGGAATGACTTTATCCTAAAATGGGTTTGGTCCGCTGTGCAGTCATTTTCGTCTGGTTTATTTCTTCCCCATTCTTATATACACAAGAATCAAAATTGGATCACTTTCTTTATAGTCCCATAGGAAATTTCTAGTGTACATTCAACTAAATATTTTCTTGTTTTCAGTCCATTTTGTAGCCCTAGGAAGTCAATGAGATTCGGTATGCTGTGTGATGGATTTCGGTTTAGCATCTTTCGATTGTGTTACAATCCGGGTGTTTATCAAAATGTCAAACCCACAACTTGTTATATTGTTGTTGTTTGAAATGTGGGCAATATTTTAATTCCAAAATTTACTAGGAGACAAATACAATAAACTAGTGATGCAAAACTTACTACTAACAATATGCTACTCATCATACTTCAAAATATACTCAAGAAAAATATAGTAACAAGGTCGAACGTGCGCGCGAACGACTTACTTTTTCGCCTAATAAAGAACAGGAAGCCGCGCAGGCTTGACGCAGTGCAGAACATAGATTACGCAGTGCAGTGAGCAGTTGCGTAGATGCGCTGCCCAGAAACCTTATTGCTGCCCGTACAGGGTTCGGAGATAACCACTCTCCCTCCTTCCAAGTGTACGCCGAGAAGAAAGGTCGATGAGGTTTAGACGGAACAGCACAATAGCACAATAGTAGAAAGTATAGGAAGAATGGAGGTGCAAATTTCTCTCTCTCTTTTCCTGGACGTCTCCAGGCCCTTTTAAGGGCGCTGCAGTTATTCACTAGTAACTGCTGCGTTTTAAACAGAATTATGCACTGGTAACTGCATCATCAAATCACAAATTAAGCAGTGTAAATTCACTTGTAACTGCCTCATTCAAATATTTGAATATCATTCAAACAGAGGGAGAGTGGTGCAGGGTTCATCAAAAAATAAAGATAGACTTGGTCTGCGCGCGCGTACGTGCACGTGTGTATGACTACTCAGAACCCTCCTCATACCATCTCTATCCATATTCAAGGAGTGATGAGAACTCCACCTTATAAATCGGTCTTCCTCACCTTGCCTTAGCAATATGGTACTAAACCATGCATACTTTGGAATTAAGGAAATGGGCCATAATTAAATGGGCCAATTTCTAACAATCCCCCACCAATTTCAAAGCAAAAAGTAAACATATGACAAAGATATTGTACTGAAGTACTGTTAATATACCATTCTTTTAGTGTAAGTCCCGTACGGGTTGAACTTGCACCTAGAATGATAAGATTCATCTTCTCACAGCTGATGATTGGACTATGCCTTGAATTCACAGCTTTTCGTGATTATATTTCACTTGAAATCTCAACTAGTACTAAGCTGCCAATGAACCACGCCTAAACGGAGCGTTATATGGTCATACTCCCTTATCTGCTCATGAGCTTTCTAGAGAATTCCCCGTTCTCGTGAACTGCGACCACACAATTAAGCTCAAGTAGGTGTATTCTTTCTAGGTATTCTGCAAGCTAATACATTTTCCTCATTTGGACAACAGAATACATTAAGCCTTTATGCCAACCTTCCATACAGTCGAGAGTACTTTGTTTATTAGGACATGGGTATAGTAAATATATACTCTGAGAGACCAAGTGCAGGTCATCCCATGTATGTGATGAGTAATTGACATTGGTTTAAGGAAGTCGAGTTTGATTTGGTTGGTTCGGACCATGTCGTTGCGTCGGTGTGATGGACTCGGTCGGACTTGGTCAAACCTGATCAAAGGGTTTAGATTGCATATTATATCGACTTGTCAGGTTTGGGCTATTTCATTAATGCATTTATGCTTTCATGTATAGAGCGGTGCTATTTGATGTGTTTCTTGTCTGTGTTGGCTGCAGGACATTGAGGCGGAGTCATGGCGAGACACGAGGTGACCGAACTAGACACGGGCGGTGTCGAGGTCAGAACGGTCGGATGTGTCGAAGACGGCGGAGATTCGATGTGGTTGCGAGGCTTGGACGACAAGAAGCGCGGAAGCTTCCCAGAAGGTGCAAGAGGGGCGAAATGGTAATTTCGCAAGGCTGCAAAAGCGAGAGCGGGCTCCGTTCGGGTTTAGCGGGCGTAACGGGTTGGAGACCTATTAGGCAAGGGCTATAAATAGATGTTGGTGGCTGCATGCCCACTCAGGCACTCCAAGGGTTTCTAGGGTTTGCTTTAGTCAAAATGAGCTTTAGAAGTTTGTTTTGGCTTTAGGATTTAGTTGGTGAGGCTTTAGTAGTGGAGAGTAGTTGGAGAGGACAGAGGGTCTGTCTCCTTCGATGTATTCTTGAGTGCTCTGTGTTGTTTCCCCTCCAAGAAACATGTATGTGTGTGTGTTCTTGAGATGGAGAGGGAGAGGTAGTGGAGACCCTTTGTAATCATCCCTGTTCTAATGTCCATGCGTATCGGGACTCCTCTGTATTCCTCTTTTGATTTGGAATGGAAATCTGAAATTTATTTATCCTGTTCGTGCTCTCTGTTCTTCGTTCATTCCTGTTGGAGTGATTTTTGATTTTTTGAGATTTGAGCTGGTTCTTGCTGGGAAGGTCCAAAATGAATTGCTATGACATGGGAGATGCCCAAAAGCCATTTGGCTAGTTGATTCTAAGAGCAATCTTTGTTTAATTTCAGATTTTATCTTTTGGCCTTCTCTGTTCTTCACCCCTGATTTCTAGGGTTTCTTGGCCCCCTTTGTTTTTCTTTAAAAGAAAGGTTGATTTTGGTCTGGAATGTCCTGAGGTTGTTGCTAATCTATTTGCAAAGACTCTTGAGCAAAGGATACAAGATCAAGGAGAATCTTGAGTTTTGGTTGAACTCTCTATACTTTTCAAGCATTTCTAGGTATTTGGTGATTTCTCTGTTTTGCTCCAAAAGGATGGGACTTGACTTGATTTTTCTGAGTCTTAAGGATATTGCTTAGATATCTGCAATGTTTCTTGGCCAGATGATCAAAGACTTGTGAGGAACTTGAATTTTGGTGGAGCACTATGTAATTTTCAGATTTTGGGCAAAATATCTAATTCTTGCTAAATTGATGAAATCCTTTGTCCCAAAAGACCTTGAGGTTATTTGGAATAGATATGTGCTCTTTTAGTTAAGAGAAATCAGCTGCATATCTTCTTTTTGGCCAAAAATCAGAGTTTTAGTTTTGCCTGCGCAAGGGTTTTCATTTTTGGCTGCTCTACTATTTTCAGTGTTAACCGGTCAGACCGGTGGTGGCGCGCGATCGACCGGTGTTAATGGTGCTGATCGATCGCCCACCACCGCGGTCGACCGCCCTGTTGAGCGGTCTGACCGGCCAGTGTCTTGAGGTGCTGCATGTTTTCTCTCTTGTTTCCTCCTTCTCTGTTGTTTCTCTTCTCGTTGTCTCCTTTGGCTCGTGCATCTCAGTAAAGCTCTTAAAGCAACTTCGTAGCTCCATATAGCTATTGGAGGAGTTTTCTTCGTGAGGATTTTCTTGAGAGTCCAGAGAGGTTAAGTCCTCCTCTTCATAGCTGCTTGTAGCCATAGGAGAGGAGACTAACTGCTAGTACTTGTCGAGGGATAAATTTTTTAAGACGACATTCACCCCCCTCTGTCTAGATTTTGAGGAGACCTTTGCCCCTGTAGCTAGACTTGAAGCCATTAGAATCCTACTTGCTTTTGCGGCTTCTAAGGGTTTCAAGCTTTACCAGATGGATGTCAAGAGTGCCTTCCTTAATGGGTTCATTGAGGAAGAAGTCTATGTGAGACAGCCTCTTGGTTTTGAGAACCCCAAATACCCTAACCATGTCTTCAAACTTTCCAAGACGTTGTATGGACTTAAGCAGGCCCCTAGAGCTTGGTATGAGAGGCTTAAGTCCTATCTGTTGAGTCATGGTTTTGAGATGGGTAAAGTAGACTAGACCTTGTTCATTCGTCGGTATGGCACTGATCTTCTGCTCGTCCAGATTTATGTGGACGACATCATCTTTGGGGGCACCTCGCATGCTCTCGTTTCCCAGTTTTTCGATGTCATGAGCTCAAAGTTTGAGATGAGCATGATGGGGAGTTGACCTTCTTTCTTGGCTTCCAAATCAAGCAGACTCAGGAGGGTACATTCCTGCATCAAGGCAAGTACACCCGTGACCTCCTGATACGCTTCGACATGAGTGATGGCAAGCCTGTGTCGACTCCCATGGCGTCATCCGCCACACTTGACCCAGATGAAGACAGCGAGCCAGTTGATCAGAAGGAGTATCATAGCATGATTGGCTCCCTCTTGTACTTCACTGCCTCGAGACTGGACATACACTTCGCTGTGTGTCTTTGTGCTCGGTTTCAGGCTTCTCCTCATGTATCTCACCGCCAGGCAGTGAAGCGCATTCTTCGGTACCTTCGAGCTACCATTGACTATGGTATCTGGTACTCTTCTTCTTCCTGTCTTTCCTTGAGAGCCTTCTTGGATGTAGACTTTGCTGGCTGTAGGATAGATAGGAAGAGCACTTCTGGCACTTGCCAATTCATTGGCACTTCTCTCGTTTCTTGCTCTTCTAGGAAGCAGTCCGGTGTTGCATGACCCACCGCAGAGGCCGAGTACGTTGTCGCAGCGATTCTCGTAGTCGTGCTCTGGATAGTCTCGACCCTGCGGGAATTTGGGTTAGTTATCGACAGTGTTCCACTCTTTTGTGATAACATTTCTGTGATTAACATTGCTAAGAACCCAGTGCAGCACTCTCGGACCAAGCATATTGATATTCGCTATCACTTCCTTAGAGACCATATAGAGAAGGGTGACATCGTGCTCCAGTTTGTGGAGAGTGACCACCAGTTGGTTGATATCTTTACCAAGCCATTGGATAGCTCTAGGTTTTCAGCTCTGCGGGGAGAGCTTGGGGTGGTTTGTCCTTACGGACTGTTTGAGGGGGAGCTTTGTGCTTTACTGCTTTATCTTATTTATTATGCTCTTACTCTTATCTGTTGCATTACGTTTGGTGTGCATTGGGGTAGTCCTTCTAGCATAGGTTAGAGTGGTCTTCTTGTCTAGTGTTCAGACTTCTTGCTCTTATCTTGTGATTTTAGGATGTTGCTTGTTAGCTGTCTCTCTTCTCTCTAGGTTGAGCTTACTCACTTCTTGTGGGTTCTAGCGAGGGTTGGGCCACCCTCGGGTAGACAGGGTACGTGTTTGCTCCCTAGGTTGTTAGTAGACCAACTGATAGTCCTCGAGTCATATGGGGTAGATGAGAGTCAGTCTGAGCCATAGTTTCCTCTATATCTTATCTATTCTTTAAGGACTACCTGTTTGGTTTCCCTTGCCAGCTTCTCGATCTTATTGCTTTGGTTCAGGGGGAGTTCATTTGGGAGCTTCTGGAGCTTAATCTTGACATAACTCAACTTGAACTAAAAGTTGCATCACATGTTGAGGGGGAGCTGGATTTTCTTGCATTTTCAGCATTTCTGCATTGTAATATAACTGCATGGAGCCTTGAGTATTATCCTTTTATGACATGTTTACAATGCTTTACACCTTGCCATGACTTGTACTTATTTGCTAGATTTATCATGACTTCATATATGTAGACTAGCTTTTGCTATGATAAGTTCATTAAAATTGCTCAAATTGAATTAAAACTTGTCATGTTAGCTCTCGAGATTAGTCTTTCTTTAGTTATCCACTTATGATTCATGCCATGTCAAATAGGCTAAGTTGAGCGTTGAATCTCTATTGAGCCTTAGATTGAGCTATTTTAGTCTTTTGATGCAGCATGAGTTAGTACAACATGTTAAAAAGCTAAAAGATCTCTTTTGTGCGAAAAAACTGATCTCACCAATTCTCTCCTATAAGATTGCTTGCCACTGCACTTGGCATGAACTTAGGAGGAGTTTTGGATGACCAAGATCATCTCCTTAAGCTTCTTGCTTGGAGTGGTCGCATAAGGCTTGAGATCTAGCATATGATAAAACAAAAAATCTGGTTGGCACCAATCATGAGATTTCTAAAGAAAAACTTATCATTTGTGCTCAATTTGCTAAAATTATAAAGATTATAAGTACTTAAACAAATGTTTCACTCTTGAGCTTGTAGCACTCTAATATGACTCAATACTAGCTTCTTGGTTTCGCTTAGCCTATTGACATGGTTTGCATCATCCTTGGATACCTCTAGCTAGACTTGGACCATGGATGACTTGACATGCTCACAAATTGCACTAAATTTCAGATTGTCATATATTTGGTTTAGTTGTCTTATATATCTTGTCATGATTTAGATAGCATTCTATTGAGTTATGGCTTGATGTAATACTTCATGGTCATTTTGGATAATTCTCAGGGCTCTAAATGCTTAGAATAATCAAATTTCAGCCATTTCATCCTTTTCCATGATTTGTTCTCTTCCTTGCATCATTGATGTGTTTATTGCCAAAAGGGGGAGATTAGTGGTAGAAAAAGCCATTTCGGGAGTTTTGAGGAAAACTTGTTCTTTCTTTTGCTCCTTGTGTCGACATGGTCATTAGCTTCATTTCCTTCTTTTGGACCATGTTTGACTTCTTTCTTGCATTTCAAACTCAACTTTGTGCTTTTTTGGGGTTTGTCAATATACTCATCAAGGGGGAGATTGAGAGACCAAGTGGAGGTCATCCCATGTATGTGATGAGTAATTGACATTGGTTTAGGGAAGTCGAGTTTGATTTGGTTGGTTCGGACCATGTCGTTGCGTTGGTGTGATGGACTCGGTCGAACTTGGTCAAACCTGGTCAAAGGGTTTAGATTGCATATTATGTCGACTTGTCAGGTTTGGGCTATTTCATTAAAGCATTTATGCTTTCATGTATCGAGCGGTGCTATTTGATGTGTTTCTTGTCTATGTTGGCTACAGGACGTCGAGGCGGAGTCGTGGCGAGACACGAGGTGACCGGACTAGACACGGGCGGTGTCGAGGTCAGAACGGTCGGATGTGTCGAAGACGGCGGAGATTTGATGTGGTTGCGAGGCTTGGACAACAAGAAGCGCGGAAGCTTCCCAGAAGGTGCAGGAGGGGCGAAATGGTAATTTCGCGAGGTTGCAAATGTGGGAGCGGGCTCCGTTCGGGTTTAGCGGGCGTAACGGGTTGGAGACCCGTTAGCCAAGGGCTATAAATAGATGTTGGTGGCTGCATGCCCACTCAGGCACTCCAAGGGTTTCTAGGGTTTGCTTTAGTCAAAATGAGCTTTAGAAGTTTGTTTTGGCTTTAGGCTTTAGTTGGTGAGGCTTTAGTAGTGGAGAGTAGTTGGAGAGGACAGAGGGTCTGTCTCCTTCGATGTATTCTTGAGTGCTCTGTGTTGTTTCCCCCTCCAAGAAGCACGTATGTGTGTGTGTGTTCTTGAGATGGAGAGGGAGAGGTAGTGGAGACCCTTTGTAATCATCCCTGTTCTAATGTCCATGCGTATCGGGACTCCTCTGTATTCCTCTTTTGATTTGGAATGGAAATCTGAAATTTATTTATCCTGTTCGTGCTCTCTGTTCTTCGTTCATTCCTGTTGGAGTGATTTTTGATTTTCTGATATTTGAGTTGGTTTTTGCTGGGAAGGTCCAAAATGGATTGCTATGATATGGAAGATTCCCAAAAGCCATTTGGCTAGTTGATTCTAAGAGCAATCTTTGTTTAATTTCAGATTTTATCTTTTGGCCTTCTCTGTTCTTCACCCCTGATTTCTAGGGTTTCTTGGCCCCCTTTGTTTTTCTTTAAAAGAAAGGTTGATTTTGGTCTGGAATGTCCTGAGGTTGTTGCTAATCTATTTGCAAAGACTCTTGAGCAAAGGATACAAGATCAAGGAGAATCTTGAGTTTTGGTTGAACTCTCTATACTTTTCAAGCATTTCTAGGTATTTGGTGATTTCTCTGTTTTGCTCCAAAAGGATGGGACTTGACTTGATTTTTCTGAGTCTTAAGGATATTGCTTAGATATCTGCAATGTTTCTTGGCCAGATGATCAAAGACTTGTGAGGAACTTGAATTTTGGTGGAGCACTATGTAATTTTCAGATTTTGGGCAAAATCTCTAATTCTTGCTAAATTGATGAAATCCTTTGTCCCAAAAGACCTTGAGGTTATTTGGAATAGATATGTGCTCTTTTAGCTAAGGGAAATCAGCTGCATATCTTCTTTTTGGCCAAAAATCAGAGTTTTAGTTTTGCCTGCGCAAGGGTTTTCATTTTTGGCTGCTCTGCTATTTTCAGTGTTAACCGGTCAGACCGATGGTGAGGCGGCGGTCAGACCGGTGTTAATGGTGCGGTCTGACCGGCCCACCACCGGCGGTCAGACCGGCCCCTGTTGAGCGGTCTGACCGCCCCATGTTGAGAGGTCTGACCGGCTAGTGTTCTTGAGGTGCTGCATGTTTTCTCTCTTGTTTCCTCCTTCTCTGTTGTTTCTCTTCTCGTTGTCTCCTTTGGCTCGTGCATCTCAGTAAAGCTCTTAAAGCAACTTCGTAGCTCTATATAGCTATTGGAGGAGTTTTCTTCGTGAGGATTTTCTTGAGAGTCCAGAGAGGTTAAGTCCTCCTCTTCATAGCTGCTTGTAGCCATAGGAGAGCAGACTAACTGCTAGTACTTGTCGAGGGATAAATTTTTTAAGATGACATTCACCCCCCCCTCTGTCGCCATTTCAGTCCAACATACTCTCTTGTTACAACATCAATTTGTTCTTCCCAAATCCCTAAGTCATGGGATCTCCGATCAAGAAAATATGGGTTACCACTGTGATGTAACTTAAATAGGTCTCATTCCCATATCCATAGATGCAACATAAATCGCTTTCCGTGCTAACCCCTTTGTAAAAGGGTCTTGCAGATTTTTCTTAGTGTAATATAGTTCACAGCGATCACTCTGGAGTTTTTCACTTTTCTGACTGATTTAAGCCTACGCTTCACATGTCTAGAGGACTTCATATTATCCTTTGTACTTGTGACTTTGGCCAACACTGTTTGATTATCATAGTACATTAGGATTGCAGGTATTGGTTTCTCAACCAATGGCAAGTCCAATAGAAGCTCTCTCAGCCATTCAGCCTCAACTGTGGCTGTGTCAAGTGTTACAAGTTCTACTTCCATGGTTGACCTCTTTAATATGGTCTGTTTGTAAGACCTCCATGAAACTGCAGCACCAGCTAAAGTGAATACATAACCACTTGTAGCTTTGATCTCATCTACATCAGAGATCCAATTAGAGTCACTGTATCCTTCTAATACAGAAGGGTGTCCAGTATAATGTATTCCAAAAGATGTTGTGCCTCTCAAGTAGCGCAATACTCTTTCAAGTGCTTCCCAGTGATCATCTCCTGGGTTAGAAGTAAACTGACTTAATTTGCTCACAGCAAATGAAATGTCAAGTCTTATGGCACCAGCTAAATACATACGTGACCCAATAATTTGTGAATATCTTAATTGATCTTTTCCTAACCCCTGGTTCTTTCGAAGCTTAATGCTCACATCATAGGGTATTGGTGAAACTTTACAGTTTTCAAAACCAAACCAGCTTAATATTTTCTTAGCATAATGGAATTGATTCAAAGTAATCCCATCCTTATTTTTGATCAATTTAATATTCATAATGGCATCTGCCTCTCCCAAGTCTTTCATATCAAAACACCGAGATAAGAAAGATTTGACCTCATCAATTACAGCAATGTTTGTTCCAAAAATAAGTATGTTATCTACATACAGACATAAAATCACTCCTTGACCCCACCATAACGATAGTACACACATTTATCAGCTTCATTCACAACAAAACCAGCAGATGTTAAAGTTTTATCAAAGTTGTCGTGCCATTGTTTTGGTGCTTGTTTTAGGCCATACAAAGATTTCAATAATCTGCATACTTTATTTTCCTGTCCAGGAATCACAAAACCATCCAGTTGATCCATATAGATTCCTTCCTCCAACTCTCCATTAAGGAAAGCCATCTTCACGTCCATCTGATGAACATGTAGACCATAGGAAGATGGTAACGCAAGGAGCACTTTGATGGTAGTTAGTCTGGCAACAGGAGAATAGGTATCAAAGAAATCTTCTCCCCTTCTCTAGGTGTAACCCTTGGCCACAAATCTTGCCTTGTACTTCTCAATAGTTCCACCAGGCCTTGGTTTTTTTAAAGATCCACTTACATCCTACAGGTTTACACCCGATAGGACGATCTGTGATCTCCCAAGTCCCATTAGCCATGATAGAGTCTATCTCACTATGGACTGCCTCTTTCCAATACTCAGCATCAGAAGATGCATAAGCCTCCGAAAGAGTCTTTGGCACATCATCCACGAGGTATACAATAAAGTCGTCATCAAAGGTTTTCTCAACCCTTTGCCTCTTGCTTCTGCGAGGAGCTTCTGCGATTGGATTGTTATCCTCCTTAGGGATATCACATATTGGTTCAGAAATAGTGAGAAGTTCAGAAGTTTGATTATTCTCACTTTCAATTTTATTAGTTCGAATATTCTCTGTTCGTGAAGTACTGCCTGCTGTTCTCTTAGGAAAGATATTCTCAAAAATTGAAGCATCTCTAGACTCCATTATTGTATTAGCAATAATCTCAGGAGTTTCTGATTTAACTACTAAAAATATATAGGCCGTGCTATTTTGAGCATATCCTAGAAAAATACCATCGACTGTTTTTGGTCCAAATTTTCTCTTTATCTGTAATGGTATGTTGACTTTTGCCAAACACCCCCAAGTTCGCAGAAAATGAACATTAGGTTTTCTCCCCTTCCATCCCTCATACGGAGTAATCTCACTCTTTTTAGTGATTACTCTGTTTAGGACGAAACTTGCTGTTAGAATAGCTTCCCCACCATGGCTTAGGCATACTGACACTCTCTAATATGGAATTAACTAAGTCTGTTAGCATCTGGTTTTTTCTCTCAGCTATCCCATTTGATTGGGGCGAATATGGTGGTGTAAATTCATGGACTATTCCATGCTCAAAACAGAATTAGGAGAATTCATGAGAGACATGCTCTCCTCCACGATCAGACCTCAATCTTTTTATTTTCTTTTCTAGCTGGTTCTCAACCTCGACCCTATAAGTTTTAAAGTAGTTTAAAGTTTCATCCTTAGTTTTCAACAAATACACGTAGCAGTAGCGTGTTGCATCATCAATAAAAGTTAGAAAATATTTTTTGCCTCTTTTTGTCAATAGTCTATTCATTTCACACAAATCTGAATGAATAAGATCTAAAGGTGCCAAGTTCTTTTCATCCTCTAAGCCTTTAAAGGGTTTACGAGGTTGCTTTGCTTGCATACAAGACTGGCACTTTGATCCTTTGACAATATCATATTTTGGAATTAAATCTAATCTGGACAATCTAGCAATACTATCAAAACCAATATGAAAGAAACGAGAATGCCAAATATTTGCCTCACATTTATTTAAACCAGTTGCAACATTCAGATTATAACAAGACTCTAAAATACTTAGGCGGAACAAGCCTCCGCTCTCATAGCCTTTACCAACAAATAGAAATTATAATTTTATTTGACTCAAAAACTAGCTTATAACCATCCCTGCATAGGAGAGAACCACTAGCGAGGTTCTTCTTTATTGTAGGAGCATGTTGCACGTTCTTCAAGTGGACAATCTTCCCTGAAATAAGCTTCAAATCCACTATGCCAACACCAAGAATAGAAGCATGCGACCCGTTTCCCATTAGGACAGAGGAAGCCCCTGCTGCCTGATAAGAAGAAAACAATGAAATATCAAAACATACGTGAACATTAGCTCCAGTATCAACCCACCAATCAGTGGATTGACATGTTGAAAAGACAACAGGTGAATTACCATACCCTCCTAAAGTCGAGGCCTCGCCTATGGTCACGTTAACAACCTTCTTTTTAGGCTGTTCACCATCTTTGATCTTGCGGAAACGAAGTCCTTCGCCATATGACCGTCTTTTCCGCACACAAAGCAGGTGATGTCCCTCAAATCCTTTTTCTCGGTTTTCTTCTTAAAGCTAGTTGTCTTGTTCGGTTTGTTGGATTTGTACTTCTTAGCAACAATCTTATTCTGTATGACATTTGCATTGTTCTGGCTAGATGTGCTAGGTGCATCTTTTGCTCTTCTTTTTCTTCCACATCGAGGGCTACAATGAGATCCTCAACAGAAATCTCTTCCCTCTTATGTTTCAAACTAGTAGCAAAATCCCACCAAGAGGCAGGGAGTTTAGCAACGATGCCCGCAGCCACAAACTTTGAAGGCAACACACAACCCAGGTGCGCAATCTCACCGACTAGTAGCTGGAGGTCATGAGCTTGTCCAACTATGGAGTTAGCCTCATCCATGCTAAAGTCGAAAAACTGCTCACATATGTAGAGCCAGCGACCTGCCTCTGCCTCTGCATATTTGTGCTCTAGTGCATCCCACAACTCTGTGGCGAACTTGTAGTCCATGTACACATCATAGACCTGATCTGCCAGAACAGTCAGAATGCAGCCAAGAGCAATATTTTTTGCATTTTCAAACTACATGTACTGCTCAATCATAAATAGATATTACGGGTGGATAACCCACCACAGCCCCAAAGACATGAGCCAAAACTTGACTCTAGTCTGCCATCTACGAAAGTTTTGACTAGAAAACCTCTCAGGTTTCATCGCATTAGAAGCACTAGCCATTGCTGTATTGCAACAAAATTCACAATAAGGTTTCTGAATTGTTGGAAATGTGGTAAATATTTTAATTCTAAATTTTACTAGGAGACAAATACAATAAACTAGTGATACAAAACTTACTACTAACAGTAGGCTACTCATCATACATCAAAATATACTCAATACAAATATAGTAAAAAAGTCGAACGTGCGCGCGAACGACTTACTTTTTCACCTTATGAAGAACAGAAAGCCGCGCAGGCTTGACACAGTGCAGAACGTAGATTACGCAGTGTTGTGAGCAGTCGCGCAGGTGCGCTGCTCAGAAACCTTATTGTTGCCCCATGCAGGTACTCTCTGCAGCAACAGTTCAGAGATAGCCGCTGAGAGACCATGTGGAGGTATCTCCATGTTTGTGATGAGTAATTGACGGTTGTGTTAGAGAGTTTGAGTTTGTTTTGGGTATTCCAGGGTTGAGTACCTTTTACTTATGCTAATGATGATTATGTTGTTTCGTGCGGTGCTATGTGACGGTTTGCTTGTCTGTGTGGTTGCAGGACTTCGGAGCTAGGTCATGGTGAGGCGAGGAGGACCGGGACTAGGCACAGGAGGTGTTGAGGTCCAGACGGTCGGTGATACCGAAGATGATCGAGGCTGCTGAGGTGGTTGCGAGTCGGGAGACAAGGAACCGGAGCTGTAGCAACCGGTGATGGACATGATGGGCGACGACGAGTAGACCAGGACTTAGCTCAGGGAGGAGTCGAAGGTCTAGATGATTGGATGTCGGTTGCGGTTGTGTGCGACAGAACAGACTAGGACTAGACCCGTGTGGAGTCAGAGGTCTCGATCGGAGTCGGTTGGACACGACAGGTAGCGGCGAGGTGGACCGGGACTAGACTCAGGTGGAGTCGGAGGTCCAGACGGTCAGGATGCCAGGTGCGGTCGTGTGCAGCGGAGCGGACCAGGACTAGACTCAGGGAGGAGTCGAGGTCCAGACGGTCAAGGTGCCGGTTGCGGGAAGCTTCCGGGAAGGTGCTTGAGGGCAATTTGGAGAATTGACTCACGTTTGGGAGAAATGGCTGGTTCCCTTCATTTCTCTACATGTGTTTGACTTTTGCCTCTTGTAGGTGTGAGGTGAGGGGGTGGAGAGTGTATGCCACTTCTTGATTTTCCAGATGTGGGTGAGCCTCTACCTTCATATGTGTGGTTGTAGGAGAGGCAGGGCGTATTCTGTAGAAGAAAGGAAGTGAGCTCAATGCAGTAGAGGCAGTGCTCTGGGTGTGCGCGTGTGTTCTTGAGAGAACCATGTATTGAGCAAACATTTTTCTTCTCAATTGTATATGGGGACGTAGTGAATTGATTGTATCTCCTGTGTAATCATTCATAGCAATGAATCCTTTTGAGATCCCCAGTGCTTGAGCTGTATCGATTTCTTGAATGTCTTTGTGCTTCTCTTGTTGTTCTCTACCTTTTTGTGTCTTTGAGATGGATTCTTGAGAGAGTAGCCTCTAATCTCTTGTTCTGTGATGGGAATCTATTCCAAGACCATTTGGTCAGTTAATTCCTGAGAGCCAATTGATAGAATCAAAGAATCTCTCTTTTTATTCTGCGGCTTGTTTCCTCTGTTGTGTTAAAGTTAGGGTTTGGAGGCAGGGGATGTGTGAAACTTTGGTTTCTCTCCAAAAGATGGCTTGAGACTTGTGTCTTCTAGTCCTGAGATCATGTCATGTTGAAATGCAAAATCTCATAAGCAAAGGATTGAAGATTCATGAGAAATCTGAATATTTGTCTCTCTGTTGTCTGTTTTTAGCAAAAATCTGAATTCACTCTTGTGATTAAGTTTTTGTTTGCAAAATCTTCTCCATGAGGTCTCTATGCTATTTAGGTTGAAGTCTTGCTCTTTTGGTCTGAAAAGAATAGAAGTATTTCACAAATTTACTTGATTTCAGCAAGGATCTGTATTTTCAGCTTTTCAGTCGTTTGTTGTTTGCTCTGTCTCAGGGGGGCCGGTCAGACCTCTAGGGTTTGGCCCGGTCTGACCAGTCAGTGCATTGCGGTCAGACCAGCCACCACACGGCGGTCCGACCGGTGACCCTCGGCGATCCGCCGGCTGCTCAAGGCGCTTTGACCGGTCGATCCCAGCCGTCGACCGCAGCGACTCGAGCGGTCCGACCGCCAAGAGCTCGCGGTCGACCGCTCAAGCATTGCAGTTTGACCGACCAGCCTTGTTTTCTCTGAGTTATTCTTTGCTGGAAGCTTCATTTGTGTTGGATCGAAATCGGCGACAGAGGGGGGTGAATGTCGCTCTTTAAAATCAACAGAGAATCAAGAAATTGAGAGATTAGCCTAAAAATCTGAAAATAGTCATGAAAAAGACAGATTTTTTAAATTGATCAATAATCTCTCAATTTTTGCTCATGACCTATTGCAAGAAGATTAGCAATGATCTAAACACTCGAAAGCCCAAATCTCAAGCCTTCTTCCTAGGAGAATCAAAAGATTCCATGAAGCCCTGTTCTTAAACCCTAGAATCTTCAAGAACAGAGAAAATCTGACGATGGCAAGGGCGATCACAAAAATCATTGGATCGTCAACTTGATCTCAAAAATGGAATGGCCAAATGATCTTGAGTCTTTCCCATCACAGAGAGATCAAGAAACAGCTCGAGGATCAAAGATTCAACTGAAAAACTCAAGAAAACAGAGAAAACACAGAGAGACTGCAGAAGCTAAAAATCATCACAAAGAGTGCTTGAAAAGAAGAATTAGTTCAACACAATCCTTCTCAAATCAGAACAAGATGAACATAGAGGATACGCGATTGATACAAAGAACTGCCATCTCCTCACTACATGCTTGAGAGGAGAAGAGCACTCACTCGGGAACTCACACAGAGAACATCGAAGGTGACAGGGGACACACACTTCTGCCTCTCACCAACTCTCAACAACTAAAGCTTCAAAGCAAAACAACCTTCCCAAATGCCATTTTGACTCAAAGCAAAAACCCTAAAAACGGTGCACTCCCCTCTTAAGACATGCATGCACCAGGAGACATCCCCTCCTTATATAGGCTTTGGCTAATGGGTCTCCAACCCGTTTGGCCCGCTAATTCTGAACGGAAACCGCTCCACTTGTGCAGCCTTGCGAAATTACCAAATCGCCCCTCCTGCGCCTTCCGGGAAGTTTCCTCATTTCTTTCCGTCCAAGCCTCGCAACCACCTCGAGTCCTCGCCGTCTTCGGCACACATCGACCGTTCTGACCTCGGCACCGCCTGCGCCTAGTCTGGTCATCCCGTGCCTCGCCACGACTTCGCCTCGACGTCCTGCAGCCATCACAGACAAGAAACACATCACATAGCACTGCTCGACAAATGTAATCACAATTAGCACCAATGAAACGTACTTAAGCATGAAATGGCCCAAAAGCTCAAACGGGAAGAAGAATACGCCTCAAGTCTGACTAACCAACCCTGACTGAGCCAAATGCCATCATGGCACGAAACGCACAAACCAAACTCAAACTTTCCAGAAAACTTGTCAATTACTCATCACAAGCATGGGGTCATAACCACATGGTCTCTCAATCTCCCCCCTTGATGAGTATATTGACAAACCCAGAAAAAGCGTAAAGTTGAGTTTGAAAAGAAAGTCAAGCATGGTCTAAAGAAGGTCAAGGAAGCTTATGCCCATATCGACAGAAGGAACACTAGAGCAACAACAGAAAGAGCAAATTGTTCTCCAAAGCTCCAGAAAGTTCCCAAATGGCTTTTTCTCCGCTATTCTCCCCCTTTTGGCAATAAAATCATCAAGGCACAAGGAAGAGAACCAATAATGAGAATGAATGGAATGGCTGAATTTTATTCAATCTAAGCATTTAGAGCCATGAAGATTATCCAAAATGACCGTGGATTATTACATCAAGCCATAACCAATAAGAATGCTAACAAGATCATGATAAAGCATGTATACTCAAGCTAAGCTAAATAAGTCACAATTTGAAATTTAGTCGAATTTCTTAGCATGTCAAGTCAACCATGATTCTAGTCTAGCTAAAGGTATCCAAAGATGATGCAAACCATGTCAATAATCTAAGTGGAACCAAGAAGCTAGTATTGAGTCAATTTAGAGTGCTACAAGCTCAAGAATGAATCACTTGTTCAAGTACTTGGTCTTTTTGTGTAATTAAGCAAATTGAGCACATTTGACATAAGTTTTTCTTTTAAAGCTCATAGTTGTTTCCAACCAACATTTTTAGTCATGTGCTAGATCTCAAGCCTTATGCGACTACTCCAAACTAGAAGCTTAAGAAGATAGTCTTGGTCATCCAAAAATCCCCCTGAGTTCATGCCTAGTGCAATGGCAAGCAGTCTCATGGGAAAGAATTGGTGAGATCAGTTCTTTCGCACAAAAGAGATCTTTTTGCTTTCTTAAAAGGTTGTACTAACTCATGTTTCATCAAGAAACTAGCATAACTCAATCTAAAGCTCAATAAAGATTCAAGACTCAACTCAGCCTATTTGACATGACATGAATCATAAAAAGATAACTAAAGACAGACTAGTTTCAAGAGCTAACATGACATGATTTAATTCAAGTTGAGCATTTTAATCAACCTAACATGGCAAAGACTTGACTACACATATAAAGTCATGATAAATCTAGCAAGTAAGCACAAATCATGGCAAGATGTAACGCATTGTAAATATGTCATAAAGGATAATAATCAAGGCTCCATGTAATTATATTACAATACAGAATGAAATGCAGAAAATCCAGCTCCTCAATATGTGATGCAACTTTAGTTCAAGATGAGTTATGTCAACATTAAGATCTAGAAGCTCCCAAATAAACTCCCCCTGAACCAAAGCAATAAATGCGAGAAGCTAGCAATAAAAACAGAAAAGGGCAGTCCTAAAAGCATAGATAAGACATAGAGGATACTATGGCTCAGACTGACTCTCATCTACCCCATATGACTCTAGGACTATCAGCTGATTATCTAACACACTAAGGAGCAAACACGTACCCTGTCTACCCAAGGGTGGCCCGACCCTTGCTAGAACCTATAAGAAGTGAGTGAGTTCAACCTAGTGAGAAGAGAAACAGCTAATAAGCAACATCCTAGAATCACAAGATGAGAGGAAAAGTCTAAACAACTAGACAAGAGAAACACTCTAATCTATGCTAGAAGGACTAAACCCGATGCACCCATATGCAATGCGACAGAACAGGAGTAAGAGCATAATAAACATGATAAGACATGAAGCACAGAACTCCCTCTCACAACGGTCCATAAGGACAAACCACCCTAAGCTCTTCCCGCAGAGCTGAAAACCTAGAGCTATCCAAAGACTTGGTAAAGATATCGGCTAACTGGTGGTCACTCTCCACAAACTGGAGCACTATGTCACCCTTCTCCACATGGTCTCGAAGGAAGTGATATCTGATATCAATATGCATGGTCCAAGAATGTTGCACTGGGTTCTTAGCAAGGTTAATCGTAGAAGTGTTATCACAAAAGAGTGGAACATTGTCGATAACTAACCCAAAGTCCCGCAGGGTCAAGACCATCCAGCACTGACTACAAAGAATCGGCCGCAGCAACGTACTCGACCTCTCGCGGTGGATCAGGTAACACCGATCGCTTCTCAAGACCAAGAACGAGAAGTGCCAATGAATTGGCAGTGCCGGCGTGCTCTTCCTATTATCCTACAACAAGAAAGTCTCAGATCCGAGTAGGCTCTCAAGGAAAGACAGGACGAGGAAGAGTACCAAATACCATAGTCAATGGTAGCTCGAAGGTACCGAAGGATGTGTTTCACCGCCTGGCGGTGAGATACGCGAGGAGAAGCCTGAAACCGAGCACAAAGACACACAACAAAGTTTATGTCCAGTCTCGAGGCAGTGAGATAAAAGAGGGAGCCAATCATGCTGCGATATTGCTTCTGATCAACTGGCTCGCCGTCCTCATCTGGGTCAAGAGAGGCTGTGGACGCCATGGGAGTTGACACAGGCTTACCATCACTCATGTCAAAGCGTATTAGGAGGTCACGAGTGTACTTACCCTGATGCAAGAAAGTACCCTCCCGAGTCTGCTTGATCTGGAAGCCAAGGAAGAAGGTCAACTCACCCATCATACTCATCTCAACTCAGTGCTCATGACATCTGAGAACTGTGAAACAAGAGTATGAGAAGAGCCTCCAAAGACGATGTCATCCACATAAATCTGGACGAGCAGAAGGTTAGTGCCATGCCAGCGAATGAACAAGGTCTTATCCACCTTACCCATCTCAAAACCATGACTCAACAGATAGGACTTAAGCCTCTCATACCAAGCTCTAGGGGCCTGCTTAAGTCCATACAAGGCTTTGGAAAGCTTGTAGACATGGTTTGGGTATTTGGGGTTCTCAAAACCTGGAGGCTGTCTCACATAGACCTCTTCCTCAATAAAGCCATGAGAAAGGCACTCCTGACATCCATCTGGTAAAGCTTGAAACCCTTAGAAGCCGCAAAAGCAAGCAGAATTCTAATGGCCTGAAGGCAAGCTACAGGGGCAAAGGTCTCCTCAAAATCTAGACCCTCAACCTGGGAGAAGCCCTGAGCTACCAGTCTAGCCTTGTTCCGAATGACAACCCTATCCTCACTCTGCTTGTTCTTGAACACCCACTTGGTCCCAATGATATTGTGACCTCGAGGGGGCTCAACAAGCGACCAGACCTTGTTTCTCTCCTCATGCATGTCATTGACCCAAGACTCATCAGAGAGAACATGACTAACATCTTTGGGCTCAAAGGTGGCAACAAAGGCATAATGGAGACAGAAATGTGACATGCCAGACTTTGAGCGTGTGACTCGCTCAAAGAGGTCACCAATCATCTGCTCGGAAGCATGGTCTTTCTGGATATGTCAGAGAGGTCTAGGATGAGAAGAAGAAGTGGCCTCTACCTCATGAGCTGAAGAGGTAGGAACAGAGCCACTAGCTCCAGAGGAAGCAGAAGGCATGGCTTGATCACCTGGAGGTGCCGTGGACGAAGGCACCTCAAGTGGAGGATGAGGAACTGGATCGGGTAGACAACCCTCATCTCCATCCTCCTCATCGTCCACAAAGATGGGCTCGGACTGCTCTAAAGAACCTGAGATATCGGGCCTAGTGCCCGGACTGGCCTCGTCGAAGGTTACCTCACAGGTCTCTACCAACTTACTAGACTCGCGGTTCCAAACCCTATATGCCCGAGAAGAAGTCGAGTAACCTAGAAAGATACCATCACAAGATCGTGACTCGAACTTGTCTAGGTTCCTGGACTTCAAAATGAAACACTTGCAACCAAACACATGAAAATGAGAGACACTGGGCTTTCGCCCCATATCTCAACTCATAAGAAGTGTGATGCAAGTGTGCCCGAACAAAAACTCTGTTCGAAACATGGCACGCGGTCACAATAGCCTCATCCCAAAACTTCCTAGGTGTAGAATACTCATCAAGCATCGTCCTGGCCATCTCGACCAAGGTACAGTTCTTCCTCTCCACGACGCCATTCTGCTGTGGGATGTGCGGAGAAGAAAACTGGTGCTCTACACCTGTCTCATCGCAAAACCTCTCAAAGTAGGAATTCTTGAACTCCGTGCCATTGTCACTGCGGATCGCTCGTAAGGCACCCGGAAGCTCAATAGAAAGCCTACTGAAAAGACCTCGGAAATGTGTAAACATCTCATCCTTCGAGGCTAAGAAAAACACCCAAGAGAACCTCGAGAAGTCATCGACCACGACAAGAACATACCATTTCCCTCCTGCTGACTGCACTCGAGCTGTTCCAAGTGTGTCCATATGGAGCAGCTGTCCTGGTGCATCGGTCATAGTCACTGTGGCCGGAGGGTGAGAAGCGGCAACCATCTTGCCGTGCCGGCAAGGAGCAGAAACAATAGCTTTGACCATCTTGAGTTTCGACAGACCACGAATGAGATCGTGGCCACTAACTCGGGTCAAATGGTCAAATCCAATATGACCAAGTCTCCTATGCCAGAAGGTAAGGTCATGGGACTCAGACGCAATTAAACGCCGGAGAGGATCACCAGAAGACTCAGAAAAATCAGCACGAAAGATCCTCTCATAACGAGAAATCCCGCAAACCAGACTACCCGAAGAGTCAAGAATTTTGCAAGCGTTTTTCTTAAAGCTCATCTCAAAGCCGTCATCGGTAAGCTGAGAAACAGAAAGCAAATTATACTACAGCTTACTAATCAAAGCAACATCTTTCAAAATAAAAGACTCATTAACGCGCATTGTACCTTTGTCGATGACGCGCCTAGACGAAGTGTCTCCGAAGGTGATAGTCTCATCACCTGGAGCACGATTTAGGGAAGAGAACCAATGAGAGTCTCCGGTCATGTGTCGAGAACACCCGGAGTCAACAAGCCAAACCTCTCTCTTCCCCGCCCGGCGAACCTGAGTCAATGAGAGAGTAAAGTCTCAGTACTGGAGTAAATCAAGAGTGATTTTGGCACCCAATACTGAGTAACACGTCAAGTAGAAGAAGTAGCCACACACGACTGACCTCTATCTACCCTACGCCCCTCGCCGCTAAAGAAGCGTAGGTCCACGAGCAGCACTGAGTCGTTGTTGGGTCCGACTGCTATGGGAGAGCGAGTCGGAGCACCAGCAACATGCTGATCACGCCGCGGGTAGCCACCTCGACGGGAGAAACGAGATCTACCCTCAGAACGACAAAATTCACGACCAAAGGGAGCATAAGGATGAAAACCAGAAAACTCAGAAAAACCAAGTCCTCAATGCTGCCCAAACCCATCGGAAACAAACCTAGACCTCGTGTTGGTCTTAAGTACACTCAAGGTCTGAGGCTAACCCTGAATACGCCTAAGAGCCTCAACACGGGCTCTCCGCGCGATCTTGGCGCGCCTAAAGCATCGCTCGATCAAGTGTCCATCCTTCTGACAGAAGGTGCAACGATACTTCACCTTCTGAGAGGTAGAAGTAGCATGATGAGGCTTCGCCTTCTGAGAGGCCGAAGCAACAGGTGGAATCACCTTGCTATCAGAAATCTCTTGGACAAAACCCGCTGACTTGAATTGAACTTTCTCAGTACTGGGCTCAATCTCGATCACACCTGCTGCTATGGGTCTAAGAATAGCAGGTGGATGCTTCCTCATGTCCTCATAAAAATCATATCCTAGACCCTGATTAAATTTGCAAATCTTAGATTGGTCTAGAATAAGATTTAACTTCTTCTTGCCTCCTACAAACCTCTCAAGAGTGTTCATAAGGTACTGACACTCCCGAAAGAGAGAGGTGCAAGAAGAGCAAGGGGAAGAAGAGACAGCAGAAGGTAAGGGAGCAGAAGGAGAACCAACAGTAGAAGAGCGAATGGCTTGTACATGCACGGCCGACTCTGAAGGGACAGTCTTACTGCTAGCCTTTTGGTCCACGTCGCTAAGCGTCTCTACCTTACCCTTGGGCTTCTCTCCCATATCAGCACACACAATACAAGGAACTTGTGACTTCTCTAGAAGATCATTAGTTAGCTTCACACATTTGTCATCCAAAGCAATCAACTCAGATTTTAGTTTTTCACAATTATTGCATGGTGAGCTAACATGATGCTTAGAAGCATATTGAGCCATTTTCTTGTTGTGGTCAATCATTTTTTGAAACTGTTTTGAGATAGATTCAAATTCAGCTGTTAATTTGGGACAGTTCATACATGAAGCAATTGGCTCAAGCAAGGAGGCATGTAACTCAACAATTTTATGATCTGTCTTTTTTAAGTTCAATTTCAAATTATTGCAATTTTCACAAGACTCGGGCAGATCAAGGAGCATGGTATAAAGACCTCTAAATGCATTGTCCTTATCCTCACATGAGGTGCAAGATGTAGTCTCAACAACAGTAGATGAAGGAATAACAATCCTACTCATCTCTAGTTCAGCCAAAAGACTAACATCCTCCACCTTAAGCATGTCAAGCTCAGAAGACAAACTATCATGAGAGGTACTTAATTTCTCCATGTCATCAAGCAAGGCACAGCATGTATCACATTCGTCACGAGAGGGAGCAGATATAAGTGAAGTAAGCTCCCGTGACACTCTATCTACTTCCTTCTCCAACGCGCTACACCTAGCTCTAGATCTAGCACGAAATTTACCTAACTTAAGAAAAGCATCATTAAGCTGGTCATACGAAGGGTATACCTCGTCGGAGTCGAAATAGAGCTCGCTGTCGCTGATCTCGCCCTCAAGGGCCATGAAGCACATGCCGGAGAAGTCGTTGCCACCTTGGGGTCTTGCTCGTCCGTCCCATCGCCGTCGCTCCACCCCTCCACCTCACTGAGGTCGAGGTCGTCGAAGGCGGTGAGGACGCGGTGGAAGAGCTTCTTGGCTTTGCCAAGGTCGCGGAACTTCTTCTTGCCTTGAGTATGAGCCGGGGGCTTCTTGTTGCGGTTCTTGTCGATGTAGTCATTCTTGCTCACACCGCCGTAGTCGCCCTTTCCCTTCCCCAGCTTGGGGCAATTCGCCCGAATGTGGTTAGGGCCACCATACTCGAAGCAAATAATCGGACCACTCCTCTTTCAATCTCTCACCCTCTTGTATGCGTGGGAAAACTTTCGGGCTAGAAGGGCTAACTGATCCTCTGGTAGCTGCTCTAACTGATCATCAGTTACGTCACAGAAAGCAGCTAGAGAGAATCCACAAATCGACTCAGAAGAAGATCCAAAAATCTAACTGGGATCGGTGACTAAAGCCATCGTCTGCGACTTCGACCTACGAGAGACTATGTCAATCTCGTGAGTCTTGAGGCGTGAGTACAACACGTCAAGAGTCAAGGTTGAGAGATCGGTGGTGTCCTTGATGGTAGTCACCTTCATCTTCCAAACACACAAATCAAGAGCTGCGAGCATCTGACGAGCATTATCCGAGTCGGGGTATGTGAGATCGACCGCTCGGAGGTTGCTCAAGATCTTGTGAAAACGCGCAAAGCACTCATCGAGGGACTCACAAGCGAGCATTTTAAACTTGTTGTAATCTTGTTTGAATTGGTCCTGTCGAACCGTCTTGATCTAGGTGGTGCCCTCATGGTATGCATCAAAGGTCTCCCAGATGTCGAAGGCCGACGTCAGATGAGAGAAGCGATCGAACTCGCTTCTTCTCAGGCCCTGAATTATGATGTTCCTCGCCTTAGCGTTCACCTCAACATCAAGCATATTTCCAGCGTTGATGTTCTCATCGGCAGGAACAACATATCGCACCTTGACCTTGCACCAGATGGCGTAGCCCTGAGCCTGGATGCAGGTCTCCATCCGGCTCTTCCAGAAGGGATAGTCGATCCCATCGAAGACCGGGGGCTTGGTCGAGTACTTATTTGTCGCCATGGCTCTAGAGACCGGTTAATATCTATGAGGAAGAGCTAACCAGCTCTGATACCAATTGTTGGATCGAAATCGACGACAGAGAGGGGGTGAATGTCGCTCTTTAAAATCACGTCCCCTAAAGCATCCACAATTGACTCTTATCTCCGATAGCTATGAAGAGCTATGAAGATGAAGAAATAAACTCTCTGGAAAGTCAGCTAAACAAGCATGAGAACAAAGCAGAGAAAGATCAGCATCAAACAAAAAACCAGGAAGATAAAAAATCACATGACATTAGGGCGCTGCACCGCAGTCATGGACCGGCCTCGACCGCACTCGCCGCGGCTCCGATCACGCCTCAAGGCCGGCCGATCGCCCATGCTCATCCGACCGATCGCTTTGTGCATGCCGGTTCGACCGGTCCTTGGGCGACAGAGGCTAAATTCAGCCGACAATGATCAAACATCAATATACAGAATCGCCAACAAAGAAGAAATTAAGAGAATGGATCTGTTTTCCTTAGCCCAAAAGATGAAGACATGATCTAAATAGCAGAGAGAAGGCAGGCAACAAGAGAAATCAACAGAGAATCAAGAAATTGAGAGATTAGCCTAAAAATCTGAAAATAGTCATGAAAAAGACAGATTTTTCAAATTGATCAATAATCCCTCAATTTTTGCTCATGACCTGTTGCAAGAAGATTAGCAATGATCTAAACACTCGAAAGCCCAAATCTCAAGCCTTCTTCCTAGGAGAATCAAAAGATTCCATGAAGCCCTGTTCTCAAACACTAGAATCTTCAAGAACAGAGAAAATCTGACGATGGCAAGGGAGATCACAAAAATCATTGGATCGTCAACTTGATCTCAAAAATGGAATGGCCAATTGATCTTGAGTCTTTCCCATCATAGAGAGATCAAGAAACAGCTAGAGGATCAAAGATTCAACTCAAGAACTCAAGAAAATAGAGAAAAGACAGAGAGACTGCAGAAGCTAAAAATCATCACAAAGAGTGCTTGAAAAGAAGAATTAGTTCAACACAATCCTTCTCAAATCAGAACAAGATGAACATAGAGGATACGCGATTGATACAAAGAACTGCCATCTCCTCACTACATGCTTGAGAGGAGGAGAGCACTCACTCAGGAACTCACACATAGATACATCCAAGGTGACAGGGGACACACACTTCTGCCTCTCACCAACTTCAAAGCAAAATAACCTTCCCAAAGGCCATTTTGACTAAAAGCAAAAACCCTAAAAGCCATGCACTCCCCTCTTAAGACATGCAAGCACCAGGAGACGTCCCCTCCTTATATAGGCTTTGGCTAATGGGTCTCCAACCCGTTTTGCCCGCTAATTCCGAACGGAAACCGCTCCACTTGTGCAGCCTTGAAAAATTACCAAATCGCCCCTCCTACACCTTCCGGGAAGTTTCCTCGTTTCTTTCTGTCCAAGCCTCGCAACCACCTCGAGTCCTCGCCGTCTTTGGCACACCTCGACTGCTCGACCTCTGACCGCTCGCGCTTAGTTCACTATCCTGCCTCGCCACGACTTCGCCTTGACGTCCTGCAGCCATCACAGACAAGAAACACATCACATAGCACCGCTCGACAAATGTAATCACAATTAGCACCAATGAAATGTACTCAAGCATGAAATGGCCCAAAATCTCAAACGGGAAGAAGAATACACCTCATGTCCGACTAACCAACCCTGATTGAGCCAAATGCCATCATGGCACGAAACACACAAACCAAACTCAAACTTTCCAGAAAACTTGTCAATTACTCATCACAAGCATGGGGTCATAACAACATGGTCTCTCAATTTGTTTGTTTTGTTTGTCTATCCTTTTCTGATCTTCTAGAGAGCATGACTCATCTTCTTCATAGCTTTTGTAGCTATCGGAGATAAGAAACGCATGTGCATACTTGGGGGCAAATTTTAAAAGGCACCATTCACCCCCCCCCCCTCTGTTGCCATTTCCGATCCTACAGCCGCTCTCCCTCCTTCCAGGTGCACGCCGGAAAGAACGTTCAATGAGGTTCAGATGGCACACCACAACAGCACAAGAGCAGAAAGTAGAGGAAGAATGGAGGTGCAAATTTCTCTCTCTTTTCTTGGATGTCTCCAGGCCCTTTTAAGGGCGCTGCAGTTATTCACTAGTAACTACTGTGTTTTAAACAGAATTATGCACTGGTAACTGCCTCATCAAATCACAAATTAAGAAGTGTAAATTCACTTGTAACTGTCTCATTCAAATGTTTGAATCTCATTCAAACAGAGTGAGTGGTGTAGGATTCAGTAAAAAATAAAGATAGACTTGGTCTGCCAAGTCACGCGATTTTCACGCGAAAATACGTGAATACGCACGCACGCACGCGCGTGTGTGTGACTAGTCAGAACCCTCCTCATACCATCTCTATCCATATTCAAGGAGTGGTGATGACTCCACCTTATAAATCGGTCTTACTCACCTTGCCTTAGCAATATGGTACTAAACTATGCATGCTTTGGAATTAAAGAAACGGGCCATAATTAAATGAGACAATTTCTAACAGTTGTCTGTTTGAACTTTTTAGGGTTTATTTCATCAGGCGCCTCTACTCGTTGACTGTAACTGGTGATGTCTACTAGACACCTAAAATTATAAGTGCATGAGACCATTGTAGCTTTCAATCATAGTATTCTAGGTTATCGAATCCACATGGAGCTTCAAGTCTTATCTCAACTATCTAAATAAATCTGCTGCTAATTAGAAAACGATGGTTAAAAGATGGAAATATAAATCAACCTAGGAGTTCACTAGGTTTTGGTTCACGTATTACAATTCAAGCATGGCAAATATAACAATTCAATCTAGCAAATGCAATATTGTGGAGATTCATATCCTACAAGTAGATAAAAGTTGTGTCACATTCATGCTATCACCATACATCGGATCTGCATTCTCACTTATCTAACTTGCAATACATGATATAGATCGGCAATCTAAACCTAGACACCATTTCTAGTCCAAGCATTGAGTAAGTGATAAATATGCACAACTTATTATCAACTATGGAATAATCACAATATCAAGAAACAATAGCAAAAGGAAGTACTGAAAATATTATTAAATCAAACCATGTCTAAATTACAGCATGATCCCTACACTAGGGGAAGAAATGAGCCTACTCTATACTAAGGTTGGAGTTACACATGGTTACCGATGGAGGATAGTCGAGGTGGAAGACATGCGACGAAAAGTGAGGCAGCATGGCTTCATGTAGGGGGTGGCACCAGGCAGAGCTCGGCTGGTGTCGAGCAGTGCCAAGGGTGTTGCCGAGTAGCGCTCGTGGCATGGCTCCACGTTTTGGCAACTTTCACTTGATCTCGGTGAAAACTTAGTTAAAACCCCAATTTTCTTCATAGAATTGATAGTATGAGGGTCAACCAATGGCTCTTCTTATATACGAACATGAGAGGAGTCGTCCTGGTTGAAAATGATATGGAGAGGTGATTGGTGCTGGGTGGCACTAGGTTGGCACTAGGTCGCACCAGAGTATCCACTGACTCAAAGTCTTGAACATTCTAGAATGTGCACCATGCGACGCTAAGCTAGCATTGGGTAGTGCCTTGCCCTTAGGCTTTTGGGTTGAAGGGGCCTCGGGACCCTTGGCGCCGGCTGGCACCAGGGGTGGCACTAGTCAATGCCAAGGCCTGGCAGGCCGAGGTCCGATGGTTTTTGAGCTTCATAACTTTCACATTTGACCTCTAATTTGGACAAATAATGTATACATTTCGATCATTTTGACGAGGCGACGTCATTGCTGTAGGGATGGCCCCCACCTACATCCATTCGACCTGCTGGGCTACGAGGCCCAATAAGACATGTATATATACAACCTTGGCAAAGGAGAGAGCCAAGCCAACTTACTTTCTATACTCACTCTACTAGTCCCCTTATTTATTATTTGGTCTGCAGCCACAATAGTTGGCTCTGTCTGTGGGGACGATGAGCAAGCTATGAGCTTGAAAAAAGCAATGGCGCCTATGAAAGAAATGACGACAACCAAGCGAAAGAGAAGCATGATGGCAACGGACAACAAGGCCATCACGCAAGGGCCGGTGGTCGAAGGCCCGCCACCCCCATGGCAGCAATGCCTTGGGGCCGTGAGCGGTCAGCACCAATGCAAGAAGCTAGCTCTGACGCCAACGCCGGCACGACCATCGACTATGATGCCTGAGCTGGCACGACCATCGACCTCGATGCCCACTCCGGCACAACCGTCTACCCTAATGCCCGCACCTACACGACCGTCGACCCCGATGCCTACACCGGCATGATGCCAACCTCGACACCTACACCAGCATGATGTTGACCCTGACACCTATGCTAGCACTTTCACCGACCACGGAGCCCACACCAACATGCCAAGTGATCCGGATGCCCGAGCCGGTACATCGAGCGACCCTGGAGCCTACGCCGAGATGACCATCAAGTTTGACGATCGCGCCGGACCTATTGCCAACCACCATGCTTACTGCACCAATGCGCTTAGCGATTTCGGTGCTCAAGCTATCATTGCTAAAAACGTACCGCATGTGCCTCTATGCCAGCAGATCCTATTGCTTGTACAGTAGAAGGCACTTTGGTGGCAGCCCTCGGAACACTGCAACGTGAGCTAGTGACCTCTGAAGCACCATGCGAGAGATGCAAGAGGCTTGGAGCCAACAAGCACCTACGGCGACGGTTGCAGACAAGAGGCTTGAGGCCCTTGCCACCACCCATGGCATACCCCGGTGTGTGGACCTAGAGTCTCCCCTATCTGCTAGCCTACAACAATTTGTGTGGCTGGAAGACTTCAAGATGCCCACGGTTGAACCGTACAAGGGCGATACGGGCCCTTGGAAGTTCATGCACGTCTATGAGATAGCCATTGAAGCAGTGGGGAGATGACTCAACGACGTCAAAGGGGTTGCCACTCGCCCTTCAAGGGATAGCACTCTCTTGGTTCTTCACCATCGACCCAAACTCCATATATGCATGGGAGTAAATCCGGGACTACATTTACAACAACATCTAAGAAAATTACTCCGAGCGGGTGGATATAGACCAGCTTTTCACTATCAAGCAGAAGCCTTCCAAGAAACTCCAAGAGTATTTCAAGCACTTCGCTAAAGTCCGCTGCCACGTCAAGGATGTGAACAAGACTACCATCATCAATGCGGCAATACAAGGTCTTCGTCTAGGGCCGTTGGTCGAGTACAACGCATGCAAGCCCATAAATATGGTCGCCAAACTCTTTGACAAGATGGAGGAGTATGCGAGAGCCGAGCATGATGCGTAGTGATGTAATCAGCGGAGGTCTTCCAAGTCAAAGCATGCCCCTGATCATTTGAAGGATGGTTCTAGCTGTAATCAGCGGAAGGGCCATCGACCCAAATACATCCTTAACATTGAGGGTGGTGGCAATAGCAGCAACACCTCAATTAGCCAGGGGCACGGTTGTAGAGGCTGTTGTCGCAGAAGAGGTCATGACCATGAAGACGGTGGATAGGGCTGTGAGGATGGACAACAGCAGGGGCTGAGGTGCGAGGTGCATGGCCATGATGATTACCTCACTCGGCATTTGCTCGAACAATTTGCGAGAGCATTGCTAGGGACAAAGCCCTCGTGGCAAAAGCACCAATGGTGGCACACATGCAGCAGCCCCTAGAGGGCTAGCTAGTACAATCTACCCCCACCGCTTTACGCATATAGGCCCCCAACGGTGGATCGTGCTAAGTCATCAATGTTATCATAGGTGGTTCATCATTAGAATTTTCATCTGAACGGTAGTGAAAGGACTACGCCTGTCAGCTACACCATGTCACTGCATACCTCACCCAAATGCCCCCAAGCTAGGCATAGGCCGACATCAATTTAACGATGGCCGATGCCTCGGGGGTCGACTTCCCTCACCAGGATCCCTTGGTGGTCCAGGCCAACATCGCAGGATGTGATGTCAAGTGCATCCTCATCGATGGAGGCAGCTCCGCGGACATCTTGTTCGCCAGCGCCTTCGACCACGTGGGCATCCCCAGAGTAGACTCAAGCCTCCAGGTGTCCATCCAGGGCTTCAGGTTCTAACCTCTGCGGGCCCTAGGCTAGGTGCAACTTCAAGTGTCTTTTGGCTAGGGCAACCAAGCGAGAAGCGAGGACGTAACCTTCGACGTCGTCAATCTTCCCTACCCGTACACTGCCATTCTAGGAAGGGTGACACTCAACACTTTTAGAGTAGTCCCGCATCATAACTTCCTATGCATGAAGTTGTTGGGCCCATAGGGGATTGTCACCTTGATTGGAGATCAAGACCTCGCTCGCTAGATAGAGCTCAGCATGCGAGGTCCCATCCGCAAGGTGCACGCTATCAATGAGTCCCTTGCCACACTTACGCCATCGTCACCATTAGCTCTAGGGTGTACACCCAAGCCCAAGCTAGATAGTGGAGTCAAAAGGGCTCCCCTGCAGAGCACGGATGCCTCTAGGCAAGTCTCCATTGGTGAGGGCCTCACCCCAGAGGTCGAATACAAACTCCTTCAGGTCCTTCGCAGTAATGCGGATGTCTTCGTGTGGTCACTAGTCAACATCACGGGATTAGACCGCTCCATCATTGAGCATAACTTTACGGTACGCCCGACGCTAAGCCGATTAAACAAAAGCTGAGACACATGTCCCTTGAGCTCCAGCAAGCCTCCAAGACGGAGGCCGCAAAGCTACTCCAGTCTGGCATCATCCGTGAAGTGCACCACTTGGAATGGCTCGCCAATCCGGTGCTAGTCAAGAAGGCCAGCGGCGCGTGGCGCATGTGCATCACTTCACGAACCTCAAAAAGGCATGCCAAAAGGACAACTACCCTCTCCTATGGATCAACCAGCCGGTGGACACCGCAGCGGGCACAAGTTAATGAGCTTCCTGGACGCATACTCCGGCTACCAACAATTCATATGGCCAAAGAGGACGAGGCCAAGACAAGTTTTATAATCCTGGGGGCACATACTGCTTTACTAGAATGCCCTTTGGCCTCAAAAATGCAGGAGCCACATTCACCCAGCTGGTGGCCCTCGCCCTCACCACCAAGCTTAGGAGGAACATGAAAGGCTACATCGACGACGTAGTAGTTAAGAGCAGGCTAGCCATGTCCCACAGTCAAGACCTCTAAGAAACCTTGGCAACCTCCGATGGGCTGGCATCAAGCTGAACCCAGACAAATGTTTCTTCAGAGTGCAAGTGGGGAAGTTGCTCGCATTTTTAGTGTCAAGACGAGGAATACAGGCGGACCTAAAAAAATTGATGCAATTCTCACCATGGAGCCGCCCAAGAGGACAAGGGAGGTCCAGAGTCTCATAGGCCACTCGGCCACTCTCAGCTGCTTCCTATCTAGAGCGACTGAGCGAGATTTCCTGTGTTTCAAAATGCTCCATGGCTATGATGAATTTCATTGGAATGGTGACTGCGTGGTGGCCTTCAATGAGTTAAAAAAGCATCTCACCAAACTCCCAACTCTGGTGTCTCTAGCACTAGAGGCTCCGCTGTTGCTTTATTTGGCGATTACACTAGCAGTAGTAACTGCAGTCCTCGTCTTGGAGGAGGGGTCCATCTAGCGGCTAGTGTACTTTGTCTCATAGGCCCTTCAGGGAGCTAAGACAAGATACACTGAATTGGAGAAGCTAGCCTATGTGCTCCTCATGTTCTCACGAAAGCTCCGGCATTACATCTTAGCCTACCACATCACTATGCCCTCATTGTTCCCTTTAGCTGAGATGCTACAGAATAGGGAGTCAACAGGTCACATCGACAAGTGGGCAGCCAACCTCGTGCCTTTCTCCCTTACCTATGCCTCTTGCACAGTAATTAAATCGCAAATTCTTGTAGACTTCATGGTGGAGTAGACCCCACCAGCCTAATCGCAGACTTGGCTACCCACTGAGCCGGTGTGGAGTCTCCATACTAATGGAGCCTATGGTGCCTCTAGACAGGTGTTGGAGTGGTCATCACTATACTGAACGGCTGTCACTTGCTCTACTCTGCACACCTTGATTTCTCGTGACTAACAACACAACCGAATACGAGGCCCTACTTTTTGACCTCAGCAAGCTAAAGGCCCTTGGTGCGTGGAGCGTGTTTGTGCATACTAACTCACGCTTACTCACGGGACATGTTGACAAATCCTACCAGGCAAAGATCCTGACCTCGTCAAGTACCTAGGCGCTATCAAAGTGAGGGAGTGTGACTTCTTGGGCATCACAGTTAAGGCTATCCCACAGGCTAACAATGAGGAGGCCGATGCCCTCACCAAGGCTATAAGTCAGCAAGTCCAGCCACCAGCGGGGGCATTTCTTGAGACCCTATCCATCACAGCCATCACACAGGACCAGCATGACCTTGCCCAGGTCCACTAAATTGCCAACGAAGGTGACTGGAGGGAAGCTATCTATGCATTCCTGCAAGGAACAGCTGAACCAATTGACCCTCTCGAGCTACAGTGGCTACAACAATGCGTCAGGACCTTCAGGGCAACAGCTCTAGACAAAGTTCACATAGGACTTTGTGGCTCCCATATCGTGCCAAGATCCCTCATCGACAAGGCATTCAGACAAGGCTTCTACTGGCCCACGGCTATCGCTGATGCTCAGGACCTCGTTAGGAGATGCCAATGCCTGGTGCTCTCGATGTTGTTGGCGCGGAGGCTCAGCGGCCGGCTGTCTCCGACTTCATTCCCCGGCTAGAGATGCTTCGGGTTCTTCACGAGGTCGTGGAGTGTGCCGACTCCAGCATAGATCGACGGCGCTGTTGTCGTGCGGGACGGAGCTCCTGGCTAGTGCGCTGGAGGCCTCAGAGCTGAGGGTAAGTGCTTGGGTTCATGACTTATGCCGCTGTCCGGGACTTCACTAAGAATTGAACTTTGCAGACCCTCGCTCTCAGCCGAGCCCTAGAGGAGGCACATATCCGTGAGCGGAGGGTGCTAGAGGGCCGGCTTTGAGTTGCCGAAGAGGCTCACGCCACCAAGGATGAGCACATCCATTTGCTAGAGATGGAGAGCACGAGGGCGATCTTTGATGCGCAGATACATGCTGTAGAGGCACAACGTGCCGCGGCGGAGGCCCAGCGTGCCGCGATCGAAGAGCGCGACGACTTGCTCCAGCAGATTGCGGCGCTGGAGGAGGAGAAGGCCCAGCTCGCCGCGTCCCTTGGAGAGAGGAACCGGACTCTGGGTGACGCCTTGGTGGCGGCGTGGGGGCGATGGAGTCTCTGGAGGATGCCCTCAAGGACCTTTGCGTTGACGTGCTGACCCTAACGTTTGGCCCCGAGGATGTGGGGCGGACGCTTCGGCGAATTGGAGATGGTTCGGGCCTTGCCCTCCGTGCCAACAAAGCCTTCGGCGACCACTGCGGCTTTGCCAGTGCTTGCGTCGCTGTAACATCCTGATTTTCAGAGCCTTTTTGAAGCTTTTGAAATAAAATTCACCATTTGAATTTTTCTGGAATTAATTAAAGCTTAAATAAAATTTTTATGAATTAAAAGGATTTAATATGATTAAGTTAAACATTAACATTTGCCAAAGTTATTTTATTTGAGTTCTTTGTGTCTCAAGGAATTTATTGGAATTTTTCTGGATTTTTCTGGATTTATTTGCTATTTTCTAGAGCTCAAAAAGTATTTTATGAATTTCTGGAAAAAGAAAAGAAAAAAAAAAAACCACACCGGCCGGTGGGCCGCAGCCCACCCACCGCCTGCCCGCCACGCCACGCTGCCGCTAATCCGCCGCTCCCGTGCGCCCGCTTGCCCCCGCCGATTGTCGCGCGTGTCATCATCCCACCATCCGCCGCACTCAAGGCCATCCTTGCCGCCCGCCGCTGCGGTGCACAGCGACAGTGGGGCCCACTGCCGTGTCGTCTCCGCCGGCTCGCTCCGTCTCCGATTGGGACTCCGCCGCCGCTTCCGCTTTCCGCCGCTGCTCTCGCCCGGACTCGACGTCCGCGCCGCCAGACTCTTCACCTCCCGGTATAAAGGGACCCACTTCGGTTTCTCATCCCGAGCCGCCTCGCCGCCTCTCATCGCCGCCGACGCCGTCGCCCGCCACCGAGCGCCGTCCGTTGTTCTCGAGGCCGCCGACCCCGCCTCGTCTCACCGGTAGCGCCGCCTCGCCGCTTATCGCCTCGCCGACGCTATCGCCGGTGAGCCCTCGCCGCCCCCGACCCCGCCGCCACCCGCCACAGCACCCGCCGTTGGCGAACCGCGCCAAGGCCTCCGTGCCGCCAATGGCTCGCGATCGCGCCGCCGCCGCCGCCTCGCGCCGCCATGTCGCCTGACGTCGGCGCGCACACTTTCGCCTCCGTGGACGCCATCCACCGTGCACCTCGCCGCCGCCATGTGGGCCCTGTCTGTCGCCCGAGCCTCAGAGACCTGCGCGCTTTGTGCCACGCCACCGAGCCCGGCCACCGCCCGTTAGCTTCACCTCGCCCTAGCCGCGCGCTGTCGCCCGATCGGCCAAGATCGTTTCATGCACCGGGTTCGCCGTAGACCCAATCCTCCGTGCGCCGGCCCACAAAGACAATGCACTTTTCCAATTTTCCCGATTTTCTTTAGATCCAATTTTTCAAGAGCTGTTTCTCCTCGCCCTAGCTCCGATTGACCCGATTCTTTTCCTAAATTCATCTAAAATTGAGCTCTACCTTTTGGTTCAGGTTTGAAAGTTTTTGGAGTTCATTCGAATTTTATTTGATTTTATTTTGTCTTTTCGATTCGCTTTCTCTCGTTAGATCGCGTGTTCGAGGGAGCGGAAGTTGATTTGAAGATCAAGAGCCCTCACTGAGTAAGGCCAAGGCAAGTCGTGTCCTTTGATCATGTTGAACCAGTTTTCAAATCTATTATGTATTATGTTGCTTTAAATTATCATGCATTGCTACTTTATTATAAAACCCTTGTATTGGTAGTTATCGTCCCAATTGGTTATTTCCCTCCTTGATATTTTGGAATACCTTGATGCCATTGTCACTTTAGGTTGGGAATTTAATTAGTGATGCTATGTTATTTGTCACATTGGGTGGGTACGATTAGAATGCTTAGCCTGGCTTATTTTGCGAAAGGGTTCATCATCACATGTGGTTAATTAATCTTGACTTAATGGTATACTTGAACGTGGTGGTTAACCACAGTTATAAAATTTGTATGTCATGACATGGGTAGTGTCATGGGCATTGGTTATACAAACTTGGCTTTCACTTGGGCGAATGATCGTGCAGTAAAGGGGGTGCAAGTTGCACATTGGGATGTGGATGCTTCGCCTAAGTAATTCTTAAGGACTTAACTTTGTGTGTCATTGATCTGAGCTTAATCGTGCAAACCACATGTCTAGTATGGGATAGACCTGGCATAATAATTTGTGAAGTCTCCACTTTGGTTTTACTACCGATGTTGTTATGGCGCAAGAGGGGGCAATTATCGACTAGGGGGTTACCCTACTCGACGGCGAAACCTTAGCGAGTGGGATCAGTTGGAGATGGATCATTGTAAAAGCCTTGTTGTGATTATCTTTAACGTGAGGATTATCACATCGTGTGGGTACAGTTGTGCAACCTCTGCAGAGTGTAAAACTATTCGAATAGCCGTGTCCTCGGTCATGGACAATGCTCGGTGATTTCACACGAGGGGTAGAGTTTTCATAAAAACCTGGTTGGGTTAAGTTGGGAAGTGAATGGTTAGTTCACGGGTGTTCATTTCATGGATCTTGGTTCATGGTGGATTCCTTGGGTGAATGGTCACCACTTGTGGTTGGTCTCAATTCCTTTGGTTACTTATTTATTATCATTTACAAAGCTTGCTTTTCAATCTACTTATTGTATTTACTTTAAATTATTGCTTTCTGCAAAATTAACCTTTCAGTCATCCATTGGTAAGCCTTGCATACTATATTGCATCTTTGTTACAAACGACTTCCTGAGTACTCTATGTACTCACGGCTTTATGCCCCTGTTGCTCAGTTGAGGAGGAGGAGAATCACCAGCAGGAGGTTCCAGAAGGAGAGTACTTCAACGTCTTCACGGATTAGGCTTCGTTCTCCACTCGATAGCCTGTGGGCGTGTCGATTGGCTGATGCGCTTTCTTTTGGATTTTCGCTGCTAGTTTCTTTAAAGCCCTTTAGGCTAATAATTGTAAGCTTGACCTTAAGGTCGTACTCTGATGGTTATCAATATAATTTGGATTTTTCTTAGAATATCGTGATGTGGATGATATTTGTCTTTGTTTGTACTGTGTGCACTAGCGTGATCCTGGACTAGTGCAGAATACACAGTAGAGTCCGGAATTGTGTATTCGGGTCTCGACAGTCGCCCTCGCCATGCTCCATAACCGAGGGTGCCAGCGCGTCGACGGGCTGGCCGACACCCAGCTGGAGATGCCAGCCGAAGCCAGGGTGATATCGGGGTGCCGTTCATGCTACCCAGCCCGCCGTTCGGGCCTTCTACGACTGGATCTGGGGCTACATCGGAGAGGACGCAGCAAAGGTGGCGTTGCGGCAGACACTGCACAGGGAGGGGAACTTCGGCCAGTGGCTCGACGAGGTTCCACGGCGCAACAAAGATAGTGCTGCCGTCCCTGGGCACGGCGCGGACCCACAGGTGTGATGCCGGGGTTTGGTGTGCAGGCGTGCGTTGCTATGTATCCGTTTTTGTAAGCTGGCGCCTTATGGCCCCTACCCCTTGGCATGAATAAAGTGGAATTGATCCAAAGCGTTCTGATGATGCGTTCCATTTTTACTCCGAGCAGATGTTTGATAGGGGTCAATTACTACTTTCGGACCGAATGATTCGACAGCATCTTTGGCGTTGGGCATGGGCGGAAGAGGCCCGGAGCTTCTGGGCGACCCGGACTTCAGCGGGTGATACTTCGACGCAGAAGTATGTTAAGATGGAGCTGGATGAATAGCGACCCTGGGCACTCAACGACACTTGTCCACCTTGGCCCTCCGTAAATGTAGCGTCTTATTTATACTCCGTTGAGTGCGTGCAGGGACAACATCCGCACATCTTATTTATACTCCGTAGAGTGCGCGCAGGGACAACATCCACGCGTCTTATTTATACTCCGTAGAGTGCGCGCAGGGAGAACATCCGCGCGACTTATTTATACTCCGTAGAGTGCGTGCAGGGACAACACCCGCACGTCTTATATATACTCCGTAGAGTGCGCGCAAGGACAACATCCGTGCGTCTTGTTTATACTCCGTAGAGTGCGCACAGGGACAATATCCGCGTGTCTTATTTATACTCCGTAGAGTGCGTACAGGGACAACATTCGCACGTCTTATTTATACTCCGTAGAGTACGTGCAGGGACAACATCCGCACATCTCATTTATACTCCGTAGAGTGCGTGCAGCGACAACATCCGCTCGTCTTATTTATACTTCGTAGAGTGCGCGTAGGGACAACATCTGCGCGTCTTATTTATACTCTGTAGAGTGCGCGCTGGGACAAAATCCGCGTGTCTTGTTTATAGTCCGTAGAGTGCGTGCAGGGACAATATCTGCACATCTTATTTATACTCCGTAGAGTGCGCGCGGGTCAACATCCGCGCGTCTTTTTTATACTCCATAGAGTGCGCGCGGAGGTATCTCTCCGCGTGTCTTTTTTATACTCTGGAGAGTGCACGCAGGGACAACATCCGCTCGTCTTGTTTATACTCCGTAGAGTGCGTGCAGGGACAACATCCGCACATCTTTTTTATACTCTGGAGAGTGCGTGCAGGGACAAAATCCGCACGTCTTTTTTATACTCTGGAGAGTGTGCGTAGGGACAACACCCGTGCGTCTTGTTTATACTCCGTAGAGTGCGTGCAGGGACAACATCCGCACGTCTTTTTTATACTCCGGAGAGTGCATGCAGGGACAACATCCGCATGTCTTTTTCATACTCCAGAGAGTGCGCGCGGAGGTGTGCGCCAGCGCGTCTTGCGCAGAATGAGACAGTTTTGCAAATGGCTGGCTTTATTAATCTCCCGTTTGCGCGGGCGAGCATCTTACAAAAGGCAGGGTGTTGGTGTCGACCGTCGCGCCAGTGGTGGGATCGATCACTGCGCCGTGAATGTCGACGTTGGCAGCCGAAGCACTGGCGTTGCCGCGCGTCTCCGTCGCACTCCTCTTCTTCTCCGCCGCTGGTGATGAAGCTTTCTTCGGTGCCATCCTTCTTCAGATCTTTAGGCTTGCTCAGTCTTCCCCACGGACGGTGCCAACTGTTGTGGTTACAGACCAAACAGAGAGATGGTAGTATGGTAGTGGAGAATTAGGTGAGCAATGCTTGCCCCTTCCCCGTGGCCTGAATGGCACATATATATTCACATGGGGAGTGTTTTACAATCATGTCCTTGCACCCAAGTATCCCTCTCAAGAGCATTTATGTTATTATACATGTCCCATTTTGGGCTTTACAACCTTCTAACAGGCCGGCTGGGCTTAGGTGGGGCCACCCCTACAACACTAGCTTTTCTTGTTCTTAGTTCACTATAGATTTGTAGTTTTGGTGCATCAACAACTTACACCTCCTCTTGTTTACATCTTGAATAAACTTTGGGTGTGGCTGTAGTTTGATCGACATTATAGATGGCAACGTCAGAGTTGTGGAAATGTTCTTATTTGGGGAATTTTAATCATGAGGCTGCAAATGTTTCTGATCTGGACAAATCATGAGGTCACTGCCCCTTAGGAGTCAGTAAATAATTTTTTGCCCTGTAATTTTGTCGACAAATAATAACAGATCAAGTTTTGTTTACTTTAGATTACGCTGTAACTTGGTAACTACCTTGAGCTACCTTGGTGTTGATTTGTTTGTAGGAAAACTGTATTGACGAACCTGCAGGTTGCCTCTTTCTGTGCAATGCAACATCTAACAGTAAGGATACTATGCTTGTACACCAAGAAGTTGACAGATCTAATATGTTGACTGAAATAGTTAGCTTGCATTTTGTTTGTCTGTCTATTTTAGGTGGATATCAGTATTTGGGACCGCCGATCTTAAAGTGTACAGAAGATATGCTTACTACATTCTTCGGGCCACCTTACATTAATTTTCCTTGACTTGTGTTTTTCAGCTTTTTTTAATGACTGTTTTACTACAAGTGCTTTTGTGCTCCTCTGGTAGAAAATTATCCAGGTCTTAAAGCAAAAACTAAGGAGTTGAGAGGCCGACTGTAGGTGTTCTTGAATTTGTATACTATATTTATACTAGCTGAATGCCTGTGTGTTGCTACGGATTTTTAAAATTTATCATACTACATGTTTTAAAACTCGCGAGTGCTAACAATTTTTAGAATATGCATACAAACATGTTGTAAAAGTTTTTAAATCCGTCAAGTAAGTCGGAAGCCGTCGATCACACCTCGTGGTCATAAATTGAAAGACATCGACAACACCTCATGATCGTAGGTCAGGAGCCCTCGAGCACACCTCATCGTCGTAAGTCGGAAGCCGTCGACCATCGCGCGTGATCGTAGGTCGGGAGCGGTCGACCATCACTGTTGGTCGTAAGTTGGTCGCGGTCGACGATCGATCGTGGTTCTAAATCGGGAGCCTTCGACAATGGCTCATGGTCATACACCGGAAGCCGACGACAATCGTTCGTGGTCGTAAGTCAGAAGCCATCGAGGATACCTCATGGTCGTAAATCGGAACACATCGACCAGCGCTCATGGTCGCAAGTCAGAAAACATCGACCACACCTCGTGGTCGTAAGTCGAAACACATCGACCAGTGCTCATGGTCGTAAATTAGAAGCCGTCGATCACACCTCGTGGTCGTAAGTTAGAAGTCGTCGACCATCGCGCGCGATCGTAGGTCGGGAGCGGTCGACCATCGCTGGTGGTCGTACATTGGCAGGCCTCCGGTGCACTTGTGCCCTATCGCCCGACTACCGGCGCTAGCCTGCTTGGCACTGACTTCGACCACGGCCCTTCGATGTCGACCATGGCTCCCTTCGACCGCGGCCCCGACTTTGACCACGGCATCGACTTCGACCACGGCCTCGACTTCGACCACTGCCCCTTCGACTTCAACCACTGCCCCCTTCAACCAGTGTCCCCTTCGACCACGGCACTTTGACATCGACCACTTCCCCCTTTGACCATGGCCTCCTTCAACCACGGCTTCGACTTCGACCAGCGCTCGTGGTCGTAAGTCAGAAGACATCGACCACACCTCATGGTTGTAAGTCGGAACACATCGACCAGTGCTCGTGGTCGTAAATCCGAAGCCGTCGATCACACCTCGTGGTCAAAAGCATGTTAAAATACATGGAGAGTACGAGACCTTATGGGTCTTGCCGTCGAGGGTGGGGAGCTCGATCTCGAGGGTGACTTGGGGGTAGGTGACAGGGATGTCCAACTGGAGGGCCAACTCATAGTGGCGGAGGTTGTGGACGAACCAGCAGGTGCCCTCTGGGTTGGCACTACGACTACGGCCATGACCGCTACGACCACGTCCACAGGTGCTACGACTACGACCATGACCGCGACTTCGAGCACTGCCCCCTTCGACTTTAACCACTGCCCCATTTGACCACGGTCTCCTTGACCATGGCTTCAACTTCGACTGAGGATCTTCGACTCTGACCATAGATCTTCGACTTCAACTATTGCCCCCTTCGACCACTGTCCCATTCGATCACGACCCTTTGACGTCGATCACTTTCCTATTCGACCATAGCCCTGACGTCGACCACGACCCCCTTCGACCATAACCCTGACGTTGGCCACGACCCCCTTTGACCACAGCCCCGGCGTCGACCACAGCCCTTCGACTTCGACCATGGATCAACTTTGTCCACGACCCTTTTGACTTTGGCCATTGCCCCTTCAACCACTGTCCCATTCGATCACGGCTTGGACTTCGACCACAACACTTTGACTTCGATCATGGCTCTTCGACTTCGACCGCGGACCGACTTCGTCCACGGCCCTTCGAGTTCGACTAGTTCCCCCTTCGACCACTATCTCCTTCAACCACGGTTTGGACTTCGACCACAGCCCTTCGACTTCGACCGCAAATTGACTTCATCTATGACCCTTTGACTTTGACCACAGTCCCCTTCAACTACGGCTTGGACTTCGACCACGGCCCTTCGACTTCGACCACAACTTTGACTTCGACCACGGATCTTCGGCTTCGGCCACGGCTCCCTTCAGCCACGGCTTCAACTTCGACCATGGCCCCTCAACTTCGGCCATGGCCCCTCGATCACGACCCCATTCGAGCATGGCACCGACTTCAACGACTAGCTTGGGAGACCAAAATCGCTAGATAGCATGATGAGCTCCGAGCGAAGAGTAGGAGGTAGAGAGGCTCACTAGGTGAGCGACCGCCGGGCGGCGGCGACGGGGGAGAGCCACGTGGGCGGGCGTAGTAAGAGGAAGCCACCGCCGCCATTGCGGAGTGCCCTTCTCTCTGATCCACTAGCCGCTGTCGCTAAGCGTCATTCTCTCTGATATACCGGCCGCTGTCACCGAGCGTCGTGCGTTAGTTGGAGGGGTGATGGGAGATGGAATTGGTGGTGGCGCCCTAGGGGAAGTTGGGAGACTGCGACCAGACACTGCAGTGTAGGGAAGGAATTAGTGGCGGCGTCGAGGGGAGGAGGAGGCACGGCATGAGGGTTTGGGGGAGAAAGAGGCGGCGGTTGTGGGAGGTGGAGGTGGGGAGGCGGCGGCGGGCAGACAGGGAGAGGAGACGACGAGCAAATGCATTGGGAGAGACGGCGACAGGGGATGTGATGCTGCTAGGGGAAGTTGGGGGGCTGCGACCAGACGCTGCCGCACGGGGAAGGAATTGATGGCGGCGCCGAGGAGGAGGCGGCACGGCTCGAGAGTTCGGGGGGAGAGAAGGAGGCGGCAGTTGTGGAAGGTGGAGTGGTTGCGGGAGGTAGAGGATGTGGGGGAAGAGAAGGGGAGGAGCATGGCCCACGTGTCCGTCCGATCCTTTCTACGAGGAGCGGAAAAACTACATATATACGGATCTAGATGGCTGATCTTTGATCTGATGGTTGAGAAGAGAGAAGGAAGAATAGACCGATGATTATAAGCTTATATTTTTAAGGAGTAGAGATTAAGAACTTAGAAGCGCTATTCTTGCTTTTCACCGTAGTCTAGTTCCGTAAGTCCTGTTTTCTTTGTATGCATGCAATTCGGATTTCAGAAGGGGCATCCTTTTCGAGCTTCGCGTTCAGCATAATACAACTCAAGAAAGGGGAAAGCATGTTGGCTAGCAGCAGTTTCTATCGGGAAGGTCGCGTATAAAAGATTCCAACTGAAATAAAATACTGTGTTGCTGCCCTTCTGATTTTTTTGCTAGTAAGCACATTTCTGTTTGCCGTATGTGCATACCAACTGTTAAAAGCGTATACTAAAGACCAACTGAAATAAAATAGACCCTTTTGTTTGCAGTATACTAAAATAGACCAACTGTTAAAAAAGCGTAATATTCTTTTTTTCAGAAGGCTATGGAATTAACGGTTGAATGAAGAAACCTCTTGATGAAGGTGAGCAGTGAGGTATGGTCATCGTATTGGTCTGCTGTATGTGCTAGTTGTCACTGAAACTAGCTGGAACTTGTAACGCTTATGTTAGGAACCAAAAACTCTTTGCTTACTTAAGAGGACTGATGAAATGCAAACAAAGCATGGAAATTTTTTTGTTTTGCCTGCAGTGGGTCGACTGGTGTGGAAATCTGGGTAGTATATTTCTAGCAAAATTTCTTTGGAATTTACCAAGGTATGAGTGCTTGAATGAATCTGATGTGGAATTTGTCGATTTATTGATTTGATCTGAGTATCCCTGCATCAACCAATTCTCAAAAGACAGCACTACTATATTACCAGTAATTGAAGGAGGAAAGAATTAAGTAATACAATACATTGGTTAGCTAGCTAGAAAGATGATGTATCCAAGTAAATTAGGCTAGGCGACCATCTGCTCGAGGTCCGACCAGTGAGCCGCCAAGATGTCGCTGCCGTCCTTCACAAGGGAGTTCACCCACGACACGTCCGGCGTCGCATAATTCGTCGTCTGCGCGCTCCGTATTCCAAAAGACGCCGACTTGCGCAGCTCCGCGCCCTGGACGCTCCAGTCCAGCCTGCCATCCGGCGAGCCCCAATCGGAGAGCGCGGAGGTCGTGGCCGGAGGAGACACGAACGATCGCGCGGCGGGAGCGCGGTCGACGAAGCTCTGGCTGCGCTTGGCGAACGCGGAGGCGCGGGAGCTCATGATGGCCTTGGCCATCGAGTGGCCGCCCACCATCGGCCGGCCCGGCGGCGGCCTGTGCGCGCTGTGCATCTGCGCCTCCGGCAAACAACCGTAGGCCGGCATATTAATGTCTCCGGCCTGCCTCAGAGCCGGCGCTTGGATCTGCGACACGGAGCCGAGGAGGTCCGAGTAATCCGGCGCGGTTCTTGGCGCAAGCGGTGAGGCAGCAGCTGCCGACGAGCCCAACAGCAGCTTGTGCTTGTATTGGTCGAGATCGAAATCCAGCTCCCGCGAGCTCAGCGGCGCCTTGAGGACCGGCCTTGAGGCGCCGGTAAGCATCGCGACACGAGCCATGTCGAGGCCGCTAGGAAGGTTGGGAGGCAGGGACGAGGAGTGCGGGGACGGCATGGCGACGGAGACGGCGGAGGGGTTGACGGCGCGGAGCTCCTCGGGCCTGTGGGCGAAGAAACAGATGCGGCGCGGGCAGCCGACCTCGTCCTTGCAGAGGCGGGTGCGGTACTGGGCGGGGTGGAGCCAGGACTCGAAGACGCCGTGCGCGTACTCGCAGGCGTCGCCCTTGCGGCAGGAGGCGGGGGACTTGCGGAAGTCGGGGCAGGGGACGCAGGAGTAGGAGAAGCGGCGCGGGTCGCGGCGGCGCGCGTTCTCGCCGGGGTGGGCGAAGGGGCACTCGGTCCAGTCGTGGGTGTAGGCCCGGGAGCACGGCTTCACCTTGAAGCTGTACATCCGGAACTCGTCCGTGCAGAAGACGCCGCTGTTCAGGTCCGGGAGCTCCGGATGCCCGTGCTCCTTCTTCATATCCTGCTTCTCCCTCTCCTTGTCCTTCTTGTGGGTGGGGGAGGACGAGGGCGAGGCCGCCGGTGACTTGAGCAGGAGGCGGATGGGCTCGTCCGCGGGCGTGGAGCGCGGGAGGAGGTCGCCGGCGCGGAGGCCGGAGGAGGCGTGCGCGTCCGGGGACTCGCCGGCGGCGAGGAGGAGGTGCGTGGCGGCGATGGACGAGGCGGCCCCGCCGGCGGCGGCGAGGTAGAGGGGCGTGGCGCCGTCGGTGGCGGAGGCGCGCGCGGCCTCAGAGGGCGCGATGGAGAGCACGTAGGAGAGCACGGCCGTGCTGCCATAGAGCGCGGCGACCATGGCGGGCGTGCGCAGCTCGAGGGCGAGGCGGGAGGGGCCCTTGGCGGACGGGCCGTACCAGGCGGAGGCGGCGACCAGGGAAAGGGTGTCCTCCTGGACAGCGCGGCGGAACGCCGCGAGGTTGTCGTCGGCGGCGAGCTCAAGAAGGGAAGACGAAGCCGGCTCCTGCTTGGGCATGGGCATGGGCGTGGGCGTGGGTGTGGCCATGGCTGGAGGCTTCCGGGGGCCGGGGCACATGGTCGATCTACTGATGATCGTCGACAGAGCAGAGCTGAGCTGAGCTGAGCTGAGCTGACGATGGATGTGGGTAAGGAAGAGGGAGTGAGCGTGGTACATATAAGCTGGGAACGAGGAAGCAGGAGACGAAGCTCAGGTCGTCAACATTCAACGCTGGCTTCGCTGCTGCCGCGTGTGCCCGCGCGCGAGTGGTCAAAGTCAAACTGATAAGGGAAGAGGGACGTGGTAGGCGCCTTCCCTTCCCTGCCTTGGTAGGGCCAGGTCGCTGCTGCTTCCCTCTTTCCTCCCGGTAATGGACTTTACTCTTTTTTTTCTTTCAAACAAGTCACCCTCCTCCTTTACTGAACAATTTTTGTTAGCTAAACAGACTGCACGTGACATCAGGAAGCACTTCACTGGTCCTGTGCACGAGGGTGAGTTTCAGGCGTACGTTTACATTGGTTTTGGTTTTTTAGTTTTTAGTTTTAGTTTATAAATAGTAACAACTCATAGAGAAGATTATAGAGAGAAATACTCACGTACAATTTTGGCCGATATAAATAAAATTATTGTAGTGTGTACTACAATTAACTAATAGATCTTATTTTAAATAGATTCTATCTTAAAAAGATGCTTTATTTAAAAACTACATATCGTAGAAAAATTATATGCTATAAAAAATAGTATTTAGAAATTAATACAAAGAGAGCCTCATAGGTGCTTCCTGCAATGGATTCCTTCTACAGCTAGGTGTTTTCATCTAGGGGTGGAAAACGGTAATAGATAATTCGTTTTATCCAATATTCGTATCCGAGAAAACGTGAATGTGGTAAGCAATATTCGTATTCAAAAATATTCGTATTCGAAAATATTCGTATCCGTATTTGAGAATATTCATATTCGCATTCATATTCGAGAATATTCGTATCCGTATTCATATTCGAGACTATTTGACTCGTATTCAATCCGTTTCTAGAACCCATGAAAAATATGTACGAATCTTGTGATTCAAAATTTGAATTTAGGCAGTTTAAAACCTGTAACCGGTCAAAAACCGGTGAAAAATCAGCAAAACGGTTAGGAATCCGTTTTATCTGATATTCGTATCTGAGAAAATCCATATTCGAAAATATTCGTATTCGTATTCGAGAATATTTGTATCCATATTTGTATTCGTATTCATTTTAAAAATATAGATTCGTATTTGTATTTGAGACTATTCGATCGTATCCGATCCGTTTCCACCCCTATTTTCATCCCAGCATGGTTTGGGGATCAAACCAAAGACCTCACCCTCTCTGTGACACTAGTAGGTGTGCATAGAGTCCATGTGTCACCCTAAAAGCGACAATAATGTTAGATAGTAGTATTTCTCATATAGTATATATATATATTGTGTTTCAAATATTATTTTTTCAAGCATTAAATATAACTTTTTAAAACAAATCAATGAGTAGCTCTAAAACAAAAGGAGTGTAGGACCGAAATGGCGACAGAGGGGGGGTGAATGTCGATCTTTAAAAATCGCCCCCAACAAGTATCCTTACTTAAGCTTCTTCTCCAATAGCTATGGGAGCTATGAAGATAAAAATAAACCTCACCGGAAATCACAGACAAGGAAAACCAGATCCAAACAGAAGCCGTCAAGAAAAATAAAATCAGAGAAAGTCTGACTGCAAGCGGTAAAACCGCTGAGACGAGCGGTAGTACCTCTGAGCGGTAGTACCTCTTTAGGAGCGGTAGTACCTCTGAGCGGTAGTACCTCTCGAGGAGCGGTAGTATCGCACGACGATCGGACTTGTCCGAACGCTTCTTCGCGCCGATCGATCGTCCGAACAAAACCGTAGTACCGCTAGGACGAGCGGTAGTACCTCTGAGCGGTAGTACCTCTCGAGGAGCGGTAGTACCTCTCGAGAAAATCAGCAAACCGGATTTTCGTAAAACCGAGAAATTCGCAAGATTCTTGGATTCTTGGCTTGGGAAACTTTGAGGATAGCTAGGGAACACTCCCAGAAGAATAAGCCAAGAGCCAAAATCGAGAAAACCACTCCAAGAAACAAGAATTTCAGATTTGGGTAAAAATCTGAAATTTTGCCCGAGCTGAGCCAAACATCAAATTGCTCCCAAACCGTTGATCCTTTGGCTATGAAATTTTGAGGGTAGCTAATTAATAGCCTCTGGACTCTCCATACCAAATTTCAAGCCATCTCAACAAGGGAATCAAGAGCAGCTCCAAACCCTAGAAACTGAGTTCATGAACAAAGGAAGGCCAAAACTGAAATCTGAGAATTAAACCAAGTTTGCTCTTCGAAAAATCGATCAAATGATCTTGTGGCACTAACCCATCATAGAGCAACCCATTTTGGTCCTTCCCAACAAGCAAGAACTCAAAGATCAAAAAGCTCAGAAAACAACCAAATGGAGCAACGAAGAATAGAGAGAGCACGAATGTAAGAAAACTTGATTCTCATTCCAAAACAAAAGAAATACAGAGGAGTCCCGATACGCATGTACATTAGAACAAGATGAAGGATTACATGACTCTCAATCCCTTTCCAATCTCTCAATCCTCAACCATGAATGCTTGGATGGGATGAAGAACTCTCTGTTCTATCTAGAACCCATCGATGAAGGACAGAGGGAGCACGACTCTGCCTCTCCAACTACTAAAGACTAAAGTAAAACCACCTCCTAAAGCCTCTTTTGACTAGGGCTAACCCTAATTCCCTCCAAGTGCTCAAGTGGGCATGCAGCCACCAACCTCTATTTATAGCCTCCGCTAACGGGTTTCGCCCCGTTACGCCCGCTAAATCCAACGAGCCCGCTCCCGCTTGTGCAGCCACGCGAATTTCCCGCTCGCCTCCCGCACCTTCCGGAAGCTTCGCGCTCCTTGTCTCGCACGCCGCAACCACCTCGAGTCCACGCCGCCCTCGACACCTCCCGATCGCTTCGACCTCGCGCCACCGCGCCTAGTCCAGATCCTCCGTGTCTCGCCACGACTCCACTCGACGCCCCGCAGCCACACGCACAAGAAAACACGCCAAATAGCACCGCCGATACATGAAAGCGTAAATACCATCATACTTACCACAAATGAAGTCCAAACTCACAAATCAAAGAATCGCCCCTAATCCCATATGACCAAGTTTGACCAAAGTCCGACCGAGCCCATTGCACCACGCAACGTCAAGGTCCGAACAACCCAAACCAAACTCGACTATCCTAAACCCTTGTCAATTACTCATCATTCACATGGAGTTACGACCACCTGGTCTCTCAAGGAGAAAACATAATCATCTGTAAAAGAATTCTATTTGAACCTAAATAAATATAAATATGTACATCTTATCAATGCACTGCATTAAACCTAACAATATGGTATACATAAATGATTTTAACACACATTAGATTAGTGCAAACAATAAAAAAGCATTATCCTGAAACATGTGTTTTATTGAAACCATACAAATGGTGTTAGTTTGCAGCGTGATATCTAGCCCAAGATGAATTAAGCCCATGTGACCCATGAGTATGTGTGCATGAGTACATGAGAGTTTAGTCCAACCTTGCTTTATCAAGATTCGGTATGACCAGCGTATAAACCCTTAGGGTGCAAAGGCAACAACTCATGCGTTTGCCATTTTGAATAAGTTGAATTAAAATGCAAATATGTTTGTTTCATGTGGGTGGTGTATTTCATGTGGGATTGGGCCTGAGTCAGTTTAAACCCTAAGATATTACAAATGGTACCGGAGCTAACCCTCGCAGTTACAAGTGTGTGAGGGTTAGGAGCCCACGACATATGGTGCATGGCGTGTGTGGATGTAGATGAGTGGACACACATCATGTCATATGTGCTAAAATAGATGGATAGACATGTACCAAGAGGGGAGGATTAGTGCATTTGCCCCATTCTGGGTAGTTGTTCTAATGAGGATGTTAAGTCCTTTGAGGGAGGGGGCTGTGATATCCCAACCTAAGATGAATTGAGCTTATATGGACCATGTGTGTGTGTATGAGTGCCCAAGAGTTAAGTCCCACCTTGGTTATCTGGGTTAGGCATGACCAACATATAAATCCCTAGACAACAACTTACGGGTTAACTATTTTGCATAAGTTGAGATTAAAATGCAAATGAGTTGTTCCATGTGCGTGATCTATTCTATGTGGGAGTGAGCCTGAGCTGGTTTGGACCCTTGGATGTTACATGCAGTACCTAAATTATCTCATAATAATTAGACAAAGTGCCTGTTACAATTACATGTAATTTTGGTTTTTTCCCCTTTTTTCTGTGCATTGTCCATAGAGATATAATGATATAACTAAAAGTAACAGACGAAAGCCGGGAAACCGCCAGCCAAAGCTAAATTGAACAGCTCCATAATTCCTGCATTTTTCATTCCAAGCAATTGACAGGCCAAAGTCCAATGCAATCCAACGTTCCAATAAGCATACCGACTTTCCAATCTGATTTCCCAGCTTTGTTAAATATAAGGCCATTGAAAGAACAATCCTCCCTAATTGCAGGATAAATACATATAACTCAAGATAGCAGTAAAAAGCTAAATAAAAAATTTCTTAGCTATCGGGTCTGTTCTTTAACGGCTTCTAAAAGCGGCTTTTGGCTTTTACTACATTACCTAACTTTCAAACGGACTATTTTCTCAAGACGGAGTTTACAAGTTAATTGTAGTACACGTTAAAAGCCCAATATCTGTATCAACCAAAATCGCAAGCTAGTATCTCTCTCCATAATCTTTGTCCAAACAGGTAAAATTCAAATATTCTAGCCAAAAGCTATAAGCTGCAGCCATATCAAACAGGCCCATCTTCACCCCCCCCCCCCAAGAACTAGCCACAAATTTTTATTAAATCATGCAATTATTTGAAAGTTTTTCTCATCTTCTTTCCAATGGATCTGGTATCACCTCTAAATTCCTTCTGTGCGCACCACAATCATCAAAAGAGTCCGTGTTGGGCACATACTGGAATCGGATTCGGACTGCTGCAATGGTGCAAGTTTAAACGGACGTAACTTTCTCATACGGACTCCGTTTGGGACGTTCTTGGACTTGATGGAAAGCTTATCAAGTCTACTTTCTAAATGATTCAACTCCATCTTCAAATTCTATCCGAGCCGGCTGCAATCATCAAAAGAGTCCGCGTTGGTTTCTGAGTCCGAGTCAAAAGGGTGCTGCGCCACCTCCACTTGGGCCTTTGGGCCTTGTAACCCTAGGGGCGTGCACCTTGGCCGCCACCCCTGGTCGTTCTCTCTATATAAGAGCCGCTGTCTCCTCAGTTAGGACTTGAATTTCGTTGAGTTTAGGTTTAGCCATTATGCAAACTTCTGTTCTTCAGTTGTGTCGGACGACCACCTGTCAAGACAGCCTTCAGAAGCCCACCTTTTGAATTCAATAGAAATATTTGTAATTTCAGATTGCTTGTTATCTTGTTCTTGCGTGTTCTTCTTGCATGCGAGAATAGACCTTAGTCGTCAACAACGCGCGTTCTTGCACGGTTGATAACAACTTGGAGTGTGGTTCAGCGATTGCTAAGGCGCAAGCGACGTCGTACGGTTGTAGTCGGATCGCAAGGGTCATCTCCACTAAAATCGATAGTTATCATCCTATCAAAAAATCGGGACACTATCGCCTCATCACATTCCAACCCAGTTTTGCATTGATGTGGTTGCCATGTGGATATGAGATGCCATGTTTCGCTCAGATGAATGCCACTTGGATGCCATGTAGGCAATATAGCCTAATCCACTTTTCAGTTTTTAAAAGCTGTTTTTTGTCTTTTCTACAGTAGTTAGCTTTTAAATGGAGTGTCTTTTTAAAACGGGATATATAAGTTGATTGTAGAACACACTATAGTGACTTTATTTATATCATCTAAAATCACAGTAAGTTTCTATTATTCCATACTCTCTTATAAATAGGTAAAAACTACAAGTCATAGATCATAAGTCAAAGAAAAAAATCGGACCCTCACCTTTCTCATCCCTTCTCTACCTCTCTCTCTCTACTCTCTCTCCCCTCCCTGTGGGCCTGCCGGCCGCTGGCCACAACCCCCGCCAAGCAAGTGGAGAGCGGCAGCCAACGAGGCATGGCCCCGGATGGTGGCCTTGGCCTTGACAGTGCTTCCATGGAGGCTGTTGTTGTTGCTTTTCTCTCTCTGGTTCTCTATCACCAGATCCTTGCTTTCCATTATTTCATAGAACCGATTGGAATCCCATCTCTCTCCCTTTATGTGTGTGTTTTGCTCGTACTTGCGGCAACCTTATGAGCTTTCGGTTCATGGCTTCTTCCTTTGATTGGTGTATTTCTCCCAGCCCCGAAGGATTGTTTGGGGAAAAGGTGGGATTAATATCTAATTCCACCTTGGTTCCATCGAATTGGAGAATGAATTGAGAATTCAATGCAGCTGCAAGTGATTTTTTAAGAAAAATAAGGTCTTTTTTGGTTGCAGATTTATCAAGAACAATTTGAGATGAGCAACCGTCGGCACCATGCCGCTAGGCATTGTGCCCGTGTCACGGTCAGCTGTTACTGCTGCTCCTACTCTGTCCCATCTGATGCTCACTTTCTACTTCGCACCCCGCGTTTGCTTTTGAGAGAAGTGGCTTTTTGATTGCAGGCAATCTTATCGACAAGAGAAGCTGGCGACGGCGTGGTGGTTTATGGAGAGGACGTCGCTGGTGATATGGCTCACCAGTGTGGCTCGGGGGAGAGAGGAGGAAGAGGAGGAGAGGGAGAGAAAGAGGTTTATGGGTGGCCCCTTTTATTTTTTTTTATTCGGAGAGGGAGAGAAAGAGGTTTACTAGTGGCCCTTTTTATTTTTTTATTCAATGCAAGTATCTCTAATCTACTAAGCATAACACTACGGTATACAATTAGAATGCTATAAGCTAAAACCTTGTCACATCAAATAAAACTAGAATGGTTTCAGACGAAGAGGTATTTTGCACTGGTTTTAATAGTTAGGAGTCATAAAATAAATGGTTTTTAGTTTAAGATTAAAATTCAAATTCAAGCTATAGTTAAGGTTGTAAAAGAAGGTTGCAGCTTCCCTACTCCTTTCTCCCCATTTCCATCGATGTGCCCATAGTATGGACGGTTTGGATTTACTAGGGTAAGGCCTACACCTTCTTCTTCCTCACTAATCATTAATTCTCTATTTCCTTTCAATTCATAGTGAAGGACAAAAAATGAATGCAGATTTCAAAGAAAAATTGATTAAAAAATGAATGGTGAAGGAGATCCCTCCAATCCTTCATTCAACTCTTGGGTGATATTTTAATTTGGGATTTATGGATTGAATGCAATCATAGTGCTTAGGTTTGGATATATATTACTTCCTTTTCTTTTCTAAAGGCAATAGGTTCCTTCTTTGTCGGTGCACTTGGACTTAGTGAGAATTCAGTTCTTATTTCTTCTATTGACATATTGATCGGATAAAGTATGTCTCAACCTTGCATCAGAATTCAAAATATGCTCCAAGTTATTCATGATGTATGAAAACCTTATTTGATTTTACCCAAGGATTTAATTAGTGCTTATGGTTATGAATTAGATACACCAATAATTCTTAGCTAATGTCGTGAGTCCACAGAGGTCACGACATGGTTGTGGGACTACTCTTCCTTTGACACTCAGCAATGCGGGGTGATACGATCATACGGGGGCGTCCGATCTTCGCAACATAGGATTATTGATAACTTGGGGATAACTAGTGTGAGTTTGTTGAAGAACTCACGAAACCTGATGAACTGAATGATGCCAACAATGGTATGGGTAACCGCAAATTGCGACTCTTGAATTCACCTGACAACGCGCTTTGATCCTTGTTCATCCGCCACACAAAGAAGTAGATGTGCTCCTACAATTCACAAGAAAATCACAAGAATAATGGAACGACAAAACAGATAGAACTCCCAATTCTAGCGGGAGCAATGTTTGCTCAAACCCTAGAATCAAGAATATGATTAATCTAAAAAATATGACATCCAAATTGGTACATGGGGTGCACTCTTTGGCTATGTAGCACTCCTAAGACATCTAACAAGATTTAAACTCAAATGTGAACACAAAATAAAAAGATAAAATTTTAGTTGCCACTTTGTTTCAAATATAGTGGCCTTATCCATTGTGTTGGACTTGGAATAAGCTTTCCAACAAGTACAAGAGCACTCAAATCAGACTCCATTTGTGAAAGTTATGAGCTTTTTATTGCAGGCCTACTAGTGTTCGAACTGAGTCCGAATTGATTTTAGACCAATTCCGAATTTGAAGTTGGATGGGCCTTAGCTGGATCCGAATTGGGCATGGAAATTCTATCCAAAACATGGGCTTTGAATTCTTAGGCCTCTCTTCTTTTTCTTTCTGTTTTCTTTCTCCTTTTCTTCCTCCTTTTCCATGCATGCGCACACTTGGTGCGTTCGCTCTCACTCCCTTGTGAACGCATGAACCAGTGATGCGTGGTCCTCTTCACCGCATGAGTACCTCACATTGTGTTCCCTTCATGCATGTATTTGTGGCACCCTTGCCCCCTCACCTCCCGCTGGACGTTGCCGTTGATGCTACAATCACAACCATCACTTTTAAGCAACAACATATCCTAATTCAAATTAGAGCTAGTTAAGAACAAGTTCGCCTTATCAAGAGTAGAATCGAGTGTAGAATTGAGCGTAGTTGTAAAGAATATGCTAATGCTTAGGATATCTGCATCATCCTCCCCTTCTTCAAGAAAAATCGTCCTCGGCTGTTGGTAACCTGAAAGTGTACTAAATAAAGAGAACAACGTATATGCATGATATATGTATTTATCATCATTTTTATGCTCATTTTGTTTAGCACATCATGATTACTTTAAAGTGTATGAAACAAAGAGAACAATGTATATGCATGCTATATGTATGAATTAATTATTATATCATTCTCATTGTTTTGCACAAAGAATTGAGTACGATAGCAGCCATACAATATATTTGGTGTATAAATTACATCACTCCTTTCATGCGCATCATTCTCTCTCCCATGAGAAAAGTCGCCCTCGACTTTTCTAAGCATACAAGCAAGTTAGTAATGGGCAACGGCTTATCAAATTGTTCTAATATAGGTGAGAAAATTTTTAGTATCTTCCATACTTCAATTGCACTACTCTGATTACTTATACATAATTGTACAATAAATAATGAACAAGTAGGCTTTATAAATCTTTTTAAACAATAAGAACCATCATTTAAATTCATCTCAAAGTGATCAAAACATTGCACATAAGATTGTTTAGCCAAAACATGCCATTTCAATTTAGCAAGTTTATCACATGTAATACATATTCGATAAACATAGAACTTGTTATCTACACCATAATCTCCAATCAAATTAAACTTATATCTGTAGGCATAAGTATTAACTAGTGATTCTAAACATAAAATTTTAGCAAGATTATCAATCACACTAGATAGCTCTCTAGGATCATCGAAAATGATATAATATAAAGAATCATCAGGAGATATTTTAATAATAACTTCCTTATTAGTAATCAATTGCACATTATATAAATTGAGCATAGAAAATTCAGAACATGGAATTTCTAATCGAACACATGAGTTCTCATAATTACTCACCTTTTCACAATTAAATTTAGCACTATGGTTGTTATCTTTATCAACCTCCTCAGTTGATGTAGGTGTTGTAGGCATCAAATCTTCATGATGCAACCACGGGGCAGCAAACACTCCATCCTCAACCATGGTTCTCTCCTTATCTTTAGCTTTCAACGATGCCAGTTGTTGAACATTGAACACCTATTCTTCAATGTCAACCTACACGATAGGATGAACAACACTAGAAGTAGAGAGTAAATCATTAATTTTAGCAATAACCTCACTTTTACTATCATGTACTTCACTCATTTCTTTTGGTGTATCTCTCACACTCTTAATTTGGATGCTCTCAATCTCACATTTGGTAGAATCATACAACTCACCCTTTTTAACACTATCCTCAATTTGGGTATGTGGCTTTCATCTTCATATGGGTCTTGATGCATCTCATCATCTTCAATGGACCATGGGCCAACAATATCAGAATTACCATCAACCACAATCTCTTCATATGCTATGGGTATTGATGGGGTAGTACCACATGATACTTTGACCGAAGGGAAAGTCCAATACTCGGTCATCTTCTCATGTAACACACTGATGTAGGCATATGAATTAAAGTGTGGACTCATGTTGTGTCGGGATCCCGGATTTCAGAACCCGGACCCTCTGTGTATTACAGCACTAGTCCCAGATCAAGGCTAGTGCACACAGTCAAACAAAAATAATTACATAACCAATAACGCTTTATTACAATAATAGAGAGTACCAACCGACAGGTCTCATTATTACAAATGAGGTTTCAAGACCTCACACACACAAAACATAGCGGAAGCAAAAGATAAATCCGGCGAAGACCCATCAATACGCCACAGGCAATTGACTGGGGAAGCGCAACCTAGTACTCCGGGAATCCTTCGTCGAATCTACACGCGAAGTAGTCATAGTCTCCCTCTTGAGCTTCATATTCCTCTGAGTTTGATTTTAGTGCAACATGTGAGTACATAAAGTACTCCGCAAGTCTTGGGAAAGAATGCAGTAGATGCAAGGCTTAACAAAGAAAGGTTATATGGTTCTTTTGGACAAAGCAATATTTTATTTTAAATACCATTAAATATATTCGAAGGCATTAGTTTATCAAAGTCATTGTTTTAACTGAAACTAATAAACAATTTGTAGTGAAGGTTCCATCCACCAACACTACATAACCAACTCTAACCGATAAAGATTAAAACGACGGGTTTCAACCACCCACTCTGGCTCCAACCGCCAGGACAACCTTCCGAGAGTTCCCTCCACTCTCGGAATACAAAAACTTTTAATTTAAAAATAAAACCAAAGATTTACCATGTGAATGCATTCCTTGCCCGCTCTTGACCGTGGGCATGGCTATTCGAATAGTTTGACACTATGCAGGGGTTGTACAACTTTACCCCCAAAAGATAAATTATCTGAATAGTCACCACGCTTCCTTTGGCATGAGACACAGATAAAATATCACAAAGCCTTTACCTCACTCTAGTCTAGCTAGACACCACCCGCTGAGGTTTCACCGCTGGAGGGTTAAATCCACCCAATCAGAAGCCCCCTCTTGCGCCATATGAGTACAGTAAATCTCTGTCCCTCACTGTGAATAACCAAGAAATCTGCACACCCACTTTCCACTGGTGGCACCTAAACTAGACTATCGTAAGTTAATCAGCTAGGCCGTACCCATATAGACTTGGGGTTGTACGGTAGTGCTCAGTCTGGACAATCACAAGCGTCGGTCCTTAATTGACTAGGGCGGAACATACACTTTACAAGATCTCGTGCTTACCGCACCAATCCAAACCAACCATCCGCCCCGGTCTAAAATAATTTTTAAATTTTAATTTATTTTAAAAGAACAGTGGCAACACCAATCGTCACTAAATTCCGAATACAAAGATTATTGTAATGAAACATAATTTCCCATTTCAAGATTACAAAGGTTAAATAGCATGACTAAGCATTTTACTACCGTTCTAATATTTGTCAAAGATTTAATAATAATCTCATTATTGAGACAAAGAAAATCCTAAGGTTACAAGGGTACATGACATTCAACTTCAATTGAGGGCATAACAAGGTTGGATTAACTATTACCTTAAGACAGATATTATTGTTTTATGTAAATAGCAATGCAATTAAATTTAAAATAATAAAAAGCATTTCTCAAACATAGGCCCAATATGATCAAAAGAGACTTGCCTTCTTGTGCGCTATTTGTTCCTTCTTGCTGCGGCTCGATAAACTCTTCGGCGACGTCGGGTTCTACGCGCGAAATGACAACACAAATAAATAAATAAATACAAATAAAATCACAAAAATATAAAATATGTACTGCAAGAAATTCTATGATTTTATACGAATTTAGAAATTTGAATCACTGGATTCGGAGTTCGGACAACGGAGAACGAGCGATTGGAAGTTTGAATGAATTGGAAATTCCAGAAAATGCAAAACCGAGGGAATATTCTCTGGAATCTTATTTTGGTTGATTTTTGGATATATTTGAGTGTATGACGTGTGGGGCCCGGTTGTCATTGAGTACATATTTTTATTTTAATAATATATGACAAGTGGGTCCCGCTTGTCATTGACTAAAGGTGGAAAATTTGGCCTAGGTCTAACCGAAAAGATGCTTTGCCCAGGATTTGAACCCCAACAACCTCTCACATGCATGCACTAGCTTGCCTCCACTAACCAAGTGAGCATTTGTTCTTTCATGACAAAGAAGCATCACCAAGAAAATAAAACAAAGGAGGAAAATAATTAGAGAAGAAATCACAGGGAAGGGCACACGGGAGGCGCGTGGTCGGCAAGCTCGCCGGCGGCCGGCGGCCGGAGGCGGCGAGGGGCGGCGGTGAACTTGGTGCTTACCGGCGGCGGAGCTCGGGTGGCCGGAGGCGAGAAAAAGTGGCGGCGCACGGGTAGAGAGAGGGAGCTTCGGCGGCGGCTCCGAAGGTCGGGGGTGGCGGCCGAAAGGTGGAGGGGGGACGGCGGCGGGGAGGGGAGACCGAAAGGTAAGAAAAGCCTGCGGTCGGGAAATTTATAGGTGGAGAGAGAAGAGGAAGTGGCCGGCGGTTTTGAGAGTGAATTAAAGGGAAAAATGGCCGGTGGATTAGTGGGGGTGATTAGGGCATTCGATTGCATGCTTTAAACGGGAGTTAAGAGGAAGAAACGGACGACAATTAAAGCTTCAAATTCGGCTCTAATGGAGGAGAGAGAGAGAGTGAGAGGAGGAAGAAGAAGAGGTAGAAGAAACATATGACATGTGGGGTCCATGCGTCGGTGAGAGAGAGGGAAAGTGAAGGGGTATGGGCTGTCGGATAGGCGACACGTGGCAAGTGAGTGAATCTAGGTCTTTGGATTGAATGAAGCGGTAAGTGACTTTGTATGGCTTGGATTAAATCAAGTGAAGGGGTAGATTTAATCTGAGAGCGACACGTGGCAAGCGGTAAGTGAAGGGGTAGATTTAATACTAGAAGCACTATAAATACTTAGAAAATAATAATTAATGTTTAAAAATTCCAGAAAAAGCATAGAATATTCCTGGAGCTTTTTTAGACTTAGGAAAAATATTTAAAAATTCAGATTTGCATTTAATAATTTTATAAAATACTTTTTAACTTTAAAAATTAATTTTTAATTCCAGAAAATTCTCAAAAATTATTTAAAAATTTAGGGAAGGTTAGGAAAAATAAAATATACTCTTTTTGGCTTTAATAAAATATTTAAAATACATTTTCTTGCTTTAGACTTTGAAATAAAATCCAGATAAATCCAAATAAAGTTCAAATAGTTTAAAATAATTAATTTGAAATTACATTTTTCTGAAAGCGAATTTTTGAGATGTTACATGTTGAGCCATGGTGTACGTCTTTCCATAATTCTCCTTTCCTCCTCTGTAGCATAATTAATAAGATTCTGTATTCTACCATCATATTTTAAACGAGCACTAATAACAATTTTGGAATTCAAACCTCTTTTAAAATAAGCTCTCATTGCACATGCCTCTATGATGCTGGCACGATATATAGCATAATACAACTCATCATAATAAGATTAGACATATCGATGTCCTTGACGAATACTCTTCATATGATGAAGTAACTCCAGCTCATACTGATATGGCACAAACTCTTTCCTCATGATCTCCTTCAATTCTTACCAAGTAGTGACATAATACTTCTCAGGATATCGCCTCCACCAAGTGCATGCATATTTTTCAAACTCCATGGTGGTTTGTGTCACTTTCTTGGCTTTGGACAACTTCTGGCACTACAACAGAAAAGCCATCACAGACGATTCAAAAACATCATCACAGACGGTTCCGTGAGCTGTTTAAATTTATAAGTTAGTAATGATACGAGGTCATCATAGACTACTTTCGAACCGTTTGTGATGCAGACTTTCACAGACGGTTTCTACTAAAAATCGTCTGTGATAGTTGACTATCACAGACGGTTGGTATTAGAAACTGTTTGTGATAGCTGATATATCACAGACGGTTTTAACTACAAACCATCTGTGATATGTCACTATTACAGATGGTTTTTAGTACAAACTGTCTGTAATAAATCATATATCACAGACGGTTTCTACTAAAAACTGTCTATGATAGTTGACTATCATAGATGATAATGTGTTAATAACTACCTGTGATATTCTTTTCTATTAATCAATCTATTTATGTTAGTTAGCTAGCGTCAAGAAATGCTAGCCATGCCCTCTGAAACAAGTAGATCAACCCAGTATATATACATCCAATTCGCATTCATTCATTTTAGAAATAAGAACATCCATTTCACAAATCAATTAACTGAAATGAAATAAATTATCCATGCATGAACAAATACACACATGAACAATTAAGCTCAATCTTAACCCAATGATTCATTTTACATTGTGAAACTCCCTATTTTCTTTTATGACTTTAGACAACAAATACGCACACTGTCCTCGAATCTGTTTGAGGTTGGCCTGTTCCAACGGAGTTGTAGCGATAGACACAACCTGTCGGTAGGAAAATCAATGTCGTGCATATATATATAAATTGATAAGTATGAAATAATTATCGCAAGATTGACAAGCTTGAGGATCAATATTATTCTTCACGAAATCGAGGAGTAGTTGCATGTTGTGGCAAACATAGAATCCATAGGTGTTGCCCGGCTGCTGCTGGTGGCACTGCAAAAATAGAATTTGTTAGTTCGAGAGGCATTACTACGAGGTGTTATATATGATTAATGCGTACTAGTGAACACCTGAGCGCCAATGTTCCTCTGGTTTGTTGGCCTATTCCATGTACCATGCATGTAATATCTAGCAAGCCAGTCCTAGGGTTATGAGGCGCTCTTTCGGGACAACCAACGGCTCACCTAGCACAAATTTCCTAGCCAAGGGCATGTAGGAGATCTCATCATCGGTCTTCTTTGGTTTGCCCTTGCCACTTCAGCTGTAGGTTGACTTCATATTAGTCGACTTGGTATGAGATGTAGATGCATCACGCCCTTGCTGCGTCTGTGCAGATAACTCCGGTGCAGATAGCCCCTTGGACTTGGCACCGGTGCAAGTATCTTTGGTATGGATCTCTCCTGTGGAATTGGCGCCGGTGCAGATAGCTCCTGTGGAATTGGCACAGGTGTAGATAGCTTGAGTGGACATAGCACTGGTGCAAGAACCTCCAGATAGATGCCCCTCTTGGGCCACTAGATGAATATTTCAATGGCTTGCCCTAGAGTCATGACCTCGTTGTTGGGGGCATCGGCAATGGGACGACCTTGAAATTGTCATAAACACCGTCCACATTCACTTTTGCGAAACTTGGCGCTAGAGTTACACCATGCACCAAGGCCCCAAGCCTGGATAAATACGTCTAGCCCCAAGCAGTGCACAGGGCAACAGAGGCATATCTCACTTGGAGTTTGCACTCGTAGCACCTACATAACGATATAAAATTAGCTACTTTAACAAGCATATCAGTGGATCGAGCATTTCAGAGATAATAATTATTATCAGGATGTCATCGACAGGAAATCAGTGGTTGCTTTTTGAGGTAGGGTTAGACGCGCAGCTACTCTGACGGTTGGGGGGCTGCCTAGCACAGGAGTGGTAGGGGCTTCCTACTAATTTGAAGGGATGCCGTACCTTCCATCTGATCTCTGACATACCCTTGCAACTCAACTCTAAGGGATGCTGTAATGTTCTCTAGTAGCCGTGCCTTGTGCTTGGCTTTAACTCTCTTCCTACTCCGGTAAGCTTCGGAGTCATCTGAGAAACCATGTTTCCAAGAAACATAAAGACCAGACCTCTCGTGCAACCTGAGTGCTTCTTATTTCCCAAGGCCACAGAGACTATATCTCTCTCCCTAGGAGCCTAGAATGAGCCTTCGGTAGATTCTACACTCAACGCTTCCTGTAAGAGCCCGACAAGTCATTTCACTTCCTATGGTGTTATAGAGTAATTACAAACTAGATAGTTTGATATCTTACCAGGTGGTGGGACACTTCCACGTCTGAGAGTTTTGAAAGGAGATAGCCCCCAATGACACGTAGATGATCTCGCTTTTATCCAATTTTGGGCGTGCTCATCAGGGATCCCGAGAAATAGCGGGGAGGTGTCTCACAAGATTGCTTGCTCGTCCTCCTTTCTCCATTTTGGGATTTTACCCATATACCCAGCGGTGCCGAGTCTGTGGAGGTGCATGTTTTTTGCCTGAAGGGCCCTATGGGCCATACTTTTACTCCTAAAATTATCTGTCATCTTCATCACCACAAACTCTTGCCATTGCGGTTCAAGGAATGGATATTGTGGAAGGGCGTCAGATCCTTCTCCACGTATTGCTTGACAAGTAAGCTCTTGAAGTTTTTTCACGCTTTGCACACCACTAGCAACGCATGTCATTGCACGGTGGCTGCCCCTAAGTCGAAAGGGGGTGCTGCTGCCGGGATAGTCTTGACCTCCATCAGCGCGGGCAACTGCGTAGAACTTTCCCCCTCAACAGATACAAAGTAGGCTTCAGACTGCCCTTTGCCATCCTTTTTCTTCTGGGTTTGGAAGGCATCAATGACATGCTGCAGTTCTTTACAGATCCGCGACCAATGCCCCCACTTGCCACACTTGAAGCAGCCTTGGTTCTGCTAGCCATAGGTCTTGCCACTCTGCTTTGCTTGCTTGCCTTATTCTCACTCGGAGTATCTGACTTGCCTTTCTGGGTTGTGTCCTTACCCTTCCTTCCCCTTCTTTTCATCAAGGGCTTTTGCACCTTGTAGCTTTCGGCGTTGGCTTCATAGCCAACGGAGCTCCCAGGTGGCTAAATGGCGTAATTCTTACGGAGAAGTTCGTTCTGAGCCTCCGCAACCTGCATCATATCAATCAATTCGTCATACTCCTTGTAGCCGTCTTGACGATAGTTACGTGCGGATTGTACTGCATTGGGGTGGAAGGTGAATAGGGTCTTCTCAATCTTCTACTCATCTGTGATCTGCTTGCCACAGAGTTGAAGATTGGTACAAATCCTTTGCAAGGCAGAATTGTACTCCCTAACCGTCTTGAAGTCAGCAAACATTAGTCTCTTGCTCTGCTTGAGGACGAATGGTGTACTTTAGCCTCTCAAACCAATTCTTGAGTGCGGTGTAGAGTGCTAGCGCACTCTTCTCTGCCATATACTCATTCTTGAGAGTGAGGCAGAGGTGGTGTCTGAGAAAATGAAGTGCCTGATAATTTTCCTCAGGGTGGATTGGGCGTCATGCGGTGCGCCAATCTCAATAGCTGTGCGGAGTTTCTTAGCTCCAAGTACTATCCCGACATCGAAAGCCCAAGTCAGATAGTTTTGGCCATACTGGGCCAACTCCTCGAAATCCTAGTTCGTGATGCCAGTCATCTACATGTTTATGAAAGGAAAAATAAGTTTACTGCTGGTAAACATGCGTAGAATAATTTACTGCAGGTAAATAAATGGTACAACAGATTCTCGTAATGTTCCAGAATTTTCTATAAATTTTACTGCTAATTTTGGTGATTAAAGGCAATTTAAACAATTACGATTAACAAAACAGTAAATAAATATAGAAAATAATAATGGCAGAAATAAACATGCTTCAAGTACTAAAAATAATTTAAAATTCGGATTCCCGAGGCCCTTTTATGCTAGAATATGAATTTTCAGTGAATTCTGCAATTTCCAAGGGTCTATGCGCAAATTTTCAGTTTAGAGAAAAATTTTGAGTAATTTTCCAATTTTTTGAGGGGTTTTCTACAAAATTTGGGACCTGTTCATAAAATCTGAGGACCTATTCGTAATTTTCAGAATTACGAGGGCCATTCTGCAAAATTTGGGACCCATATGCAAAATCTAAGGGCTCATTGGCAATTTTCAGAAATTGGGGGTCTATTCTGCAAAAATGCCGGTGCCTTCCCAGGGCGAGCCATGCCTTTGGCCCACTTGCCCTTCAGTCAGCCGGCCCATTCGGCCCGCGTGGCCCGCTCGCCGGTATAAAACACGGGGAGTAGGGTTTCCCTACCCCCGTTCACACATGGCAGTGGCGGGGACGCCGGCTTGGGCATGCGCAGTCGTGCACGGGCGGCTGTAGGTCGGGGCGACCGAGGCCAGGCAGCGCGCGGTCGGCTATAGGCCAAGGTGAGCGAGGCGAGGCGCGCGATGCAGCGTGGCGATCGCAGGTCGGGCGACCGAGGCGAGGTGGCGCGCGGCGGCGCGCGGGCGGTGGCGGTGTCCGGTGCCGGTCCGGCCCACGAGTTTGACCGGCGCGCGCGCGCCGTCGCGAGCTCGACGGGCCTTGGGTGCATCGGCCGAAGCGGCGGCGGCGCGCGCGAGCGAGCTTCGCGCAGAGCGAGGCCGAGCGCGCGGTGCCGAGCGCGTGATGAGGAGGCGAAGCGGCGAGGCTGCTGCGGGTCAGCTTCGAGCGCATCTTCCTCGGGCGGCCGGCGGCAGGCTGGCGCCGTTATCGCATGCGACGGCTGTACGGGGCCGCTCGTGTGCATTTTTTTCTTTTTTTTTCAATCTACAGTGCAATCAACATCTACTCTGTGATGTAATCTACCGATCTACATTGTGCTGCTGACTTCAAGTCTGCTCGCGGTAGATTAGAGTGGATTTGCACCGTAGAAAATTAATCTAGAAAGCGAAAACTGCAAATTTAGAGCGATCTAGATAAATCAATCTATTAGAGCTTCGATGATTACGTTCGATTCACCGGAGCGAATTTGTGCTGATAACGTGTTGAGGAACCGTCGCTGACGACCAGTCCGATCAATTCCTCTGCTTAATGCCAAACGAGATCAATCATAGAAGACAGGAAATAATAGATTGAAAACACAGAGAGGTAGAGAGAAGTCCTGATCTTTCTTTATTGCTTTTCTGATTGCATGTACATAATTTACCGATACAATTCCTTATTTATAATCTACTGATAAGGTACTCACCATAAACCAAGACTTCCGACCTAGTGCCAGATTTTCTAACACTTCTCACTGTCCCCCACCCATGAAAGCGGGATTCCCTGCCGGTGTGACGCCATACTAGCATGGTCCTCACCTACTCCACTCCCTTCCTCCGTCGTCAAGGGCCAAGTCAAAAAGCGTACCTGAACCTCAAAAACCTTGGTCCCTAAGTCTCCTCCGCTCACCAAACCCCGCACACATGCCTACATGAGCGCGTGCGCTGCGGAAGCAGCCCAAGCGTCGCCACTCGCCACCTCGTTTCCTTCGCCCCCTCCCCTCCCATTCCGCGCCACCCCAATCCCTCCCCAGCGCCACCCCAATCCCTCCCCAAAACCTCACCGCCATGGATGACTCCGCCGCCGCCGCCTCCTCCTCCGCCGCCGCGCCGGAGGAACCGCCAGAATTAGGTGTTCCATGTGAAGAAGAACCCGACATTGGTATGCTTATTAGTTATTATTATTGATTCAACTAAAATGAACCGATTCGTTTTGTTCCAGCAATTGTTATTTATATTTTTTTAATTCTGATTGATGATGTTGGTTGTAGTTTATTGTGCAAGTTGTGATAGTTGATTATGTAGGTGAGACTAGTTTATTGCATAAGTTATGATAGTGCAGTAACTTATGGTAATATAGTAATTTGTAGAGTTAGGGTCTAAAGGCTTTTTTTTTGATAGCCAACCATGATAAAATACAATCTCGGAGTAGATTTGGTAATGTTGAGTTGAAGTAGTATCGAAAATTCCTCACTGCGCTAGCCTTTTGCGTGCTTCGGGTTCTTAAAAATTGCTAAACTCAACCTACAGGCAAATGATTTACCCCAGATAATAATAGAAACCCTTGTTCCCCTAGGTGGCCGCCTAGCCTGCCTAGACGCCTAGGCGCTAGGCGGCGCCCTCCCGCCTTGCCAGCCTTGCCGATTTGGCCCGCCTAAGCACTAGGCGCTGGTCTGTCGCCCGACTAGCTCCTAGGATAACACTTATTAGAAACTTCATGCCACTTGGTAGGTTAGGCACAAAATTACAATTGGCTCTTCTGGTAAACTGTATCGGAATGTATTTAATATATCATATGATTTATACTTGATATATAGAGTAGACTCATGGCAAATTACGTAGTGGAATGGATAAATACTAATAAACTAGCTATGTCAAAATCAACCCAGGTATATTCTATCAATTTACCTATTTCATTTTCCGAGTTTTATATCGTTATGCATTGTCAGTATTCTCGAAATTTGTAGGCTAAGAAGGCAGAATGAAAGTATAAGGTGTCAATGCCACTCATTGAAAACTCTTTTTTTTTTCGAATTCAACTTGCAATTATTTTATTCAATATGGAATATATACGTACAATTGGGTTGGCATTATGTACTAATAGTGCTTTAATGTTCCTTTTGTAGTTATTGAAAAATACCAACATGAGCAGCCTGACTATTTTCCAGAAGAATTTGTGGACAATTGGTTCTCTTTTTCTCATCTTGGCATATATTATTGCTACAAGATCTCATTGGAAGGGTGTTTTAAAATAACTACTACTCCAACTGATATAGTTTTAGCTGTCAAGTGTGATATGGGATCTGACTTTATCTCTAACTCATTTAAATTATGGGGTGTGCAAGACTATATTAGTGTTACCATGAAATATGTGGGCATCATTCATCTAAATCAAGAACAAGTAAGTTGTGAGTTGCAACTTTATGTTATCTAGTTTACTATCTCAGTGTCAAAAGATAAGCCGTTCTAGGATCTATGTTGGTCAAACATTTTTATGTGTGACCATTAGTATTGTTATGTATATATTAGGCCCATTAGTATGTATATGGTCAATGAGGCCGATTAGTCCTATACTCTAGAGTTGTATTGTACTATATATACCTATTGGTATCCATCTAATACATGGTATCAGAGCCTTACCGAATCGACGATTGCGCCCCAACGCTGTTGCTTGTTTCCCGTCTCTCACGCCTCCGACGCAGCTGCTTGCACCGTCATCATCGGATCTCTTGCGCCATCCCCATTGCATTGGCCGCCCCTTGAGCCGGCCTTCCCTATCACGTGCGGGTCTTCTCCAGTGCCGCCTTCTCTGTCCCTTGCGCCAGGCTTCCTCGTCGCGTGCGGGTCTTCTCTAGTGCTGCCTTCTCCAACTCGACGAACGGGTCTTCATCACGTCGGCTTGGCCTTCTTGGACGCCGGCTCTCCTCTGTTACCAGATCCGGTTTCTCCGGTCTCCTCTCACCACCGGCCTGCATGCGGGTCTTCTCCGTCATGCCGTCTCCCTCGGGTCTTCTCCGTAGCGTGCGGGCAGACGCATGGGATCCATCACCGAGCCAGTTCCGCGAGAAGCCGCAAGGGAACCGGATCGATGAAGACGAGAGCCGGCGCTAATACTTAACGGACGGACACATTCGATCGATCACTAGGGTTCGGATGCGTGCGATCCATCACCAAAGTCGGTTACGCGTGGGATCCATCATCAGATGCGTGGGATCCATCACGAGATGCGTGCAATGGCTTCCATCTCTGGTATTTCTGCTTCTTCTAATTCTCTTAGTATGGGAGGTGCTCTTTTGGCCTCAGGTATCAAGTTGGATGGTCAGAATCATCGTGAGTGGTCGTCATCAGTTCGCATGCTGCTTCGGTCCATTGGTCTTCTCTTATATGTCATGGCAGAGCCTCCAATAGATAAGACTGATGTGAATGCTGTTGCTGCTGCATGGCGAAGTGCTGATGATCGTGTCATGGGCATTCTATGTCTCAGTGCTGAAATTTCAGGATGGATTTCATTGACCTTCCTAGTTCTCGTAAGATGTGGGAGTATCTTCAGAAGCGTTATAAGCAGACCAATGCAGTGTGTTGTTTCTCTTCTACAAACTCTTCATGATTTACATCAGTAGGATGTCTATTGAGGAGTACTATAGTTCTTTCATTCGCATTTCACGACAGCTGACCTCTATGGTCTCTGCTTGTGCTGGATGTGTAGGCAATGTGAGTCATGACATGTAGAATATAATGCTCACCTTTGTTATGTATCTTTGCCCAGAGTTTTGAGTCTATTCGAGCTCAACTCCTGGAGTATGCTGTTCTTCCAACCATGAAGGAGGCCCTTGCTGCATTGATTGCTGAGGAGACTTGACTTCGCTCTCTGTCCTTTGGATCAACACCACCGCAGTCTATTCTTGGAGTAGTGCCACCTCAGTCCGTTCGTGTGGCCACTGGCCACTCGTCAGGAGGTTTACCAACTTGTTCCACTTACTGATGCTACATCAAACCAGGTTATCTGCTCTCACTGCAAGAAGTTTGGTCATCTTGTTCAGAGGTGCTACAGGCTCCATCCAGAGCTGCGACCAATGTCACATTATCGTTGTTGTGGTGTGGTTGCTGTCTCCACTCCTGCATCTGTTGGGGATTCTGTTTTTGCCACTCAGTTAGGTTAGCTTCAGTCTTAGTTTCAGGCTCTTCAGACTCAGGTTCAGCAGCGGTCTTCATCTGATGCCCCTCTTGGTGGATCTGCTAGTGTTGCTCGAGGCCTCTTCTCCATCCTGAGTCATATCACAGTTTCCTCTTCACTATACTCATCGATCTAGGGTTCCTCCTGATACTCAGCCTTCTATTATTCACTCCTCTGATGGCATGGCTAGCACTGATAATACTCTTTCTGATGATTCTCCACCGGCACCGTCATCTCGGTATGAGCTTCCTGCTCGTACTACTATTGCTGCTCTTGATAGATATGGTTTTCTTCTACTGTTGTTTTGCCTGAGCCACACACTTATCAATAGGTTGTTGTTCATCTTGAGTGGCAGTTAGCTATGGCTGAGGAGTTGGCTACTTTGATCGTACTGGTATGTCGAATCTTGTTCCTTTACCTACTCATGTTGTTTCTATTACCTGTAAGTGGGTGTTTAAGATCAAGATCAAGTCTGACGGCTCTGTTGAGAGGTATAAGGCTCGACTTGCGCAAGTGGTTTTTAGTAGGCACATGGTTGTGATTATGATGAGACATGTGCTCCTGTTGCTCATGTGACAACATTTCACACTCTTGTTGTTGTAGCTGCTATTCGCTCTTGTACTATCTCTCAGATGGATGTGAAGAATGTTTTTCTTCATGGTGACTTGCAGGAGGTTTATATGCAGTCACCCTATGGTGTGGTGGCTCCTGCTGTTCATGTTTTTCGCCTTTGTCGTGCTCTTTATGGCCTTAAATAGGCCCTTCGTGCTTGGTTTGAGCGATTCAGTTCAGTTGTGTTTGCTAGTGGTTTCTTCCTAAGTAATCATGATCCTGCGTTGTTTATTCATACATCTCCACGTGGTTGTACTATGCTTTTACTATATGTTGATGACATACTGATTACTAGAGATGACGAGTACATTACTTTTGTCAAGTAACGGCTCAGTGAGCAGTTTTTGATATCAGATTTGGGTCCTCTATGTTACTTTTTGGGAATTGAGATTACTTGCATAGATGATGGCTACTATCAGTCTTAACAACGTTATATTCAGGATTTGCTTACTCCTTCTGACCTCACTGACAGTTGGACAGCCGCTACTCTTATGGAGCTTTATCTTCAGCTTTGTCCTACTGATTGAACTCCTCTTGAGGATCTTTCTTGTTACTGTCATATTGTTGGGAGTCTTGTCTAGCAATAACACGTCCTGATATTGCTCATTTTGTTCATGTTCTCAGCCAATTTGTTTCTGCTTCCATGTCTGTTCACTATGCTCGCCTGCTACGTGTGTTGCACTACCTACGGGGACTGTTGATCGTTGTCTCTTTTATTCTCGATCGAGTCAGCTTCATGCTTACTCTTATTCGACTTGGGCAAGTGATCCTTGTTGATCAACGGCCTGTCTCTAGATATTGTATATTTCTTGGATCTTTTCTCATTGCCTGGAAATCCAAAAAACAGACTACTAGGTCACGGTTTAGTGCTAAGGCTAAGCTTCGAGCACTGGCTACTGCTACTTCAGAGATCGTTTGGCTTCGCTGGCTCTTGGCTAATCTTGGTGTGTCATGCAGTACTCCTACATCCTTTCTATGTGACAACACTAGTGCTATACAGATTGCTACCGATCTAGTGAAGCAAGAGCTCGCTAAGTACATTGGTGTGGATGCGTCCTTTACATGCTCTCATTGTCAATAGAAGACTATTGCTCTTCAGTATGTGCCATCTGAGATTCAAGTTGCCAATTTCTTCACCAAGGCTCAAACTCAAGAGCAACATCGCTTCTATCTCTCCAAACTCCTTGTTTCAGATGCTCCTGACCCATGTTGAGTTTGAGGGGGGATGTTATGTATATATTAGACCCATTAGTATGTATATGGCCAATGAGGCCCATTAGTCCTGTACCCTAGAGTTGTATTGTACAATATATATCTATTGGTATCCATCTAATACATGTGTGAGGTTCAGTTGTAACAAGTGTATAAAGAATTACCTAGATTGACAACATGAAGTTGATGTCACTAAATCCATCATGAAATATACTTTCATAATATATAATTATTTTTACTTGAAATGTTGTATTTTCATAACAATTGCTGGTCAAAGTGTCACCTTGGAGACTGTGCCAATGTCCTAAACGACTTATATTTTGACATAGATGAAGTAGTAGTTTTGTAATCATCAGATTATCCTTCTATAATCTCTTACAGTCTTTCGTTAATGTATGTATTTTGAACTCGCCATGATGAATACTTTTTTTTTGTTTCTTCAGGTAATTATCGCTAGAAGATTCCAAAGAACTATTCTTTCTTTGCTCATTAACAAGGACTGTTCGGAGGTCAGCGATGCTAAATATTTCCATGAGATGCAAGTATCCATGGGAGTTGTCTATCTACTTCTGCCCTTAGTTTCTGGCAAAGTTGATTGGTGCAGTATCAAGTTCTCAGCCTCACCGGTTTATGAAGCTACTAACAAAGATATGAGACACTGCCATTCTTGTAAAGATGTTGATTTACTGCAGACAAAAGATGGTCCTTTGTGCTGGTGCATGCTTCAAAATTCCATTGTCTGTACCCCTCATAATAGCAGATTTTATGCTGTTATGGGGTTCCTGGACTTAAATGCAAAGAGAAGTGGTTCTATACTTTCCTCTCTAACAAGATTAACACTAAACTCAAAGTACATGAAAAGGTAAGTAACATCTATCCACCATTCATCGTGTTTTAAAAATTGTGCAAATCATTGTTGAGAAAAACATAGAAACACCTCTCAAATGCGAATTCCCTTTTGCATTGAAGTGATGGGAGGGCTGTTACCTACAAAACCCATGTTAAGACTATGTATAAGTTTGTCCTTTCAGTGTTAATTTCTATTTATGCGTCATACATGTTCATGTAAGCTGTGTACATTTTCATCCATTCATCTTATTTCTTTGTTTGTATTTTCCAGGCATGGCCTTAACTTAACACATGAAAGTCAACCTCTCTTGGCAGCCAGTGAACTTGTAAAAGTGTGTAACTTCCTCCACAAGTGCCATTATAAAAAAGAAAAAGGTTATTGTCTGGTTTGCAGTAAATATAGTTTTTGCCTTAGTACGTTTTGTGACTTGTGACAAACCTTCGAGGGGTTTTAGATTTTTGTGTGATTCATGCTGTGAAAGTGAGAGTTTACTACAAGGCCTTCTGGGCTTTTCATACAGCTAATCAAATTCCTAAATATGTATCCCAAAATGTAAACCCTTGCTTGGCATTGAATTTCAATTTTTCTAAAAAAATTTATGTAAAATTTTCTAAATTTAATTTTACATAAAATAATTGAATGTTAAACTTATGAGACAGGAAATATGCTACATGTATTTAAATTTAAATTAAATTTTAGAAGTGCCATATGCTTTGGTTTCTTTAAGCTGATGCTTAAACCGTCCTAAAACATGGAGCTTTAGCAGGCATGTCTATTTTGCATAGCCATCAATGGGACATGCAGAATGAGTTAGAGCTGATTTTACATAGCCATTAAGGAGCTAGTGCTGCGCCCATGACTGACTTAATCATTCCTTTTCCTTGTTTCAGAACCTGGCAATACATATGCTGTTGAGTTGCCACCTGAACTCTGTAGAGTTGTCATGTCACCACTGTCGGCTAATACTTTGTACAGCTTCTCATATATTCCTTCTATAATGTACCGCATCCAGTGTATGCTTCTTTCCGTGAAGTTGAAGGTCCAATTGGATCCAAGAATGCAACAGTTCGTCATACCAACTCAGAAGGTTCTTTTTCTCGATGCAATCTTCTGTTTTATCTCCAATAATAGTGCTAATAATCTACTAGCAACTAGGTTAACTGGATGCCTTACATGTGAGAAGGAAACTCGTATTTCCCTTGTTTGTTTCAAGTCTTGAGAATAGAATTGTCATGGTGCAGCGTTATTTTACTAGGTGTGGATTAGGAAGAGATTCAGTCTTCGATTGTGAAAAGAATGGTTCTATTCTTTTATTCTTCAGATGTTTAATCTGGCAACAATGTTCTACTGAGACTGTTTGATCCTTTACAAGTGGTTATACTTTGATGATTGCTAACATTAGTTTGGTTCCTGTCAAACTCGCAAACTAGATCGTGTAGTAATATATTGATACCATAACACTGTTTGATCAATAAGCAACAGTTGTGATCTGCTTTATTAAATCTGGGTAATGACCGGAGTGCCTCATTGTTATCACCAACATACATGGCAATCTGATTCCCTTTTTTTTACTTGCACTAATATTCTTCCCAATGCACATTGCTAATAAGTGGATTTTCCTTATATATTTAAAACTAATTTCATGAGTTGCAGATTCTAGAAGCAGTAACAACAAAGGAATGTCAGGAGAAATTTTCACAGGAATCATTAGAAACACTTGGGGATTCTTTCCTCAAGTATGTTACAACTGAACATCTTTATTACAAATACAAGCTTCATCGTGAGGGCATACTAACCAAAATGAAGGAAAAATTGATCTCCAATGCAGCTCTATGCCAGCTGGCTTGCAACAAAAATCTTGTGGTACTCTAGACCCTACTAATTAATCTGATTTGCATGATTTTATGTTTCATTTTTCAACTAAGCATTTAACTTTTAAGGTTGTGTTTGGTTAGAGGACGAGGTGGGATAGCATGATCCCATTTGGGTGTTTGGTTGAGCAGATGGGATGGTCTGAGATTTTATTTAGTTGGAGGAATGGGATGGGATGGAACAATCCCAGTTTAGTGTTTGGTTGGAGGGATGGGATGTGGTAGCTTCCTCTCTAATGTGGAATACCCTAAGGCTCTATTTGGAACGCAGGAATAGCATCGATGAATATCAATCTCATCTGCTTATACTAATTGGGCGTGGAATTTTTCATTTTTAAGCCACTGACATATGGCCCAAGTATTCTCAAAAAGGATAAAACATATAGGCTAACTAACTACAATGTCACACACATGTTCTTATCTATTCAACCGTTCCCCATGGCTCGTACACTCATTTGTTCTTCTCTTTCCCCATTGTGCTTAACGAAACATTATTTTCAATATTCTTGATTCACGCACGAAGCACCCTTTGTCTTCCCTCGATGTTTGCTCGTCAGCTACCTAGCAAGTGCGAAGTGGTTGGGACAAGCTCGTGGCACCATCCCGCATCTCAGCAGAGTATTCCTGTAGGAGGGACTGGTTTATCCGACCTTGTCAACTTCTTCCCACCAACCAAACACAGGATGGCCTCTCGTGCTAGCAACCAAACACTACCTAAGTGTTTGGGCTTAATAATGCCATGCAATATTAATAATCATGGATCCCCAAATTCTTTCACATTGATTATCCAAATATGTGTACGGTTAAAGATAGGATATGATTGTTTATTTGTTTCCTTATATACCTTTGTTTCCTTATGTGTATGGCATATTCTTTTGTATATCCCTTTGTACTCCCTATATATATTGTCATCTGGGCCTCATGAATATACACAATATTCATAATATGGTATCAGAGCTAGGGCTCTAACCTTGTCCCCGCCGCCTAGGCTATTGCTACCGCCGTCTCCGCTGCATCTGTAGCTACCAATCGACGTTGCCCGCTGTCTCGTCGCCGCCACCACCGCCGCTTAGGCTACCGCTGCCAAGACGCCGCAAAGATCGTCGGTCACAGCCGGCGCCATCGCCACCCAAAGCCACCTCACCCGATGCTCGCCCGTCGCCCATCGCCGCTGCCATTGACGCTTGTTCGACCGTTGCCCACCCGACAGTCGGTCGCCGCTCCTATCAGCGCCTTCCCATCCGTCTGCGTGTGCTTGCCCGAGCCTTCAACGTCGCCTCGGTTCACCGAGCTACCGACCCTAGAGCTCGCCTGACTGGCTCTCGCCTAACATGCCCCTGATCTGATTTCTAGTGTCTGTCGCTTGCTCGACCGGCGCCCAGAGCTCGCCTAACCGGCGACCGCCCGACTGGCGTCCAGCGCTCGCTCGCCCCTGATCTATTCTATTCGGGCAGATCTGATCGATCAAATCAAATCCTAGCTATATTATACTAAAAAAGAAAAAGAAAAAATGTCGATCTAACCGTCGCACCATCCAGCACCGCCTGTTAGACTTTGTTGCCTTGGTCGCCGTGCCATCCAACTGCGCTTACAGATAGCTCTGTTCCATCAGCTGTGATCCCCTTCTCGAGAACAAAACTTCATGTGACAAACTACAGGTTGTGGTCTTCACTTATGGAGATCACGCTCAATGGTCTCCGTCTTTGGGGACATGTCACTAATGCACGACCTTTTCCGCCACCACCAGTTCAGCCTCCTAGGCAGTCTACTTCTGCACCTCCTGCAGATGAGGCTGCCAAGGAGGCAGAGGCTGCTGCTGTTGATGATGAGGCTTTCCAGTATGCCTATTCTCGTATCAGCATTGACAACTTCATCTAGCCAGACATTGTTGGTCTGCGGTCTACTCAACAGATATGGGAATATTTGCGTGAGCAATACCAGCAGAGCAGTGATGCTCAGTTCTTTTCGCTTCAATGTGAATTGGAGATGCTTCGCTAGGGTGACTCCTCCATCGACTTCTTCTGAGCCTTGGCTAGTCTTTGGCACCAGCTAGATGAGCTAGCATCTTCACTTTTGTCAAGAGTGCCATAAAGTGCAGAAGGCGGATCATGATCGCCTTTGCCTTTATGATTTCGTTTGCCATCTTCGCCCAGAGTTTCAGCCTGTCAGGGCTCAACTGCTGAGCCACTCGCCGGGACCGATCGTCACCGAGGCCCTTTCGACGCTTCGGGCTAAGGAGCTTCATCTCGGGTTAGCAGCACAGTTCGTTCCGACTGTGCTTGCTGCTCCTTCGACTACACCGATGGTCTCTGCTACCACTACCGTCCCTTCCTAGGTGCCTATTTCTATTCCTGTTTTCGCACCAACTGGAATTCAGTGCAACTAGTGCAAGAACTTCAAACATGACTATCGGAGTTGTGCAGTGCGGAAAAAGCGGAACAAGGTGCGTGGGGGTGGACGATCCAAGGGGGCATAGAGGCCCTTCCTTCACAGAAGGACAGACCAGCTCTTCAAGTTATCAGAGATGTGGCTCTATTCAGCAGCTCTGTCAGGCTCTACTTCAGCTCTCTCATAGCTTAGCGGGTTCTTTCAGCCTAGCTCAGACGTCTCATCTAGGTATCTTTTGGGTTCTAGATTCTGGTGCCTCTTTCTACATGACACTAGACTCCACTTCTCTCACTTCAGTAGGACCTCTTTTCCTATCTCTGTTCAGATAGCTGATGGTACTTCCTTATCTGTCAATTGTTAGGGCACTTTTGTCCATTAATTTTTTTGTTCCAGCTGCTTCCCATATTCCCTAGCTTACCATGCAGCTTCTTTCTGTGGCACAGCTCACTGATCTTGGTTGTAGGGTTGGTTTTGATTCTCGCATCTGTTTCGTCCAGGATCGACAGACAAGGGCGGTACTTGGAACCGGCTAGCGCCGTAGGGATCGTCAGGATCTCTACGTTCTCGACCGCCTCCACCTTCTGTCCACTTTAGTTGCTCCTACCACATCTACCTCCACCGCCACTTCTGTCACCACCTCTGGATCTTTGCATAGTGGCATCACCGTTTAGGTCACCTGTGTGGGTTCCATCTTTCTTCATTAGTTCGTCAGGGTGTTCTCGGACGTGTTACTGCTGACATGTTCATGTTTTGTCACCGTTGTAAGCTGGGCAAGCAGTTATAACTTCCTTATCATTCTAGTGAGTCCTTGTCCTCTTGTCCATTTGATTTAATTCATTCAGATATATGGAGACCAATGCCTATTATCTCCAAAGGTGGGCATAAATTCTATGTAATTTTCATTGATAATTATTCCTATTTTACTGGCTTTTCCCTATGTCTAATCGTGGTCAGTTTTTTGCAATCTATCGTAGCATTCCCACAATGGTTTGTACTCAGTTTGAGTCCACTATCCATAATTTTCGTTGTGATTCTGTCGGCGAGTACTGTTCTGGCGCTTTCAGACAATTTCTTTCTGAGCAGGGCCCTCTTTACCAGTCTTTTTGTCCTGATGCCCATGCTCAGAATGGGTTGCTGAGCATAAGCATCGTCATCTGATTGAGGCTGCTCACACTCTTCTTCTTGGCTCTCACGTTTCACCATAGTTCTAGACCGAGGCTATTTCTACAGCTGCATATCTCATCAATATGCAGACTTCCACTGTTATTAAGGATGTCAGTCCTATAGAGTATCTCTACTCTAGAGCCCCCCAGTACACTCACCTTCGTGTTTTTTGTTGCACCTGTTTTGTCCTGTTGCAACCTGTGAGCGCACCAAATTGTCAGCCTAGTCAGTTGAGTGTGTCTTTCTTGGTTATAGTTTTGAGCATAAGGGTTATCGCTGCTATGATCCTTCTGCTCGATGAATCACGACCTTTCTTCTATCGAGATTCGGCTCCTCGTTCTGTTTCCACCATTGAGACGATCTCCTGGTTGTCTTTCCCTGACTCTTCACCCATTTCTCCCCTTTCACAGGTTTCTCTAGTGGTTCCTTTTGTGCCTCCACATACTGTGCTGCCTCCTGTAGCACCGCCTCTTGCACCACCATCTCGTTTCTCTGGGATGCACTACTCTAGGCGCCCTCATCCTTCATTAGATTCCTCTTCTGGTATCTTGCTGACACCGACGTCTGATTCCTCTAATGATGCTCCTCGTTACGCCCTCTGTGACCGGACATCCCTTCGGCCTCCGGATCGTCTTGATTTTTTTCGATGGCTCATGCTCTCTCTGTCACTGAGTCTAGCTCTTATCGTGAGACTGTTTCGCATTGTAAGTGGTAGCTTGCTATGGCAGAGGAGCTTGATGCTCTTCGATGTATGGAGACCTGGGATATTATACCGACACCTATGCATGTTCGTCCTATTAGGTGCAAGTGGGTGTACAAGATTAAGACCAGGTCTGATGGTACTATTGAGCACTACAAGGCTCGTCTTATGGCTCGTGGCTTCCAGCAGGAGTATGATCATGATTACGATGAAACTTTTACCCCTATTGCCCATATGACCACTGTTCACACTCTTGTTGCAGTTACTTCCGTTCGCCAGTGGTTTATCTCTCAGCTGGATGTTAAGAATGCTTTTCTTAATGGTGTTTTGTATGAGGTTTATATGCAGCCACCACCTGGGTATTCTGTTCCAGCTAGCTATGTCTGTCATCTTTGTTGTCCTCTTTATGGTCTCAAATAGGCCCCTCATGCTTGGTTTGCGCGTTTTACCTCAGTGATTACTGTTAGATAGCTGGCATATGCCTGCCCTATGGGCCTTGTACATTGGGCCTTATCTATATTAGGCATTATATCCTTCGGCTGGACTAGTTCTATAACCAGCCTCAGGACTCTTTGCCTATATATACTTGTATGCCTATGGTCATAATACATACGATTCATATCGGCTTACATGGTATCAGATGCATCGGGCTATTCCCGATCTCCTTCTTTTGCCCTAGCGTGCGCGCCCCTCGGCTGCGCCGCCGCCGCGCGAGCGTCTTCCTGATCGCCGCTGCAGGCTTCCTCTTCCGCTGCCCTTTTCCTTTTCCGTTTCCTGAGCGCGCCTCTCGGCCGCGCCGCCACCTCGCCTGCGACTCCCCTGGTCGCCGCTGCCTCCCCTTGCCCTCATGGCTAGTGCAACGCCTCCCGCCCCTTCTTCCCCCCATGCCACCGATGCAGATGCTGCTGCCAAGCGCGCTGCACAACAGCTGGCGGCACAGGCGGAGCGCGCTTCCACCGTCCAGATCAAGCGCGACACCGCTCTCGCTCGTGCTGTCGATTTCACTGTCAGTGCCACGATCCTACTTTATTTGTCCATGTCTCACCTTGAGGAAGGACAGTGATTCTATATGTGGATGATATGCTCATCACTGGTGACGATTCCTCTTTCATAACATATGTGAAGAAGCATCTCAGTATGAAGTTTCTGATGACTGATCTTGTTTTGTTTACGTACTTCCTTGATATTGAGGTTTCTTCTACGCCTTAGAGTTAGTACCTCTCCTAGCAGAAGTATGTTCAGAATCTTTTGGTCGATCTGGTCTGACTGATACTCGCACTATTGAGATTCCTATGGAGCTCTCCCTTTAGCTTCGTACTACTGATGGTGATCTTTTTGACAATCCTACTCGATATCGCCATATTGTTGAGAGTTTGGTATATCTTGTAAGCACTCGTCCTGATATTGCTCATGCTATTCATATTTTGAGTCAGTTCTTGGCTCGTCCTACTTCACTATAGCCATCTTCTTCGTGTTCTTCGCTACTTGCGTGGAACTATCTCTCGTCTTTTGTTTTTTCCTAACTCCACCTCACTACAGCTTCAGGCGTACTTCGATGTGACCTGGGCTAGTGATCCTTTTGATCGTCATTCTCTTTTTTCTTACTGTGTTTTTCTTGGCTCCTTGATTGCCTGAAAGACAAAGAAGCAGATTATAATTTTCCGTTTGAGTGCAGAGGCTGAGTTGAGAGCTATGGCAATAGTGACTATAGAGATTATTCGGTTGAGATGGCTACTTGCAGACTTTTGAGTACGTGTGAGGGAACCTACGGCCCTTATGTCTAACAGTACAGGTGCTATCAATATTGCTCGTAATCCAGTAAAGCATGAGCTCACCAAGCACATTGGTGTGGATGCCTACAGTTTGTGCCTTCAGAGTTACAGCTTACTGATTTCTTTACGAAGCCGCAGACAAGGGCAAAACATTTGTATTTTTTTTTTCCAAACTCAGTGTGTGTGATCCATCATAAGTTCGAGGGGGTGTTAAGGATAGGATAGCACCTCAGTTTGTGTGATTCACCATAAGTTTGAGGGGGGTGTTAAGGATAGGATATGATTGTTTCCTTATATATCTTGATTTCCTTATCTGTGTATAGCATATTCTTTTGTATATCCCCTTGTACTATATATATATATATATATATATATATATATATAGGACGCTGAAATGGGACACCTAGGTGCCCAGACACCTAGGCTCCCTGCCGTTAGATTGCTTTTAGATACGTGCTAGAGCAATGGTATGTATGGTATGTAATATATTAGGCATGCTAAATCAATCATGGAAGGAAAGTCTTAATCATGGATGGAAAGTCTCAATCACACTAGCACGCATCTAAAAGCAATCCAAAGGTAGGAGACTAGGTGTCCGGACACCTAGGTGCCCTCGTTATTTATACTATATATATATATATATATATATATATATATATATATATATATATATAGTCCTTTGGGCCTCATGAATATACATGATATCCATAACATATGCCATGTTTGCCACAAGCTATTTCAACTCTTTTAAGTAACCTATGACTGCTATCTCACCATTAGGCAATGTTCCACTTTTGCCCTTGTTAGGAAGGTAAGGACACAGTTGCTGTATTGAATTGTAGGCCAAAGGGCCAAATATATAGAGTATACAGCGGACTCCTAGTCTAGACCAGAACCAATATGGTGCTAATGCTAGATCCTAAAACTAATATGAATTCATAGTCTAATACTTCTAACAATATGGGCTAAGTAGCATGCACGTTGCATACCTGGCCAGCATGGATCTGATCTGGGGCTTTGCCTGACCTGATCCACTTGCATCGCTATCTGAGCAGCAGCACTGTGTGAGCGAGCAAGGCTGTTAGTTGGAGGATGACAGGGATGGTGCCTAAGCATCTTTCCTTATTCATTTTTTAGTTCTGTTTTTTTTTGAGCTACGGCTGATTACTTTTAGTTATGTTTTTCGAGATGACAGTGAACGGCGGAGCTACCGAAGCAGATAGCGCATACAGTTTCGAACTCGAGAAATCGTTTTAAGAAGCCGCTTGGTTGAGCCGCCCCGTTTGTTTCAACTTCTAGAGAAGCCGAAACCAAAAGCTATCCCAAAAGCCTAAAAGAACATGGTCTTTTTATCTTTGGCGGAGCTTTCTTAAGCCAGTTGACTAAGTGGGCGTTCGTATTAGTTTCTACTGATGATTTTTAGCTGTGATTAATAACTTTTGGCTGAAAATAAATAGTAATAACTGAAAGAAGTATGTCGGGTGCACGGGAACTCGACTGAAGGTTGTAATGATGTACTGGCGCTGGACGAGAGTCGCCCGCGTTGCTGGGCGGAGAAGACTCCGTGATGAGCGAACGAAAGCAAGACGCAGGGGAAGGGCGCCGGGAAAGACAGAAGTATTTGGAGGAAATAAACGAGATGAGTAATAGTTCTTGCTTGCCCTTCTCTATTACAATCGTCCTCAATTTATAGTGCAAGCCTGATCTAAAGAAAGTATGCGAAGTGTCCGTAAGGGACTCTTATCCAAACTATTATACTAATCGGTATTCAATTACAACTCCAACTACTAATTGGTTTCCTTCTCATCTGTATCCTCCTGCGCCACTGATTCAGAAGTAGGCGCCCTTCCATGGCGTTGTCGTCGGGTATACGTACGCCCCCACATTACAAAGTAGCTTTTAGAAGGATCGGGCAAATGGTGCAAAAAATAAAGGAAAAATATGTGCGTGAGACAGGAGCGAGAGGAATGTGGTATGTGATGCGCTCGTGACCCCATGACTTATCGTCGGAGCGAGACGTGAGTGAGAAGAGAGAAGCCGCTTCAAGAAGCCATGTGTTTATATATTAGTTTATGGTTTCTACGAGCAGAAGTCAATACATTGATACAAACAGAGCCTAACTGGTTGCTAATACTTCTAGTTAATAGCATTTTTTATATCTGTTGCTACTTTCTGGTACTACGTGGCTAAGGTCAAGTTATGCAATGAAATGCTAATGCCATGTGCACAAAAGTTATTCACTGCTAAAACTGAATACCGAGCTTTTTTTGTACCAAATAGCAATTTTTTTTTGTTTGCCATGTTGCACAGAGGACTCATCTGTGTTTTTTTTATCGGGTGCTAGTTGACATTAGTTGCCCTTTCTGTTTGGTTGGCAGGGATATATTCGAGGTAAAGAGTTTAACCCAAAAAATTGGATCATTCCAGGGCTTGGTTATGACACGTGTGGTAACAGCAAAATTTTCTGTCTAAGACACAATGATATGTACAGTTTGAGGAAAATGTCTATTAAAAGTAAGAGAATTGCAGATACAGTTGAGGCCTTAATTGGGACCTGCCTCAGTGCTGCTGGCGAACAGGCAGCATTTCTTTTCATACAATCATTAGGAATGGATATAGAATTTCATGCCGAAATTCCAGTTGAAAGGAAAATTACAACGAAACCTGAAGAGTTAATTAACGTGAGAAGCTTGGAGATAATTCTTGGCTACGATTTCAGTGATCCTTCATTGTTGATGGAAGCATTGACACATAGTTCATGTCAGATTGCTGGCACTACTGCATGCTACCAGGTTGGTCTGAAAGCCTGTGTATATATATCTATTTGAGCTTCAGTAGTTACCGTTTTATTCTGCCTTTCAAAAAAAAATCCTGTTTAGCCAAGTGCAACGGCCGAAAAGCTATTGTTACTTTGGTAACAATTTTTCTAAGGTAACAAACTTTTGTAGTTCTCTTTTACAGCCTCAACCTGCTATATTTAGGTGATACCATCCATTCAGTATGTATAACACGTTAAGTCTGTAGAAAAGAAGAATGTTTGCTACATTTAGTATATCTTACACTTGATACGTAATTATGCAGTTAATTCTCTAGCTGAACTGTATCCATGTAAGCCTAAGCATAATGAAATGTATGAAATGATTACTTAGGAGGGTGTTTATATTGGATTTTTCTGATAGCTTTTGGTTATAGTTTTTGACTGAAAATGAATAGTAGTAGCTGGAAAAGTGAATTTTAGAATGAGCGTGTGAACGGTGAAAAAAATTGAGAGAGATACGTGCGCGTGATGGGAGTGAGAAGAGTAGGGTGCGTGATATACCCGTGACCTTTTGTCTTATCTTCGAAGTGAGACGGTGGCAAAAAGAGTGGAGAAGCCGATTCGAGAAACCAGATGTTCACATTGACTTTTGATTTTTCTAAGCAGAAGTTAATACGAACAAAGCCATCAGAGCCAATACTTTGAATGATGATTCAACTAACAAGTTCATTTGGATGAAACAATGTAAATGATATTTGTCCTAGTTCAAAATGCACAAGAACAATTTGAAACAATGATGTAATGGTATCCTGTGCAGGACATAGCGGTTATGTTACTGTTCACATAAGCAGTGCTGCATGGTACCGCAGCACGGACAACAACCTAGTAGTTAGTAGCACAGGTATAATTGGGTTCTTTTGGACTTATCACTTAACTTACTACAGTAACTAACTTTCAAATGGAGTGTTTTTTAAGGCAGGATCTATAGGTTGACTGTAGTAGATACTAGATACTATCCCGACTTCATCTATATTGGTCAAAATCACACGCGAATATCTTTCTCCGTACTATATCTCATGAACAGATAGAATTTAAAATTTTAAAAAAAAACCATAAGCGAGCCGGTCCACCGGCCGTGAGTCATCCGTCGCTGCGCCGGTCTGCCACGCCTCGCTGGTCTGCCTCAGTGAATAGTTTGAGAGCCAGTCCACCCACCGCCTCGCCAGTAGCACCGATCTCTCCTCCCTGCGGGGCCGCCAAGCTGGGCCCCGCCGGGCAGCGGCGTTGCTAGACCTCGGGTCGAAGCTAGGCCGCGCCACCAAATCCAGCGCTGTCCACCGAAGTCGCACCCTACTGTCGGAGCTGAGGAAGCGGGACTGAGAGAGACGGGAGTCACGGGACTGGGAGAGAGAGATGAGAGGTGGGACAGAGGTGGCGGCTTGCACGAATCTTGGAGGGCATATGGAGGGTGTGGATGGTACATGTACGAGTCTCTTCTTTTTAACTTCTAAAAGTTGATTTTCAGTTTTCTACAATAACTAACTTTCAAATGGAGTGTCTTTTTAAGGCAGTGTCTACAAGTTAATGGTCAATACTGCATGCGAGTTTCTGTTACTTCATATTCTTTCTTGCGAATAACCCAAAAGTCATAAGGCACAACCGCAAAAAAGAACATGTCCTACATGTGGTTTTGCTTTTCTAATGGTTTGACACAAGATTAGTTGTTTCAGATAAGATCATTTAGCTCAGATTGCATGGTATAGACTGGATTGCATTTTACCTAGTAGATCGAGTTTGATGGGGCCATAAAGTGAGGGGGGTTGAATTGTTTCCATTGAGAAAAGATGAATTAAGCAAACCCTCCTATAGTTTCTAGTAAATAGTTGGAGTAGAGACAAAATGTAGCAATGTGAAGCATATCACTGAGCTGAATTGAAGTTTATATCAAGATGCAGTAAACAGTCGGGCGATTTTTGAGTAAATAGTAATGCACTTACTAGTTTGTGCCCCTGTGCAGAGGCTTGAGTTTCTCGGAGATGCTGTATTGGACCATCTCTTCACTGTATATTACTACAATCAATACTCTGAATGTACTCCAGGGTTGTTGACAGATCTTAGATCCGCTTCTGTGAACAACAGTTGCTATGCACATGCAGCTGTTAAAGCAGGATTAAACAAGCATATTCTTCATTCGTCATCAGAACTGCACACAAATATGAGTGACTACCTTGAGAATATTGGGCAGTCATTCACAGGTCCATCGCATGGTTGGGAAGCTGGCATTGGTCTACCCAAGGTGTGTCCTCTCTACTGTTTCACGGTCAATCTGTCTGCATTCTTTTAAAAAACCCCTGGAAACGTCTATACAGCCATACCATGGTTGCATAAGCTGGATATAACAAATTTACCGGACTCCAGCTGATAGCTGATTCCTCTCTCAATTTTCTTAAGAAATTTTAGAATTTCTAGCACCAAACAACATATACGTATGGTCATACCTAAATCAAGAAAACAAATAGCATAAAACAAAATGTCACCACCGGTAGCTATGGTGCTGCCAGTATCCACCAGTAAAACTGGTAACAGGCGGCAAGAACTGGCCGGTTCCCATTGGGTTTGGTTGGGATCATACTGGTTAGGACCGGTATGAACGATAGCTGATGGTAACCAGCTGGTTCTGTTTTTCTATGAAAGCTAAAGTCAGGTAACTGATACATAAATGTGCAGGGTAACAGGGAACAACTGTTGATTAATCATGAGAGTAGGCTGGCTCGCTTGTCAGGCTTTCTAAACTGGAGCAATATTCCTATATTTTCGTAGCATCCTAAAAGCGGCTTTTGACTTTTGCTACAGTACCTAACTTTCAAACATAGTATTTTCTCGAGACGGGGTCTACAAGTTAATTGTAGTACACATTAAAAACCTAACATCTGTAGCAGCCAAAATTACAAACGAGTATCTTTAGTACACATTAAAAGCCTAACATCTGTACCAGCCAAAATCACAAACGAGTATCTTTCTCTCCGTAATATTTGTCGTGAACAGCCAAAATTCAAAAATTTCAGCCAAAAGCCGCAGCCATAAAGAACATGTCCTATATTTTGTCCACTCCTGGAATCTTTCCAATTGCATAGCTTAAGTTGGACCTATTGCTTGTTTGCAAACGAAACAGGTTCTCGCGGATGTGATCGAATCCATAGCTGGTGCAATTTATCTTGACAGCAAACATGACAAAGATGTTGTTTGGAGAAGCATGAAACGGCTGTTGGAACCTCTAGCTACCGCAGAGACCATTGAGCCTGACCCTGTGAAAGAGCTGCAGGAACTATGTGATCGCAAGTCTTACATCAAGTCTTACACAAAAACTCACCGGGATGGAGTATCGTCGGTTGTTGCAGAAGTGCAGGCCGAAGGGACTTTATACTCCGCAACTCGAACAGGCCCCAATAAGATTGTGGCGAAAAAGTTGGCGGCAAAGGCTGTGCTCAAAGATCTGAAGGCTTCTTTACCATGACGCAACATGCAGTGTGGCAAACGATCATTATAGCTACTTTCACGTTTCATAGTTACTTCCACGTTGGATAAGTGAGTCTGTGGCTAGCATGTGGTTATACCTGTCGTGTACTTTAGAAATGTGCAGTTTAATCTGCGCTTCCCAAACTGTGCTTGTCAGCATTCAGCTTCATGAAATCTGGTAGGTTTCATGATTTGGAAAGTACATCTATTGAACATACTCAGAAGCATGGTATTTTTTTTCAGCCAAAAACCGGCCGTAACCCCGGTAGAAATCCAAACCGACTTTGAAAAATTCATTTTGCATGGATTTTGTCAAATTTAAAAGGAATTTTTGCCAAAATTTGTTTAAAAACTTTCGGCCGATATTTTCAACCGATTTTTGGCCAATTATCACCAATAACCGACCAGTATGAATTTAAATTTCAAATTTTGTTTGAATTTTTTGTACCTAATTTCTCCGAAAGAAACCGAAAACTGGCTAAACTGGATTGTCATCTTGTTTCCTTTGTGCAAACATATTTCCATAGCATGCCATGTAACCAGCGAAAACTGCCAGTGTTTGAAACCCTGTTGGTTTTTGCTACATGCCTTGTTGCGTAGTTCCATCGAGCATCAGATGTGAAGACATATTTCATATAATGTCATGTGACCAGGCAGAACAGACAATGTTTCAAGCCTTGCCGGTTTTTGCTCCATGCCTTGTATATTTCCATCAAGCATCTGACTGGTTGCAGCGACAAGCAGCGAAAGAATTTCATAGGTACCAGGCTACCAGCAAATGAGGTTTCAAAACCATGGCTGCTGCAGGCTTGAACATCACAAATTTGATCTCGCTCAAGACAATTTCTTTTATGATTTTGTTTGCCAATTGCTGAGCAATTTACGTTTCATGTATTATAAAAGCAAGATGGTTACACCTGCGGAGCTGCAGCAACTATAATTGTACAATTTATGCAATCTCAACTCCGAGGGTGGCTCTTGGTAAGTCTAGTGTTATCTGGAGTTGTCCTGCAAAGAAGGCGTACAATTTTGGGTGTTAGTACGATGATACAGGTGACAAAGCTTGACTGATTCTTCATATTTACTTGCGATGCAGTATACCTTTGAAACTGTTGATGAGGCACCCTCTGAATTCCTTGCTTCAGATTTCTCATTTGAGTAACTAGCAAACAAGGAAAATAAAAATTAGTAACCTTTGGTTCAGGACGTAGTTAAGCTAGGCTGCAATAGTAACTCAGCGAAATTACAAATAAAACAGCACGATCAGACTTACGTTGACAGTATGGTGACCCAGATTAGCTCCACACAGTCGACCCAGAGAAGTCTTTGCTCTACAGGAATTACACCGTATGTAACTAAGTGTGCAAAAGGCCACAGCTTCCATCCAGCCTGCAATTACAATTTAAATCAACATTTTCAGCTTGTCACAACGGGGGCAAGATAAATAGTTAAATACAATGGACATATAATAATATATAGCTAATTGACTGTGGCATGATCCACAATCATTCACCTATACTTTTTACACCATTGAAAATTAAGCAATACTTGGCTTTAAAAAAAAACAATACACATGAGTTAATTTCCAGCTCAGTTTTCTAACGATGTCATTTGAGTACTTAGTGTTTTGCTGTAAGTGAACCGTGATTAAATTAGAGTGGGTTATAGCTATGACTTGTTTGCTCCATGTTCATTCTTTACCTAAAGCTTGGAGAAAATTTATGATTATTTTGCAAGCAAGGAAATCATATATCACAAATTAAGAAGCACAGTGCCAATATGCATAACAGCAGGCCCATGATTTGCTGCCAATAACACTGAACACAGCAAGCACAATTTCATTTTTGTATCAATCTGCTCAATCTTAGTCAATTTCTCACTGATATAGTACCAATATCATAAACATTCAAATCAAGTTCCAGAGTACTAAGATCCTTAGTTCCGCAAACTAAAGAGACATAATTCACAATATAAAAGATGATTGATGCTTACAGTAAGCATGGGCCAGAACGTGGACTTGAGCTCGCTGAAAATGGTGGCCGGTGATTCCCAACGAAGGAAGCCTAGGACCACGAAGTAGATGCTGTTCCACATCGCGGACCAAGCCGTCTGATCAAACGCAACCTTTGCAGGAACAACCCACCAATCCTTGAACGGAAACAGCGCCTAAGGCAAGGAAATTAGCGCATTCGTTTCAGTTACAACATCGACGTAACACAAACTTCTACAAGGCAGCTGAGCATTACGGCCACAATGGTTACCTCGCAGAAATGGTAGTAGTAATGCGAAAGGGATCCGTGAAGCGTGAACCCTACGAGGCCGGACCGGAACATCCGAGCACGGTCAAACTCAAAGATCGGCTTCCCTTCGTAGCACTGCAAGCACAAGCAACAAAAACATTAACAGAATTAGCTATTGCAAAAGCAGAAAAGGTAACGGAAAAATAAGAACAGCCAAGGAAATGGAATTGGCTTCGCACCTGCGCGATCCAATCGCCAAGTGAGTAGACGACACCACTAATCATCATCTTGGCAAGAACCGGGTTGGTCTTGAGGGCATCCTCGTACGCCGACCAGTTGTGCTCCGGCATATACCGCAGGATCTCAAAGATCGTCCACCCCTGCACCGGATCCAATCAAGAACAACCCCAAAAAAGATTAATTTCGAATCCAATCGAGACCAAGACCACCTATTAGGACAAACAATTTGCTGGGGATTGAGAACGCCCGTACATGCCAGTAGTCGTGGTCGACGGTGAGGAGCTTCGTGAGGGCGTATGTGCTGGCGCCGAGCACGATGGCCGTGTTGATGCCGCGGTCCAGCATCTTCTTGCCGCCGGCCCGAGCCCCGCCGCTGCCGCCGCTGGCGAAGCCGCCTCCCATGTCGCCCTGGAAGGCGAGCCCGCCGATGTCGAGCTGGCTGCCGCCGAGCGGGGCCTCCGGCTGCTCCTCCAGCCTGCCCGCGGCCACCATCTCCCCCGGGCCAGGCAGCACATCGCCCTCCTCCGCCGCGACCGAGACGCGCAGGGCGCGGCGGAGGCGCCTCGAGGATCTCGTCAGCCGGAGGAGAGACGGGGCGGCGGTGGAGGCAGAGAGGGGGTGGCTGGGGAGCCGCCGGGAGGGGGAGGCCACGATTGCCACGGCCGCCGCCATCGTCGCGCACTCCACGGCTCCAACCCAACTACACCAACCACCCACCACAGTACCGCACGCGCGCTGACGCTGGTTTCGTCTTATTTCTCGCTGCCGCTCGCGTGTTTTTATCCGCCGCGCGCGGCTGGTGATTTCAGCAGAGGCCACGACCGCGCCTGTGGATCTCCCGCGGCCGCGCCATCCTTTCCTGTGGACGTGAGCAGCCCGTCTCGAGTTCGGACCGGAACTCCGTGCCACTTGTCTCGGCCAGGTGGGCCAGTGAAGCCAGACTAGTGGATAGATACCCACACACATCGGCACAAACTCCAGTGGCGTTGGAGGGAAGATTCCGGTGGTGGCGAGTTGTCTGTGGGTGGATTTCTTCTCTCCCTCTTATAAAATGATTTCTATTTAGAAAATAGTTTTCTTAGCTAATTGGTTACATGTTTCCCTTTAAATATTCAAATCTAGGGGCACTTGATCGTTCCTACAAAGTATAGCCTCCGTTTTTTCTACGATTATGGTTTTTAACTGTGACTAACTAGTATAATAAATAGTACTAGTGATAGAAACTGAAACCAAAAATCGATAAAAAAAACAAGATCATAGACTCGCAGTCCCTCCCGATCATGTTATCTATGTAACTGCAACTTAATGGATGGTAGTAGTGCAGCAATAGAACATGGTGGCCGGTAGAGTCACGAAGGACGACAGAGATGATGAATGGGTAGGTTCTTTTTTATTTGATTTACGGCAACTTAGTGAGCGGTGGTGGTGCAACAATAGAACTTGGTGGCAGGTAAGAGTCGAGAAAGGCCGACAGATATCACGATCACAGATGCAGCTTGACGATAATAGGCATCTCTACTCCTTAAAAGAATGAGTTCAAGGTGATGGTGCATCCTACACTCCCTTCTCTTTTCACTTCACCTCACGAAACCTACGCTGCCCCCACTGTCCCCCCGCCCCCCACCCCCCGCGTGAATCCCGCGCCTCCCACGTTCTCCCCGTCTCCCCCTCCACGTCTCCCCCCAGTTCTCCCACCTTCTCCCCCGTCCACATGTGGACCGCTCCGCCTCGATTCCTCCGCGAGACCGCGACCTCACTCCGCCCTCCATTCCTCCGCACCCCTCATTCCACCGTAGACCCCGCTCCGCCCACACGCTGCCGCTGCCACCTCCCGCTCCGCCGACGCCTCCTCCTTCCCACCCCGCGCTGTCGCCGCCGCCTATCGCTCCGCCGACGCCTCCTCCTCCCCACCCAGCGCTGCCGTCGCCGCCTCCCGCTACGTCTTCCGCAGAAACCGCTCCGCCTCGCCTCCTCCGCAGAAACCGTTCCGCTCCACCCTCGCATCTTCGTTCCGCCTCGTCCTCCGCCGCTCCTCGCTCCCTCCTCCGCTGCCGCTCCGCCCTCGCCTCCTCCCCTCCCTCCTCCACCGCCGCGCCGCCCTCACCTCCTCCCCTCCCTCCTCCGCCGCTCCGCCCTCGCCTCCTACCATCCCTCCTTCGCCGCTCCTCCCTCGCCTCCTCCTCCCCACCCCGCGCCGCTGTCGCCTCCTCCTCCCCCACCCCTCCGCTCCGCCGCCGCGTCCTCCTTGGATTCTCCACTCCGTCCGTCGTCATCCCTTGCCCTCCTGCAACAGCCAGCGTCTCCCCGGCCCCTCCAGATCGCATCCAGCCCCTCTCGTCTCTAGATCACCGCCGCGCCGAGGAGAGAGATGGCTTCAGGTTCTCCCCCCAACTTCCCGAAATCGCATCTAGGCCCTTCTGACTCTGTGCCCGTTTGGTTTCTTGGAGGTGGCTGCAGCTCTCCGGCGAAAGGCGGCGGAGATGGCTTCCACGGCGGCGGCGATGGCGAGGTCGCAGTGCTACTACTCACGGACGTCGTGGGCGCTGAGGCAGCGTGGCGTCGCCTGGGCGGTTCTGCTGCCTAATCCGAGTCTGTTTCACTGTTTGTTTCGTTTCTTGATTGGGTTCTTGGAGAGGAAAGTAGAAGGGAAATGTCAGATGAGTCCTTGTGTTGTGCAAAGTTTGCAACGTTGGGTCTGGAGCGAGCGAGTAATGTTAATGTCCAAGAAATGCTCATGAGCCGGTTGATGGATCGCCGACTGCAGGTGTGTGATTGTGGGCGGAGGGAATGCGCCGGGGTACGCGGCGAGACATTCGTCGAGCGGGGGCATGGCGATGGCCGCCTTTGCATCATCTCCAAAGAGGTATCGCTAACTGTTTGATGTATTCACTTTGCTATGTTAATTGCAGAAGCTTATTTGTCCATCATGTCATTGTGTGGTTGTTTTTCCATTCCCATGTAATATATTGTGCTGCAAAGTATTAATAGTTCGATTTGTGAGGTTATGTGTTGGTTTATGATAGTGTGTGCTTTCTATTATACAGGCATTTCCGCCATATGAGCGACCAGCCCTGGCAAAAGGCTATCTGGTTCCTCCAGACAAGACGCATGCACGCCTACCTGTAAGTACCTGGGGCAACTTAACGATGAGGAGTAGCATTAAATCATGATAATAGTGATGGTGTGCAGATTTGGGATTATTGAACTGCTTAACTCTTATTTATTGTACTTGTACATTCTTCACACAATGGATAAATGATGAGTTATCTTCATGATACTTTGTCTGGACTTTAGTGGAATCTGTCTCAGTGTGTCAGCATTACACTTTTATATTCTGTTGCTATATGTAAATAAGCTTTCTTTTAGCTGCTATGAAAGATTCGTGCACTGCACAGTTCATCATCAAGATTAAAGCTGCACATGCAACCTCAAGGGCATGAACTTTGTCTTGTGGCGGGGTTTTCATACCGTGTTGGATCCGTGGCGAGAGGCATCGTTGAATGGTACAAGGAGAACGGTATAGAGGTAGTGATGATGCAATTATTTAGGCATTTAGGCCATTTTGTTGCTATAACTCTGACATGGCAAAGTAGTTGGTTTCTTAACCTCTTGTTCCTGGAAAAAAAGTTGGGTTACTATATTTCACTGTCGTTAGTCTTACGGTAATGTTTTGGTGTAATGAATTATATGCCGAAAGTTCTAGCCCAATATTTGGTAGGAACAACTGCAGGTATCGATACCTGAAATTAGTTAGCAGCAAAACATTGGTGACCAGCGAAAAGTCTTATGACTCAGAGTTGCTTTGTGATGGATTCCTCATTAGGTGTTTCAGATTTGTATTTTTAGGTTTGATTTGAGCAACTAACTTATTGAGACATGCCTCTTTTGCTATCATGCCCTAGATCTTCTGAATCGCGTTTTGTGGATGCAAAGGAGTCCTTTGTGTTCGGACAATGTGTTGTTGTTTAAGACATCTGTCAGCTTTGTTGATCATCTGCAGGAGTTCATTTCTGCTGTGTTGACTTGCACAATGCTTGTCATTCCTCCCATTGATTGGAGAGCTAATCCAGCATCCTTGGCCAACTTGATTAAGGTTACTTGGCCTCCGTATGTGTGTTAATCTTTGTTATAGTGAACAATTTTGCTATGATTATTTGACATGAAATAGTAGGGGAGAGTAATGATTTTGTTATTTAGGCAGTTAGACTTTTCCATAAAATATTTGACCCAATTGTTTCTGCTTGATGAAATAAATTGCACCAGTGTACAGGGATAATATCTCACAGGAATTTTGCAAATATAGCTGCGTTTTGGAGCATTCAGTTTGAAATTATGCCATTACCAAATTACCATTTATTGTTGGAAAACGGATGAAAGCGGGGATCCACATTTGGTTGGCATGCTTGCAGACTAGCTTGTTGCAAAGAACCCTACTGTCCATTCACAATGCAAAATTTAGGCAGTTAGGTTTTCGATTTTACTAATACAAGTCATATGTGTTCATCTATGTCCATATGTGCCTAACTTTTAATGTGTTTTTACTATTTTAGCATATTCCTTTTCCTTCTCATTATCATTGGCAGAGATATAGTACTATGTTATTGTGGTAGTAAAGAGTGATTTTAGTATAGTACCAGTGTAATCAAGGTAGGCACTATAGTCTGTAGCTCTTTTCCATTTCATAGAGATATATGCTTGATAAAATGGTAACTCCTAAATATTATCCCCGGTTTTCGTGGTCAAATCGTTACATATTAAACTGCTAGATATTACCCTATGTTCTTTTTGGTATGACATTGCCCTTGCATTTTTGCTTATTTTTGTCCTAGGCATACTATATATCAAGGATGACTTTGGTTCCATCATTGATGGAGATAATACTACCTACCCTGGAGAAAAATCTTGCATGTAGCTACAACCCTCTTAATATTGTAATATTTAGCGAGGACACACTGTTCGTATTGTTGCGGAAGAGAGTCATGAAATTCTACCAGGGACTACTATAATAGGCCATGTTCAAAAGTAATGTGGATTTTGGTTTTTGGTTGATTGTGAGAGAGATTGAGAGAGTAAAGAACACTTGCGTTGAAAAGCTACTCCATTCAAAGCGTCTGCCACAGTAACTTCTACAAATGGCTTATAGAAATTACCTGGAGAAGCCATTCTGTTCAAAAACCAGCTTCTAAAAGACACAAGTCAGAAACTTATTAGAATAGGGCTATGAATCTGTATGGAACAACAGAGGTGAGGAGTTATCTATTTGCTATATTCTATTGTCTCAGATAAGATTAAGTCTAATTTTCTTTCGCTATACTCTTTCCCATTGATCTCACCGGTTGCCGCCAGCCAAAATCAACACTACTTTGGTGTCCATTTGGCTGACTTTTCCTAACATGATCATTAGTAAAATGGTTTTTACAGCATTTTTTGCCACCTACACAGAATTGAGAATGTACCTTGTGTCATCTTTATGATAGGCTAGCTCAAACACCAGTAAATGTTTTTTATACAATGTTAGCCTTGTGACCAGGGGTGCTTATTTCCTGGTTCGGTTGTACACATAATTTACTAACCACAATTTTAGTGCTATCTATTAAACAGAAATTTGAAGGAATTGTCACAAGGAGCAGATATGCTGTAAGGATTGAATACTTGAGTTCTCTTCTAACTTCTTATCCACTGCTCTGTTGGAACTTGGAACCACAGCCCCTGGAACTGCAGTTGTGGTTGCTTACCATGCACTGCAGGAGTGGAACTTTGGTGTTGGAGTAAGTATGAATTTTTGCAACCACTCGTGTGTGTGTGTGTGTATACTCAATAAACCACAGGAGGCAGAGCTTACATTATGAGAATTTGCTTCACTTCTTTCACTTCCATTTTCCCCGCTGCACCCTGCAGGATTGTGTGATGACGCAACCAAGGTCAGCATTGCCATTAGGAGAAGTACTAGCGGAATGCCCGTAGCAAAAAATGTTAGAACATATTTGTATGTATGATCTAAAAAATTTTACCACTCGTTAGTTTCAAAATATATAGTATGATAAAATTATAAAATCCGTAGCAACGCACGGGCATTCAACTAGTATCTTCATAAAAATGTCCGTACACAATGGGGATGGGAGCTGGTACCAAGAAAAATGGCACCATCCAGATATTTTTTAAAAAAAAAGTGGCTCAGTCCAGTTTTTTTTATGGCACAAACCAAGTTGGTGACAAGTGAGACTTCGAACATCTGATGGTTTATGTTTTGCCACAACAGGAACTATTAACCATAGCTTCCGTCCTCATTTCGGCCCAGATTCGGACTGCTTCTTCGTGACGTGGCAGGGGCGAGGGGCGGCGAATCCCACCAGCTTTGTATACGGTAGTATTCTTCTTACGTCCGAATAACCTTACACAAGCAGTATCCTGATTGTTTCACATCACCTTTAATACTGTATCCATTAGCTTGTACTTTATAATATTAACCCTTAGACTACTTTTAGTTGAAATAGTGGAAGTTTATAAAACAATACATTGTTTCGTGAAAAGACATCATTTTATGAAAAGACACATTTCTATGGCAGTACTTTTATTAGTGTTGATACTCAAAGTAATCATTAGCCAAAAAAACCCGCAGCAAAGGGTGGGTGATAATACTAGTAACTGTTTTTCTATACCAATTGCTCAAGTTCAAGAAGGTTGATACTTGCTACTCCTACTATTACTGTTAGCCCGTCGCACCTGTTTCTTTTGAGTCAACCGGTACGTACGCGCAGAGCAGCTGTGGACACAGGATTTCTGCGATGAGTGTTCAAAGTTAACGACATATTGTTTAATAGAAAAAGAAAAGACTCAATAGTTAAAATAAAAGTACAATTTTTTGGTGAAAATAATTTAGATAAATTATAAAACAATTAAGAAAAAGTATAGTTTAACTCGATTATTTTTCATGCCTTGGAAACTCTTGTGTTGTATGAACTCTAAGGTGCATGACCAAGCATTCGTGCACAGGTGCAGTCCCTACCTTGCTCTTACTGCCTTGGCCGCCATCACCCTCGCTGCCATGCCTCATGTGTCATCGCCCGCGTGGTCTTCGGATAGGCCAATGGGCTTGTTCGAGGAGGGAGTGGATAAGGCTATTGACCTGTGCTACCAAAGACTACTTGGGAAGGTGTGAGAGTGAGATAAAGTCAATTAGAGGTATAAATATAAAGTATTTGGACTAATTGTAGAATCATATGGTGCAATCAGAAGAAGGTGAATGATTGGCTTCGCTTTTTGAAATCTTCAAGTAGTCAATGAAGGTTTTGACAACTTGATCGACTACTCGATGCTTACCCGCTCGCTAGATCGCTCAGCTCCCATCTTTGGCCAGATTGAACGTACTCGAAAACGTAAATACAAAAGTAGAGCCTCTCGATCACCTTTGCACGTAATCGAACGCTTCCGCTGCGACAACAATCACTAAAAATCTTCAACACATAATGAACCAGATTGATTCAAGATATTCTTTGTTGCTGGATTTTCGTAGATTTACAAAGCACCCTCACAAGCACTCTAAAATCCTAGCACAAAAAGCTTCTTCAAAAAACCGCGGCTAAAACTCTTAGCCTTTACCAGCTTTTATATGTTAGAGCCCTAAACCGTGTTCGACTCAAAAACGAACACGAAATCCTATCTATTCCTCAAATTAAGGGACCTGAAACTCTTCCATACATGGGTTTTATTCAAACTCTCAATCTTCTTAGTTATGGACTTCATTCACAACTCCTAACACAACATGTGACAAAGCCTCCAGAATTACAACTCCCGTATCTTCATCACCCCTCATCAACTTCCGTGTCGAAGCCTCCAGGATTGCACCGCCCGTAGCTTCTCCACACATCACCACCTTTGATCTCCACATGCTCCAGCGTTAGGCCGACCACCTCGTATGACATCCTCAACCGTCTAGACCTCGGATCTCCCCATCCTAGTCCTGGTCCTCCTCATTACCGACCATAATTGCCTCCACGCTCACCTATACATGCAAAAACCAAAGAAACATTTTTCTAGCACAGGTTCTTCCCAACTTGACCGTCATTAGCACACACACGTATAATCATAACCTCAACCAACCATCAAAACCAACCAGTCATCCATGACCACAAATCTCATATGTGGTCGAAGCCAGATATGGTCGTTTTGCCATCCTAAAAACTCAAACTCACAAGCTCATCGACCCAAACTTTCACGAATACAAATTCTAAAAAAACAAAATATCAATTATTCATCATCAACGAATCCATGACCACCACATGATCTAATAATCTCCCCCTTGATAAATACATTGACAACATCTCAAAAAACTTTTAAATGAGAGAATTTGCGAAAGAAACCGACCACAGCCAAAAGCGCACAAACCACTCAGAAAACTCAAACAACTCCCCCTTTCTTTAATTTCTCCCCCCTTTGGCAATGAAATCATCAGGGGCTCCAAAGAGAATAATTCTAAAAGCAGCAAGAGAATAAATATCCAGAAGCTTTGAGAATTATCAAAGTCACTTTGCATTGATTTAAGATTTTAAGCATGCCATATTTTTGTGTAGAGCTCCCTGGATCATATAAACTCATATATCATATAGTACTATCAAAACTAGTCTTTAACATGATTAAGCAGATTAGATTAAAGACAAGTATCTCAACATTTACCAAACTGATTACAGAGTGCACAATGAGTAATCACAACGAAATTTCAAAGCTTAAAAGTGAAGCAAACCTTAAATCTAGACGAGCTAGCAGTCTCTTATAGAAACCTATTGTTCCATACTCAAACCTTTTAGCATGTGATATACTTGTAGCATACTTCTTTTTATAATACCATCTTTGTAGCAAAATTTAAATAGTGGCATGCTTGAAGCATACTTCTTTTCATTTATGCACTTTTTGTGCCTTTTTCTTTTTATTTAACCATGGCATGCTTGAATCATACAACTTTTCATTCTTCTCTTTCTCATTTTTTTATTTTTATTATAACATGCTAACTAGAGTGAACATAAAAAGATTGCACTATGAAACATGCTGGCCTCATAGCCAAGCTTTAAAATAAGACTCACAATTAAGCTAATCCTTTTAGATAAACATCGCAAAATACTATCTATAATTAATTTAGTCAAAGTATTCCACCATGTCATGCTTTAATTCAAATGTAGCATATTTATTAGAACCAGTCATGATCAAAACTATACAACATATGAGTAAATATGATAAAGAAAACTCTTCTACTCATTTGATGTCAAGGTTTAGGTTTGATGTATTGTTTGACAAGTATAATAAACAAAGCTTCCAAAACATTTAAATACTAAGCTCCCCCTCTGAATAACCTCTTAGGATGCAACACACCCAATTCACTCCACAAATGAGCAAAATGAGAAGAATCAAACGGTTTAGTGAAAATATTAGCAACTTGAGAATTGGAATCAATGAAATGTAAGATAACATCTCCCTTTTCCACATGGTCTCTAATAAAGTGATAGCGAATATTAATGTATTTGGTTCTTAAATACTGCATAGGATTTTTAGCAATATTAATAGCACTAGTGTTATGATAGAAAAGTATAACACTATCCAATTCTAAGCCAAAATCCTTAAGTGTAGCGGTCATCCAAAGCAATTGAGAGCAACAATAAGCAGCAGCTACATATTCAACCTCAGCAGTGGAAAGTGCAACAGACACCTGTTTCCTAGAAGCCCATGAAACCAGAGATGTGCCGAAAAAATGACATGTATCCGAAGTACTCTTCCTATCAATTTGACAACCCCAAAATTAGTATCTGAAAAAACTCTAAGGGTAAGACATGAGGAAGAAGAGTACCATAAGCCAAATTCTAAAGTTGACTGAAGATACCTGAAAATACGCTTTATCGCTTGACAACGTGAAGCATGTGGGGAAGCTTGAAAGCGAGCACACAAACACATAACAATGTGTATGTCTGGCCTTGAAGCGGTGAGATACAAAAGAGAGCTAATTATGCTTCGATATTCCTTTTCATCAACAGGCTCGCCATCTTCGTCGGAATCCAACACAGTCGTAGATCCCATAGGTGTGAAAATTGGTTTGACTATCCCCATATCAAAGCGATGAAGTAGATCTTTAGTGTACTTAGTCTGATGAACAAAAGTACCCAATTTTGATTGCTTGATCTGAAAACCTAGTAAGAATGTGAGCTCTCCTATCATGCTCATCTTGAATTTTCTGCTCATAGTATTTAAAAACTTGGAATCAAGAGCACAAGAGGAACCACCAAAGATGATGTCATCCACATATATCCGAACGAGTAAAAGATCATTGGCATGCTTGAGAGTAAACAAAATCTTATCTACCTTGCCAATTTGAAAGTCATTTTTAGCAAATATGATTTAAACCTATGACACCATGCTCTGGGTGCTTGTTTTTACCATATAAAGCTTTAGAAAATTTGTAGATATGATCAAAAAAATTTAGGATTCTCAAAGCTAGGTGGTTATCTCATATAAACCTCCTTCTCGATATAGCCATTAAGAAAATCACTTTTTACATCCATTTGATATAGTCTAAAACCCTTTGAAGCAGCAAATTGTAACAAAATTCTAATGGCTTCTAATCGAGCAACATAAGTAAATGTTTCACAAAAATCAAGGCCATCTACCTGGGTAAATCCTTGAGCTACAAGTCTAAACTTATTTCAAACAACAACACCATTCTCACTCTGTTTATTCTTAAAAACTCATTTAGTTCCAATAACATTATGACCATGAGGAGGTGAGACTAGGTTCTAGACTTTATTATACTCAAAGTTTTCTAATTTTTCATACATGGCATTAATTCAAGACTCCTCAGATAAAGCATAACTTACATCTTGAGGTTCAAAAGAGGAGACAAAAACAGAATGAGTGTATGAGGCATTGGAGTTATACCTACTACAAAAAACTCCTCATTTAACTCACCAATAATTTGTTCTAGAGGATGACATCGTTGAATGTGCAAAGGAGCTTGTAGAGTGGTCGTATACGTGGTCGTTGAAGTAGTTGTAGCAGTCGCCGTACTAGATGTAGGTGCAGTCGCAACAACTGTAGTCGTAGGGGCAGTCATAGCGATTGTTGTCGAAGGTGCAGTCGTAGTAGATGTGATCGTAGGAGTGTTCATAGCAACTATTGTCGAAGGTGCAATCATAGTAGCTGTAGTTATAGGAGTCACAGAGGATGTCATGGGTGTCACAATGTAGCTCGAGGACTCCCTATTGTCGTCGTTGGAGTCATAGAAGATATCGTCGAGTGCGTTAGAGGCCTGTATATCTGCATTATTAGGTCTAATACTAGGACTAGCCTCATCAAAAGTGACCTTCTAGTTCTCAACGACTTTGTTAGGTTCTAACTTGAGTACCCGATAACCTCGAGTGTGAACTACATACCCAAGAAAAATGCCTTATGAGGATCTAGATTCAAATTTATCAAAATTGCCATGTTTAAGGATGAGGCATCGATATCCAAACACCTTAAAGAGAAATATTAGGAGCACGGACAAAACGAAGCTCATAGGAAGTCTTATGCAATTTACTTCGCAAGAAAACTCTATTTGAAATATAACAAGCAGTCGAAACAGCTTAAGCCCAATACTTCCTAGTAGTAGCATGTTCATTTAGCATTGTTCTAGCCATCTCAACCAAGCTTCTATTCTTACGGTCTACCACATCGTTCTATTGTGACACTCGAGGTGATGAAAATTGATGGTCTAAACCCTTTTTGGCACAAAAGGAAACAAATGATGTGTTCTTGAATTTAGTTCCATTATCACTTCTAATTGCTCTAAGCGCTTTTGAAAGTTTATTAGTAGGTCTAAGAGCTAGCTTTTGAAAGTGACCGAAAGCTTCATCCTTAGAGGCCATAAAATACACCCGAGAATGTCTAGAGTAGTCATCAACAAGAACAAGAACATACCATTTATCTTCAATAGACTGAACCCTAAAAGGACGTATAGTGTCCATGTGCAATAATTGTCCCAGGGAATCAGTCATCACAAGTATGAGTAGGGGATGAGATGATACATCCATCTTACCATGTCGACAAGGTGAACAAACCAGATCTATTGATTTTTCAATCTTAAAACTAAGAATTTCTCTAACTAGATTCATATTACTAAGCTGAGCTAATGATCAAAGCCAATGTGACCTAATCTACAGTGCTAGAAGACCAAATCCATAGAGTCTAATGAAATAAGACACCTAAGATCAGAAGATGCTGAATACGAAAAATCACCCTTAAACAAGAGACCAACTCGACTTATTTTGCAAACAAGATCACCAGATAAATCTAAGATATAGCATGAATGCTTTTTAAAGTTCACCTCAAGATTATCGTCTACCAACTGTGAAACTAAAAGCAAGTTATAGCTCAACTCACTGACAAGAGTGGCGTCCTTTAAGATGAACTTTTCGTTGATGCACATAGTGCCTTTAGCCAGAATTCATCATTAAGAGTTGTCCCCAAAAGTAATCATCTCGTCATTGGGGGCACGAGTGAGACAGGAGAACCATCGCGAATCTCCCGTCATGTGGCGAGAGCAACTAGAGTCGATGAGCCATATGTTCTCCTTCCTCTTGCAATGAGCCTACAGAGCACGAATAATCATCGGTATCTTAGTATTGGGTTAGATAATAGAGATTTAAGTATCCAGTACTAAGATACTCGTTGAATAGGAGCAAAAGTATGCACCGATAAAGATTTAAGTGAAGCATTAGAATTTGTCATGTTTCGACCAGACAGTTGATGAACAGCTAGTCCGACCACTGGGCGGTCTAACCTCCTCAAAAAAGCTGGTCTAACCACTAATTGGTCGGGTCGCATGGACAATGATGGTCAAAAATGATCTGACTGACCACGTATCAATGGTCTGACCATTGACTGGTCCAACCGAGCAAAAAAACTGGTCAAAAATTTCTTGTGAAGCTGGTCCAACCATGAGAATCAACTGGTCGAGCACCCGGTCTAGCTACACTTATTCGACCATAGGAAGTACCTAGTCGAACATGCTTCTTTACCTTGTCTTTCTTCTCTTTCTTTGTTTTTCTAAAGCATAATTGAACCAAGTAGCCGGCTTTATCACAATGAGTGCATTGATACTTGACTTGATAAGTGGTCGCATCAATCAACTTAACAACACTTAGTTTGGTAGGGTATTCTTTTGCAAAACCAGCAGATCTAAAAATGACTTGTTTTGGTTCTGATTCTACTTCAAATTTTGCTGGTTCAAAGACCTTGACCACTTTAGAAGGATTATTCTTAGTATGCTCAATAAAATTAAATCCTAGATCATAATGTTTTACACTAGTTTTTGACTTGTCTAAGATCATATTCACATTCTTTTTTGCCAAAAATCACACTCTAAGGTACTCATTTTGTTTAGACTGTGTGGAACATGATGAGCACTTAATAGATTCATTTACAATCTCCTTGGAAGCATTAGACTGAATCAATTTTTCCTTTTTAGCAAAATCATTAAGATGTCTAGTCAAAACTTATATGTCAGTGTTAAGCTTAGAACAACTAGAGCAATAAACAGCATCATAATAAAGCATTTGTTGAATTGCCTTCTGAGATGAATTATGCCAAGCCTGAAGCAAATCACACTTAGAGCAAGTTTTGGATTGAGCAGAAGAATTAGACTTGAATTTCTCAATTTCATCATATGTAAGTTTTAACTTTTCATCACAAGGATTGTGTGCCAATTTTAATTCATCAAGTCTAGCAGTTATATCACCAAATTGAATCAAGTTTGATGCATTAATTTTTCTAGCAGATTCCAACTCTGAATATAAAACTTAACAAGACTCACATGATTCATCATCAGAAAGAGAAGCTCTAAGTCTATGAATTTCTGAATTTAAGTTCTCAACAACAAGATAATGATCTTTAGTTTTCTTTTTATACTTCTTGAGCTCCTCTATCAATCTAAGCACAACACAAGATAAATTGGTATAAGAAGGTTTTACATCATCAGGATCAATGTAGAGATCATCATTGTCGAATTCTTCACTATTTCCCATAAAGCACATTCCTGTGAAGTTCGCCTTCTTTGCCTTCTTGCCATTATCCTCCCCATCACTTGCAGAATCAACATCGCTCAAATCAATCTCCTCAAGTGCTGAAAGTACCTTGTTGACCACCTTACGATAGTGTGTGCTTCTTGCTTGAGGCAGTCTTGAACCGAAGTCGATGAGTTGGTGCCTTGTCGTTATTGACCTTTTTGCTCTTTAGTTCGGGGAGGTTAAACTTAATGTGATTAAGTTTACCACATTCATAGCATCTGATAGGATCTCCTCTCCGCCTCATTCTGACGTTATTAATTGCCTTTGTCACCCTATTAGAGAGAAGTATAATATGTTTTTCTAGCATCTCCTCTAATTGTTCATTTAAAATTATGCACAAAGCAAACAAAGAGTCACTAGAAGAACTAGATGAGTTATCAACTTGGTTAGTCACTAAACCCAAAGAATTAGACTTATTTATCCTAGCCAAAAAATTAATCTCATGTGTTTTCATCTTATAATAAAGGTCATTCAAGGTAAATATTTTCATGTTAATAGAATGATTGATGGCAGTGACTAAAACATTTCAAATAGACATATCTAGGGAATTCAAAATTTACCGAGCATTGTCAGAATAGTATATGTGACACCAATAGATTGTAAATCACTAATAATCTTATTGAAGCGATCAAAAAGAGCATATACTGATTCTCCAGGTTTCATCTCAAATTTAGAATACTCCTTTTTTAAACTGATTCTGATGCACACCTTAAACAGGCTTTGATCCTTCATAGTAATTGGCTAGAGTAGTCCAAATTTTATTTGCAGATTTAATATGAGCAATTCTCACAAACTCGTTTCTACTTAAATCTTGTAATAAAATAATTCTAGTCTTAGCATTAGATTCTACATTAGCAGTATTTTCAATGGTAATGACAGAAGGTATTTCATATGAATTTTCAACTTTTTGCCAAGTACAAACTTTCAACCTTGTGCTTGTAGAAAGATCTCCATGTGTGTTTTCTAGTAGAGATAATTTGTTCCATCAAAAAATGGTGGCTTACCAGAGAACTGATCTCGATCTAACACCATTGCAACTTGGCTCTGATACCATTTGCAGGATCGTATGGCGCAATCAGAGGGGGTGAATGATTACCTCTGCTTTTTGAAATTTTCAAGTAGTCGATGAAGGTTTCAATAGCTCGATTGACTACTTGATGCTCAGTCACTCGCCAGATCGCTCAGCTCTAATCTTCGACTAGATTGAACGTACCCAAAAACGTCAATCCAGAAGTAGAGATCATCGATCACCTTTGCACGTAGTCGAATGCTTCCACTGCGATAACAATCGCCAGAAATCTTTAACACATCACGAACCATATTGATAGATGTTCTTTACTGCTGGATTTCCATAGAATTACAAAGCACCCTCCACGCATCACAATCTTTGATCTCCACATGCTCCAGTGTTAGCCCAATCACCTCACATGACATTCTCAACCGTCTGAACCTTGGATCTCCACATCCTAGTCTCAGTCCTCCTCATCCACGCTCACCTGCACATGCAAAGACTAAAGAAACATTTTTCTGGTACAAGTTCTTTCAAACTTGACCGTCATTAGCACACACACGTATAATCACAACATCAACCAACCATCAACACCAACCAGGTCATCCACAACCATAAATCCTATCATTATCTAGAAATTAGTCTTAAATTACTCAATATGACTGCTAGCTCAACAAATACTCGAAAACAATAAGTACTCAGGAATTACCATCGCCCTACTCAAAACACTCAGGAAAATCGAGCATCGCTACTGTCCAGAACCATCAAATACTAACTATTGAGTACTGATCGCTACAATTACCACTACCAACCAATCACTATATCGTCGATCACCACGTTTTGAGTACCACAAACAACCGCTACGACCAGATTAGTGAACCACAGACCCAACACGAGCACTCGAGGTACTTGAAGATTACAAGAATTAAAGCACTCGTTGTGACCATAAAGTCTACGAATACCAACTGTGAAGCCTATGGCAACCAATCGCAAAAGCCTTCGACTACCGATTGTAAGGTCTACGACAGTAGACCGCAAAGTTTGCGAGTACCGATCACAAAGTTGTCGACTACCGAGTACTGACTGGTAAAGTCCACGACTATCAAGTACTGACCGGTAAAATCTACGACTATCGAGTATCGACCAGATACTGTAGCTACGACTATCGACTGGTTGTTGTAGCAAAGTCCAATTCACTGTCACTTATGACCGGTTAAATATTGCTTACAAATGGTTCACTGTTCGAGGTCGAAATCTACGATTACCTACCATGGTCGAAACCGAACTTGGTCGAAGTCAGTCGTAGTCGAAGTCGGACGTGGTCGAAATCAAATATGGTTGAAATCTAGCCTGGTCAAAGTCGAACCGGTCAAAGTCAAATGTAGTCGAAATCTGACGAGGTCGAAGACGAACGCGGTCGAAATTTTAGTTGGCTTACTGTGGTCGAAGCTAGCTGTGATCAAAATCTACCATTCGAACCTATTGATCGGAACCATCCATCACAAGGTCGATCAGACTTCCATCCGTAGTCAAAATCAGATGTGGTCGTTTGGCCATCCTGTAAACTCAAATACTGAAACACATCAATTCAAACTTTCACAAATTCAAATTCCAATAAAACTAAATATCAATTATTCATTATCAATGAATCCATGATAGTCACATAGTGTAATACTAATTATCACTATATATATTTAATATACCGTATAGAGCCACCCCTGGCGCAGAGGGGCTGATAGTGGTTTTGTCCACTCATCCCGTCGCTTCTTCGATTGAGACCGTCTCTTGGACATTCGTGGAGTTACTTCGCGTGTCAAAAAACTTGTCCGCACGCAGAAGATGGACGCGTGAGCTCGTCGAATCGTGAAGGCGCGCTCGGAACCACCACCAGTTTGTTAGGTTTTGGAAGCGCACCCTCCACATATGCCGTGCCTGACCGAGGCGTCTCCGCTCGGTGGTCCGCCGACCCGCGACTTGTCGACCTACCTGCTACGCGGCCGCTCCCTCCGATCCACACCTTCAGTGTATCGGGCGATTCATCGCTTGTGGACGAGGTTGCTCTGGTTCTGTTTCAAACAGTTTTTTTTTTTTGGACTCGCATTGGTTTTTAACATGATTTGTTTACTTTTTTGTTATTTATGATTATTTTTGTTCTTGTTTGTTTAATTAAATATCTCAAAAAAAAACTAACCGCCACTATAGCACTATTTCAACTAAAAATCATAATAAAAAACAATAATATTTTTCAACAGGGCCTCTACCTGCATGATGTGCCCAGCCCGCAGCCGGTAAACAATTTCCTCTCCTCAAGATTTCACCATCGGCCTTCCTGCCGGCACTGGATTGTCGTGCGAACAAAGCAGGCGTTGCCACCAAAGGGAAAGAAAATGCAACTTCCGTTCCGTTCCGTTTTGTTTGTTGCTTAAAATGTGGTTTACAGTTCGCCATCTGAATAATACTCTCTGCTGCTACATCCTATTTCATCTGACGGAGAAAATACGGAACAGCCCAAATGTCGTATCTCCCGCACTCAAATTCGAATCCAATAAAGCTACCAATGTTAGTGATATGTTTTAGAGATAGTCATAGAGATAATTATATCATTTCTATATTTATGATATTTAGAATAATATGTTATTTTATCTTTTAAATAAATGCCATTCATATTGATCAACAAGTATGTGACGTGTTCATAGAACTCTTTATTCATGTTATTCTAAATTATCTTTGATCTTATATTATTATATGGAACAATTATGATTTATAGATCAACACATATACTTATTGATGATCATGTTTCATGGATCATAGATATGGAGATATCAAATCAATCATGTAGACATATTTTAGAGAACATGGTGTTGGATTGACCTACCATAAAACACTACATAATTGCTATATTTTTAAATGTTATCAGTTAGTATCATACATAGTGTACGTAGGATATTTAGACTTAAAATCGTTATAGTTTTCAACATATGTAATAATTTACTTAGGGGTTGCCAAAAACACTACTCCGTTACTAGGTGATCATAAAGATAGCTTTTGAATTTACTATGAAATATGTAAAGAAATATAAGTGATTAAAATAGAATTTGCCCCTCCTATATAACAGAAAAGATATTCCTTACCTTATCGATGTAGTTGGATTAAGAAAGTTTATGGTTGTACCGAATGTGGTTGAGGAGTCAATCACAACTGAGTAATTCACTACAGATCTGAGTGAATGATCGAGCTATCATAGGATAGCATGCTTCTCGCTTTGAATTTGATCTGGTATCATGAGGCAAAAGGTTTGATACATAAGCGCTATATAGATTCGTCCCATATGATCTTTATGCATATTCGTGAGTCGCTATGTCCTAGTAGAGACCGCTACCGACTTATGGACCGAAAAGGAATTTTTGACCTATAGCTGAATATACATGAACATATGAGGTTACACACTTAACGGGTTGAAACAATAAATGTCTGGATGATAGTCTCGCAGTGGGATACAATCTCTACTCGTATTGCATAAGAATCCAGTTAGAGGCTCTTTGAGTTGTATACGATATCTGATCATATCGGATAATGATATGATTAGAGGCTGTATAAAGAGAGGCGCAGGGATTGAGGGAGGTATCTCGAGACATCTATTGAAACTCTAGCCGCTATCTCTCAAAGCCCTTGCTGTGTGCGCTAGTGCTAGCATACCGTTGCACGGTATTCCATCCATGGATGTGTGGACTTCGATAGAGACGTGCTACGACTGCGACGCTGATTGGGACGATCGTAAGGAGGAGACGATTAGCCAGATGATGATCGAATATTTCCATTACACTGACGTGCACTACATTAAATCGGTCACTTCAACTCTAATTTCGCTACACTATGTGTCTAATAGTGACAATCTATGATCTCTTACTAGCATGATTTCTTGGTTTACATAGTAGAAAATAATATGCACTAGTATAGTCTACCTGTATCTCAACAACGAACCTACTTGTTGCAGCGTGACTAACTAAGTAAATCGGTCTATTCTTTTAGACTGTAGCTTATGACTTTGGCTGTTTGTGAGCGAGTACGGAGAGAGACTCGCATGCGATTTTGACCGATATAAATGAAGTCGCTGCAGTGTGCATTACAATCGACTTGTAGACCCTACATTGAAAGACATTTTGTTTGAAAGTTAGTTACTATAAAAAAGCAGCTTTTAGAAGCTGAAAAGAGAAGGACCAATATTGTTTTTTTTCTTAATTTAGTGTCAAGCCGTGTTGTTTGAGTTTTTTTTTTTGGGTTGTATACGAGAATCCTATGTTATTATCTAGCTAGTGTACAACTTTTTACGTAACACTTTAAAGACTTAAGTGCCTTTTCATTACTAGGAATGGAAAACAATTGTTCATACAACGAATCGGCCCGGACAGTCAGGTGCCCCACTGGAAGAAACGAAAGGCCAAGAAAATTTTGGATTATTACAGTAAAAGAAAAGGAACCGCGAGATATTCTACTTGAAAGAAACTATACTACCGCCATAACAACTCAGGTTTTTCATGTTCCCGTGGCCTTCCACTGGACTGCCTCATCTCTGATTTTGGAGAGCAATTTCTGCTAGCTGTTTGATAAGTAGTGTCCAGACTATAAGGATGTTCGGGTGTTACGAACCAGCTACTCCCTCCATTCATAAAAATAATTCATTTTGGGTTGTGTGCGGTTGAACATTATAAATTTTGATATTAATACATTTTTGAATTTTTTTTGGAACTGCCCTTTTGAATATTTGATTTGATACATGAAAATGATATACGTAGATTTGTCTTAAAAATACTTTCATAATATTATAATTTTATTAGATTTTACAAATATATTACAATAGAAATTGGCAGTCAAATTTGCATTTTTAAAACCATGTCAGTGTCTAAAATGACTTTTTTTACTGGAGGGAGTAATATTTAGAGGATTAGCGAAAGATCTTGTGGTAGGATTTGGGGCCTTGAGGAGAATTGAAGACAAAGTAGAGGATCCAGGGGAGTTCAGAGAAGCAGCAGCTTACAAGGGGTGGAGATCAGGGGAGAAGAAGAAAACAGGGAGGAGGAGGAGACCAGAGGATAGGAGCCAGAGGGAGAAGAACCGAGGAAGAAGAAGAGAGCTAAGTCTAACCTGTTCATCCATTCATCTGCTGCTCTTGCTCCTTTTTAGTGTAGCCGTATTTTCTTGTGTAGGTATTGGGATCTGAATATGTAAATCTGAATCTTCTATGTATAAAACACTAGTCCAGAATCAAACTAGTGCAAACAGCATCAAAATCGATGAATATCATTCCACACACAACAAGTGTAAGGATAAACGTATGGATTTGATAAACAAATAGTAGTCGTGACCTTATGGTTGAGTTTACAATTATTTAGATACGCCAAGCTTTAGCACTAATAGCAGCGGAACGAAAACAACTCTGGCGGGTACCCATCGACTCGCCACAAGCAACCAATTGAGTACAAGACCTAATGACCGACCTCTTCGTAGAACAACTCTTCTAGAGTGGGGGTTGATTCCTCCACTTCTATTGAATGATGATTATTGCAAGAGTGAGTACATAGAGTACTCAGCAAGTTGCTTAACAGAATGCAAGTATAAATGATGGCTTATTACAAAGGATATGGCTACTAAGGTTATTTTGTACAAAGCGACAATTGCATTTAAATACAAACAATAGATTGAAAGCATAGTAAAACCAAAATAATAGTAAACAAGAATTTGAGTATTTGTTTTGTAAAGTCTACCCCTCATGTGAAATCCCCGGACGTCTATGGATGTGAACACAACTATTCGAATAGTTTTACACTTGGTAGAGATAGTATACTTTATCCACAAGATCAATCAACTTGTACAGAGAAGATCACAACAAAACCTTTTCGAAGCATTATCTCAAGCTGACCCTCCCAATGAGTATAAAGCTGGTAACCTAACCCCATAAATACAGTTGATCTTGAGCGCACTGTTGGATTTGAGAGCAGACCGAGGAAGCACAACACTTCCTCATCGAAGATGAGTGTGTGTGGCCGGTGGCCAGTAGTAGATATGTTTCTACCCTGCACTAATGACAGCAACGAATCAGACTATAATTCATCTTTTCTTTGATTGTGTGGCTGCTAAGTATAAATAGGGTGTTATTAGATTATTTTTAGGAGCCAATTGTAGGCATTGTTCTTTTGACCAATACCTGTGGTGGGCTAGTCATTTATCTACTTAGTAAATCAAGTTTTCACATGGTTAATTTGTCAGTTATTTGCTAGGCTATGTGGAAACCAAAGAACAAGGTAAGTTTTAAGAAGAAATTAATTGAATCTCTAACTGAGATCATATGTATGCACCTTTCTAAAATTTTGGCAGGACTTTACAAAGAAAAAGAGAAAGAGGTCTAGGTGGCCGGCTCTAACATGTTACAGAATGAAGCCCTCAGGATGTGTAGTGCTGGAACAAGGGCTACCAAAAGGAATGGCAGGCGAGATGAAGAAGGAGGTCTGCTGCGCATTTAATGGGTTGAAATTCCGGTTAAGGGGATGTGAATGTTCTGTTCGTAGCCTAGGTTTTATTTTGTGCCTTCTTTATTTGAGTTATTTTGGTGCTCTTCTAAAAGTAACAATCGAATAGGAAGCTTTTTTTTTCTGGTGGTAATGGAATCTGAATGGGCCCGTTTGAAAAACTAACGACAGCAACGAGTTGATAACATCTCTGATTTGCCAGAAACCTACCTACATTCTGGTTGGATTGGACGCTGTGGCACCGCATTCCGGCGCTAACGCCGGGCTCCGACGGAGATGGCCGGCCGGCCACCGTCCTTCTCCATCTCGCAGCCAGGAAAAGCAAGAACAGAGCACACGTGATTCACAGCCCCACAGGGGACAAGCAACAAGTAAGTGACAATGGCTAGATTCCAATCTATGATACGATAATAATGGCCAAGAAATTACAGAGCAGCTAGCAAGGGCGAGACAAGTGAGAGGAAAGAAACAGAGGAAGCCATAGAAAGGAGCACTAGAGGAAGATGAAGCACTCCATGGCCACCGAGGGGTTCCGGCCCAGCGCGCCCTCCGCCACCTGCTTGTTCTCTCTTCCTCCCGCCAATGCCGCCTCGTCGAGTTCGTCTCTGACCTCCCCCGGGACCTGTCCGCCGCCGCCGCCGCGTTGGGGCTTGGTTTGCTTGTGGGTGGTGTTCTCCTTCGCCGCCTTGCGTGTAGCGCCGACGCCAGCGCTCGCCTGCCGGTGGATGGCGCCGTTCGCTGCAGGAGAGGCGGGCGGGCGCCTGGCTGTTGGGGAGTTCGACCGCCTGCCGGATCGCTCGCCGGGGTCCCGCCTGACGGCGCTCCCTCCGTGGGCATTGCCGTTGCCGTTGATGCTGGCGTTGAGGGACCGCTTGGCCGGCGCCCGCGACTCCGCCGGCAGCATAAAGTCGGCCTCCCTGGCGGAGTGCGTCCGCCTGACGGCGCTCTCGGCGGCCCTTCTCGCCGCGGACGGGGAGAACCTGCCACTGAGGCAACCGATGCCGGACACGACTGCGGGCTGCTCCCGCCGTGGCCGCGGCGCCACCGGCTGCTCTCCGCCGCCAGCGCCCTGCCTCCTGTACGCCGACGCAGGGGACGGCGACCTCCCCCTTCCGTCACCGGCGTGCTTGGGCTTCCTCTGCTCCGGCTCCCTCCTCCTCGCCCTCCCCGTTTCTGGTGCATCCACCACCGCCCTCTGCTCGACCTCCCGCTCGCCTCCGGCCTTCGCCTTGTCCGCCGCAGCGGACGCCACTGACACGCTCTCGGATTCCTCCTCTTCCTCCTGTTCCTGCTTCCTCTTCACCTTCTCATGCTCCGGCGCCGGCGGCCTGGGCCGAGGCACTGGCGTCTCGGACAGCACCTCCTTGACCTCCTCTTGCACCATCACAGGCGGCAGAGCATTATCCTTCTCCGACGGGAGCTGCGCCGCCGCCTTGCGCCCGGCGCCGGAGCGGGCAGCCTTCTTGCTCACGCAGCTCCCCATGGCGCGCGCGCCAACCAACCGCCGGTGCCGGCGCTGCGTGTACGCACCACGCTTTACACGAGTCAGTGGATCGGAATGGACGGAGTAATGGTGATGGGGTGGTGGCGCGCGTGGGCGGGGCGGATGGGAGGTCAATTAGATGGCGCTCATCGATCAGATGAACGCAACTGCAGCGGCATATGCATCTGCATGACAGCATGAAGTGGAGGAATCAGATCATGGATGCCTATAAATCTTGGGGTCAACTACCTTAACTCTCTCTCTCTCTCTGCGTGCCCTCTCTCGCGGCTTGTTGGCTGCCATTTTTTTTTGAAGGTTGGCTGCTCATTAACTCGGGTCAATTCGCCACTGAGCTGGCGCCATCACTGCTGGTGATGCATTATGGGTCTGTTTGGTTGCCTGTATGAGGATGGCTCGCACCAGCGCATGCAGAGAGATGGTGTTTGGTTGCTTGCATGGAGGAGAGAGCCTGTATGAGTGGATGCAAAAAATCAACTGGAGCCAGGCTGAGGAGAAACATGGCTGAGGAGTTTCCCTCCTCAGCCTGACCACGCTCATGCAGCTGTATGAGCACATGCAGGTAACCAAACAGCCCCTATACGTCTCCTCTGGTACTAGCACCGCTACGGAAAACGTTATCTGTGTTACGACATATATAACAGTATAACTTTTAAGACTTTTCATCTCTACTAGATATAGTACTAAAGATAATTTCTCTATCAGTAAATTATTTCTTTAACTAGTTTATACTATTTTTATTATAACCTAATGCCTCACATACTCTCATTATTTGCGTAATTTATGGGCTCAAATCGCCTCTTAAATAAAAAACATCACATTATTTCTCTTTATCTTCTCTTTTCTCTTCATAGAATTTCTCATTTAATTTAGTTAAGAAACAGTTAAGATGATATTATTGAAGATGTCCTTATTGACCAATGTGTGTCGCCAGAGATTTCAACTTCCATTCCATGGGCCTGTTCTTTTCGGCTGCGGCTTTATGGCTTTTGGCTGAAAATTTTGAATTTTGGCTGTTTACGGTACAGATTACAGAGAGACAGATACTCATTTACGATTTTAGCTAGTACAGATGTTGGGTTTTTCACGTGTAGATCGTTTAACTTGTAGACCCCGTCTTGAAAAAACTCCGTTTGAAAGTTAGGTACTGTAGCAAAAGCCAAAAGCCGTCAACTTTTGACTTAAAGAACAGGCCCATATTTCACTGAAATTTTTACACTTAAGAATTAGCCATGTACACCTCTTCCGATCTTAAAAATAATAGAGCATTGATAGCCAATAACAGAATCAAAGAAATTAAACAAATGTGTATCATATACCTCCGTTTTTGCTCAAATTTTAAATAAATGAGAACTTTTTTGGTCCGGTGTGTTTTTTATGGGGACCCACCAATATTAACGATAAATCCGAGGTTTTGCCGATATATCGGCGATAACGTTTTGCCTTTAGGACGCAGATACACTGCCGTTGTTGTGTATGCATGTACACAGATTATCGGATCGAAAAATAGACGGTCTAGATCAAACTAGCATAAGAAAAGACGGCTTCATCTTCCCTTTGGATGCATGCCTTCGTTAATTTTCTTGGATCGTTTGCATGATGGCGTGATGAGCTGCGCCGCTGCGGGGTTAATGACAGGTGTAGCCAGCCCATGTTGCTATTGCAGTATTGCACACTGTAGCAGAATGCAATGCTGGTGTACGATGCTGGGCAGGGGGCTACTGCCTGCATGCTCCCAGGAGAAAGCAAATTCTATGGGTGCGATGCTGCCACGTGCCCCTTTAATATCTTTAGAGAGCCACGTGGCAGAATCTGAGTGAGGCCCTCCCAGTAGGATTTGCTTTTTAGAGCAAGTATTATAAGAGGTTGTAAGCTGGCTGAATGCTGAGGTGGAGGAGAGAGAAGAGAGGTGGGCTGTAAGTTTACTGACCACCAAGAAATCTGAACCAAGAAACTTTGTGAGAGGAAGGGTAGATCATCTGACCTTGGTGATCAGTAACTACTATATGAGTAGACTGATAAGTGGGCTGTAAGAGACTTGCTCGAGGAGGGGGCGGGGCTTCTCTTGGGATTAATGATTATAGGTACGGTAGGTATACATATTTCTGGGTTTTGGTTTTGTCTTTTTACTTTTTTAAAAGTGGAAATAAATAAGATGATTTTTAATTAAATTTTTAAACAACTTATCTGCTATTATTTTAAAAAACATAGAAAAAATTGTCAGTCGTATCTAAAAAATAACAGCTGTATCCTAAGCGTAAGAAGGCCTGGATGTGTGACTCGCGCTATTATTGAGAGTAGGTAGATGAGCATCATGATTTCATGGGGTCGTTGGAACAGTAACTCAACGCCTTAACTCTCGCTACCAATACAATAGTGCCAGTAATACTCTACTAGCTACTCCCCCTTCTACAGTAGTCGGAGTTGCATTATGGATGCATGCATTTGTGTGTTAGCTCATTTAGAGCAAGTATAATAATACTGACTAGGTCGTCTATAGTAAAATCTATGTCAATATAATCCTATGTGGAAGAGATAGACAAGAGGAGAGAGAGGTAAACTGCCCCTTAGAGCATCTCTAATAGTGACTTATGAGCTAACTCTAAGCATATTATTTCATATTTTAATAGAAGAGAGAGAAAAGCTAGCTTTTGATCAAGAGCTAGGCTCATACATACATTCCAAGATTATGTGAGAGTGTCATGTGAGGCTATTTATGTTATGAGCTATGTGCTAAAAGTTAGTACTATTGGAGAAGTTGTCTTAGAGCTAGTAACTAGCTCATACTGTTGGAGATGCTCTTATATAAGAGGTGACCTCTAGCACATCATACGAGGAGAGAGAGACAAACTATCCCTCATGCAAGAGGTGACCCCTGATATATTTATGCAAGTATTAAATATTTGAGTGCTTTAGTAGAGGTAAGCTCTACTCAACTTATTGTATTAGCTACCTTCACATGAGCCACGTGTACTCTTTTTGCTTATTTAGCTAGTCCTAGAGGTGGCAGCCACCTCTTCTATTAAACTTACTCTTATACAGGATATATACTCCTACAGGGCAATGAGTCAACTGTCAAAACATTCAGCAGGAGTTCGGGGGCGTTAGTTCTGACTTCTGATGCCCAAACAAACGATTTTGTTGCCCTAATCAAGAACGAAGTGCCTACACTTTCTTGCGGGTCATCTCAACAAACTTAGCATTGCCATGAAGACAGAGATAGAGAGAGAGAAGGGTGGTAATACGGAAAGCAGGGATTTGAATCGGATTCAGAAACTTTTGAGCCCGGATCACACTGTGGAAATCCAGGAAATGCATGCATCCATGCATGCGTGCTATAAGTATAGTGCTTACGCATGAGGCATGATCCAGTAAATATGTCGTTGTAGAGCTCCAATAAGGCCTCACTCAAAATAGTTTAGACTTCTAGCTTATTTTTCACTATTCAACAATTTTGTCATTTTCTTTTCTTTTGATTTTTTTGAGTTTTTTGTTGGTTTTTCCCGTATTCGTTTATACTGTTCGTGATGGGCTAACCTATTTCTTATATTTTTAAATTTTTTAAATTTAATTACATCAAATATATCACCATCAGTTATAGTATAATTTCAGTCAGTTAAAGTATTTTTTAGCTATAAATCACTAAAATACCATTTTGAGCATCCTAAGAGCCTGTTTGGTTGGAGGCTCGCAGGCAAATGCCTGCCAGGCAACACATCCTGACCCCAGGCATCCAAAATCGAACGCCTAAAATGCATGCCTAACCCAGACAGCCTTTTCAGCCTCCAATCAAACAGTCCCTAAATATGTCGAGTAGCTCAGTAAAGAGGCTGTACAGAGAGCGAGAGAACAGTGGCATTAATGACACGCACAACGAGATCGAGTAGGAGGCTCGCGTTATGACACGAAGAGAAAAGTTGTTGTTAAATAATCTCGCGCAAGTAAATATTGAGGCCAGCATGCTTAGTTATCTGGGGTTCAAATGCTGAATGGCATCTGGCTCTGCCAGCGATGCAGGTTGGTGCCCCCACCGCGCCGCACGTGGTCTGATGGGACAACGCGGTGACAATTGAGAGGAGGCCATGGCTGGTCAATTTTTCTCTCCTTCATGTGACCGCGGGAACAGCCGGTTGGTCGGATCATGCCAAAAAAGAAAAAAAAACACACAAACTGCTAGCGTTGCATTTCGATTCCACGGGGGATCTAAATTTCAAAGAGTAGACGTTTAAAGACCAATTTTGAAATTTTTTTGTCATAATGCTATTTATATAAATAGTTCTCAACCAGCATCCAATCACGTAGTATTATGCACAACGCTATCTACGTAGTCCTTACAATTAAAAAGAACATTTACAATACAGTACACAATTATTATATGTAAACCCACATTTTTCGGTCAAATCACTTTGCCAGATGAGATCTTTACAATAAGTAAAACAATATCTATAAGCGTATTGGTTCATATGAATAGATCGTCTATTCAATAATAGACTACCTTCTCTCTCTCCTCCATATCAACATGTATATAATAGTATGTTGTTTGTGTAATCATCCACATCATCTGCTAAAATATTGTGAGTGGATGAGCTCTCTGCAATGGAAGTTAGAGACAACAAATCACATTGTGAGTACCGAAGAAAACAAGACCCAAGTTTCCATATGGACAAGGATTAAATAACCCTTAATAAATATACTAAATATCCACAATAATTATCAAACATAATTGTTCCGATAGTTCCTTTGAGTACCCCTAGTATCCCTGCAGTTTGCAACTATAACCCCTTCAATGCTTTACAAGGAGTAGTTTCAGGAGATGGAGGACACACAATGCAAGATTGCTGCATACTCTTTGTAGCCATAGATACACCTTGTGCACCCCATTGTAATATCTAGCAATACAAGAATATAACAAATAGGGTTATTATTCTCTCACAAGAAGGCCTATACCTGTCTAAAACACCTTGTCTCTTTCTACATGATCTCAAGTGTTGTGTTCCTGTATTTACTTTGTAAGATCGATGTAATTCACCAACAGCTAGTGCCGTCCGTGGGGATACGACGGTAAAGTTCTAGTTTCCATCGATCAACATGCATTCATGGCAAATGAGTGGAACTAGGAGAACTAGTTCGACCTCGTGGATTACACAAGGATTGACATAGATACATGCTTCGACGAATTGGAGCATAGCGTCTTTTCATCAGAGGGGAATACATAATCCTGAGATGCGTCACCAAGCCTCGAAAGTTGTTTCTCTAGCCAGGCGGAGGTGGTTACACCATGACTAGCATTGCTATGTCCATATGGGGAACCAGGACCCCCAGAGGGAAAGGCCCCAAGTGGCCAAAACCAACACCTGCGCCCCCGAGGGCTCTACCCGCTCCGAGGCCACCACCTCCGAATACTCAGGTCTGCTAGTCTACGATGGACCTCTGTGCGATGTCATGGAACACACCTCTCTGGGTCTTTGCCATCACCTGGTAATCGTAACCCTACAGTTATCTGCACCAACAGTGCGTTCGGGGGTCAATAGCACTCCACATTCGACCCTACCTGCAGAGGATTCGCATCCACCCACCAATGGAGTGGCCGCAAGCGGTTATAACTTGAACTTCCCCTTTCTAGTAAGGGTTGCGGCTAGTGGTGAGGTACTGTCTTTCGACTACTCCTCAAGTTCCATGAACTCAACCACGAACAATCCCCAGGGGGTCTTCGTCATCCTTGGTGATCTCAATAACACTTCGTGCAAATGCTCTCAAGATGCTGCTCGCACTTCACCCTCTCCCAGGACTGGTGAGGATGGCCAGGACGCCTCTAACAACAACAGAGATCTCAATGTTGCAGAGCATCCCCGGTGTTCTAGAGTTGATCACACTCAACCTAGGGATGCTCTGCCAAATATAGATGAAGATGATCCTGAAAGTGCCAGAAGAAGAAGGATCGAGACCCAAGCCAGACTAGCCAGTTGAGTGTAATAATAGTTGGAAATCACTCGAGACTTGGAACATATAAATGACATGCCTGATAACCCGAACCTGGAGCTCGCAAGGGTGCTAGGATATGATGTTTTTTGCACGGGAAATTGCTCAATGTCTCCAACCACATGCAGTGTGTCCAGCGTTACAAGTGGGAATGTTTTGTAGCCATACCAGAACTACTCCCCCTAAGTCTAGTTGATCTCACCACTCTAGACATCAGAGAACGGATTGAGATCCTTCCTAACCACATCCACCACCCTACTTGACTAACAGTTAGGTGTAGGTCAAAGAAGGGAGCAGCGTACACCTCCCTTAGCTGATGATCCATGACCTCCTCGGAGGAGTGAGAGATTTGCATCAATAGTTGGAGCATGAGGACAACTACCCTCATAAGGCCAATGTTAAGGATCGACTTGGTCTTACAATGGTTGGATATCATCGAAACGGATCACCCCAGGAATACAAACCCACATTTTCACAAAGGAGGCGTTATGAACCCATCATCAGTTGTCAAGCTTTCTCATTCAACCTCCAAGTAGTCAGCTGGCTAGATAAATTTCAACCAGTGAATATGGAGAAATTCGATGGGAGTCAAAATCCTCTTGAATTCTTTTAGATCTACACCGCAGCTAACCAAGCAATGGGAGGAGGCGAACACATGATGGCCAACTACCTCCCAACTATGATCGAAGGGTCTACTCAGTCATGGTTGTTAAACCAGCCACCTGGGTTGATCCACTCTTGGCACAATCTTTGTGATCAGCTGCTAGCCAACTTCTAGGGTATTACCATCACCTTGGAAAAGAAGATGACCTACATCGTATGCGATAGGAGCCACATGAAACTTGACGAGGATATAATAAACCTCAGTTTACTATTTATCTATAAACAGTATTATTATGTCATTATTTTAAGTATACCCCTTATATTATAAGGGAGAGACATAACCAGGCGGTCATGAGCCACACCAAGACCGCTCTATGGTCATGAGCCACACCACGACCACTCTATGGTCATGAGCCTTTCCATGATTATTTTATGATCGTAAGTCTTTTGACAGATATGACATAGTCATAAGTCGTTCTGCGACCACCCTGTGGTCATAAAATCTTCTACGACTAGCCTGAGTTCGACCACCTTGTCTATGATAACCTACTACGTTGCGGGTCTATCTGACAAAGTAGTTAATGTACGCATTTGTTCTCTATAATAACTACACATAACTTCTCCCTGCCCTTAGCAATAATTGCCTAACAGGGAAGAAGACGCTTTCTTATTTGAATCATTAAGGCTTCTCTTGGCATGGAGCAACCACCACCTCTTTGTATGCTATATAAAGGCTGAAGTCAGGAGAGGAGGGGGGCAGAGGCAAAAGGAGAAAAGAGCGCAAGTTATTCAGCATTACTCTTTCTCTTGATTGTAATCAATGCACACAATATAGCCACACAGGAGTAGAGTTGTTATTCTCTCTCGAGAAGGCTCAAACCTATATAAAATCCCTGTGTTTTTCTCTATGTGATTGGTAGCTAGGAGATCCCCCAAACCAAATAATTATATGTAAGATCAGTATTAGAACACTAACAGTTGGCACCATTCGTGAGGAACTCCAAATTCTGATAATTTCTCGTCGATGAATTCTCTTCTTTCTGACGTCCTCATGCAAGGGAATGAATGTAGAGACCCGAATATACAAATCCGGACTCTCCTGTGTATTCTGCACTAGTCCAGGATCACGCTAGTGCACACAGTAAAAACAAAGATGAAATATCGAACATATCACGATTTACTAAGAAAAGACTCAAATATTATTAATAATTATCAGAGTGCGACCTTATGGCCAAGCTTACAATTAATAGCCTAAAAGGCATAAAAGAAACTAGCAGCGGAAATCCAAAAGAAAGCGCAGCAACCAATCGACACGCCCACAGGCTATCGAGTGGAGAACGAAGCCTAATCCGCGAAGACGTCAAGTACTCTCATTCGGAACCTCCTGCTGGTGATACTCCTCCTCCTCAATCGAGCAACATAGGCGTAAAGCCGTGAGTACATTGGTACTCGACAAGCCGCTTGTAACAAATGAATGCAATATAATATGCAAGGCTTAACAATGGATGGTGAAAGGTTAATTTTGCAAAGCAACAATTTGAAGTAAAATACAATAAATAGATTGTAAGCGAATTTAACAACAGACACTAAGTAGATATCCAAAGGAATTGAATAAAACCACAGTGAACTAACCATTCACTTCCCACTCAAACCAAACCAGATTTCATAAAGACTCTACCCTCGTGTGAAATCACCGAGCATTGTCCATGACGAGGACACGGCTATTCGAATAGTTTTACACTCTGCAGAGGTTGCACAACTGTACCCACACGATGTGATTAGCCTCGCTAAGGAAATCACAACAAGGCTTTTACAATGATCCATCTCCACCTGATCCCACTCGCTAAGGTTTCGCCGTCGAGTAGGCTACCACCTAGTCGATAATTGCCCCCTCTTGCGCCACACAACATCAGTAGTAAAACCAAAGTGGAGACTTCACAAATTATTATGCCAGGTCTATCCCATACTAGACATGTGGTTTGCACGGTAAGGCTCAGATCAATGGCGCACAAAGTTAAGTCCTTAAGTATTACCCGGGCGAAACATCCACATCCCATGTGCCTCTCGCACCCCCTTTACTGCACGATCAATCGCCCAAGTGAAAACCAATTTTGTATAACCACCGCCAATGACGCACCAACGTCACGGCACAAATTTTATAACAGTGGCACCAACCACGATTCAATATCTCATTAAGTCAAATTAATTAGTCACATGTGATGATGAACCCTTTCGCAAAAATAAGCAAAGCTAAGCATTCTAATCGTACCAACCCAATGTGACAAATAACATAGCATCACTAATTAAACTCCCAACCTAAGGTGACAATGGCATCAAGGTATTCCAAAATATCAAGGAGGGAAATAACCAATTGGGACGATAACTACCAATACAAGGGTTTGAATAAAAATAGCGATGCAAGATAATTTAAAACAAAATAATTAAATAATAGATTGCAAACTGGGTTCAACATGATCAAAGGACACGACTTGCCTTGGCCTTGCTCAGCTGAGGGCTCTTGATCTTCAAATCAAACTTCTGCTCCCTCGAACACGCGATCTAACGAGAGAGAAAACGAGACGAAAAGACAAAATAAATTCAAATAAAATTCAAATGAACTCGAAAAACTTTCAAACCTGAACCAAAAGGTAGAGCTCAATTTTATATGAATTTAGGAAAAAGAACGGGGTCAATCGGAGCTAGGACGAGGGAGAACGGGCTCTTGGAAAATTGGATCTAAAGAAAATCGGGAAATTGGAAAAAGGCAGCATCTTTGTGGACCGGCGCACGGGAGAACGCAGTGAACTCGGCGCACGAAAGCAGTCTGGTGGCCGAATTTTCTTTGGCGCAGCGCGGAGGCGACGTGGCGACCACGTGGCGGGACACGTGTGCGCGAGTGGCGTGTGGCGGTGACTAAGCAGGGTGACGTGTCGTGCTGACGTGGCAGATGACGTGGCATCTGGGACGGCTCGGCTGCTGACGTGGCATGCCACGTCGGATCTAGGGCTGACGGGTCGGCTTGCGTGGCGTGCTGACTGGGCAGGGTGACGTGGCCCATGGCGCACGGGTCTACGGGGCTCGGCTGACGGGTGGGCCCGGCTTGGCGGCGGCGGGGTGCATGGTGGACGGCGTCCACGGGAGGCGGCGACGGCTGGCGTCGTGGCCACGCCTGCGTGGGCGCGAGACCGAGGCGTCGCGGCGCGGGCGCGTTCATTGGCGCGCGCGGAGCGGTAACGCGCGGCCGCCGACGAGGGTGCGCGCGCGGCGGTGCAGGTCGGCGGGCATGGTGACGGCGGCGATCGCCGGCCGGCGGCGAGGCGCGGCGGCGAACTCACCGGCGGCGACGAGCGGCGCCGCGACGGCGGCGAAGCCGGCGGCGAGCAGGCACGGCGTCGGCGGCGAACGCGGCGCGGCAGACGGCAGCGCGCGGCGCGAGGCGGCTCGGGGGAGAAGAAGCGAGGTCGGCCCCTTAAATACACGGACGCCGGGCGTTCGGCTCAAGACGGCGGAGGAAAACGGCGGCGGCGGCGTCCCGTCGGAGACGGGGCGAGTCCGGTCGAGCGACTCGGCAGTGGGCCCCACTGCCGGCGCCTGACGAAGCGCGGCCGAGATGGCGCGCGGCGTGAGCGGCGGCGAGATGGCGACACGCGTCGCCCATCGGCAGGGGCAAGCGGCGCGGCGCGGCGGATCGGCGACGCGTGGTCGCGGCGAAGTGTGCAGGCGGGCCGGTGGCGGTGGCGCGTGGAGAAGCGAGCCGGCTGGTGGGCTTCGGCCCACTGGCCGGTTTGGGAATTTCTTTTCTTTTCCTTTTTCCATAAATTCCAATAAAACCTTTTGAGCTCTAGAAAATAGCAAATAAATCCAGAAAAATCCAGAAAAATTCCAATAAATTCCTTGAGACACAAGGAACTCAAATAAAATATTTTTGGCAAAATGTTAATGTTTAACTTAACCATATTAAACTCTTTTAGTTTATGAAAATTCCAATTAAGCTTTAATTAATTCCAGAAAAATACAAATGGTGAATTTTATTTCAAAAGCTTCAAAAAGGCTCTGAAAATCAGGATGTTACAAACCTCCCCCCTTAAACGGAATCTCGACCCCGAGATTCAGGCTCACTAAAAGAATAGGTTACCAGGTGCGACTTCGGAGACGACGTGGTTGAGACTCCCCCTTGCAACACTTTGAGATTTTTGGCTTCCTTGACTTGACGATGTTCCACGGCTTGCTCCTGGAGCCTTGGCTGGGGTATTTCCATGGTTGAGTGAAATTGTCTTGACTGCTCGACGCTTTTGTGGACACTTGTTGGCGTAATGCCCCGTGTTCTTGCATTTATAGCATTGCACGCCTTCTTTTGATGCCTTGGTGCATTGAGATTGGCCAACATTGTTTGTCACAATATCCGTGCATCATCCGGGGTGGTCTTGATCTTGTGGTCAAATTTATGGAACACGCTTGTACTCCTTTGGTTCGGCTTGCCCAAGTCCAGGCTACGGTCATCATTCATTCAGGTATAACATCTTCCTCTTACGAATTGAGTTCCACCTTGAAGATGTGCCTTATCCGGTGGGGCCATGCGATTACCTAGGTAGGATCGTTGTGCCTCGACTTGATGGTATCTTGGTGAGTGTACCGTTGCCCCGCCTTCTTTTGTCAATGCACTTATGGTAGTAGCTCGGAGTTTCTCTCGTTCTTTGTTGCAACATCGAGGCCAATATCGAATCCAGTGGGCATTGTGATGGGTTATGATCCTGGCCTTCACACGGTAACAAGTAATCTTGCTCATAGGACATTCTCCAAGAAAATGAGTTCCTTCACAACTAGAGCAACGATTTCATGTTCACTAGCATAATGCCCTATCTCTCCACAATGAGGCACAATTCTCGAACTGATTCTCTGGATAGCATTTTTGAATCAAGTGCCCTTCCTTGCCATAACGGTTGCGGGCTTTGTACTGGATTGCCTTCCTTCTGGGACACATGGCAAATTTGTGGCCGATTCTGCATGCGATTGGCGCAAACAAACTCTTGTCTTTGGCTTTCCTTTTTGAGGACATCGTGAGGCTAGGTGTCCGTCCCCACCACAACGGTAGCAGATAACATATCTCCCTAGATAATGGTTTTTAGAAGGACGATTTTCCATGTTGTCGTCCTGACGAAGTGCTTCTTGTGCCTTGACTCTCAATGATTCATCAGAGGGACACTGCTGACAAGGTATGGAAGGAATGACCCGGGAAGCTTTGGCGTTGTTGTCCACTTGTTGTAACACTGTTTGTATGAGCTGAGTTTGTGCCGCCAAAAACTGACTTAGGATCGGATCCAAACCCATTGGAGTTGCTTGCGGTCCCTGGGTTGCCTGGTTTACGTTGCTGCCCTCCGGGTCTTGGTTCATCTGACTGCGTCCTGCGGTGCTCCGAGTATCAACCATTTTTGCTCTGCTCTGAAAGAAAAACCACTTGCTGAGAACTGGCTTCTCAAGGCTCAGTAGGTAAGAGGGAAAAGCAAAGGTAAGCGGTAAACTCGTCTAAGGGGAATATTCTAATGGCAACCTAAACTAAACAAACACTTAGCCGAAAAGGCTAACAAAAGAAGCAATAAACTCCACAAAAAGACTTTTGACATGACTGCATCATAATGCTAGAAGCAAGACTGCAGCTCACATCACACCCAACGGCAAATAAGAAGCAAAACGATCTATACGATACTACAAACTATAACAGGGTTCAAATCTAATGGTTTCTAATCTTCACGGAAATCTTCAATCTTGTCTTGACATATTGGCGCTTCCTTGATCCAAACCTCACAACACGACTTGACAAATTCCAGCCCAATCTTCACTTGGATTAGGGAAGACTCGAGTCATCTATGGACATTATAGAGATAAGAAGTCAAATTTAGTTTCGAAAACAAGTTCTCAGAGGAGACAAGGAGCAAGATTCCTAAGAAGGAGGTAAGAATCAAGAATTACTAGACAATCATTTGGTTGATTTGATTTAGAAAATAAAATTTTAAAACTTGACTAATTCGACCATTCTAACTAGGGCTCCGTCCTACAGTCGATATGGCTCTGATACCATCTCTGTAGAGACCCGAATATACAAATCCGGACTCTCCTGTGTATTCTGCACTAGTCCAGGATCACGCTAGTGCACACAGTAAAAACAAAGATGAAATATCGAACATATCACGATTTACTAAGAAAAGACTCAAATATTATTAATAATTATCAGAGTGCGACCTTATGGCCAAGCTTACAATTAATAGCCTAAAAGGCATAAAAGAAACTAGCAGCGGAAATCCAAAAGAAAGCGCAGCAACCAATCGACACGCCCACAGGCTATCGAGTGGAGAACGAAGCCTAATCCGCGAAGACGTCGAAGTACTCTCCTTCTGGAACCTCCTGCTGGTGATACTCCTCCTCCTCAACTGAGCAACATAGGCGTAAAGCCGTGAGTACATTGGTACTCAGCAAGCCGTTTGTAACAAATGAATGCAATATAATATGCAAGGCTTAACAATGGATGGCTGAAAGGTTAATTTTGCAGAAAGCAACAATTTGAAGTAAAATACAATAAATAGATTGTAAAGCGAATTTAACAACAGACACTAAGTAGATATCCAAAGGAATTGAATAAAACCACAGGTGAACTAACCATTCACTTCCCAGCTCAAACCAAACCAGATTTCATAAAGACTCTACCCCTCGTGTGAAATCACCGAGCATTGTCCATGACTGAGGACACGGCTATTCGAATAGTTTTACACTCTGCAGAGGTTGCACAACTGTACCCACACGATGTGATTAGCCTCGCGCTAAGGAAATCACAACAAGGCTTTTACAATGATCCATCTCCACCTGATCCCACTCGCTAAGGTTTCGCCGTCGAGTAGGCTACCACCTAGTCGATAATTGCCCCCTCTTGCGCCACACAACATCAGTAGTAAAACCAAAGTGGAGACTTCACAAATTATTATGCCAGGTCTATCCCATACTAGACATGTGGTTTGCACGGTAAGGCTCAGATCAATGGCGCACAAAGTTAAGTCCTTAAGTATTACCCGGGCGAAACATCCACATCCCATGTGCCTCTCGCACCCCCTTTACTGCACGATCAATCGCCCAAGTGAAAACCAATTTTGTATAACCACCGCCAATGACGCACCAACGTCACGGCACAAATTTTATAACAGATGGCACCAACCACGATTCAATATCTCATTAAGTCAAATTAATTAGTCACATGTGATGATGAACCCTTTATAAAAATAAGCAAAGCTAAGCATTCTAATCGTACCAACCCAATGTGACAAATAACATAGCATCACTAATTAAACTCCCAACCTAAGGTGACAATGGCATCAAGGTATTCCAAAATATCAAGGAGGAAATAACCAATTGGGACGATAACTACCAATACAAGGGTTTGAATAAAAATAGCGATGCAAGATAATTTAAAACAAAATAATTAAATAATAGATTGCAAACTGGGTTCAACATGATCAAAGGACACGACTTGCCTTGGCCTTGCTCAGTGAGGGCTCTTGATCTTCAAATCAAACTTACGCTCCCTCGAACACGCGATCTAACGAGAGAAAAAGCGAGACGAAAAGACAAAATAAATTCAAATAAAATTCAAATGAACTCGAAAAACTTTCAAACCTGAACCAAAAGGTAGAGCTCAATTTTATATGAATTTAGGAAAAGAACGGGTCAATCGGAGCTAGGGCGAGGAGAACGGGCTCTTGGAAAATTGGATCTAAAGAAAATCAGGAAATTGGAAAAGGCATCGTCTTTGTGGACCGGGCGCACGGGAGAACAGGTCTACGGTGAACTCGGCGCCGCAAACAGTCGGTGGCCCGGCTCTTTGGCGCGCAGCGGCGGAGTCGACGTGGCGACCACGTGGCGGGACGCGTGTGCGCGAGCGGCGTGGGCGGTGACTAAGCGTGGTGGCGTGTCGTCTTGACGTGGCGATGGCGTGGCATCCGGGGCGGCTGGCTGCCGGCGTGGCATGCCACGTCGGATCTAGGGTCGACGGGTCGGCTTGCGTGGCGTCTTGGCCGGGCGGGTGGCGTGGCCCATGGCGCCGCGGTCTCGAGGCTCGGTAGCGACGGTGGGCCCGGCTTACGGCGGCGGGTGCATGGTGGGCGGCGTCCACGGGAGGCGGCGACGGCTCGGCGTCGGCCGACGCATGCGGCGCGAGACCGAGGCGCCGCGGCGCGAACGCGCCAGTTCCCGGGCGGCGCGGAGCGGTAACGCGCGCGGCGGCGACGAGGGTGCGCGGCGGCGGCGGTGCAGGTCGGCGGGCATGGTGACGGCGGCGATCGGCCGGCCGGCGGCGCGGCAAGGCGGCGGAACTCACCAGCGGCGGCGAACGGCGCAGCGCGCGGCGGCGGCCGGCGCGCGCAGCACGGCGTCGGCAGACGGCAGAGGCGCGCGCGAGGCGGCGGCTCGACGGGAAGAAGCGAGGGTCGGCCCCGCCAATACACGACGCCGAGGCGTTCGACTCAAGACGGCGGAGGAAAAAGCGGAAGCGGCGGCGGCGTCCGACGGAGACGGGGCGAGTCCGGTCGAGACGACTCGGCAGTGGGCCCCACCGCCGGGCCGCCGGACGGCGCGCCGAGATGGCGCTTGGGCGTGAGCGGCAGCCGAGATGGCGACACGCGCCGCCGCATCGGCGAGGGCAAGCGGCGCGGCGCGGTCGGATCGGCGACGCGTGGTGCGAAGTGCGAGCGGCCGGCCGGCCGTGGCGGCGCGCGAGAGGAAGCGAGCCGGTGGTGGGCTTGCCCATTGGCGGTTTGGGAATTTCTTTTCTTTTCCTTTTTCCATAAATTCCAATAAAACCTTTTGAGCTCTAGAAAATAGCAAATAAATCCAGAAAAATCCAGAAAAATTCCAATAAATTCCTTGAGACACAAGGAACTCAAATAAAATATTTTTGGCAAATGTTAATGTTTAACTTAATCATATTAAACTCTTTTAGTTTATGAAAATTCCAATTAAGCTTTAATTAATTCCAGAAAAATACAAATGGTGAATTTTATTTCAAAATCTTCAAAAAGGCTCTGAAAATCAGGATGTTACAATGAACAAGGAGAACTGGTTCAACCTGGCTGACTACATAAATCTCGACATGGATGCCTACTATGACTATGAGCAGAGTATGCTTTCATCTGATGGCGAGCCTGTCTATAGAGATCCTTCACAAGATCCTAGAGATCACATCATGGATAAGGTTGAGGAGGGATCCTTATCCCCTACAATGTTACGCTCAATGGAGGAGCTAGGTTCTTCTGAGGGCAAGGGTCAATCTGACTTTAATAGGACTGCACTAAGGCAGATCCAAAACATGATGAGGGATTTACCTCCAAATGTTTGAGTCCCTTAGCAGCCATCTGATCTTGTTCAGTGAGTTCGAGGAGCATTCATTATGTGACTCCATTGACATCTGGTGTTCATCACCCTTCGACTGCTCCCGTAGAGAATGTGGGTGGGCTCCCTGTGAGTTTGTCCATAATTTCATATGGCTCAACTTAGGTCGGAGATGGTTATAACTCAGAATTCCCCTTCTTGGAGGGGCTTACTCCAGGTCATGAGGAGCTGTCGTCTGACGACTCCTCAAGCCAGGTGGTGTTTGATGCAAGTGGAGATTATATCAAAGAGATCTTCGCCCTGGCCAAATTTGACATTGAACATTAACATGCCTTGTCACCTAAGATAAAACTCTAGTTAATACACTAGTATGGACTAGAGAAATTTTGTATCAAATGCTTAGACCTGCTTAGACATAATTTTTGTTTTGGGATAACCTTTTTCACATAAAATGATAAGCTTTTGAAATGTACTCTTGACTTCGGTGAGTCAAGAAAAGATACGAGTTATTTTAAATATATATATATATATATAAACATGGTTTAGACATAGGCAAAATGGTTAGGTGGTGGGTGCTTGCTGGCATGTATTATTGTTGGTGACATAATGTTGATTGCTAGGCACAAGGGGTATGTGGTTGGTGCCTAAGTCAGTTAAGGACTGGTCTGTGAGCTACTGCTACAAACACCTTTTGTACTACCATAAGGCTGGTATGGGATAGTTTTAGCTAACTAATTGTAGGTCCCAACCTGAGTTTCGCTGTGGGTTGAAAATGAGTGTGGCTGAAAGCATCTAGGCCCCTAAAAAGTTGGTTTTGTAATTAATGACATTATGAGAATATGTGACTAACATGTGTACTAAGTGTTTGGAAGGTTTAGTCTTGTAACATCCTAAATTCTGGATGTTTAAAATTTTGAGAAGTTTAAAACTTTTATTTGCATTTTACTGGTATTTGAATTTTGGTTCAACATCTTATTTGGGTTTTCCTGAGTTTTGTGCTGAGTTTATAAATAACTAGAAATAACCCTGGAGCACAAAATAGCAATCATAAGAATTTCAAATTAACTAAACGAATACAAATAATGCACATGGTGTTTAATCCCTGACAACCTAAAAATTCAATGAAACTCGCTGAATCAAAGTCTTGTTAAAAGACCAAGAATTCATTCTAGATATAGCTCAATCAGCATACAAAAACGAAAGGGGAGTATGATCTAAAAATTTAAATAAGATGGGTGAGTTCAAACTTCGAGAAAGTAAATCAAAAACTTATTACTAAATCAAAACATGGTTTATAAATTAGTAAAAGGGAAATAGTTGAATTAAAAATATAACTCAAATGTACATATATACATACATAAACTATACAACTATATTTAAGAAAAGGGTGTTTGGACACCAAGCTTAAGTAATTAAAATCCAAAATTTGAATACTAGCATTTTCCTTCTCCTTCCTTCTATGCCAGGTTGGCCCCATCCCTATTCTTTTCTCTCTCCTTTCTCCTTTCCCCTGTGTTGCTGGGCCCGGCGCCTCCTCCCTCTGTCTTCTCCCTCCTCCCGTTCACTTCTTTCTCTCTGCCCCACGTGCGTCCTCTGTCCTTCTTGCGTCACCCGGCCCCGCCTTCTTGTGCACATGTCGCCCCGCGTCAGCCGCACCTACCCCGGTCGCCATCGCGCGCAAGTCGCCGGACCACTCCCCGCCCATGCCCTGCTGCCTCAGCGCAATTCCCGTCGGCTCCCTCCGTCATTGCGCCCAACCCCGCACGTCGCCGTCCAGTTCCGTCGCCTTTAAAACCCCGTCCGAGATCCCGGCGGCTTTTCTCCCCCAACTCTGGCCGGCGAGGAAATCGGCCGCTCGGAGCCACTCCGGGACAATTCCTCAGAGCCGGAGCTTCCTCGGGGCATCGCCAAACCTCCTCTGTCTTCGGCCTGGCCTTTCCCCACCTCTCCGTCGCCGGCGACCTCCTTCCTTGCTCTTGCTTCAACGCCGCCCATTCCTCCTCCCCTCCACGCCAGCGCCGCCGTCCCCGTTCCCACCTCACCACCCGCCGCCCGAGCAGCCGCCCCCGCCGATCTGCGCCATCTCGGGTCGCGCCGTCTCCTCCACCGGCTTCCACACCTCCTTGGGAACCCATTTTGCCGACCTACCTGACCCCTCTGACCTCCCCTCGCCGGAGCCCTCGCCGCCAGCAGTGCACCCCCGCCTCCTCTATTTTCGGCCGATTGGCTACTCTGCTTTAGTTCCCCATCCCACCGCTTGCTTATTCAAGTTTTACTTCCCCAGTGTATCGCAGAATACCAAGGACCCCGATAGCTAGCCGAGTGCGTAGTGTAAGCACAGGTCGCTGGTTCGATTTCCCCCCTCTGCGCATTTCTTTTTCATCTCTGTTTTATTTATGTTAATCCGTTTCAGTTAATAAAAATCAAGGAAAAATTTGGAGTTAATCCATGGAAGCCAGCAAATTTTATTAGGATGTAAATGAGATTATTTAGGATTTAATCTTTGGTTAATTACACATATGAATAAGAATGTACCTTTATTACTTATCCTAATCTAATTATTAAGTAAAGGTATTAATAAAGATGGCTTTGGTTAAATGTCTGAATTTAATAAGAATCCTAATTAATATATATATATACATACATATATGTACATATATATATAGATATAGATATATATATATATATATATATATATATATATATATATGTCCAAGTTAAATTTAAGGAGAATAAAATTTATAACTATAAAAGCAAGGTTTTAAATTAAAAAGATTACCCTGGATTATAATTAAATATATGCCCTAACATTTAACATGCCACCATTACATAAATCCCAATGGTAAATTTAATTAAATAGCAACATTGAGACAAGACCCTGTATAGAAAATTCGACCCTAGGTAAATAGAAATTTAACTACGAACTCTGTCAAATGCTAAGTAAAGGGATAAGATATCAATACCAGTAACTCCCATAGCACCTCCAGATTAAAAAGTCATGTTAATATACAGGTACCAAAATATAATAGCCCTAGGTCATCGGACATTAAAATGGCCTAACCAATATATATAGATATTCTGAAGTGAACATGTAATTAATAACACGAGTGATTGGGGTTGCATAAAATGCTACATATCAAATTACTAGTAATATGAATTCATCCGATAAGCTAAAATTTGTATACGTCGCGTATATAATATAAGCCCTAACTATTAAAGCTCGACAAAATAATACCCAGCTAGACTTGTACACCAACCCATAGATCTAACCAAACTCATGGAACTTCCTTGATAAATACAAAAATAATAAAAGAGATTATTACTAAAAAGATCGAGTCATCGTATCCTACCACCAACCTTGCCTCAAACCACCCGAATCACCCATTAGCTCATAATAAAACTAAATTGAGTTTATTTGGATTTATATGAGTCTTTTGAGTTATTTACCTTTATTTGTATTCAGTCGTTTAGCATGTAATTAGAAATTGGAGTCCTAAAGAATCGAGGGATCAAGTGAGATCACGAGCAAAGTGAAGATAAAGACCAGAAGCTCAACCCTTCAAATGAGAAAGCTTTGAGTGAGCTCAAGACCGCAGTAAACCGCGCAAGGCGAGTCAATACTTTGATCATGTTGAGCCTACATTTTCTGCAAATTACTTTGGTTTAAATTATCAAATTGCATGGGTTATTTTATATGCAAATATGCATTTAATTTAAGATTGTAGTTATATGGCCATTGTTTAACTTGATTAATATTACACCTCCTTTGGGATATTTGATTATGTGAACCTTGTCACCCTAGTAAAACTATAATGGTAACTTTTCGAAAATAAGTCCGTAATTATACACCATGCTTAGTACTGCTTAGATACTCGGGGGCACTGAAATGCAGTAAACCGCGCAAGGCAAGTCAATACTTTGATCATGTTGAGCCTACATTTTCTGCAAATTACTTTGGTTTAAATTATCAAATTGCATGGGTTATTTTATATGCAAATATACATTTAATTTAAGATTGTAGTTATATGGCCATTGTTTAACTTGATTAATATTACACCTCCTTTGGGATATTTGATTATGTGAACCTTGTCACCTTAGTAAAACTATAATGGTAACTTTTCAAAAATAAGTTCGTAATTATACACCATGCTTAGTACTGCTTAAATACTCGGGTGCACTGAAATGCCCCAAGCATCATTATCATTTTTAATCATGAGAAACTAGTTTGGGAAGTCACGGTGGTAATGACTGGTATATGTTGGTATGATTATTTTATGTTCCCAAAAACTCCAACTTGCTTAAATATCTGAGCGAATGGTTCGAGGGTGTGAGTAGTGCAGTGGAAGCACAAAATGGTTAATAGTAGAACCGCCCAGATAGCCCTAATGACTGAATCTTGTGATGACCTCCCAATGTAGAACAAGTACAACCACAAGTTGGCAAATTGTAGTCAAGGCTAACTAATTTGCATCGACTCAGTATGGGTTGCGCCGGTGTGACCACGGGTGGGCAGAGGATGGCCACATCCTCCGACGTGACGGTGCAAGAGGGGACTCCTGGAAGGGTGGACATACCCCGAAGGGAGTGAAACCTTAGCGGACGTGACACCGCTGGGAAAAATGTATTGTAACGGTCTTGTGATAATTTACTCAACCGCATGGCTAAGGAATCATGTGGGGCAATGAGCAGATTTATCTCTTGTGGGTAAAGTGTGCAAACTCTGCAGAGTCCAAACTATTCGAATAGCCGTGCCCATGGTCAAGGGCGGACATGGGAACTTAACCAGATATAGTTCTATTTCAAAAACTTTGTGGGTGGGAATGGAAAAGTGGAGGGCAGTAGAAAGCCCTGATTTGTGTTGTCCTGAGTGTCGTCCCAGTGATAATGTAAGTGGCTATAATGCTGAAGGTCTAGCATATGGTGCAGAGACCATGTAACGGTGGATGGAATCTGGATCGCTATTATTATTGCATTCTCTTACACATTATGTTTTTGATCAAAACTGCCAGGTCTCAAGAAATTTCTTTGTATTATATTTTTAAATAATGATAATACTTCTCACAAAATAAAATATCAGGAAGAATAAATAGAGTCGTAAGAAAAGAAGATGGGGGTTTGTGGTAAACACATAAAGTTGATGGTGGATTCATGTCGATCATAAAAAGGAAACGATAGTGTCGATTTTGAGAGAAATAAATTGGTGGAGTCTAAATGAATAGATAGACTAGATAGATGATTTGAATGATTTTTGAAGAATTAGGGAGTGCAAAGGTACTTGCTAGATTACAACACTGATAACTAATATAAATTTTTGGGAGATATTGGCGAAAACGGGATTTATAGGATTTGATCGATTACTAGATGTGTTAATTGAAATTTTGGGAATTTGGAGATATGATAATTGGAGTATAGACATGATCAATAATGTTCCTGGTGGATGTATACTAGGGAATTAGTTAGAGATGGGTAATGGAAAAGAGGGTTGGTTACTGGAAGAGCAAATTATGGTTTGGATCAATAACCAAAAGGATTGAATTGTTAAAAAGTCCTGATACAAATGATATCGGTGAATTTTAAAGTAATTATGTTAGAGAATCATTAGAATTCAGAAGTGAGGAGTTGATGAATAGCAATTATAAGATTGGATTATTAGGAATTCAAAACACAAAAGATATTGGTGGATTCTAAATAAATGATAACATTCGCTGTTTGGAGTTTTAGACAGCACTCAATATAGAAAGTGTGTGTTCAGTGGATTAATTAAATGATGTTACTCGTTGTTTGGAGACTTAGGCAGCAATCAATAAATAAAGTGTATTGTCGGTGGATTAAGTCAATTATGGCAATCGCTGTGTGGAGTTTAGGCAGCAATAACAACACTATGATTAAATAAAAATAACGTTACTAAAAGTAATTTATGGCAAATAAAATAACCCGAGCCTCTCCTTTGATAAGCCATGCATACTATTTATTTGCATCCTGTGTATTGGCTCGCTGAGTACGGTGGTTTGTGCTCACCCTCACTTTCACAACAAATCCAGAATCAGGAATCAGATCACTACGCTTCGGCAACACTATTGGTCATGGTGGCAAAGAAGATGAAGATGTCAAGGGCTATGTCGCGAACCTCCAGTTGGCTACCTGTGGGCACGTCCTGAGGGTCCCACCTGTGTGCTTCGTTCTTCCGCTGCTGCAATTTAATGATTTTGGCCTAATCAGTCCGTGAATAAGTTCACTATTATATTTATACTTCCGCATGATATGTATTTGATGTTCATTTCTGTAATCTGTGAGTACTATCTACTGATCTAGAGAATAGTACAGTGGAATCATAGAGGATGCCGGATGTTAAAATCTGGGTCCGACAGGGATGATATCAGAGCATATCGACTACAGGTCGTGACCTAGTTAGCATAGCCGTTAGTTTCCTGACTAGAATTATTTCTTCCATAGTTATTTCCAAAAATATAAGTTATATTGCTCATTCTTATCTTTCTTAGATGATTCCCCCTCATTTATATGCTGCTAGGGCTGTAAAAAAGCTCGAAGCTCGCGAGCTACTCAAGTTCGGCTCGTTCTAGGCTCGATTCGAGCTCGGTTCGAACTTTAAACGAGCAAAACTCAAGCTTGATCTCGAGCTCGCGAGCTTCACCGAGCCGAGCTCGAATAATCCGCGAGCCCCGATTCGAGCTTAAATAGTAATACATATTAATTCTTACCGAGCTTACTTGAGCCAAACTTGAGCTCGAGCTTATCTTATTATTGAAAATTAGTGTGTATTTGAATTATTTTGACTGTTATCGAGCTTACTAGAGCCGAGCTCGAATTTAAAATTTTCTTATTATTGAAAAATAGTGCATAATAAATTATTTTAATCGTTATCGAGCTTCAACGAGCCTAACTCGAGCCTACTCAAGCTTAGGCTGAGCCGAGCTTGAGCCCAGGTTCTGTCTCGGACCCTAACTCGAGCTCGAGCCTGAAAGGCCAAGCTCACTTGAGCTCGGCTCATTTACAACCCTATATGCTGCCTTAACCATTCTTACTTCTGAAGCTCTCTCACCCCGAATTCAAAATGATAACCCAAGAGTGAGTGCCGATATCAATCAAATTACCCTCAAATACTCCCCTCTTCTTTCTATTGATTTCAAAAAGGAATATTTTTCCCCTGTGCCTTATGGATCAATTTAGGATCATGCATGCACTTAAAAATAAAATTGAATGCTAAAATTGTGCACTGTCAGAAAAATCGGAAGTACCGGCGTTAAAACTATAGAACTTTTGAAAGTCTGGAAGTTCCGACCTTTGAGCGGTACATTTTTTCCAGAGAGCGACCACGAGAAAACTTAGCCTCGCAGACATCAGAAGTACCGTGAGTTCAACAGCGGAACTTCCGCTAGGACGGAACATCCGATAATCGGAAGTTCCGGTCGAAGTGAGCGGTACGTTTTTTCCAGAGAGCAACCTTTTCAAAACTTAGCCCCATGGAAATTGCAAGTTCCGGGCCGACTATCAGAACTACTGCAAAATTGGAAGTACCGCATTTACAACGGCGGAAGTACCGCACCGACTTCGAACGGCTACCTCTGACGCTTTGACATAACCGTTACTGTGGCTACAGTAGAGGAGCGGAAGTACCAATTTTTACTCAGCGGAACTTCTGGTTTTCCTGAATTTTTTGGATTGAGTTGTGTAATGGCTAGTTTTGGTTGGTGGGAGTATAAATTCATCCCCATCAGCACAAGGACATGTTGTTGAAACCTTATTGAGCATTCTTGAGCATAGAGCACCCTCTCCACACCTCACTTCATCTCTTGTGCATTCATTTGAGGTAGTTGGAAAAATTCAAGTGCATTCATCTGTAGATTGATCCTTGGCAATTGAAAGTGGTTAAGCAACGCAATGATTCATTACTCTTGGTGTTTGCCGACACCTAGACGATTTGGTGGAGATTGCCCGGTGATTCTCTCAAGAAATTTGTGAGAGGACCGGCGTGTGTGAAGGTTGGAGCTCACCTACCCGGAGCGGGGAAAAGTTACCACTAGTGGATTGAGGTGTTTCAGCTTAATTCGTGAAGCTAGTCCAATTCGTTTAGGCTAACCTCAACATGTAGTAGGGGAAACCGGCAAGTTTCTGATCACCACGGTAGAACATCGCGTGTACTTGGTTTTCTCTTGTCTCCTTTAGCTCTTGTTTATTTAGTACATTGTGATCATTTGTTTGTGCTATTATTTTTGTTGAGTCACAGCCTTACTAGAATTGTGTAGCTTTCAAGAGCTTTAAATCTTTGTCATATTAAAATTGTAAAAATTGATTAGAAGGCAAGAAAATTTTATAACCTCCTATTCACCCCCCCTCTAGTCGATTATCCTTGATCCTACAAGTGGTATCAGAGCTTGGTCTCTCATTATTAGACTTAACCGTCTAGAGAGAAAGGATGGCTAGCATGGGGTTTGCTATAGGAAAGACATCTTTCTTTGATGGATCAAATTATGCTTATTGGAAAATTAGAATGTCAATATATCTTAAGGCCATGAGTCTGAATATTTAGAAAATCATAAACGAGGGCTATGTCATGCATCTTGATCCATTGCACCCTACAAAACAAGATGGGTGTAACGCTCATTTAGATGCCCAAGCCATGAATGAACTATTTAGAGCTTTAAACGCGGACGAGTTCAATAGTGTGAGTAATTTGGAAACGGCTCATGCTATTTGGACAACCGTTTTCGAAATTCATGAAGGGACGTCCACGGTTAAAGAAGCCAAATTGCATAGGCTTCGGATTAAATATGAGATATTTACAATGTTGCCTCATGAGGACATCAATGAAATGTACTCACGAGTCAACAACATCGTAAATGAACTCAAGGGCATCGGTACTAACCTTTCCGATGTTGATGGTGTAAGGAAAATGCTTAGGGCATTGTCGGAGAAGTATGAAATGTTGGTGACTCTCTTCCTCAAATCACCCGAGTTGACAAGAATGACACCGACACAACTCTTAGGCAACCTCATCACGAACGAGTTGTACAAGAAAGACAAGGAGCTTTGGAGCAATCCTTTTTAAAAGGTAAGAAGATCACCACCTTCAAGGCCAAAGCCATGGTAAGTGAGGAGTCTGAAGATGATGAGGAGGACTCCAAGGAAGAGTTGGCTCTTCTAGTAAGAAGAATGAACAAGTTTATGAAGAGACGCTCAAACCGAAGCGCAAATCATGAAAAACAAAGAAGGGACACTCCTACACCAACAAGCGCTATAGCAACATCCATTGCTATGAATGTGATGAGAAGGGGCATATTGCCTCTCAATGCCCTACCAAGAAGGATAACAAAGAAAAGTCATCAAAGAAGAAGAGGCAGTGGAAAGAAGAAACTTTTCAAGAGGCTTCAAAAGGATGGCAAAAATGAAGCCCACATTAGAGAATGGGATTCCGACAAGGAATACTCCGACTCCAACTCAAGTGAAGATGAGTCTCCCAAGAAAAAGTGATTCGTCGGTATCACTATCATGGAGGCTCCATCACTCTTCTCATCTCCAACATGCCTTATGGCAAAAGGAGAGAAGGTGAACTACAAGACCGGTGGACGACATTGGGTGTTTGATAGTGGATGTACTCAACATATGATCGGAGACCAAAAGATGTTCGCCACATTCGAAAGCGGGAGCAATGAAAGAATAACATTTAGGGACAATAGCAAAGGAAAGGTACTTGGGTTGGGTAAAATTACTATCTCCAATGACCTTTCCATTTCAAATGTATCTCTTGTAAAAACATTAAATTTTAATTTGCTATCCGTTGCTCAATTATGTGATTTAGGCTTAACTTGCACCTTCTCTAAAGAAAATGTAACAATTTCAAAAGAAAATGGAAATGAACTTATTTTCAAAGGTTTTAGATTTGGAAATTTTTATTTAGTAGATTTCTCTCCAAGTGATTCATGTTTAAAAACTTGTTTAATGGCAAAAATCTCTTTGGGTTGGTTGTGGCATAGAAGTCTAGGTCATATGGGTATGATTTAACTTAAAAAGATTTTCAAATATGACTTAGTTGTTGGCTTGAAAGATGTGAAGTTTAAGAAAAATAGACTTTGTAGTGCTTGCCAAGTCGGTAAGCAAGTTGCAAACTCTTATCCTTCTAAAAGTATCATGTCAACATCTAGATCATTAGAGCTCTTACATATGAATTTGTTTGGGCCAACAACCTACAAGAGCATCGGGGGCAATAGTTATTGTCTAGTCATTGTAGATGATTACTCGAGATATACATGGGTATTCTTCTTAAATGACAAAAGCGAAGCCTTCGGCATTTTCAAAAGCTTTGCAAAAAAGGGCCCAAATGAATTTGATTTTAAAATAAAGAAAATTAGAAGTGACAATGGTTTCGAGTTCAAAAACACTAAAATTGAAGATTTTTGTGATGAACTTTGAATAAAGCATAAGCTTTCCACTACCTATACTCCGGAGCAAAATGGAGTTGTAAAAAGGGAAAAATCGAACATTAATTTAAATGGCTCGGATAATGCTTGATGAATATAATACTTCCGATAAATTTTGGGCGGAAGCTATTAACACCACTTGTCATGCCATAAATAGCCTTTATTTGCATCGTCTCTTGAAAAAAACTTCCTATGAGCTACTCATTGGAAGAAAACTGAACATATCCTACTTTAGAGTATTTGGTTGCAAATGCTACATCTTGAGAAAGCGTATTCGGCTCTCAAAATTTCAAAGTCGATGTTATGAAGGATTTTTATTAGGTTATTCTTTAAATAGTAAAGCATATAGGGTTTTTAATAAAAACTCGGGTTTAGTTGAAGAATCTTGTGATGTTCAATTTGATGAAACTAATGGCTCTCAAGAAGAGCAAGAGAACTTGGATGATATAGAAAATGAAGGATTACGCCGAACCGTGGAAAACATGCAAATTGGAGATATCAAGTCAAAAGATGATCCAATTTCATCTACTTCATCAAGACAAGTAGAGCCACCCACTTCCTCCACAACAAGCAATGTACAAGTTCTAGACGATGAAGCAAAGGAACAACAACCTCAAACCTTCAAGATTCACAATGCAATCGTAAAAGATCATCCAATAGATCAAATATTGGGTGACGTAAGTAAGGGAGTTCAAACTCGATCTAGAGTAGCCTCTTTTTGTGAACATTACTCGTTTGTGTCTTCTCTTGAACCAAAATTTGTAGATGTAGCTTTAGAAGATTCGGATTGGGTAAATGCAATGCATGAAGAATTAAACAACTTTACCCAAAACAATGCTTGAACTTTGGTAGAAAGACCCAAGGAGCACAACGTAATTGGTACAAAATGGGTCTTCCAAAATAAGCAAGATGATAATAGAGTTGTGGTAAGAAATAAGGCAAGATTAGTTGCTCAAGGCTATACTTAAGTTGAAGGTTTAGATTATGATAAAACTTTTGCACACATAGCTAGACTTGAGTCAATTAGGGTCTTGCTTGCCTTTGCATCTAGTTTTGATATAAAATTATTTCAAATGGATGTTAAAAGTGCATTTCTAAATGGACCAATCTCCGAACTAGTTTATGTTGAACAACCTCCAGGGTTCGAAGATTTAAAATACCCTAGTCATGTTTATAAACTCTCAAATGTGTTATATGGCTTGAAACAAGCTCCTAGAGCTTGGTATGAGCATCTTCGAGATTTTCTTGTCTCAAAAAGTTTTAATATTGGAAAAGTAGATACAACCTTATTCACAAAGATTATTGGTGATGATTTCTTTGTATGCCAAATTTATGTTGATGATATTATATTTGGTTCTACTAATCAACACTTTTGTAAAGAATCTGGTGAAATGATGTCTAGGGAATTTGAGATGTCAATGATAGGAGAACTAAGCTACTTCCTTGGACTTCAAATCAAACAACATAAAGATGTGACTTTTATAAACCTAATGAAGTATGTGAAAGATATATTCAAGAAATTTGGCATAGAAGATTGAAAACCCATCAAAACACCTATGGCAACAAACGGGCATCTTGACCTCAACGAAGGAGGTAAGTCAATAGATTCAAAGCTTTATAGATCTATGATTGGTAGTTTATTTTATCTTACCGCATCTAGGCCGGATATTATGTTTAGTGTTTGCATGTGTTCACGCTTTTTAGCTTCTCCAAAAGAGTGACATCTAATGGCCGTAAAGAGAATTCTAAGATATTTAAAACATTCCTCTAACATAGGGCTTTGGTATCCAAAGGTGAAAATTTGAATTAATTGGATATTCGGACTCCGATTATGCGGGTTGCAAGGTGGATAGAAAAAGCACACCGAGTAGTCGTCAATTGCTAGGAAGGTCATTAGTGTGTTGGTCTTTCAAGAAACAAAACTCTGTAGCACTTTCAACCGCTGAAGCTGAATATGTTTCCGCTGGAAGTTGTTGTGCTCAATTGCTTTGGATGAGGCAAACCTTGATGGATTACAGAATTAAAATTGATAAAATACCTCTTTTGTGTGACAATGATAGTGCAGTTAAGATATCAAATAATCCAGTCTAACACTCAAGAACCAAGCACATATATATATACGCCACTACTTCTTGAGAGATCATGTGAGCAATGGAGACATCACAATTAGCCACATCCGAACCAAAGACCAATTAGCGGATATCTTCACCAAACCTCTAGATGAAAGCTGTTTTTGCAAATTGAGGAACGAATTAAATGTCATAGATTACTCAAATATAGCTTGAACTCTTAACTCCTACAAACTTGCTCTTTTGGTGTCCATTTGAGACATTTTACTTGAATTATCTCATTTCTCTGGCAAAAGTTCATTATTTTCATAAAATGTATGTTCTTAGACTAGTTTTAGCATTATTAATGCATAATGATCCTGAATAATCTTATTTGAGTGCAAAACTAGAGATCATTTGCATTTTTCTAAGAAATAAAGTTAAATTTCTCAAAAGTTCCAAAAAAAAATCGGAACTACCGGAGTTATATCCGCGGTACTTCCGATTTATCGGAACTTCCAGCATATTAGGAGCGGAACACTCTCAACCGCCATCTCGTTGCCGTTTTATCTTTTGGTATCTCTCTCTCTTCCATTTCCTCTCCCTTGCAAATTGAACACTTCCTTTTCTTCTCTCTCTCTCTCCCAAAAACGCCTCCTCGCAAACTCTTTTGATCTTCAAATCCGAGGAGATTTCTTCATCATTGGGCATCTCTCTGCATTTCAAGGGTTCAACTCCTTCAAATCCACGAGGTAAAAGAGATCAAACCCTCTCCTTTATCTTGTTCTAAGAACCCTAGGGCTAGGTTAGGTTTGATTGAAAATGCGATTGATTTTGCTGTGATTTCTTTGGGCAAATCAATATATTTGGTGTATAAGAATGTTTGCGCATCCATCCCATGGATTCAATCCAAGAAAAACACCAAAAATTCATAGATAAATTTTCCCTACCACCCAAACTCCCGGTACTACCAGAGTCCAGAAGTACTGAGATTTGACTATCGGTACTACCGCAATTTGGCTGTCGGTATTTCCGATTTTTCTGAGAAAACAGCTGCTTCATTCCATTACTTCTCAACCTATAGCATTGGTACCCTAGCTGATCCTTGACATCCTTGCTTCCTTTTGAAGATGCCGAAGACAAAGAATGCCACCCAAAAGACGTATGCTGGAAGCAGCACTCCCTCGCGTTCAGGACAAGTTTCTCCCAGGGGACTTCCTGAGCCAACCCAAAAGACCAGAGAGGACAGGGGCAAGGGCATTGCCTCTGAATCTGAGGCTGGGTCTGAATCAACTCAAGATGAGAGCATGGAGTATGAATCCTCCGATGAAGAAATTCCTGAACCCGAAGAGCCTTAAGTGGAAGTTCATAGAGGAGCGGAAGTTCTAATTTTTACTCAGCGAAACTTCCGGTTTTCCTGAATTTTCTGGATTGAGTTGTGTAACGGCTAGTTTTGGTTGGTGGGGGTATAAATTCAACCCCACCAGCACAAGGACATGTTGTTGAAACCTTATTAAGCATTCTTAAGCATAGAGCACCCTCTCCATACCTCACTTCATCTCTTGTGCATTTATTTGAGGTGGTTGGAAAAATTCAAGTGCATTCATCCGTAGATTAATCCTTGGCACTTGAAAGCGGTCAAGCAACGCTGTGATTCATTAATTTGGTGCTTGCCGACACCTAGACAGCTTAGTGGAGATTGCCCAGTGATCCTCTCAAGAAGTTTGTGAGAGGACCCGGCGTGTGTGAAGGTTGGAGCTTACCTACCCAGAGCGGGGAAGAGCTACCACTAGTGGATTGAGGTGTTTCGGCTTAATTCGTGAAGCCAGTCCAATTCGTTTGGGATAACCTCAACGTGGGCTAGGGGAAATCGGCAAGTTTTCGATCACCACAGTAAAACATCGCGTGTGCTTGGTTTTCTCTTGTCTCCTTTAGCTCTTGTTTATTTAGTACATTGTGATCATTTGTTTGTGCTATTATTTTTGTTGAGTCACAACCTTACTAGAATTATGTAGGTTTCAAGAGCTTTAAATCTTTGTCATATTAAAATTGTAAAAATTGATTAGAAGGCAAGAAAATTTTATAACCTCCTATTCACCCCCTCTAGTCGGTTATCCTTGATTCTACATTGGCGTAGACCATGAGAAGTCTCACTCAGCTCAAGAGGGGGTCTCGGTTTGGTGGATTCCTTACTAGGGTGAAACCTTAGTGTTGGACTAGCCAGATTGAAGGCTTCGCATTGTAAAGGTCTTGTTATGATTTTCTCAGTCACACGCCTTCAAAAACGTGTAATGACCGATATTATGAGATAATCATATCTTGTGGGTAAAACTGTACAATCTCTATAGAGTGTATAATCTATCCTAGATAGCCATGCCCACGGTCATGGGCAAGCTGAGTGAAGTTTTTCACGAATTAGACTTTGATTTCAAAATGGTTTGGAAAAAACTTATGGATGGATGGAATCCATAAGAGATTAAAAAGCGTATAGATGGATGGAATCCATATGAGATCTTTTTTGGAAAAGATGGTCTAGGTGGGATGCTTGTGGTTAGGTTAGTGTGGGGGATGGACTTGCACTAACGACAACTATTTTGCTTACAATGTTGTTTTTATTTACTGTATTAAATTCAGTAATTTCAATCTATTTACTATATTTCTTAAATATTGTTTTACGCTCAATTAACCTTACTATGCCTTCCTTTGTTAATCATGATGCATGCATTAACTCTGTTAAATCTCCTAGTGTAACTTGTGGAGTACTTTATGTGCTCATGTTGCTCAATTCATCATTTTTCAGAGAACGACTTTGACTTCGGTGAGGATCAGAACGAATAGGCCGCATCTTACTGTCATTTGCCTGTGGACAGGCTCAGTGGGCTTCTTCCGCTTCGGTTTTATCTTTCGCTGCTTATATTTAATTTTGGTTTATGAACCATTGATGTAAACTTTGGCCATCTGGTCCATATTCAGTTAAATAAAGTTGGTCATTATGTATAATATTTGTCTTTGTTATCCATTGTGTGTACTAGTTGATCTTGGACTAGTGCGATTAACATAGAGAGTTTCAGAGTTGTTGCTCCGGGATCCAACAGTGGTCGACGACGACAACTGATGGCGCGCAATCGAAGTAGCGACAAGAGAAGATACCAAATTAGGACATGTGGCCGGTGATGAGACGGCAAGAGAAGATACTGGATTAGGACGTGCGGCCGACAACGAGATAGCGAGGTCACCGGATTAGGGAGGCACTCTCATGAGAGAGATGGAGAGACGGGGAGAGATCGAATTGGGGGAAGATGAAGAGAGATTCATGGGTGGGCTTAAAAACCGTTCAGAATCCATACCCCACTAAATCCTAGAAAAAGTGGCACATGAGACCCAGCAACGCGGTTTTAATGCACGTGATAACTGTAAATAACTTCATGTATTGTATATGATAACTTGTTATGCAGGAGACAATTACTTTACTGTGTGGATGATAACTTTACCCTTTGGATGGTAGCTTCATTGCATATAGACGATAACTTTATGCGTAACTGTAAGTAACCTTTTTGGTCTACCAACAACACGACCGCCAATCGTATGTAAGGCCGACTGAAAGGGGGTGGCACGATTGCGATTGGCTGATTGGGTTCATGTCACATCGCTAGGGGTGTGCGCTTATTCTACACTTAGCCACTGAATAGTATATCTATACACACACACAAAAAGACAAAGAAGATTAATACTCTAGCTACCATGTTGTTGGATAAATTTTATGCAACATCATATTAGCAAAGGGGCTAGTTAGGCTGGTCCAACAAGCAAGCCTTAACAACCCATATGCCTGAGTCCAGTACTACTGAGCCTCAACAACTAGCGGCTAGGAAGCCCTCGACACAGGCACGACACACGAGAGGTAGGGCAACTAGCGTTGTTGCCACAGAAACGAGAAGGGAGTCGGCGATGGCAGGCCGAGGCCGATGGGTGGAGGTTGTAGCTCTCGGGGGCGGCAATAAAAGGTGGCAATGACAGGCGGAGTTGGCGGCTCCCGGAGATAGCGGTAGGTTGTGGGCCGCAGACGAAGGTGTAACATCCCGATCTAAAATTCACTCAAAGTCTAGTCTACCATGGGATGGACCATCACACACATAGCACACTGCTTACACTTTCGTCATTGTTTCGTGTAAAAAAGGGTACCTGTGGTGCTATGTTAGACTTAACAAGCATTATATGCTACTACAACTCACTTTAGATAAGCAACATGGGTCTAATTCTATCACCACTCCACATGGGTTACATAGGCCTTCACACAAAACTGGCTGGGGTATTACATTTACCCTCTTAAGGGCTGATGCCCTCAGCAGCATACCGTATACATGGCAAATAACTAGACCATCCCTCGGTACATGTTCGTGCATCCAATGCAGACACATATGTTATGTCGTGTGGCCACTCTGTTTCCCTGTCTCGCACGCGCCTGTGTAGCGAAGGTTGATGCTCTGATACTATCTGTAACACCCTGGTTCAAAATCTGCTCAAAGCGCAACCCACCATGGGGTGGACCCGCGCATACATCGCACCCCACTTACACTTTTCACCATTGTTTCGTGTAAAAAGTTGACCCTGAGGTACTATGTTTGGACCTAACAAACATTATATACTACTACAACCCATTTTAAATAAAATAAATGGGACTAATCCTACCATCACTTCACATGGCCACATGGGCCTTCACAGAAACGGGCCGAGGTATTACAGGTGGTGGTGGTTCCCGTTAGCGTCAGGTGAAGACAGTAGGGAGGTGACCTGTGTGAGATATGGAGGCATGATTGTGTGGGTCATGTGACTGTATGGTGTGGTATGTTCCTGGATATCCGACCAGATATTATCCAGCTATTCGCTACTGATGCTATTCGGTTGAATATTAGCTCTTTCGATTTCGCTACCGAATCCGAGACTAACTATCCAACCAGATACCGAACCTGACCGGATAGTGAATTCCTAACTCGACGCATTTGCACCCCAGGGAAAGTCACATAGTTATTTTTTCTCTCCTCTTCAGTCTTCACAATCTGTTTGTTCACTCATTGCCTCAGCCCAGGTTGCTTAGCTAGTAGTAGGGGCAGATGTCAAGCTAAGTCCCCGCCTTATTAATTTTTCCTGAAATTAGCACAATTTGATTTAATATTATTTTATATATAGGTTGGAAGTATTTTTAGAAGTGAGCTAACAAGCTGAGTCGATCTAGAGCAAAATCCAAATTCATTTGAAATAAATACATTTTGATGTTTAACTAATTAACGAGTATAATTGAAACAATTTTAAATTAAACCAACGAGCCCCACTGACGAATTTGTTTCCACCTAGCCACTATCCAGCACTCCAGCTTAGCATTCTTCCACCAATGCCACCCTTTCTTCCTCCTCCCACAGCTTCTCCTTTGGCTACATGCACTCTCAACCTACTTGACACTTAGGGGCGGAGGGAGGGGGTGCTAATATGAGGTAGGCCTCTTTTTATGATTAGATAAATTTACACTATAACCTTTTATATTTTTTAAAAATTTTATACTGTTAGTGTTACTAGTAGTGTGCCCATGCTAACGCTACGGTAAAATACAAAACAAGATAAAATTTGTTGATCTACAATATATAACATTTCCTAGCCACAATTAGCCAATCTGGTTCAAGCGTAGATTATTAGGATAATAGTGAATAGAGCAAATACATTAAAAAGAAAAAAACTAAGACACACAGTACTCACTTGCATAGAGCACACCCTCCAAGGTCATCAGAGATTGGGACAATTCTTATAGCTCTTTTCATTATCTGTTCAATGGAATCAACTCCAGCTTGCCTCCCAGCGACCTTAGCATTTTATTTTCCGCTAAAGCCTTTTCTTTTGAACAAGGTTGCTGCAATTATCACAATACCACTCGGAGGACTTGAACACCCAACACAAGCTGCAAATTTTAAAACAAGCAGGTCAATAGTTAGAATAATTGTTCCTTACACACACGCGCGCGCGCGTGTGGTGTGGGTGGGGGTGTGGGTCCACGCGCGCGGGTGTGCGAGCGTGCGTGCGTGTGTGTATGTATATGTGTGTATATATATTCCAAGTAAACAACTCAACAACGCCATTCTTAAAGCACTATTTGCAGTTAATTTCAGGAAGATTGGAGATTCTACCTGGGTGAAATGACCTTGGACAGATTTTGCAAGGGAAAATATCTCCCCCCTTGACCGCATTCTCCACACAACTGATCTGTTTCGCGCTCCGACAATTCCATATCCTTTGATATTTTCATTGATAGCTCGTGCAATGATACTCCATTTGATGTGAAGATATTGTCGTACCTGATACCAATGTAATACAATAAGCGCAACAGTCATAAATGTGGGGTGGCATAAGATAAAACAGGATACCATATAGACTTACGGTTTGCGCCTTGTTCCCTCACCAGCATGAGCCTCGAATCTTTGAGGGCTAACCTGAATATTCCTCATAGAAAGGTCAATTACTTCATAAAGGGCGATGAATATAAAGAAATAGCTTGATGAATATTAAAATTGTTCATTTTTTCAAAAGGAAAGTAAACCTACATGTAGGTTCCATAACAAAGACTGATAAATATTAGGTATCGGTATAGCGACTTATGGCGTATTGGTGCTTCTTAGCAATACAAATATCGGACAAAAGGCAATAATCACTGTAGTCCGGTAGTCCGGTTTTTCTTTATAGAAGTTGACAACATTAACATGATGGGTTTTCTCACACAAAAGGTCGACGCTTTCAATTCCAAGCATACTGACTTGCAAAAGGTGATAGTGATAGATTTCTGCAGCTACCCGTAATGTTTTCCATATCTCACAAGGGGAGTTTGGGAGATTTTCCAAAGAACCTACTCAATAGAGAAGTTCCATCAGATGGAATTTTAGTCACTATTCAAGATAACTAACCTCTTATGCAACTCTGCAAACAGAACATGAATACTCATGTCGGTTACCACTTCATTGCCCACACATCAAACGTCACGGACACTCCACCAAGTATTGAGTTCCCGAAGAAAGGAACAAAATATTAGAAGGGGATGCATCACCTTCAGAGATTTGAATTTTGAAATATCATGGGCCAAGTGATTCACTTAGAACAAATGCTTGAATAAGACTTGGTGCATGCATCGATCCGGTGTGCGGATATCAAAATAGTAGTGTCCATTGCATCGACTATAGGTTCAATGACGCTATCTTAGCTCCTAAAACTGCACATAGTATTAATTATGTCAATCATACACCTCATAGTTAAATGGATACGCTACACGACACACAAGTCAAACACAAACCTCACGGATCTTATTCAAACAACCTCCATCTTCCCCACATAGAGCAGGTATAACTAATCTTGGAACCATGACATCTGCGATTATGTTTGGTACCATAGATGACCGACCAGATCTGCAATTGCAATTTCTCATGTAAATACATGGGCTATTTACGAATAATGGGTTAATACCTTTGTGGTCCAAGGAGCGACATCTCATCCAATGGCCGTCCCCTAAAATCTTTATGAAACTGAGACGCGTTAGGATAAATCCTTGGAGACGTAGATGCATGGCTTCCCACATACGGACCAAATTGAGGATCTAGCAAACCAAAAGGTGGCTGCATGTTAGGACCCATTGCAGCCATTCTGTCCCGGAAAAGATGGTTACGTAGTCTAGCAGTTATCTGCATTAGAGCTTCTTGAATAGCTTCGGAACTCCCACTTATCTAAAAGAACAGCGATTTTGCAGTTAATTAACCCAAAAAAGAAGTAAAAGTGTTGTACAAAAGAGTCAAGCGTAGGTAAAATCAAGATGCAAAATAACAGATGAAGTAGAAATATGTGGCGCCACTTCGACATTTTCAACCGAACCATTTAAAGAACGAAAAGACACCCGCCGGGGGGCTCACCGATTGCACGAGGATCCGCTCCATGATGAGCTGCGAGGTGGCCGCGGAGGCGAAGGAGAAGGAGCTCCGGCGCGTGTGGAGGCGAAGCGAAACCGCCCCATTGTCGAGCTCGCGGTGGCGTAAAAACTGTACAACCATTGAATGTAGAGCATAAAAATTGCAACTATTCTTTTGGAAAAATCATCTAAATAGTATTCAAGGATGAATTTGCTATTCAATGCAATCAAAGAATTGAAAAGTTCATCTAATGGCTATATGGCTAGCCATGGGAGCGTTAGACTTAATAATACTTCCAGGTGAGATTGAAAGAGCATCTACAGAAGCACAAGCTTTAGTTACACAGGTGAAGAACTAATAAGAGAAACTATGAAGTGTAAAAGAGTAAACAGATAGCTTGGGCAATTCTAAATACATGCACCTTCGTTGAGATTTATAAACATAAGTTTACACCTGGTAAACAGCAAAGTAACTAAAAGCACACCAAACCAATAACATTTAACAAAATTATAGTGGATGCAGGGAAACATATTCAGGCAGATGACAGACCTCATTAGCCCCAGTAGTATCATCAACATGGAATTCTAGAACAACATCTGTTTTTCCTTGCATCTGAGTCTGTGCTACATCTGCTAGCGAGACCTCAAATGCTTCCTTTGTACCAACATTAAAGCTAAGCATATTGCCTGAAATAGAAAGAATAGAAAAACAAATCAAAACCTGACAAAGGTTACCAAAAGGCAATGGTGTACCAAATAGGGAAAAAATACCATAGAGAACTCAACTAACCATTGATTTCAATTCCACCCAGCTTATGGCCGCTATGAAAGTCGCTTCTCCTCTGGTGAGATTCCCGTGTTCTTTTGTATGAAGTTAGTAAGGTTACTAACGTCCTATAAAGAATTTGAAACAAAACATTTCTCAAGTTACAAAGAAATATGACAAGAGTTTCAATTATACAAGAAAGACAAAAACATTTGACACAAAAAGCAGGTGTTGCTATGATTGTACAAAAAAATTCCGTGCATTGCATTCTCCTCTTATTTTTCAGCATCTCTTCATGTCGATATAAACACTCGAATACCTAATTTCCTTAGGGCAAAAATGAGGAAATGTTACCTGCTCACTAAGCCGGAGAACTGTAAAGATGCCCTCTTTGGTCCCTACACTAAGTGATAAGATCCGGGATTTTCTTCCATGTCACGAAGCGATATCAACTTTATCAACCTCAATGGCCTTCCTCCACCTTGCTTCTTCCATGCAAGCCCTCCCGAATAAAGTTTAAAGCGGCGGGGTTCTACAATAGCACCAAAGAAACGATAATTTCAGCGTCACAAGGATGCCACTAACGACAACCAATTAACCATGAAAAAATGGAGGTTTGCATTGGACTTAGTTTACGTATTACTTTTTTGCAATGAAAAAATTGGAACAGGCGTTCGCTAGTTCCAAAAATAAACAATCATGAATAAACACAATCGCACATTTCTAATTCGCAAAAACGTAGCACTTCCATGGTACCTAAATATGATAAACAATGATAAAGCTAGCACGATACGAGGAATACTCCTTAAAACAAGTGCACAAAATCGAGAGTAAACAGATTTTAAAATTCTAAAACTCTTGTGATTATGGAAGACACGGCCGTGATCCCGCAAGACAATGCAACGATAGCACAATAAGCAAAAATGAATGCCAAATGCACACTAAATGGAAGGCAATTGGATTTTGGCAAGAATTGCATGAGCCATTCGATAGTAAGAGTTATTGCATGGATCGATGATCAAAATCCTAGATTAGGCCTGTTTCTAGTTGAGAAAGTTCAGATTATTCCATATCGTGCTTATTCGAGCGCATTCGCACCAAAACAATTCGTTTTGCCCGCCAAAATACGTCTCTAAGTTCACCAAACAACGGCGGTCACGGTTTCCCCCTTTGGAGCGCTTTCGTGCGCCAGAAGAAACCCTAACGTGTAAACCTAGAAATCAAGCGCCACACGCAAAACGCAACACAAATTCGGGCCAAACCGTTCGCGAAATCGCCGACACGGAATCGAACAAATCGGCGGAAACCCTAACGAAACAACAAATCGAATCGACGCTGGCGCCGCTAAACAAACTCGACGGGGCGGAAGAGGAGGGGGTACTCACGCTTGCCGACGCGCCGCCGAGTGAGATGTTGTTGAAGAGGTGGCCGTCCGTCATGTCGCCCATTGCCGTCGCCGCCGCCGCCTCTGCTACAGGCCTCTCGACTCGCTCTCCCGAGCTCGCGAACGTCGCCTCCCCGGGTGCGGGATTTGGGAACTTCGGGACGACGAGGAGGAGGCGGCGGTGCGAAGAAGTGGGGGGCGTGGTGGCTAAGGGGGTGTCGGCGGCGGCTGCGCGGGGTGGGGGCGGAGAGAGGCGGCGGGGGCGGAGGAGAGGCGCCGTTCTTGATGTCCAGAGAGAGGGTCCGCGGCCACTCCTTGCGCGCGCGAGGAGGAGAGGAGGTGGTTCTTGCGCGGGAGGGAGTTGGGCGGGTGGGGAGGGAAGGAGGTGGCGGCGGCGGGTGGGGAGGGAAGGAGGAGGCGTCGGCGCGTGGGGGCGGAAGAGGAGGCGGTGCGGGATAGGGAGAAGGCGATGTGGGGTGGGGAGGGAAGGAGGCGGCGGCGGGCGGCGGAGAGGCGGAGCAGAGGAGCCGCGCCAAACCCTAGCTGGGAGGCGCGGATTCGCGCGGGCGGGGCGCGAGGAGGCTGCGAGGAAACGTGGGGCCGAGCGCTGTGCGTGGGCGCGGGGTGGATACCGGTTCAATGATGTGCATGATCCAAATGATTTTGACCTTAGGATCTTCAATGAGTAAGAGAATAAGGCTTGAGGAGAGATCCAAACCATTCATTTGTATGGAGTTGGATTACTTTGGTACACAAATCTGGGTGGACTTAGATTAGGCATGACTGTGGGGGTGGTTGAGGGGGTGGATTTAGTAAAGATAATTTTGGTGTATTATAGAGTAGGGTAGATTTAAATCTCTCATCAAATATAATTATATTATGTAGATTGTTTGACCCCATTTTTAAATTCTAGCTACGCCGTGTCGGCACTGTTCCTCACCGGAACCCAAAAGCCAACACCAAGCCGCCGCCGCAGTAGCAACAGCACGTCCTCGTCGTCCACCTTTTCCGCCGCCCTAGATCTCCTTGCGGACGCCCCCACGCCCCGCGCCTTCTCCGCGCTCTTCAAGACAGCCTCCTCCGCCTCATCACCTTCCCCCTCCCTGGGCGCGGAGCTCCACGCGCAGGCCGTCGTGCGCGGCTTCTTGGGCGGCGAGGACAGCGCTGTCCTCGCCAACGCCGTCCTCAACTTCTACGCGTCCTGCAGGGAGTCCGACCTCGCGCGACAGGTGTTCGACGCAATGCCGCGCAGGCACGCCGTCACCTGGAACGCGCTCATCAAGCGGTACGCGCAGGCGGGGCGCTGGAGCTGTTCCGGGACATGAACAGGCAGGGCTTGTCGCTCCTGACATGTACACCTTCCCGGCGTTGCTGTCCGGTGTCGGCAGGGAGGGCGGCGGCGGCTGCATGCATGAACTCGGGGGAGCCGTGCATGCGCGTCAAAGCTGGGCTGGAGAAAGATCCCTTCGTCTGGGCTTCCCTGGTTACTATGTACGCGGCGAAAGGAACATTGGAGGATATGAAGGTCGTCTTTGATGATGTGGATTCTTTTGACCACGTGGGCTGGTCTTCTATGATATCTGCCTATGTAAACTGCAAGGAGAAAGAGAGTGCTCTACTTTCTACTACATGTTGTGCCAAGATATTAAGCCGGCACAGCTTGTCTACACGAGCCTGCTTGCCATCTGTGGGAGCATGCAAATCCTGGAGATGGGCAGGCAAGTTCATTCTCACAGCCTGAAGAGCAATAGTGACAAGGATGTCACAATGAATAACACACTTTTGACCATGTACTCGGATTGTGGATGCATTAGTGGTGCATGGAAAGTCTTCAATTCAAACGATAATGTGAATGTCTACCACAGTTCGATGATTTCATCTCTTGGACAGCATGGATATCCGGAAGAAGCAATTGAGCTTTTCAGGCAGATGAAGCTTGCTGGTCTGATGCATGACTAGGTTACCTTGTTAAACATGCTATCTGCTTTCAACCATGCTGGTCTTGTTCATGAAGTCTTGCAGATCTTCAATTCCATGGTGGATATTGAAGGTATTAGACCGACGTATCAACATTTTGCCTGTGTTGTTGACATGCTTGCTAGATCAGGAGAAATCGGGAAAGCCATGATAAAAATTAATGAAATGCCCTTTCAAGCTGAGACACCGTTATGGAGGATTGATTTTGCTGCTTGCAGCAAACACCATGACGTTGCAACTGGCAAGCAGATTGCAGAGATGCTGTTTGAGATAGAGCCCTATGAAGCTACAAATTATATACTACTTGGCAATATTTATGCAAGATTAGGAAAGTGGACAGAAGCAGAAAAGGTTAGGGTAGGCATCTGATGAGAGGGGTGAAATTAAGGATGATACATTTAGCTGGATTGAAATGGATCGGATAACACATAGATTTGGAGTTGATGACCATTCACACCCCATCACCAGAGACATATATAGTAATTTTAATAGGTTAATTAGTAGTATCAAGGTTGCGGGTTATTTGCTGATATCAATTTTGCTGCACACAGTGTAGAGAAAGACAGATTCCTAGTCAACCCTAACTTATTTGGGACAAAAGGTTTTGTTGTTGTTGTTGTAGTAGTAGTGTAGAGAATGACATAAGGGAAGAATCACTGTATTATCACTGTGAAAAACTGGCCTTTGCTTTTGGGGACTTGGCTGCTCCTGCTGGAGGCACGCTTCGCATCATGAAGAACCTTCGTGTTTGTGGTGACTGCCATAATGCATATAAATACTTCTCCCTTATCACAGGGAGACAAATAAATATTGAGAAATAACTACAGGTTTCATCATTTCAACAAGGGCGCTTGTTTGTGCGGTGATTATTGGTGATAGGTCAACATGCTGCTCCATTGTTCTGCAGTCATGTGTCTTGAAATCAGCCTAAGACTATCAAAGGTATGTGATACGTTTATGATCGTAAAACCACATGAAGCTAGCTTTACGCCTTTATCAGGGCAGTGACTTTTATTAAGCCAAACAGAAGATTGAACAGTACCAGTGCCATAATAGAGATAGTTAGGTCTGGTCTGACAATAATTTGTTTTCATTCTCATGTTACAACCTATCCCCACCCAAATTTCTGGTAAAGTTTCTCGTGATGTGTCACCAGACTTCCAGAGCTATTACAGCACGCATATCAATCAGCTGCAGAAACAATCTTCAAGTACTTATCGAGCATCATATCCTTGGTTATGTCAGTGAAGTACCCCTTCTCAACTTCAAGTCCTTGCTCTGCTGCAATCTGCTCCACCACGGCCTGAACCTGATCGGCACCGACATGATCTGGATCCAACAAGCATGCAATCTCTGTGCAGTCGTCACCATGAAAGAGTGCAAGTGCTTGCACTGTTGGGAGGCCTCCACCCCGTCCGCTCACTCTTCGAGTAATCATCCTCACGGTTGGGACATCCTTAGACAGTACCGGCACATTGTAGTTCTCAAGCAAAGGTGTAGCACCAACCGTTGTGGCACCTCTTTCAGCACAAACATGAGTCGGACCCTCATTGGGCTTAATTGGCAGAACATCTGGGAGCACCGAACCTGCCCACTGGTTGCCCATATAATTTGGCCTGTAGTAGCCGAGCTCACGCCGTATTGCACCAACAGACTTGCCTGTGGAATGGGCTGCTGCATACAGGAACACCGGGACTGCACAACAAAATAGGAAAGGAGGATCAGAAGAACTGTATGGCTGACATTTATAGACGCTTGACAAACTTAACACACCTTGTAAGCCATTGCCGATGTCAGAGGCCACGAGCTTAGCCAGCTGAGAAGCCTCCTCCATTGTGGCTTGACCCAATGGGTGGAAAGACATGTCGTCGATGACACCAATCCTTGGATGCGCTCCAGAGTGCAATTCGAGGTTTATGTTTGACAATGCAGCTTCAATCATTGCCAGCAATGCCTGCCTGATCGGGCTATATATCATTTCGCCAGTTGATCTGTCGTTGATGATATAGGAGACAAGTGTGTAACGGACACGGTTGTAGTGGCAATCTTCAAACTTGCTGAGCCCAACAACCCGAGGGTCTCTCCTGCTTGCACGATCGATTGCATCAACAGCCATGGCATTGCGGCTTTCAGAAATGTAGAGCTTGCAGCAGATAAACTTCGAATGCATCATGCTGAGCTTTGCCTTTGCCTTTGCCTTTGCCTTTGCAGCAGGGGACAAGATAGAACTCAGGTGAGGATAAGTTGTTATTTGCAAGGTTTTGCAAGTTGGTACTGGACTGGCTAACAGTAATGGCCAGTATAGTCTTCCAAAATATACTGGCATGAACAACTAGAAATCAGATGGTTTTAGCCAATTTCTGGCAGAGCTCGGTAGATCGACAAGCCATGTGGCTTTTTAAAATTTTTCACTAAACAAATAACATGTTTCCAAATTACAATTAATAGTTTCTGTCAACAGAAATTACATGTTATGGTGTTATCAAACTTGGTCCAATACGATGCTGCTCATAACCCATAAGTTCGAATGACTCAGGTGAAATTGTGAATAAGGCCCTAATTTGATGCCTATCAACAAGTTGCTTTTGAGAACTGGGCTTGCTTTATCAGTGTTAGATAACTTCCCCAGATAACAATCAAATTCTTCAATTTGGATATTTTAATTTCGATTCTACGGCTCTACATCTTTGACCTTCCATGAGCAAAAGGTAAGCCACTCTGTTTTGTGGTTATGGACTGAACATGACACATTATGTCAGGAAAAATGCATTCATTGACATGAATATTTTGGACCAAACTTAAAGATGGTAATGTAGACAGCAGAGCACATCACAAGGAAATTCTCTGATGGATATCTTTTTGCAGATTTTTTGAGGTACGTTTAAGATAGGAAGTTAATGTATGCTTGAGTAATTTGGGTTCTCCGTATTCTGTTGATTTGTTCTATCCAAACATTTAGCTTGAAATAATCTGGAACTGGGTACCAGAGCATACCTTGTTTGTGTGATTGGGCTCCATGCCTCCTCCTTCTGCTGCTCCTCCTCCCTCCCTCCCTCCCTCCCTCCCTCCCTCCCTCTCTCCGTGTGCGCCTGTCGAGTGGTGGACCAATGCCTTCTTGTAGTGATATGCACCATGACAACTACTTGTAAGAAACACTTTTGGTCTTTTCTGACGTGTTTTTTCCTGACTACATAGTAAAATCCCAACAACGAAAGGATGTAGCATGTGCTCTTCAGCAGGTCAGCTTGATGACTCATCAGTCCCGTACATCATGTCCAGGCGGCAACATTAGGGTTATTATTATGGTCAGTTCCACAACAGCGTCCCACTAAAAACATTATTTTTAAGCACATCGTAATATGTTACTGCCTCTTAAACCTCATCATCCATTCAATCCGTTAGTTCATTATTCATAAATCTTGTCTTGTACTCTCTGGAGCAATCCTTATTTCATTATTTATGAATCATGTATCTTGTCTGTTACCCTTCAGTGGCCAGTGTAACGTCACTATCCACCTTGCAGCACACGGTTTTCGCGGAAACCATCTCTAGAAGAGAGGGGTCGATAGCTATATGCATCTCAAGTAATCTCTATTTTGCCACATATGAAATATCCTATGAGAACTTGCTTGTGACGTTTATGTCGATTCTTTGCTGCTTTTGTGCATTAGCAACCGATTAATTCCCTGGAGACGTATTACTGAAACTAGTTGGATCTGAGTGTCCTTGCATGACCATCCTGCGTTCTCCTAAGATTAGGACGATGGTGACAGGGGCATACGATATCTCCTGTTATTGAGTAACGTTACTAATAGCTGATTTTTTTTTTATCTTGCATATTATGGTTTGCATCTTGCATGTTGATTTAGTAATCCAAGACAGCCCAGCTAAAAGGCTCTTGCTGAATTTATGTGTTCAAGTGACCGTGGATATTTCCTTTCTCATAAAATTCCTGAAAAGTTTTTTGCAGTACAAACGGACCTAGGTGCTGCTCGGTTAGGCTGAAATAAACTGGCTTATGGCTAAAATTACATTGTAACTGACTAAAATTACACTGTAACGATGGTGGCTTATTTGGTGTAACTAAATTTAAAAAAAATTAAAAATAGAAAAAATAGATTAGCCTATCATAAACAATGCAACAAATACAGGAAAAAAGAATGGTAAAAAGCTCAAAAATGTTAAAAAGATAAAATTAAAAATAATAAAAAATAAGTTAGAAATTAAAAGTTTAAATCGAAATAAGTGAGGTAACTTGAGCCTTGAAGCATCCGAGTGTTAAGTTTCATCGGAACTTCACGGAAAACGAGACGGATCCTGATAAATCTGTTCCGTCTGGACGGGGGTGCTGCAGCGACCAGAGTTACACAGCAACTGTTGTGATGTTATCTGTTCCGTGTCCTACCGGGTAGGATTGAGATTTCGCGTTCTTTTTTTTATCATCACAATGAGTTTTGATCACAACGTAAGTGTTTATATGAATAAATTAAATATTGATAAGTTATTTTAAAAAACGTTTTAATAAGTTTTTAAAAATAACGATGAAGTAATTATCATGTGTATGAGCTGAAAAAGGGGAGACCTTCAGCCGGTTGCTGTGCGTGTGTACGTGGGGTTCACGTGCATATTATAAAAGCATTATTGTGATGAGAAATGAGCAGTCGTTTTCCACGTCGATGTACACTGTCTGGACTCTGGAGCCATGGGGCTTGTTCAGGGATGATTGGATTTTATGTGGCTTGAATTGAATATGTGAACAGAGGTGACTTTGTGTTCAATTAGCTAAGAGTCACTTCACTTGAACTCACTTTTTACCTCAACAATCTATCTGATATGGAGAAATAAGGGTGTGTTTTTCTTTTCTTGAGGTCATTGTTGATTATTGAGGTATCAATGCAGTGCCCCGAAACTTAGGCAAGTTGCTGTTTACTTGTAGGGTGTTTGCTTAGGGTCAGCTCCAAAAGGGTTAAGTTTCTGTTTTATAGTCTTAGCTATTGATTTTTTAACTAAAATTACACTGTATGATTTGTTAGTTTTTATGAGTTATTAAATTAAAAAATTAAAAAATTAAACTATTATATCATCACGGACAATGCAAATGAATAAAGAGAAAAAAGATAAAAAATGCAAACCAAAATAAGCTAAAATTAGAAGTCGTCGTGCTTCAAGTGACTTCTGACTTAAATAAACTAAAATCGTTTGGAGCGGGATCTTAATGTAGGGCCAAGTCCTTACCTAGTCATATCTCACAGAAGAAAAATAAGTTCATATTTGGAAGACAAGAATATTTCTTGATTTCTAAGAGAATTGAGTTGTTTATTGTGAAATTTTTATGAAATTTCTATGTTTTGAATACAGCTTAAATAAATTGCCCTAAAGTGACAAAATTTGTGACTAGATACAAAACCTAAAACCACCTTGTGCGATGTGTTCAGCTTGGAAACCATGTGGATGTGTTAGATTTGTGAGTTGTGATTGCTAGTTTGCTACGAGTTGGCACAGTGGGTGAATTGGAGTGGCGAAGAACTGAACAGCGAGTTGATGCAAAGTAGGATCCACGTTACTTTGGCACATGGCATTGCAATGCGTTCTCCATCCAGGCACGCGCTCGCTTGCCAGAGTAGCTAAATACGTCTTGGATGCATCGGGAGTCGTGTCCGCGTGGATCACATGTCTTTTTTTTATCATGCAACATGGCCTCGTGGGGGGTTCCACGTGCATCAGCTCCACGCCAAAGCGAAGAGAAGAAATTGGAAAGAAAATTTTGGGGGGAAAAACTTGAAGTTGTGTACGTCCCTACCAATTTTAGCATCCTGACAAGTCACTTCACCGTCTAATTACACCTCAGGCCATTTTTCTTATTTTTCTAACCAACCACGGTACTTAACACATAGTCTCGCTGTCATCGGTACGAATCCAGACAGTAAACTTAGAGCACCCCCGGTCAAATACTAAAACTATCGAGGGTGCGAGGGGACCAAATGAGAAGCACATAACCAACAATTGTATTTTTATGGCAGTCTAGGGTTACAAAACGGCCTCCCCCTCCTCCATTACATTAGAGAGAGAGAGGAAGGCAAGAGAAGTTATAATATTGCCTTTGGGGCCAGTTTACTTCTAGGGGTATTTGAGTCATTCGCCTCACATAGGATCTGCCAGTCAAGTCTCTGGGGTTAGTCCGGGGTCGGCTCCAGACCCTTCCAGGGTTGGCCTTGGTTACCTCGTCCGAGGTTGGCCTCAGATTCTTCCAGGGTCGGCCTCGTGTACCTTACCCGGGGTTGGCCCCGGACCCTTTCAGGGTCGGCCCCGCGTACCTCGCCTAGGGTCGTCCTCGGACCCCTCCAGGGTTGGCCTTGGATACCTCGTTCAAGGTTGGCTCCGAACCCTTCCAGGGTTGGCCCCGAACCCTTCCAGGGTCGGCCTTGTGTACCTTACCCAAGGTTGGCCTTGAATCCTTCCAAAGTCGGCCTCGCATACCTCGCCCAGGGTTGGTTTAGAGACTTGACTCGGGGTAGACCCTCCAACGAGCGCCGCCTCTCCGAGGTAGTTGTGGACCCGAGGTAGCGCGGAGGCCCTCCCCAACAGTAGCCCCACGCCGATCCAGGTGGTCATTAATCGCCCGCCCGGGTCGACACACCAACATGCAAAAGGGGTCGGCGCGCTACCTCGGGTTGATGATCCCACCGGTAGCCTGCAATGCATTCCAACAATGTATTAAAATACCTTAAATCCTCGCACAAGACTCAAATGATAGGTCGTGTCCACACCTCTGAGCTGGGTTCCTCTGGTGTTCACCGAAGAGCAATTGCTCCGCTTGACCGATTTTGGGTCATATGGAGGAGTTCACCATTGCATAAAAGGATATGGGGTCGTGAATAGTCACGGAGTCAAGCACCGACCGCCTAGATGCCAAAGTTACGTGGAGGCACGGGGTTAGGACTTAGCCCGAAGAAGTGCCTCACGAAGTCATTTCTTGACCCATGGCATTCAAGAGGCGAAGGTATACTCAGTAGTGCCAAGCTCTACTTGCTTAGGCATGGTCACCAAAGGGCAATGGAGCCCAGGGGTGCGAAAGGTTGACCCTTGTGAACATACTAGAAATAAGTGCCTAACTTGCTGGTTCAAGACACTCTTGGTAATCGGGTCATTACGTGGCCTCAACGAGATAGGCATAGGTATATCGCTAGTTCGAGGTGCGATGGAGCTTCAAGGCGCACGAATCCGATTAGGGCGTAGCAGCCCTATGCACATGCTTGACTAGTAATGCCGAGTTGGACATCTCTAAGGTGTGACAGGTTGATGCATGCCAACATGCCAAGATGGTCAAGGTTAGTGAGCATACCCGAGACTAGCCTGATGAGGTTTGACCTACAAGGGGAGGAGATACGCTCTAAGCTATTGTCTGCTCGGTCCATTGAGGCACGACACCAGAAGCTTGGAAGCATGCCACACGCTCGGCTCACGGAGGCATGGCCCATGGAGCAAGGAGTGCTCGACGCGAAGATACGCTCTGTCGAGGGATGGCCCCCAAGGCTAATCACACCGCGCTGAGGTGTTGTGCTAGTGCTTGTTGATGTAAAATGATCAATCTAATGGACACGCATAACTGAGAAGATGCCGATAGATCGAGTTGAGCTTGGTTTAGGGAATGCCTTGTGTGTCGAGTCATATCATACAGAGGCGAAGCCAGTGTGGCGTGTTGCCCCTTTCTAGGCGAACTAACCCAACGACTAGGAGTGCGCTAGGGCACAAAGTACTTATGGACTGATGAATTGCATGAGACGATGAGACGTGTGCTAAAGCGCCTATTAACCGATTGCCGAAGGGTCACCTGCGACGTGAGCAGGTGTGCACAAAAGTGTTGGATACTCAACTTGCCTTAGGAATGACCTCATGAGGAGTTCTCGACTCACTAAGGGTCGGCTTTCGAGGCGAGGAGATATGCATCTGAACATAAGGTGGTTGATTCGTTGGAGCTTGCATGGCCAATTCATCAAGGCTTTGATTGCAAGGCAAGGAGTAATATGGAAGCCAGGCCTTGGTCCTCGATGGAAGAAGGTGATTTGATTATCCGTAGAGCTAGAGGGAATCCATGGTCGGGGGAATGCAATCTAGGTGAAGCAAAGTTCAGCTAAGGGGAAACCATCAAGACCGATCGAGCCACATAGGGGCCAATCCATCGATCTAAGATGCTCAAAAAGCTTTGCCAATGCGCTGGAAGGGCCAAGGCAGCTGGCACAGTGAGTCACCTTCTCTCGAGTGACGTCGACCTTATCTTTAGCGAAGCATGGAATTGGACTAGGGGCGGCGTCCTATAGGATGGGTAAGGCGATGACACCATGGCTAGATCTACAGTCCCTGGCCTAGACTTGCACCCAATGCATGGTAGGGTTGAAGCTGAGGTAGCACCTAAGACCGTTGTGGGTGGATCCCACTGGGTCAAGCTCAAATAGTAATGGTGGTGGTGGAGTCGACTCGAGCTGGGATGGTGGTGCACGGTGGACGTCGAGCCCAGACGACGACGTGCATCTCTCATGGGAAAAAGTTAGCGTTTGGGACTTATTTTTGCATGGGAGTAATGTTGGCCCGTGCGTCAGCTGGTGTGGCACGAAGCCGGGATACCCAAAGTTTATCCTGCGACCGCCCGGCCTTCTCTGGTAAGAATGTAAAGGGACTGTATGTGCTCTTGCTCCTAATGCTAGAATAAAATTTGCTTTCTATTCTTTTACTAGGGGTATCCCATTACCCCATCCCCCATGGAAAAAACTTGGTGCTCGAGACGAAGCTCATGAGCGGTACTTCGGTTGGGGAGGCGAGAACATTGCCATCTCCTATTGGAAAAGATTTGGCACTCGAGACGAAGCTCACGAGCGGCACTTTGCTTGTGGAGATCGCCAACTTGACCTTAGATCGGGGAAACCGCCAACTGGACCCCAAAATGGGGGAAACCACCAACTCGACCCTGGATCGGGGAAAACCACCAACTCGACCCCTGAATGGGGGAAATTGCCAACTCGACCCCCAATTGGGGGGAACTGCCAACTCAACCCTGCAATGAGGGAAACTGCCAACTTGACCTCAGAATGGGGGAAACCGCCAACTCGACCCCAGATCAGGGAAAACCGCCAACTCGACCCTGCAACGAGGGAAGCCGCCAACTCGACCCCGGAAGGGGGAAACCACCAACTCGACCCCGCAACGAGGGAAGCCGCCAACTTGACCCTAGAAGGGGGGAAACAGCTAACTCGACCCCGGATCGGGGGAAACCGCCAACTCGACCCCAGAATAAGGGAAACCGCTAACTTGACCCCGGGACGAGGGAACCGCCAACTCGACCCCGGATTGATGGAAACTGCCAACTCGACACCGGATCGGGGGAAACTGCCAACTCGACCCTGGAATAGGGGAAACCGCCAACTCAACCCCGGGACGGGGGAAACCGCCAACTCGACCCCGGATCAAGGGAAACGGCCAACTCGACCCCGGGACGGGGGGGGGGGAACGGCCAACTCGACGCCAGGACAGGGGAAACCGCCAACTCGATCCTGTATTGGAGGAAATCGCCAACTCGACCCCGGTTCAGGAGAAACCGCCAACTTGACCCAGAGATGGAGGAAACCGCTGACTCGACCACGGAGTAGGGGAAATCGCCAACTCGATCCCAAAGCAGGAGAACTGCTAACTTGACCCCGGAGCAGGGAAAACCTCCAACTCGACCCTAGAATGCGGAAAACTACCAACTCAACCCCAAGAGAGGAAACCAATCGTCGACCATGTCGAGGCCATGCCATCGAGGCATGTTGGGGATCGTCGAGGTGAATCCTTCGAGCTAGGGGCGCCCCTAGTCGTGAAGACACCGTCGAGGCGAAATGAAGCTCGATTGAGGAAAAACTATCGAGGGCGAGTCGAACCACACTGAGGCCAAGCCATCGAGGTGTGTTAGGGTCACTGAGGTGAATCCATCGATCTATGGGGAGCCCCTAGTCGAGGAGGTGCCGTCGAGATGAAGTGAAGCTCGGCTGAGGCTAAGCCATTAAGGTCAAGTTGAACCACGTCGAGGCCAAGCCATCGAGATATGTTAGGGTCGTCAAGGTGAATTCGTCGATCTAAGGGGGCCCCTAGTCGAGGAGACACCATCAAGGTGAATTGAAACTCGGCTGAGGCAAAGCCATCGAGGCTGAGTCAAACCACACTGAGGTCAAGCCATCGAGACGTGTTGGGGGTCGCAGAGCTGAATCCGTCGATCTAGGAGGGAGCCCCTAGTCAAGGAGATGCCGTTAAGGCGAAATGGAAATGAAGCTTGGCCGGGCAAAGCCATCGAGGCCGAGTCAAACCACATCGAGGTCAAGCCATCGAGATGTGTTGGGGGTTGACGAGGTGAATCCGTCGATCCAGGGGAGAGCCCCTAATCAAGGAGACGCCGTCAAGGCAAAGCGAAGCTCAGCCAAGGCAAATCCATCAAGGCCGAGTCAAACTACGTCGAGGTCAAGCCATCGAGGCGTGTTGGGGGTCTTAAGGTGAATCCGTCGATTTAGTGGGAGCCCCTAATCGAGGAGACGCTGTCAAGGTGAAGCGAAGCTCGGTCGAGGCAAAGCCATTGAGGCTGAGTCGAACCACGCTGAGGTCAAGCCATCAAGGCATGTTGGGGGTCATCGAGGTGAATCTGTCGATTTAGGATGGAGTCCCTAGTCGAGAAGATGCCATCAAGGCAAAGCGAAGCTCGGCCAAGGCAAAACCATCAAGCCCGAGTCAAACAATGCCGAGGTCAAGTCATCGATGCGTATTAGAGATCGCCGAGGTGAACCCATCGAGCTAGGGGGAGCCCCTAGTCGAGGAGACACCGTTTAGACGAAGCGAAGCTCATCAAAGGTAAAAGCCATGGAGACCAAAGTGAACCATACCGAGACATGGAGAGGCATAGTACAAAGGGGCCTAGGGCGTAGAGCGGAGGTCAAATGAAGTCTGGAGCATCGAAGTGTGCTCCGGAGAGATCCTAGGCAAGATCCGAGGCATGGAGTGGAGGCCGACCGGCATGGCACACGCGGAGGGCAAAGTCCAGGGTGCCCGGAGGGGTCGACCGCACCCTATTGGTGAACTCCGTTTCCCTGTACTCATCCGAGCGGTTGTCACTACTACATAACAGGGCTATGGTAACACAACCCAGTAACACATGAAGAATTATGTTACAGAGAAATATCACAGTAGCACAAAATATGTGTTGCACAAAAAGGTTGTAACACATCCAGCATCGAGTGTGAAACAATGTTACAGCGTACTACAAGCTACACATAATATGTGTTACTAAGGTTTAGTTAGCGTGTTACTCAGATGAAACTTAGTATCTTTAGAATGGGAACAACTACTCATCTTGATTTTTATTCAGTTGTAAACTAGATATGTTTAAAAGCATTATGTGGCACCTAAAGTTATCTAAGATTTGAGAGCTAAAAATGTATGTTATGTTAAAGTTTCTACAAGAGTTTGATCAAAAAATTTCCATGGAGAGAACATACATATTCATAGACAGCTATATATTTGTATCGGTTGCAACAAAGATCAAACTTGATGGAACAAGCCATACACAAAACAGTAAAATCAGGTTCTCCCGAGTTGTGAGCTAAACAAAAACAAGGAAAAGCCAAAATAAATAACAAAACTATTTTATCATCAAAACTATATAGGATAGCTCGCTGAATTTTTAGGTAAACCGATGCAGATGCGAGTAATCTTCGATGAGACACACTAGGCGTGTATGTGCTCTAAGTGATGCTACCACCAACCAGCAGAGTGATTTTAAAGACATTTTCATATATACAAATGGTGTAACTATCCTAATGGCAAAAATGGCGAACAAGACATAATCGCAGAGCGCATATATTTCATAGTCAAGTTTGTTTAATAAATTAATTATCTAGAAATATTGTGAGAAAGAAATCTTCTAGAGGTGACTGAAGGATTTTTTTGTCACATTCACAGTGGCATCATTATATATATATATATATATATATATATATATATATATATATATATATATATATATATATATATATATATATATGTATGTATATAGAAAAACATACAATTGAATGGAGAAATGTATTTGCATAAAGGACACCCAAATTCTATGAATGGAGAAACCCAAACTGCTAATCTAATTGAGTTCACTCAATAGGAAGGTATATAGTCCAAACCTTGATTTACAACATATTTTCATGTAAATCATTTAGTATACAAACATGCATATTTATGAAATGTCTTTGTGTTTAATGAGTTCAAATCTTAAAATGTACAACATAGAACTTAAACTCGACAATCAAAACTATAAATTAACATCGGCTTGCTATAATGTGGAATATCACTTGTGGGCACTGCTCATGTAAGCAAAGCACTTAGAAATGAAAAATGAAAGAAACAAATGCGTGTTTTGTGAAGTCTCATTAAACCATAGAAGCAACATAAATATTGACTGAAAATTGTTGCATCATACAAGAAATCGAGCAAAATGGTGGTTTTGTTACTAGCACATCATAAGACAAACTTAGATTGGTCAAAAGAAGTGTATGGCCTGATTTAGGATAACATGGCATAGAGGATTAAAAACACATACATGAGTCGGACTGCACACATTACTCATGATAAATTTATACAAAGTGCTTCATTCTGTGAATAATTTCTGTACTAAGGACAAATAAGGATTGGGAATCCAGTTTGTTGCTAATCCAGCATGTTCCCTCCAGACCACGGGAGAAGCAAACCAATTCCTGCTAGACTATAGGAGAAGCAAAGGAGCTACAGGCTGGCGGTGCATCACTGCAGGTGCCGGAAGCGGCGAAGGGGTCGACCCCGCTTATCCCAGCAGCCGCCAGGTGTAGAGAACGAAGCCTTCAGCGGAGGTAAGAATGAACTAGTTATGCCTCACAGCTGTAAAAACAGATTATAGGTTAAAAGAAAGTAGTAGTTCTCACCAGTGGCGGACCTAGAAAAAAAATATAGCTAGGACGAAGTCAAACATAAGTGAAGCCACAACTGCGATTTGTATGCAAATAACTACAATTCGCATAAAAAAATAGAAACAACAACTAAAATTCATATGCAAGCATGTGTAGATTGTAGGATATTGAAAAATATCTCACTAATGAAGTTTAATCCATAGATGTAAATAAACCGTAGAAGAAACAACCTATCAAGTATGAACTAACATTCAGAACAATGCCGTTCAATCTTCCACTTCTAATCCCCTTCAAGCCATGCCATTCTGACCTTCCCCTGTACAGTAGTTATCCCGTTGTGAACTAACATTCACAACAATGCATTTTTCATTTTATTCATTTCAATGCAATTGTTGCAAAAACTGGACACAAATATTTTAGCCAAGAATTCATTGTATTCATTTCAATGTCTTTCAAATACTGGTGACCCCAGAAAGCATATTGCATACCTCCTATGGTTCTGGAAAAAGTATCCAGCTGGTAATACACAAAAACCGACGGCGTCATATTCTCTGGAACCTGGAGACAAACATGCAAGCAAATATTTCAATCAAGGATTCTTTTCATTCCTAAACCAAGATGCATATATGTAACACACTATCACTAATCGACGCTCTAGTTGTTATTGCTTCTCCATTTCCAAAATTTCAGGTTATAGAAGAATACTCATGCAGCTAAGCTCATTACCTTTAGAGTCCTTGTGCAGGTTTTGGATCTTGTTGAGTTCTGGATGTAAGCAAGCTTGTCAGTCATATTAGCTGGGACGCATGCATCATCATATCGATCAACAATCTCAACAACCTACGGTAAAGAAAACAATAAACATTAACAAAAAAATCCCTCTTGGCCGAACATATCTTTGAATCAAGCATACATCATATTAATTCAGCATACCTTTCATGAAGCTAGCAGCAAAGCAACACCGATAGGGACAAAAATGGTGCCAACAAGGACAAATACTGAAATGACCCGTATAATATAAGCACAACCATTTGTGAGGTGCTCCAACATATGATCTCTCTCTCTCTCAAGCTAAAGCTAATTAAAACACCAGGAAAAAAAACTGTACTATCAACCTACCCATTTTGGAGTAAGAATTGGTTTGCAAGCTGGAGCTCCTGCTACGTAAACTTGGAATCTGCTTACATAAAAGGGAGTAAATAAATAAATTTCATCGCAAGTTTATTAGCTCCACAAAAACTTTGTATGATCATCTGAAAAGAAGGCCTAACATTTTAAATTGCAGGACTCTTCTTTGATTACTCGATACAATAGTTCTAACGCTAGAGTCAACTCCTATTCTTAACTGAGAGAAAACATGAACTAAGGCTCCTCCTACCGCACTCGCCAAAGAGAAAATCCTAGTTCAGGACCTCAAAAATCAGTTCTTAAGACAAATTAAACCTTGCAAGATTACATTTTAATCCCTCCTAACTCGTATTTAAGGATCACAAACTAGCCCAAAATCACAAAAATAAAAAAGCAATTTTTACAAACCCCAACCGAAAGAAAAAAAGGAGTACAATAACAGCAGCAAGATCAAATTCTGATGTGAGATCTCACACTTGGGCTTCCCGGAGCTCCTCCTGAGCGCGCCCCATCTCCGGATCTGCCGGAGCTCGACCCGGCAGCGTGGTTGTCCATCCCCACCAATCGCCAAGAAACACCTCCGCTGCCCAAGAAATCTCGCACAAAATCACAGGCAGTCAATGCCAAGAACCAAGAACCGGCGACCGCCACGCCACGCCGCCGTGCAAGGCTAGGGTTAGGGGCAGGCGTTGGCGTGGTTCGGTTGGACTAGCCCCCAGCGTAGTTGCGTGAGGAGTGAGGACTGAGGGAGAGGCGGCTTAAGGCCTGGCGACCGGCGAGCGAGAGTGGAGGTGGACCAGGGCCTTGACGGCTTGTACTTGGGCACGGTCTGCGGGTAGGCGGAGGAGCTGTGGAGGAGAAGATTGGCTGACACTGGAAGGAGGTGTTTGGGGAAGAAGATCAGGCGCTGGGACGAGAGGATTTGGCGAATTAGGCGCGCCCCAAGATGGGATTTGGCGCCATAAGTGGAGATTTTGGCGCTTGAGGAAAATTTTGGCGCTTGAGGAAAAGAATATTTGGCGTCGATAAAATTGCGGGAAAGAATATTTGGCACCAGTAAAATTGCGGGAAGTATGATTTGGCAATGCAAGCTGAAAGGAGCGACTTGGCACCACGTCGCCACCAATACTCCAATAGAAACATGATAAATAAGAAATGAGTAAGTTATTTTTTGTGGGAGATAATAATTTAGAATGAACTATAATATAGAACTTTGATCAACAGTTTTTTAATTTTTCGTAATATGCCACTGACAAAAAAACCAGTTCTATAATATAACATTGACTAAGTCGATCGAACTGGTAGGCAACAGTAAAACCCTACTTGGCCAATCAGACCACCCCTAGTAGGCCGGTCAAACCATCGGGTGTTGGCCGGTTAAACAACCCATAAGGAGCCAGTCTGACCTTCTGGAGACTCTTGTTTGGTATTGTTGTCGGAAAACACGACGCTTTGTGTGTTCGTATCTCTGTCCAATAAAGGTGTCAACAACGTCTTCATCCCTCACATGCGACATAGCCATGTTCCATATATAACACGGTGGTTGACAATCAAGGGCACAGGGTTTTATTGATTAATAGAGAGGCAGCCACACGTCCTTGGTGGTGTGGACTGTAGAATAGATAGGATCACCGAGCCACCCACACCATTATTCTACCTCGATATCGCGTGCCTCCCCACACGATACCTGTCGGCAACTCCAACTCCCTAGATCTAGTATGAGATCAAGTACTTGCTATATTTGATACCTCGGTGGTATGTGGTACCACACCTGGTACCACAGAGATACCTAGGTACCAGATCTAGTACTCTGGTGTCACATGTCTGATATCCTAAGTATTAAACATAGTACACATGAGTACTAAGTCCGAAACCCCAAAGTACCAGACATATACCATGCATGTACCAACCGACCGGGAGAAAACCTCAACTGTGGGCTCCTGATCTAGTGCCGCCATCCTCACATATGTTCCTGGTGCCAGTCTCTCTTCTCTCCTTCCTTCTCTCTCCCTTCCTCAAGTATCACTTTCTCTCTCCCAAAGCCAACGGTGCCTCTTCGAGCTGCACTGACACTCTGCAGATAACACATCTCGCCTCCATTGTGGCATCTGAAACAAGATCCAGTATCTTTGTATCTCACAGGTATGTCTATGCCATGTTCTTGAAGAGATCTCAAAGTGAAAAATGTACATGTGCGGTGCCTATTGGAGTTTCGAATAATAGTAACTCACTGAACGGGTTTTTGCCTGTGGTAGTGGTAGCATGCAGAGGGGGAATGCAAAAACAAAATCTAACTTTTGGAGGCAGTGGAGTTGTCTGTTTTTTATTGATTAATTTTGTTGCATGATAATGATGATGCCGTGTTTTTCTTTCTGTCCATCCCTGACATGCGTCATTTTTATACATATTTATCCATTATTTTACCCCATTATTTTTCGTATTTCGGGACCATTTATCATCATTTACATGTTTTTCCAAATTTAATTGCTCGAAATGGACTATTTTACATTTTTTATATATTTTTCTGCAGGCCGGTGCGATCGAGGCGCATAAACGACAAATTCGGCATTTTGGGACTGCTCCGTACAGTTGTGCGCATCGTCGCGGACGCGTAGGATCTTTTCGCGAAGAGGGTTAGAACGGAAGAAATGAAAAGGGAGAAGGTCCAATTTGTAAACCCTAGAAACTATGGGGACTAATCTGCAAATTGCTGAAAATCCCCATCCCCTCAAAGCCGCCGCCGCTGCCTGTGGAAGAGGGAGAGCCCGGTTTCTTCTCCCTTCTCCCCACTTTGCTCCTCCTCCCTTCTCCTCAACGTCCGGCCGCCGGCGAGCGCCGGGCCGCAGCTCGCCGGTACGCACCACCGTGCCACTTCACCACCCTCCATCGCTCCTTCTCCACCTAGATCCACCGGCCGCCACTTTCTCTCCCTCCTCTCTTCTTCAGCTCCGGCCAACCCACCTTCTCCGGCGCGCCACCACTCCTCCTGCACCGCATCTCAACTGTGCCTCCCTTCTTGCTCTTCTCGCCGGCGCGCCACCCGCCATTTCTCCCCTTCTCCGCCTTCCTCCACCACCTCTCTTCACCACCGCGCCACCATCTCCACATCCTCTCCGCCACCAAGCGCCGCCTCATCTACTTCCGCCTCCCATCTTGGCCGCCGCCGCCTTGCTCTCCCTCCTCTCTTCTTCAGCTCAGGCTACCGCTTCTCCACCGCGCTGCACCCTTTTTCTCCTTGCCCATCCACCGCTGTTTCTCTACTCTGGCCACCGCCATCTCGTCTCCGGCCGTCCCTGTTACCCGACTACCTCGGCGACGCAGCTTCTCTTCCTCTACCGCCGCTCCTCCTTCAGATCGGCGCGGCACCGAAGCCGAGCTGTCTCCGACCACCGTCTTCCACCGGCTCTTCACCGACCTCGACGGCGACGACTTCTTCTGCCCCAACTTCACCTCAGCATCACCTGCTACATCTGCTTCCTCGGTCGATTCTACTCATTTCTCTTTATTTTTCTGACTCTAAATGTTTTAATTGAATGTGGATTAATTTGTGCATTGTGCAAGTGCGTTTGATGGTTAATTGTGTATGCGAAATTGCTATATGCCATTCTGTTGATCTGTGATGTTTAGATTTAGTAGTATCTGTGATCTGTTGATATTGTCATGTGATGGTTCTGTTAATTATGCAATCGTGATGTATGAGATCGGTGAGTATGTTATTGTGCTCTGTTTTGTTATTGTGATATATGCTTTGTGATAACTGTGCAATTTATGTTCTGTTAGTAGTATTCTTAGTAGTGTTAATTGTGATCTGTTAGTCTGTGCTTTTGGTCAGTGTGTGCGCTCCCGGTGTATCGTTGTCCCATGCTTGTCCCTCATAAGATTCAATAAAACTAGAATAACATGGAGCTTGAAGTCTGACAGATATATTTCTCACAGTTAATGTTAATATATCATTTAACTACCCGTCATATGTCACTGCTATGAGCGGATTTACTTATAATACTAAACAATAGCTAGATTGTTGCTGATCTTCAGTAATCTGAGTGGGGAGCTAAAACATGTTACGTAGCAGTGATTGCATTGGAGTGGTTTAGTCGTAGGCTTGGTAAATGCTGCCCACCTGCTTTACTGAACTGAGCACACTAATATGGTACTGAGCATACTAATGTGGTAGTATTGTACCTGCTTCAATTCCAATTATTTCCATGACTTATAATTGTATTTTGCTTTTAACTGCAGAGAGATGGAAAAAAGAAAACAGTCAAAACTCATGTTCTTTATTTGAAAGGCCTTCTTCAGGATTTTAGTTCAGGGGTTCAGGTAAAACTTAATGCAAATTCAGATCTCATTGAAAATAGATGTCAAAGGTGTAGTGTTACATCCTGCATTTATCATAGGAAAAAGTTTATTCGATTTTTTTTCATCCACCATTTGACCAGTTTCGTGCACTTGCTAGAATATCTCCTGTTTTAGATTTTACTTTTTATAACAATTCTCAATCGCATGGGAAAGCTGTATTGTTGCTCTAATTGTTAGTTTTTTTAGCTTTGTTTTCCTTGAGCCAATAATGTTGCACTATCGTCTAGACTATATTTGTTTTGGCTACAAAAGGAAACAAAATAATGGAGTCTATTTGAAACTAGCTTTTGTGAGGTTATAAGGCCTTTCCGAAACTGCATCTATCGATGTACATATTCAATTCTTTCATTTTTGATTTAACTTACTGCTTAACAAAGGCCTTGTTTGATGCTTCATACATAGAATTCATGTTAATTTCTATGGATAATAACGAAATATTTTTACCTTGGTCCACTGCAGTACATTCAAGACTTGTATTAGTGCAAATGGAAGTGGATGATCGGTTTTAACTCAAGGAAAATGTTGTTCATCTCATCAATGGACCAAGCGACAAATAATTTCCTGAAGAATATGGAAATAGTTACATTTTTCTATTCCATCATTTGAAATTGTACTTATTGTTATGGATTGATGTAAATGACAATTACGTGCTTCCTGTATGCAATATGGTTTGTGCCATATTGATTCATGTCATTTGACTATTTGAGATATGTGGTGTTAAATATTTTATATGTTTCTGAAAATAAAAAAGAAAGAAAAAATCTGTAACAGTATTGCTAATTATATATCCCATTGTGTTTCTGCAATTACAAGAACTGTCAAAAGTTGTTACTAGTGTACTAAAATATGTGTTACCGCTGCTTTGATACGTGTTACTAGGATTATAGTAAACTGTAACATTATATGACCATATTATATAGAAGGTGTTACTAGGACATATGGCAACATCTAATATGTGTTACTAGAGAAATGATTGTAACACCTTTTCTAATGTATTGGAACACTATTTATGTGCTACTATAGGCTGCATGCACAAAGAACATGGGCTATAGGATCACTTATCAATTGTGTTACTGCGAACCACAGTAACATCTTTTTTAGGCTATACTAGCACATAGCTGTGTTACTAAAACCCTGTCCTGACGTAGTGTGTGTTCATGAAACTGCCACCTCCGAGGGCTGTGGAGGCTTAAGCACCCCGGATAGACTGCCAAAGCTGTGTTCCCCATTCAATCTGGTGACCTACGCCCATTGTTGAGCCATCCAACTCCACTCCTCCCGCATGCATGTGCAGCATCCTCCGGTTTTAACTGGCGCATAACCTAATGGGATGGCCCCTCTTTCATTTTCCCTTTGCACAAATGTCAGTGTATGTGACACATTCATGCCTTACACTTTACAAGCATGGCCGTATTTGTTTCCACCAGAGACGACGGTATTGTGATGGTTGCAGTTGGAGAGGTCGACCCCCTATGGTGATAGGCCACTCGCTACTCGAACGACCCTGTCAATGTCAATGGCCTTTGATGCAGCGTTGGAGTCAGTTGTAGCACCGGAGAAGTAAGGCGGACGCTCTTAGTTACTTTACAAGCTGCGTGACATAGAGCCACCGGGCACCACTGACGGCCGGGCGGCCTGCGCGGCCACAACGATGCCCCGGGCAGGGTGTCTTGTCTCGTCTCATCCATGAAGTCAATGGTTAGGGCGTCCGCAATGGTAATAGCTAGTATTAGCTATATAGTCAGCTGATGTGGAGGTGAGAGACAAAAGCAAAGACTATTTTATCCTGTTGGACCCACATACTCCTCTCTCATGTTCTTGGACTACGTGAAATAGATCAGCTATTTGCTCGTCGCTAGTGACTACTCTCTCTCCTACTTTTTCCTTGCCATATCAGATCTAACTAACTAAATAGCCAGCTGTTGGAGACGCCCTTAGTGGTTGCTCGGTTGCCATCTGATTGCTAAAGGGATGCAAATGCTAAGGCGGCTGATCTTGACTGGTCTTCTCCTCCCATTGGCTTTTGTGACCAGGGTTTAATCTTTCGGTTGCAGAAAAGTTTCGGCTACAGGCGAAAGAACCTTCCGTTCGAAATTCGGACGAAAAAAATCAAACTTTTTGATGAAATTTAACCAAATTTTGAACAAATTTTAAATAGGACCAAATTCGGCCAAATTTTAGCCGAATCAAATCTGTTTCGCTGGGCACTGAAAGGGACGAAATTTCGTTCATTTCGCGAAATTTCAGGCAAAATTTGTAACCCTGTTTGTGACTCGCACAGAACTGCTGCGATAAATGGGCGCGAGTGCAACAAGTCGGTGTTATACATACAGTGTGACATGTCCTGCCCTTCTTACTTTTGTAGTAGTGGTAGTAGTTTACTGATCAAACAGGGGGATGAAAGAAATGAACTTGTGCAGTGAGGTAGCCCGGGTCTCCACGGTGGGGAGGAGACCCTAAAGCGTGTGACATAGGGAAGCTCTGGAAGCGAGCTCCTGCCGCAGGTCCATCGTTAAGATGCATCTTTTTTGCTGTCCGCACCACCTGCACAGACTACCGCTCCCCGTCGTTCATATTCGCTGCACATTTGTGAGGTATGAGATTCGCATTGTACATCCGGAATATTTGTTGTGAATAATATTGTTTCGTCTTGTAGCCTCCAATTCAACATGGGGGTGACAACGAGTCCACTAATGACAACACGGACCTCCCAGATGCTTCTAGAGAGTAGCACACAGCGCCAAAGTTTGCCACGTACGCAGGGCAAGACTCAGCGTTCTCAACATACCCAGGGTTTGGACACTTCGGTGGGCAGAGCTCCTCCGACTTTGCTGCCACGTCGTACGGTCAGGGCAAGAGCTCATTCGTACTACAAGGGGGATTTCTAGAGCCCTTCGTACAGGATATTATTGCAGGCAGCTCGCATTTCGGCACGTCTCAACTGGACGAGTTTGACCTTTATCGGACCCAGCGTACTGTACCTCAGCCTACTGAACCACTGCCGGCCACTGAGCAGACAGAACGGTCTCCATACCTTATCTAACCCGATATGCAACCTCCGGACCGACTAATGTACTCAACGGGACATGCTCGTACGAGTAACCGGCCTAATTACTTGCCGCCTGATGGCTGGGTGACAGGCTTGCCTGCCGTCTGCTCCCTGGGCGACAGGCTACCTGCTGTCCCACCACCAGATGGCAGACGCTTGCCGCCGGCGGCAGCGCCACACGTCGCCTCGCGGGGACGGCAAAGCCACCGGATGGCAAAAACGATATTTTTATCAATACAGTGCATATACTGCTATTTTTATAAATACAATGTGAAATAGTGCCAAAAGTGATTTTGATTCCGGTGTCAGCAGTATCGGCAGTGATAACATACTTGAGTTCAATGGCGATGGCCACTACACCTCGCGTTCTGTGTGCTTCGCCGGCCACAAAAATGTTCATGACTACAAAATTCCCATGACAACATGGAATGAATTTGGTCTTCTAATCGAAAGGGGAAATTAGATTGAAAAACGGTGCATGAATTCATAATTGTGGTTGAATCTCTATAGAACTAATTAGGGCACTGGGAGAAGTAAACGTGCCCGGATAGATGATAAGATGAATGGGAGCCGCCACGTACTCACGATGAGCCAACCAAAAACTTAGGTTAAAACACAAGACGTATGGAGTGGATTTTTTAAATCTCTAACAAAATCATGGTATTTAGGGAACCGTAGTATTAAAAACTGAAGTGTAAACTATATCCAAACACCTTGTAGTATTTAATAACATATGGTATTCTTAGAAACTATAGTATTTCCTTGAAACTCCAAAAATTTATATCCAAACAGGGATATAAGTGTTAGGCTTGTTCATGGTTAGCCCAGCCAAGCCTAAAAGTACATATTATTAGATGTATTTCCTACATAGTTATGCATTTTGACACTAACAATTACTGTAAAATTGTATATTGTTTCGAGAAAAGAGGGAATAATATTATAAATCAGAACATAATAAGTGTTCCATTCATATGTATGGGCCTGTTTGGGAGAGCTCCACCAGCTCCAGATTCACCAAATCCAGATCCAGATCCACATTTCCAAGCCAAACACTTCCAGCTCCAGCAGCTCCACCGTGGATCTGCTCCACCAAAACCATGGATCTGGCTCCAGATCCACCAAATCCATGGAGCACCTCAAGGGGTGCTCCACCAAACTCAAATAGGTGGAGTTGGAGAAAATTACCCACCATTGCCACTGGTTACACAAAAAACAGTTCGTTCTTTTCTTTTTCCCCCGCCTCCTCCCGGGCCTCCGCCTCCTCCCGCGTCCGCCTAACCGCCTCCTCCCGGCCTCCGCCTCCTCCTGCCTCCTCCCGGCCTCCTCCTCCCCTCCTCCTCCGCCCCGCCTCCCCCGCCTCGCCTCCCGGCCCGCCGCCTCCCCGCGTCCCGCTGACCCTCCTCCCGCCTCGCCCGCCTCGCCTCCCGCCTCCCGCGTCGCGTCGCCGTCGCTCGCTGCGCCGCCCGGCCGCGCCGCCTCCCGGCCTCCGCTCCCCTAGGCCTTGCCGCCTCCGCCGCGCCGTGCTCGCTGCGCGCCCGCCGGCCGCGCCGCCTCCCGCCTCCTCCGGCCTCAGACTCCCGGCCGCGCCGCCTCCCCGCGTCCGCCGTGCCTGCCTGCGCGCGCGCGCCGGCCGCGCCCGCCTCCCGCCTCCTCCGGCCTCGCCTCCCCGCGTTCGTCGTCGCCTCGCTGCGCCGTCCCGCTGTTGGTTTTTCATTTGCCCTTGACGCGTGGGGCCGTGTAAGTGAGATAGAGAGGAGGTGGAGCTGTACCAAACACTTTGACGAATCCTAGATCCACGATGGAGCTGTTCCACGGTGAATCGGCTCCATCCACCTTTAGGTGGATCTGAGTCGATGAGCTCGCCAAGCAGCCCTATACAAAGCTTGCTCACGGCAACAGGGGGGAGCAGGCCTGAGAATGTGCCTGGGCGCAGAAAAAAAAACAAAGGGGGGGGGGGGTGGCTGAGAACGCGAAGCAAGTGCAAGGTTGCAGGAGGAGCTGACAGGACTATTTTTTATCTGTAAGGAAGGTAGGTAAATATCAAGTGAAAACCTAAATTAAGCCTAAACTTCGTAAAAAAACATGTGTAAAAGTTCTACAAAAAAAATTGTAGTTACCAAAAAAAGACATTCTATAGCCATGTAAAATTTTAAAATCGAACTCAATTACATTTAGAATGTGATTTGAGTTTCATATTGAATTTTACATGGCTATAGAACACCACCATAGTTTTTTGAGAACATTTAAAAACTTTCATATATGGTTTTACGAAGTTTACAATCAATTTAGGTTTGCACATGATATTTGCCCCAGAGCTACGTGAGGATAGCTGAGGAAAGGGAACTATTTATATAAATGACATGCAGCCATTTTTTTAAAAAAAATTTAGCTCTCAAACATCTATTTTTTGAAAATCTAGCCTCCTCCACAAACCTACCAAACCAAAGAAGCTCGGCAGATAGCTTGCCAAGCTCTCCTAGCATTGCAGACACCTGCCAAGCTCCCCTAGCGTAATAGGCACCAACCGAGCTCCCCTGTCGTAGTAGGCACCTGCCAAGCTTGTTGAGGAGGCTAGATTACAAGGTGTTGACTAGCGAAAAAGAAAAGGTTTCCATATTCAATAAAACTAAATAAAAACATAATCAAACTCAATTATCAATAAACAATAATAAATTTAGTGACAAACGCGGTCTTATTGCATATACAACGTTGACCACACCACTTGCTAACGACTTAACCGTCGAAAATAATCTATAAAACTAGTTATGGAAATTCGACTCAAGAAGAAACTAAGTATGTTGCACAAAGCATTTTGAAAGTCGCACAAGCCCATATCACACGATTGTGCAGATTCAAAGCATGAGACGAATGCAGATGACAACAAAACAGCAAGACGTTAATCAATTGAGATAAAAGTGCAATATGTGCAGTGTTCCGAAACATTGAGTTCCACTGCACTAAGATTATTCATGGTGGCTGAGAAGCGTAGCTCGTCAAAATCTTGTCTGCCTTACAAAGTCACCTCTAGTTGCCACAATTTATCGTCAACAACAAACTTGAAGCAGATCATGACATTTTCTTTTATTCCATACAGTTACAAGTCTGCAGTATGAAATACAGCTCGGATGCAGCCTAATGTGCCTGCGATGGTGCCACCTGTACCAACATATTATATTTGATTGAGAAAGGTTTTGAGTTTTCAGGTCACAAACATAATAGCAGGCATCCAATCAGGTTGTTACACATGATCGTGGTACTTGGTTAATTCCCACACGACTGTATCACAAACCTTTCAAACAGTGCACACAAGCTAGAACATGCCACCTGCCTCTCTGGTTGTGAACTAGTGGCTTTAAATTACTTGTCAGTTGGCACAGACGTTGTTATACAAAGTAATAATGGTACATTTCCCACATCTTTAAACAGGTACATGATTGTGAAACATCAATGCAACCCGCCCATCAATCCCAGGAGACAAAAAGTATCTTAGTGTTTTGCTTTTACATGTTCTTTACCAATAGTGCACGACTGTTACTTATTTAATTAGATTATTGTAAGCAATGCCTTCAGTGAAGCTGACATCAGAGCTAAGTGGTAAAAAAAAACTGCTGATGACATCGGTTCAACATCTTGCCACCATGCTAATGAATGATAATTCACATGATAGTTAGCCCTTTCAAAAGATGAAGCACAACATGTATCTTGTATTTGTTCCTTGCACTTGTAATCACCAAGTTATTATGTTAAAGATTTCTTGCACTATCAAGAACTCTGAACAAGAGAGCATTGTTCAAGTTTAGTACGGAAGTAAAAAAAATACCTCAGTTTTGGTTTCCTTCTTCCCACCAAAAAGCTTGGATACACCAAAAATAATACCACCCCACATAGCTAAGCTAGCTAGCACAAACTGCACAAGGTAAAACATAGTAAATAAGAATTCTTCTATGAACTATTTATGAAAAGCAAGAAAAACAACCTTAAGTAGGATAGTCAATAATTCCAACACAGTGAAATTCAAATTGCAAGACAAAACAATTAAACTGAAACTCATGTATTTATGTTCATTTGGACTGAGCAAATTAGAAGGAAGTACAACTACAATAGACGAGATAACATGAAATAGAAAACACAATGCAAAGCAGACCTTACAAATAAGACCACAAATTCAACTGCATATGTACATGTCAATGGCACCAGAAATATAGTTCTTCGAAAGTTACACCGATAAAAAATAAAAAGAATGAAAAATAAGCACTCAATAAAGTACACAAAAAAAATCCAGTTTTACATTACAATCTTTTCAACAAAGAAGAAGACAAAATAAGCACTCAATAAAGTACACAAAAAAAAATCCAGTTTTACATTACAATCTTTTCAACAAAGAAGAAGACAAAAGGTTTTGGCCAGCTTTTGTTCAAAGAGGAGCATCGGGAGGTGTTGCCTGTAAGAATCATTTGAGGCATACAGGTTAGGTAATTCTAGTTCAACCTACTTTACATTGAGCATGATACTTTTAAAGTGATATGAATTTCTTTTGGAATGAACTTTGCATTGAATATTAGAATATGATCCAAACCTGAGCCACAAGCTCGAGGCAAACAGTAAGTTTACTTTACAATTACAAATGAAACTAGTATTTTAGCTGAACACAAATTTCAAGTGGACCCATAAATTTTCAGAATGTGGCTAGATAGTTCATATGAAACAAACCTTTGCTCTGTATTAAAATAGCATACAATATGACGTTTGAATATTGTATGCTTGATCTCAGTTGATAAGCACCAGAGTTGCAAGCAAAAAACATTCAGTTCAGTGGTGACAAAAAAGACGCACAGCTGTAGTTAACCTGTATATCTACTTATCTAACTTAAAAGCCTGGAACCCCTGAACAACTACTGCAGTTTCTGTCCAGCAGATCTTCTACTGTTCCTCTTAATCAATCCAATAAATTTCATGAGTTCAGTAACAACTATGAATACCTTTGGCGCTCTGGAAAACTCAACTAGTGATATATTCCTCTAAATTGTCTGGGATAAAAATTCTCAAGAGTAACACATGTTAACATTTCAGGTGAAACAAACCCCTTCCCTCCCCTTTCCTCCTAAACTACATATGCAATGTCAAATTTCTGTCCCACGCTGCACAAAATGAGGGGAAATAACACCTCTACATGAACTGAAACATGCCATCAAACCTAACTGGCACAGAAGTCGTTCCAATGATCTATCTCAAGAAAATAACAAGCACCAAAAATAAACCAGTGTTCTAAAAACGGTTGAACCGTTGAACTAGGCCATATACTAGACTAGACCGTATACAAAGAACTGGTGGCCCCACCTGTTATCATATAATCACCAGTTAGGGACATGAAACTAGTTGGGTGACCGAATGAATACCAGTTGCCGGTTTTTAGAACCTTGAAAAAAGAAAATGCATTCCCTTCACATGTTCAGTTCTATGGCAAGGAAATAGGAAGCCCTACTAGAATGAACATCAATAACTCTATATTGTTTAATGCAATGAAAAGGGGGGAAAAGAATCTGAGGGGAAACTCACATGCTCTTCCTTCCAGTTACCCGGGTTCGTTGGATCTTGCCACATGTTCACCTTCGCAGGCCCATGGTGGTCTGATAAGCACACAATACGAACCAATCAACAAGGTAAGATGACAAGCGCAACGACATGCCGCACAAAAATTACAAATAAGAAGGCCCTCATTTCTAGCAGAAAGCGCTCCCGCATATCCTAACAGCGATGGCCAAATCGATCCTAGGCTAACTACATCCCATCATGGGAAACTCATTCCGTGACCAAATCATGGCCAAGAACCAGCCATGGCGGATCCCAGAACGGACCCCAACCAAACCGCCAATCCAAACAGTCGGCGCATATGATTCTTGGATCTGGGAAGGGGAGAACAAGGCGCGCGCATACCCGCTGCGCCGGCGAGGCGGCGGCTGGAGATGAGGCGGGCGAGGGGGGAAGAGGAGGACGACGACGCCGCCGCAACGAGACGAGATGCCATCGCTTCGATTCGTTTGGGTTCGCTGGGAGATTCGCTACTCGTCTTAGGCGATGGTTGGGTGGAGGCTACTGTTCTAACTTCGGCCCGATTTTTTGTTGGCTGGGCCGGGCTAAAGGCCTACAGATACTACCCTACCTTGTCGGCGAATGGTGATTAATGAAAGCTTCTAGCTTTCCCTTAAAAAAAACTCCGTGGATTTAATATTCAAGATGAATTCCAATTCCTCTCTCTCACTTCAAAACAAATTGAATACCCTAGAAAAAATTTACAGAAATAATAACGTGTCACCGACAGACTCCTAGTGCTAATTAATTTGGCGACAGGCTGACATGGCAGTTTGTGTCGCCAATTCAATTGTCTAAGTGAAAGGATCTTATCACCAGGACTAATTTGACGACAGGAGCCTGCAACAAAGTATTATTTCTGTAATTTTTTCTAGGGTACACAAAACTTCAGCTAAAAAGGGAGGAGGCTAATTGTTATAATGTCAACCTCTCATTATTGAAATCTGCTTTATAATTCAAGTTCAAAACTGTTATTGCATAGAAACACACAACAAGCACATCCCTCATCATTGTTTTGCCGTGCTAGAATTCAGAAAGCTGCTCCAAAGTATTTACAATTCGGACATGTTAGAGAAAAAAGAAAACAAGTGAATAACCTCAATCCATCTAATAGGCATATACATTTTCTGCGGGAAGAAAAGAAACTTGTAACATGCCTAAGTGATCCAATTATATGGATGGTTTTTTGGCACTAGAAAAGAAGAACATTCATTAAGAAGACACATGTAGGAACCAAAAGAAGCCGAGATCTCACCATGAGAGGAATCAATACCAAGAGTTGGCATAGGCATTTGCAATGCCTCTAACTCCATCACTGCAGGTGACCTCGTAGCCGGAGAAGTGACCATCACCAGTGAAGCCACTACCACCAGGGACATTGCCACTACTGTCGGAGAAGCGAGAGGCAATCCCCTGTGTTTCGTTCCAGGATGTGTTGAATCTTGTGTCTTTGGGCTTGCCATATCGGCCGATGACCAGGACGAGCTCGAGGCCGATGGGCGGGACAAGAATGAAGCTGGCGCTCTGGGGCGGTGGTGACCATGCGTGGGATCCAGATCTTGGACGGTCCTGTGGAGCAATGGTGGGGGCTGTCGGGGTTCTCTTTAGGGCTGGATGTGAATAGAGTTGGCCGTGGGGAGGAGAAAGAGGAGGCGCTGTTGTCGCCGTTCACCTCGGCGTCGTTAGTGAAGCCCTACTCCATGATGGGGACGAGCTTGAAGATGGAGGGTAGATGAGATTTGTGGTCCGCGGCAGGGATATAACATCCCGGAAATTTGAAAGTTGAAAATGTGAAGCTCTTGAATTGTTTTGGAATGTATTCTTTTGAAATTTGGATTTTGTGGTGTCTCAACAAAATTTTTGTTGAGGTTCCAATAATTGAAGAAAACTCATGAAGAATCAAACAAATAATAAATTATGACGGAATTATGAAAACAATAGAAATTTATGTTTTAAAAATCGAATCTAAAAAGATGATCCATCAAATGGAGGGTGAAACTAAAATTTCCACCTCGAGCCTAGTAGTAAAAATAAAAATAAGGTAAATGAATAAAAATATAAATATGTGTATATACATACATATATATATATGTGTGTGTGTGTATAAATACATGCATCATACTAAACATATGCCAAGATGAGCTTAGCAATGAGGAAATAAAGGTATGAAAATAAGTGAGCAAGCAAATGAATAAAATAAGAAAATATACATGTACTCATGTAAAATAAAATAAAATAAAATAAAAAAGGGATAAAACACTTAGGCCGGCCAAGCCGGCCCGGCCCATTTCTTTCCCCCTTCCTTCTCCTTCCTTGCTTCGATAGAGCCAAAGCTTCCCTCCGCTGCCACCGCCCGCCTCTGCTCGTTGTGCCCCTGACGGCTCCGCCGGACACCGCTGTCGCCAATGGTCCTCACAGCTCGCCCACAGTTTCTCTGTGCAGTCACTTCACCTTGGCCAGTGCACCCATAGAAACCACCGCCGCACACAGTTCCGTGCCACCGCCCACAGTCCAACACCGCCACCCACTGTTTTCCTCTGCTCTATCGCGTCTGCTCGCATGCGCGACGCAAAGCTGCAGCTTTGCACTGCGTTGTCATGGTCGAATCCACTGGAAATCCCATTGCATCTGTTGCCCTATCACCGCCGCCTGACGCCGATGCGACCGCACGGCCACTCGTCCATTGCCGGCCTCTCTCCGCTGCCTATAAAGCCCGTACGGCCCTTCACTCTCATTGCCACACCCCTCTCTGCCTCCTGCCCCAAACAATCGAACTCCCAAGCACTGTAGTTCACCAGCGAGCCCCTTTTCATCCCCAACTTCAGTCGGCGAGGAATTAGCCGCTCGGAGCTACTCCAAGCCAATTCCTCGGAGCCGGAGCTTCCTCGGAACGTCGCCAAGCTTTTCCCATTCTTGGCCGGGCTCTTCCCCACCTCTCCTTCGCCGGCATCGAGCTCCTCCCCCTACTAGCCGCCGCCTTCCATTGCCGGACCACCACCGCCTTTCCTGAGCTACACCGACCCCCGAGGTAGCCCCTAATCTCGTCAGCATGCTTCCCCAGCCCGCAATTGGTCTCTAAGGCCGTGCACCACTGCACCCGTCCTTCCCCCTGCTCTGTCGCCGCCCATGGGAGCCGTCGACCGGCGCCCCGGCCAAATTAGCCGGCGAGAGCGACGCATTTTGCGGGTGCTCACGTCTGGTCGTCGCTCCCTCCGCCGGCGGTGAGCTCGCCAAGCGTCGGTCGGAGGAAGGGGGTAAACAGTGATCGGAGGTTAAAGCGGTTAAAACGTGATTAATGAAGTCATTAATACTAATACCGGTTTAATAGTCAAAACCTCCCACTAACATGCGGGCCATGCTTCCTTAATTAACACAGTAACGGCCCCACCTATCATAGACACAGAGGATAAGAAATAAAAACAAAAGAAATGTTTAAAAAATCGAATGTGGGTCCCACCTGTTAGAGTTTTATTATTTTTCAGATTTAATTAAACTGAGAATTTTAAAAGGGCATAACTTATTCATTTTAACTCCAAATTGTATGAAACAAATTTGTAAATTCATCTAAATTCAAGATCTATCCAATAGAACTAAAACCATGATTTTTGAAGCTCATTTGAATTTTTGTGAGATTTTATTTGGTTTGCTAATTTTTATTCGAATTTTCGCGCGTCGGAAAAATAGCGTACGAGGCCTAGGAGGTAGAAGCTGAAGCCGAAGAAAACTTCAACGCTCAAGACCAAGACACCGGTGACCAAGGCGAGTCAATACTTTGATCATGTTGAACCTACATTTCTGCAAATTAATTCTGTTTTAAATTATCAAATTGCATGTTGTTATTTTATGTGCAAATTTATGTTCGATTTGAAGATGCTAGTTATATACCCATTAATGGACTTGTTAATATTACTCTCATTTGAAACCCTTGAATATTTGAGCATTGTCACCTTAGCGAAAATTATAATGTTAGAACTTTCGAAAATAAGTCTACAGTTATTCGCCATGCTTAGTAATGCTTAGATATTCAGGGGCACCAAGAATGCCCCAAAACACCACTTTCAACTATGAGAAACTGGTTGGGAAGTCATGGTGGTAATGACTGGTGTATTTCGGTATAATTATTTTATGCTTCCAAAAAGCCCAAAATTGTTTAGCTATCTGGGTGGATGGTTCAAGGGTATGGTGCAGCGGTGCACGAGAGTGTGATTAGTGGTAGCACCGTCCAGATAATCCCAAAGACCGAATCTTGTCATGACCTTCTGTGCAGTACAAGTACAACCACAAGTCTGTAAAATACAACTTGGCTTAGTAGATTTACCAGACCTTGAAAGTCATATCATCGGTGGAGGAGGTGAAGTAGTGCAAGTGGCTATCTGTGTGACAACTTGAATGGGACACTCGCAGAGGGTGAAGTTTTCCGCGGTGCGCTAGTAGTGTGGGTAGCCAGCTGTTAGCCGCATTGGGGAAGAATATCCCGCACAACTTATGGGACCTGCCGCAAGCGGGATAAGCCCATATGGGTGAGATGATGGAAGGGGCGAGGTATTTTGAACAGTTATTGTGATGGTTTACTCAACTACACGACTAAGGAATCGTGTGGGGCAACGAGCGGACTGTCTCTTGTGGGTAAAGTGTGCAAACTTTGTAGAGTCAAAACTATTCGAATAGCCATGCCAACGGTCAAGGGCGGACATGGGAACTTAACCAGATATAGTTCTATTTTAAAAACTTTGTGGGTGGATATGGAAAAAGTGGAGGACGGAGAAAGGCCATGATTTGTGCTACCTTGGGTGTCGTCCTAGTGATATGGTAAGTGGTTATAAAGCTAGAAGATTAGCATAAGGTGCAGAAGCCATGTAATGGTGGATGGCTTCTGAAACTACTATTGCTGCCTTATTTAACACATTATGATTTTAAGTTCAAATAGTTAGGTCTTAGGGACTTTCTAAGTAATCTACTTAAAAGCAATTTGTGGCAAAATAAAATAACATGAGCCTTTCTTGATAAGCCATACATGTTATCTATTACATTCTGTGTGTTGGCTCGCTGAGCACGGTGGATTGTGCTCACTCTCGCATTACCAACAATTAGAAACAGGAACCCAAGACCATTACGCCTATGAGGATGTCCCTACTACTGATGAAGGAAATAACGAAGGAAACTAGGGCGACATTTACATTTTTGGTTTCTAGACAAGTAGGCTTGATGAAGATTGTGTGCACATATATTACTTAGGTTTAGATAGTATATGTAGCTCACTTTACCCCCTCAGTCGCTTGCCTGTTGATTATGGTCTTACTTTTGCTTTCGTTTCCGCTGTTTTCATTATGATGTAGACATTTGCCCGGTTAGGCCCTTTATGTAAACTGTCACACGACGTGGTGTATTCTAAACTGGGTCATGTAATATTATGATCTGTTATGTGTTATGCGATTATGAGATGATGCAGCAATGTACCTGTGGGCATTATCTACTGATCTAGGGAATAGTGCAGTGAAACACAAGGGGTTCTGGATTGAAAAATTCGGGTCCGACAAGGGACGAGCTAGAGGGCGACGCGGAGCTTGTGCTAGGGTTTGGCGAGGTTGTCCGGCAGAGGAGGAGGCGCCGCGCGCGCTGGTGGCATTCGGGGTAAGAGGAGGCAGAGGAGGAGGCGGCGTCGACGCTCGGTGGCTATAGCGAAGGTGCGCTAAGAGCCCGAGATGCGTCGTGCACTGCACAGCCAGAGGGCGGGGACCAATGGGATCCTGCCCCTATTGGACCTTTTGTTTTTGGGATTGGCCCGTTTCCCTTTGGTGCCAAGATTTTGAGGCGAGTTATATGGGCTAATGAGTTGTACCCCCTTGCATCCTTAGGGCCCTTCTAGGGTACCCGATTTTATGTGGGCTAGGCCGGAGGCAAAGGCCCACGGAGACTACACTACCTCGCCAGTGAATGGCGATTAATGAAAGCTCCTAGCTTCCACTAAAAAAACTCCGTGGATTTATATTCACTAGTAACATGCCCGTGCTAACGCTACGGTAAAATACAAAACAAGATAATATGTTTGGCATGTCTCTAGATACTTCAGAAATGTATGACAGGCCACAAATAACATCCTACATGTGAGTTTTACAATACGAGCTGCATCAGCACCAAGATATAACAGACAATGTATCAGCAGACCAATACATATAAGATGGGATGTATTTCATAAATTCTAGATAAGAATTCCCTTCACATTTTAGTGCCTAGAATCACACATATGAGCACTTCGAAAAGAATCAGTGTGTAATCAAAATTTATGTATGTAAGCTTCAGGTATATAAGCTTTAGGTGCTAATCCAAATTATATGATACCATACATATTAGATAGGATTGATGAAACTTGGACAACTCAAATTATTGTGAAAAGATGCAGTAGGACTACAAATTGTGATGTAGCAATGAACTTTGGAACCTCTTACATACGGCGTGCAGATCCTTGATACAGTTAGGGGGGGGGGAATTTTCTCACCCAGTCCTCGCTTCGTCGTGGGAGGCGGCGGCCGGGAGTCCTCGCTTCGCTTCCCTGGAGGCGGCGGCTGGGTCCTCACTTCGCTCCCATGGGAACCAAAACATTCCCTCATGGGCATGTAGCGCCGCCGGGTCCTCACTTCGCTCCCATGGGAACCAAAACATTCCCTCATGGGCATGTAGACTGTGCCTTTAGATCAAATTGAATGAGGTGCATCATACATCCCATCACGTCAATTTGGCAACTCTGATCAAGTATTGGTCCTATTGGAAACTTTTAGAGCCTATATAATCTTCAAGGAATGAATGATATATACCTAAACTTATATCCAAAAATAATAATAGTATCAAAAATCTGTTACATGCATTTTCAAAACTTGACTACAATGCAAATATGAAGATTTATATTAGTTGCAAAAGGTGTCAAGAAAATAGAAATAGTATAGAAGTTTAATAGACACGCAAACACAAGAGGGAGGCAGGTAGACTCCCATTTTGCTCAAAGTGCGATATCAAGAAAACAAAATTATTGCCATATCGAGCCAAAATTGCTGCAAAGAAATGAGGATAAAGTAGAGTTTTGTAGATGGCAAAGCTTACACAGCGCCTAAGAATGCTACACGCAAACGCAGCTTGGGCCTTTCAAACTACAACTCATTCAAACAAGGTTATCCTCAAATTTGTCGACAAATGCACGAACTTGACCGAGAGTAGCAGCAAGTTACATCATCATAATGCATAATGCATGGATCGATCAGCATACAACAATCGATCGAGCGGTGGCAATGAATACTCATTCTCGACACGAATCGCCAATGCTCTTGTCGATCAGATGCTAAACACAATCTGCATTACCTATGATTTACAACATCAAATCGGGACAAGAGCCGTGGCACGGGCAAAGCATTTATATAATGGACTAATGCAAGAACAAATCATGCCAATTGCCATCGAAACATGAGATTATTAAAGCATAAGATCCACCATATAATTCATCGAGTGAGAACTCAAAGACACGTGTATGATTAATTTCCACCCAAAGAATCACATTTTCTTGGGAGAGTCCAGAGATCAATCTCCTCTCCGTCTTTCAAATCACGGTTCTTTGCAAACTTGTAGACCGTGGTTGTCGCCCCAAATAGAGAGTATTAATTACAAATCCAAAGGCATGAACAAGATGGTCCGCAGAAGGCAATTGCATAGGGGTGCCTATATTTTAAATGTAGTGTCATCATGAGCAAACTTAAACTGATCATGTCCTATCGTTAGAAGGGTATATTTCTGATGTATGGATGTTAGAAATAACTGAAATAAGAGAATAAAGGCTCTCATGTAGAGAAAGCATTGAGTCAATGGTCGGAAGGTAAGCCCAAATTCAGAAATATACTTCACGGATAGTGACGGATGACGATGCTTAAGGGCATCATCATCATCATCAACTCGTTCAAGTATGGGTAAACAATATTTATGGGGCAATATACACGAATCTGTGTGGGTCGTGGCAAGGTGAAAAACTTAAACAGTGCGTAATCGTGCCAAAATGTAGGAGGGCCAACTTACTCTTAAGAGTAGAATCACACCACGCCTTGTGAAAGCTTGTACAGCGTGTAATTGAACAAAAGATTAATAACATGCTGACCTATTCAAGGACAAAGAAAAGATGGAATTTGAGTCACCCATGACTCCATGTAAAGTATATACACAATATGAGATATAACAACTGTAGAAACATCCAAAATAACCTTGAACACATGAATTGTAAACTGCAAATACAATTTACATAAAACAGACTCCATATATGTTTCTTGCTCTAATGGGATAATGAGATATGCCATAATAGTAGGTTTACACAACTGCAATGATGGGGAACAAAAAAAATTGGCATACCTGGTGGAGAGATGGTCTTATCCAAGACAGCAGGAATTGTCATTTCTATAACAAGCCTTTTGGACAAAAATAGTTCCATATAATAAAACAGGAGGCCATACCATCTTGCTTTTTCCATCTGTTTTATCTTTCATGAGATCCTTGCAATCAAGCCTTGTCCTCATGTGAGCTATACACGCAAAGTCAATGCTCATTAGACATTATAGGCTGGCTGGAATGTAGTACTCTCCAAAACAAAAAAGGACTGGATGGGTGGAGTAGGAAATTATGCCTGCCAAGAAGAAAAAAGTAATGGCATGGAAAAAGATCAAGCAATCAAGAATGAACTATCCGTTGCAAATCAGCTATACCAACTCTCTCTAGGAGGGATCATTATAGCTTTACATAAAATAAATTTCTTGTTCAAGAACCATTCTACATCAACGTTGTTCTTGGGTGTCCTGATCAAGTATTACTGTGTGTCTCTATCTCAATCTGTTTCTATGAACTTTTATTGTGGATCGCTATGCAAAGCGATCAGTACCTATTAACTGTCATTAATGTAATTGAGGAATACCGGCTGTTCAAAACAAAGCCTTCTAAGGTACTACTTCTCTAAACCAAATATCTTCAAAGTTTTCTATATCACTGTATGAAAGGTCCAAGGTGCTGCCTAGTATAATCAAATTCTGAGAGTGCAAATCGACTCCTTTCTCCTTATTCCTTCCTGCTAAGAGAAAAAGTAACATGGTACTAAACAAGAATGTTCCAATGCAATTGAATGACATAAATCCACACTAGACACATCTTATGTTTAGAAGGAATTGATATATATGTAGGGCATACTTGTTCATTTGAACACCAAACAAAGATGTCCTTTCAAAAAACACATGAAAGAAAACAGTTGTGCCAAACATACACAACAAAGAAACCACTAACAGAATATTTGACCTTTCGGAGAAATAACAGAGCGCAAAGGGGAATTGAAGAGCACAAACACAACATTCTCAACTAAATAATATACAAAGCCAAATGAGAAATGAATTTAATAAACAAACAATAACTCTGTTGCTTTGTGCAACAACATTCCTTTCTAATACAAATACCTTAAAATGGAAGTCGAGGTCTTGGTGTCGTGTTCAGATTGACAGTGAAGAGCTACTACATTTGTCCATGTTTGGATTCACTCCATTTTCATTTCCAGCAAGAGCATTTTTCCCAGTGAGGTCCAAGTATCGAAAATTAGTATATGAAATGCAAGAATTATTATATTGGGCTACTTTGAAGTGGATACAAAATGATATGTGACTTTATCATGCCAAAAGAATATTTAATCTACTCACCACTATTTATATTCATACATTTGATAAGTTGCAATTGAAAAATCGAATGACAATAATGATCATAGATTATGAATGGGCACTTCTATCAACGACACAAATTCATCGACTATCCATATGTTTCAAGATAAGTATAAAACTATAAACTATAAAAGCAAAGGCCAAAGAAAATGTGAAAACAAAGACAAGTCGTAGTAGATAAAGCAAAAATTGAATGCCAAATGTATACACTTGCCATAGCCAACGCCATCACCCCCATCTCGCCTCCCGCCTCCTGGTGGCCCTCCTCCTCGTCGACCTCCTCCACTTCCTCCACCTCCTCTTCCTCCTCGCACTGCTCATGGCGTCTTGGTTGTCCTCTGGTATCCCGCCATGCCACCACCGCATGACTGAAGGAAACCACCGGAATCTGAGCAACCACGCGAAATCGGCAAAACCCTAGGGTGCGGTCAGGGAGAGGGCGCGAGGGGCGGGTAGATTACCTCGGAATCGGAGCAATCGGATGGTAGGGTTTGGGGACGGAGCAAGCAAACCCTAGGAGGCGCTGCTTCGGGTGCGGGTGGAGATAGAGATCGAAGGGTACAGGGGATGTATGTAGGCGGCGGCGAGGTTGAGTCCAAAACGCACACGGGGAGGGAAGGAGGCGGCGGGTGGGGAGGGAAGGAGGAGGCGTCGGCGCGTGGGGGGCGGAAGAGGAGGCGGTGCGGGATGGGGGAGAAGGAGATGCGGGGTGGGGAGGAAGGAGGCGGCGGCGGGGGTGGGGAGGAGAGGAGGAGGCGCCGGCGCGTGGGGCGGAAGAGGAGGCGGTGCGGGATGGGGAGAAGGAGATGCCGGGTGGGGAGGGAAGGAGGCGGCGGTGGGGGAGGGAAGGAGGAGGCGCCGCGTTGGGAGGAGGCGGTCTTTGGATGGGAGAGGGAGATGCGGGTGGAGAGGGAAGGAGGTGGCGGCGGGTGGGAAGGAGGAGGCGCGGAGCGGGAGGGGTGTGGCGGCGGCGGCAGAGCGGGGAAGGAGGCGGAGGAGGAGGAGCGGGGGAGGCGGCGGTGGAGGAGGAGTGAGGGCGGAGCGGGAGAAGGGACGCGGCGCCGGGTCAGGGGGGAGCAGCGTGTGACGCGGAAATTTCGCGTGGGGATATCAGAGAGAGAGGATAGGTTCAACGATGTGCATGATCCGGATGATTTTGGCCTTAGGATATGAGTGGGTAAGGAGAGAGAAAGGTGGGAATTGATCCTTAATCGTTGATTTCACTGGTTGGTTTTTCTGGGGATACGAATTGGTGTGGACGCAGGAAAACTCATGACTGCTAGGGGCACAATTTGGGGTGGTCGTAGGAAAGAACTGAACTGGTGGATTTTAGGGGTAGAGATAGAGAAGATGAATTCCAATTCCTCTCACTCACTCCAAAACAATTAAATATCCAAGAAAATTTTACATAAATAATACCCTATCGTCGACAAGCTCTTGTTGCCAATTAATTGGTTGACATGATAGTTCGTGTCACCAATTCAATTGCCCAATTGAAAGGATCCTACCACCATGACTAATTTGATGACGGGAGTTTGGAACAAAGTATTATTTCTATATTTTTTCTAGGGTATATATTTTTCCATATTAATAAACAAATAGGTTATTTAGAAAAAAATATTCCATCTCTGCCGTAGGTATAGGAGTACAATCCATGGCACTCAGTAGTTCACCGGAAATGCTATGCGCCGCGCGTGTGGCGCAAAGCCTCCTGCCGCCCACCCTGGGCCACGGCCATTCATACCATGTGTTAGGCCATATGGCGGCCCATGAGCTTACAACAGCTAGACTGGACCGTGGGAAGGGGTGAAAGGCGGCAGCGCACCACCGATGAGGCAACCTCGCACAATCGCACGGGAACGTGCGAACGAGCCGAATCTCTCTCTCCTTTCTTGCTTTTCATTTAATTGTAGCTTTTTGCAAATGTTGCAGTGGGTCTTTTTTGTTGTTGTTATTCCTCATGTTTATTTTATCGTTTAACTACTATTTTGTTAAATTTTTTAACTTGATCAGTTGATTACCTTGATTTGTCTCTCACTTAGTCAATTCACCTAGCCTTACCATTGGAGCATCGTCCATGAAGTATCAGAACATTATCGATGAACTATTATAACACTGAAATCAAATACGTGGAACATTGACCCGTCCTCGCATATAACTTAATATGTGGAACAACATCGACGAACTATTGAAACCAGATGAGTGGAACATTCGATTTAACCTATTAGAGCATTTCGCACCCACCAAATTCATTTCCTCGTGCCCAACTAAAAAAAATATATATTGGGACATTGTGGGCGTGCATGCGCATGCGCAATATTTAGATCTCGCTCATTTCAACTTGAGGTTTTGGTTTCTAACTTATTTTTCACTATTCCTAAATTTCGTCTCTTTCTAGCTTTTTAGCTTTTTTTTTGCCGATTCTTTTTCCCGTATTCGTTTACATTGATGGGCTAACTTGTTTTTTTCATTTTTAAATTTTTTCAATTCAATTACGCTAAATAAGCCACCATCAGCTATGGTGTAATTTTAGCCAGCTACAATACAATTTCAGTTATAAACCAACTTATTTCAGCCTAACCGAGCAACACCTTAGTTTTATCTATCGAAACATATGCTATATAATATTATTACTATGATGAAATATATGCAAATGTGGTTCCATCTAAAGATCTCATCGCAAGAAGTATGATGTTTTAAATGGATTGTGAATTGAATGCTCGGTATAAAGAAATGATTATTTGAATTTTTGAATTGAAAAAAGACCATCTTGAACTGCCTGTGGATGCTATGGTCGGCTGTAGCTAGGCAAGGCGGGCCTTTCCGTTTGGGCGTAGAGTGGCCCACGGCCCAAAAGGGCTTGATAGCCGCGCGGGCGGCACGTAGCAGGTCCCGTAGTCCGCACCCGTTTGCATCTTGCGCAAAGAACATACAATCCGCACACTTTCTCAACTCAATTGTGATAATAAGAGAACCACCGATTAATGATGACACGCATGATTATATACACAAATTTTGTTTCGGACTTTCCACATGGACAGATTTGATGGAGATTAGGAACTCAACCAAAACGTCAACCAAATTTAATTAGAACAGAGGGCGTATCTAATTCAAGAGAGATACTATCCAACCGCATACCGTTCTGATAGGATAAACAACCACCATTGAATCCAAACCGCACGAATCTCAAAGCTCTTATATTACTATCGCTCCTCCGCTCCCATAGTGACCCATCTCCTTTCTCCCAGTTTCCTTTCCTTTCTCCCCTGCTCCCTTTCGTTCTCTCTCTCTCACCGCCGCCATCCCCTCAAATCTCCTCCACCGTCGGCCCCGCCGTATGCTAGATTCAACGGCCTAGAGGGACGCCGTCACCGAATCTAGTGTCAAGGAGGAAAATTGTCTCTCCCGCTACGAGTTCACTCTCCCTAGGCATAGGAGGAGGTCAGAGAGAGACGGAGCCTGGCGATAGGCAGTGGCAAGGGCAGCGACAGCTACGGCAGTTAGATCAGCGAGAGCACCGCCGACCGTGGGTGGTGGTGGAGGGGGGCAGGGGGCAGTGAAGGAGACGTGCAAAGCTGCCCAGGGCAACGGCGGCCGATGACAAGGTACACCATATACCGCTGAAAGTTTTCCCATCACTATACCGTTCAGGAGTTACTCTCAATTCAAAATTGAAGGCAGGTGCGATCATCCCAGCTTTGAGTACAAAATAAAACCAGGAAGATTCTGAGAAAAATGCGATTGTAGTTCTCAAATTGATCTGCCATCATATGTAAGATTAAGCTCAAATTCAAGATATCGAGCGAAAAAAGAGTAAAACATGATGGATTGTAAATATATATTTTTTGTGACAGCATGAGCTGTATATCCTAAGGAAATAGAAACAAAAAGATTTAAGTTATCATTCATATAAAAATTCTTTTCTGTTCTCCCAACTGAATTTGAGTTTTGAGCCTAAAATTTAGGAGTGCTACGACAAATCAATACGTGCTAGGTGCCTGGGTCAAAATGGAACAAATTAGTTTCAAATCATCACTCCATACAATATGCTGTCTGATGTTCGCGATTTGATATGCAACAAACCAATTTAATACGCCAAGACAAAAAAAAAGAGTACAAACCTAATATCCCAAGAAATTTAAGTAGCTGGCCAAACAACCCCTGCACCTTTCAAAGCAAAACTGCTCCTTGATCGAAACAGTTCATTTAATTTCAACTACCTGAAATAACATTGAAAATGTGGTTGTTGTAGGGGTGGCCCCCACCTAAACCCAGTCGGCCTGCTAGGGGATTGTGAAGCCTAAAATGGGATGTGTGTAATGACATAGATACCCCTACGAGGAATACATGTGTAAGGACACACTTGTAAAATACTCCCCATGTGAATATATATGGCTGCCCTGAACATGGGGAAGGGGCTAAGCATTGTTCATCTGTCATCTCCACTACCACACTCTCACTTTACTGTTTGGTATGTAACCACAACAGTTGGCGCCATCCGTGGGGATCGATTGAGCAAGCTCTGAGATCTGAAGGATGGCACCCAAGAAAGCTTCATCATCGGCAGCAAAGAAGAAGAGTGCAACGAAGGCACTCGTCAACGCCAGGGCTTCGGCATCGGCTGCTGCCTGCTGGTGCGGATGGCAACGCCAGCGCGACAACTGCAGACGTCGATGCTTGTGGCACAACGACTAACCCCACCGCTGGCGCGGTGGTCGGCACTGGCAGTACCGATCAGGTTGTCGGGAGCGGCGACGCCGATGCCCGCACTAGCACGACCACCGCGCCATCCTTCAGATCCGATGTGGGAGTGGCAAGTGGCTCCGGTGGCAATGTCGGCAATGTCAGCCTTGTCATCGACTCCGGAGTCCACCGCACCGACGCGCCGAGCTGCTCCAGAGCTCAAGGCGTGGTCGCCGCCAACCCGACGGTGGAGAACACCCTACTGACGGCCCTCGGCACGCTGCAACGGGAACTGGTGGACCTCCGTGGAGCCATGCGGGACATACAAGAGGCTCGGAGCCAACAAATCCCGCTGATGGTAGCGACAGAGCCTACACCAGAGCGAGTGGACAGCCGCGACGCCCCTACCTCCAGTCGCGTCCCGCTTCGGCGTGTAGACCCGGAGTCCCCTCTCTCCGCGGGCCTGCAGCAATCGGCGTGGCTGGAAGACTTAAAGTTTCCCACCACCGAGCCGTACAAAGGCGACATGGACCCCTGGGAGTTCGTACATGTGTACGAGACCGCTATCGAAGCCGCAAGCGGGGACGACTCCACCAAGGCGAAGGGCTACCCCTCGCATTGTAGGGAGTGACGCTCCCTTGGTTTTTTTTACCATAGAGCCGAACTTCATCTACGCGTGGGAGCAAATCCGTGATCGCCTCTACAACAACTTCCAAGGAAACTATGTTGAGCGCATCGACGCGGATCAGCTCTTCGCCATCAAGTAGAAGCCATCGGAAAAGCTCCGGGAATATTTCAAGCGTTTCACCAAAGTTTGCTGCTAGGTCAAGGATGTTAATGAGACTACCATCATCAACGCGGTGATCCAAGGCCTTCGCCCAAGGCCGTTGGCCGAGTACAATGCGCGCAAGCCGATCAAGATGGTTTCCAAGCTCTTCGACAAAATGGAAGAGTACGCGAGAGCAGAGGAGGATGCACAACGACGCAAAGGCAACGACTCCGACATCGATCAACCCGAGGGCTCCTCGAAGAGGGAGGACTCGTCGAAGAGCGCTGCCAAGCACAAGCAGGAGTCCTCAAAGGACACCTCCGAGCACAAGGACACCTCCAAGTGTAAGCAGGACTCGTCGAGTGACAAGCCCAAGCGCAACCAACGTAGATCCCAGAGGGCCCGCTATGTCTTCGACATCGAAAGCGGCTCTAAGGACAGCAGCCCCGCCGGTCGCGGACGAGGTCGCAGAGGCCGGGGCGAGGGTGCGGTTGGGGTCGCGATAATAGACCCCGTGCAGAGCAGGAGCGCCAGGACTACGGCACGTGGTGTGAGGTGCATGGCCGTGGCGATCATTTCACGCGGATATGCACCGCCATTGCGGCGCTTCGTCAGAGCGTCGCCAGGGATAGAACTCTGGAAGTGGGGCCACCAGTGGTGGCCCATGTGCAGCAGCCCCAAGAGGGCCCCTTGCGAATACAGGCCCCGGAGGGAGCCCAACGCCAGATCATAAATGTTATCTCCGAGGGCTCTTCGCTGGAGTTCTCCTCGGCAGGGCAACAGAAATCCTATGCACGGAGGCTACATCATGTGGCGGCGCACCCGGCGCAAGCGCCGCCGGCGTGGGCGCGGCACGACATCACCTTCAAGCCTGCCGACGCCGACGGCGTGGAATTCCCTCACCAAGATCCCCTGGTCATCCAGGCCGCCATCGCAAGTTGCGATGTCAAGCGCGTCTTGGTCGATGGAGGTAGCTCTCGACGACATTGCGGCGCGATCGGATCGACGGGATCCCCAAAGTCGCTGGCCCTCGGGAATCCCACCGCAGGCTTCGGTCACCAAGAAGCGTTGGGCCAAATACGCCTGCAAGTCTCCTTCGGCCAAGGCGACAACACGAGGAGCGAAGACGTCACTTACGACGTCATCCCATACCCATACAACGCCATACTAGGGCGCCCAATCCTCAACTCCTTCGGAGCAATCCCGCACCATGGCTTCCTGTGCATGAAGTTCCCGGGCCCACAAGGCATCATCACCATATTCGGTGACCAGGACCTCGCTCGGCGCATAGAGCTTGGTGCCCAGGGCCTGCACCGCAAGGTGCACGTCCACACCGACAACCTGAAGGCAGACGCCCTCCGCCCCAGGATGGACGCCTAAGCCCTGGTCGGACGGCGGAGTCAAGAGGGTGCCCAGGCAAGCCGAAGGTCAATGTGTATCCATTGACGAGGGCCTTCCCCCGGAAGTTGAGCAGGGCCTACTCTGGGTCCTCCGGGACAACACGGACGTCTTCGTGTGGTCCCCAAATGACATAAAGGGCGTCGACCGCGCCCTCATCGAGCACACCTTAGTAGTCCGCCCCGACGCCAAGCCGGTCAGGCAAAGACTCCAGCGCATGTCGATCGAGCGGCAGCAAGCGGCCAAGGTAGTGGTAGCGAAGCTTCTCCAGGCCGGAGTAATCCGCGAAGTCTAGCACCTGGATTGGCTTGCCAACCCGGTACTGGTAAAAAAGGCTAGCAGTGCCTAGCGCATGTGCATTGACTTCACCGCCCTTAACAATGCGTGTCCGAAGGACTACCCCTTGCCGCGTATAGATCAGCTGGTGGATGCCACGGCAGGGTGTGAGCTCATGAGCTTCCTCGACGCATACTCCGCGGCTACCATCAAATCCACATGGCCAAGGGCGATGAAGACAAGACCAGCTTCATATCGCCGGTGGGGACATACTGTTTTATCAAGATGCCCTTCGGTCTGAAGAACGCATGCGCCACCTTCACCCACCTCGTCGCGCTTGCCCTAGCCTCCCAACACGGGAGGAACGTCGAGGCTTATGTCGACGTGGCCATCAAGACGAGGCAGCTCGCCTCCCATGGCCAAGATCTTCAAGAGACCTTCGACAACCTCAGGCGAGCGGGCATCAAGCTCAACCTAGATAAGTGCATCTTCAGCGTGCAAGCTGGCAAGCTCTTGGGTTTTCTGTTCTCCAGCCGCGGAATCCAGGCGAACCCCAACAAGGTCGATGCGATCCTCGCCATGGAGCCGCCCAAGATGATGAGGGAGGTCTAGAGGCTTACTGGACGCATGGTTGCGTTGAGCCGCTTCCTGTCCAGGGCGGCTGAACGGGGCCTGCTATTTTTCAAGACCCTTCGCGGCTGCGATGGGCTCCACTGGGATGATGACTGTGCGAAGGCTTTCGACGACCTCAAGAAGCACCTCGCAAGCCTTCCTACCTTGGTCGCCCCAGCACCAGAGGCTCCCCACTTGCTCTAGCCGCCACAGCGACGGCGGTCAGCGCAGTCCTCGTCCTCGAGGAAGGCGCCCTTCAGCAGCCCGTGTACTTTGTCTCCGAGGCCCTTCAGGGCGCCAAGACACGGTACACCAAACTCGAGAAGCTGGCCTACGCATTGGTCATGGCCTCGAGGAAGCTTCGGCACTACTTCTTGGCCCACCCCATCACAGTGCCGTCCTCTTTCCCCCTGGCGGAGATGCAGCACAACAAGGAGTCCACGGGGCGTATCGGCAAGTGGGCAGCCGAGCTTGCACTATTATTGTTGACGTATGCTCCGCGTACTGCAATAAAATCTCAAGTCCTCGCAGACTTCCTTGCCGAGTGGACTCTGGTATCTCAACACAACGCGCAACAACCAGAAGAACCGATCTGGACGTTCAACACTAACGGAGCCTACGGCGCTCCGGGCATCGGAGTGGGCGTAGTGATCACTACACCGGAGGAACACTGCCTGCTGTACCCGGCGCGTCTTGGGTTCCCGGTGACAAACAACACGGCTGAATACGAGGCGTTGCTCTGCAGCCTCGTGAAGCTTAAAGACCTGGGTACCCGAAGGGTCCTGGTTCGCACCGACTCGCGTTTGGTCGCAGGCCACGTCGATAAATCCTACCAGGCCAAAGACCCCGAGTTGGGCAAGTATCTAGCGGCGGTGAGGGCGAAGAAGCGCCATTTCTTGAGCGTCACGGTCAAGGCCAATCCCGCGAGCGGATAACGAGCAGGCTGACGTCCTCGCCAAGGCCGCTAGCCAGCAGCTCCTTCTCTCGAAGGAGGCGTTCTACGAGGTCTTGCCTACGGCAACCATCGCTCAAGACAACCGCGACGCGGCCCTCATCCATCAAATTGCCCAGTAGGGCGACTGGCGGGAGCCCATCTACGGCTTTTTGCAAGGCATAACGGAGCCGGATGACCCCCTCGAGCTCCGGTGTTTGCAGCACCGCGCTAGGTCCTTCCAGGTGCTCGACGGTGTCCTCTACAAGGGAGTCTGTGTCCCACTTGTACGATTCTCGCGCGACAAAGGAAAGCACCTCCTTGCAGAGATTCATGCGGGGCTCTGCGGCTCGCATATTACGCCGAGGTCCCTGGTTGGCAAGGCATTCAGACAGGGCTTCTATTGGCCAATCGCCATTGTAGATATGCAAGACCTCGTGCGCTGATGCCAAGGCTGCCAATGGATGGGGCGAGTCATCCGCAGACCTCCGGTGAGCTTGCAGCCCATCCCACCGGTGTGGCCCTTGGCGCGCTGGGGCATCGACATCGTTGGGCCACTCCTGCGTGCCCTAGGGGATATTCGTTTCGTCGTCGTTGCCTTGGAGTACTTCTCCAGATGGCCCGAGGCTATCGCGTTGGCTAGGGTCACCTCTACGGCCATGCAACAGTTCCTTTGGCAAAACATCATATGCCGCTTTGGAGTTCCTAGGGAGCTCACCGTTGACAACGGCTGGCAGGTTGACTCCGCACCATTTAAGGCGTTCTGTGACAGCATGGGCATCACACTTCGGTATGCCTCGGTTGGGCGGCACCCGTAGTCCAACAGAGCCATCGAGCGAGTGAACGGCGCCATTTCCACCGGAGTCAAAAAGCGCCTCGTCGACCAACCGAAGGGCAAGTGGCTAGATGAGCTTCATAGCGTACTCTGGTCCCTCCGCACGACGGTCACCCGTCTGATGGGGTTCACGCCGTTCAAGAATCTCTTCGGCGACGAAGCAGTCACATCAGAGGAAATTAAGGCTGGCTCAAGGAGAGTCCTAGTCCAGGCCCTAGCAGAAGAGCGTGAGCTATCCCTTGATTTTCTCGACGGGGATCGGGGGAGCGCCACCCAACATGTCGCGAAGTACGCGCGCCAAGTGGCACGCGCGCACTACCGCACCGTATACTCACGCGAATTTCAACCGGGAGACCTCAAAATGGCGCTTCACGCGGCGACGGTCGGTAAGCTGGAGTCCAAGTGGGAGGGCCCCTACATCGCTGCAGCTCCGCAGCGCGGAGCATATCGTCTCGCAACGTTGGAAGGACAGACTCTCCGCCACACATGGAATGCAGACAGGCTGCGGCGATATTATGTATGAGGTCGAAGGGATGCCCACAGCATGGTTGGCACCCTGACCCTTGTAATCGCTCACCCGCGCAAACTGGAGATCAATAAAATCCACTGTTTGCAAAATTAGTCTCATTTCTGTGTAAAGATGCGCGGAGGCTCGTGCACTCTACAGAGTATAAATAAGACGCGAGGAGGCGAGCCTCTGCGTGCACTCTATGGAGTATAAATAAGACGCGCGGATGCGAGCCTCCGCGTGCACTCTACGGAGTATAAATAAGACGCGCGGAGGCGAGCCTCCGCGTGCACTCTACGGAGTATAAATAAGACGCGCGGAGGCGAGCCCCCGCGTGCACTCTTCGGAGTATAAATAAGTACAAAATCCGTGGCTAGTCGCCAGCTCCGCCGCCGCCACTTCGAATGGTAGGGGACGAAGCGCTCGAGCGTTTACTTCACTTAGACGCCAGCTCCGCTGCCGTCACTTCGAAAGGTGGGGGACGGAGCGCTCAAGCGTCTACTTCGACTAGTCGTCAACTTCACTGCCACCACTTCGAAAGGTTGGGGACAGAGCACTCGAGCGTCTACTTTGCTTAGACGCCAGCTGCGCTGCCGCCACTTCGAAAAGTGGGGGATGGAGTGCTCGAGCGTCTACTTCGGCTAGTCGCCAGCTCCGCTACCACCACTTCGAATGGTAGGAGCGTCTACTTCTGCACAGCACAATCGTTAGTGAAGGCCCAAACGAAGGTATAAATCGTCAAAGTCGAGCACTTACCCTCATCTCTGAGGCCTCTAGCGCGCCCTCCAGGAGCTCCGAGCCGCATGATAGTAGTGCCCGTCAGTCCATGCCGGAGTCCGCACAGTCTGCGGCCCCTTGAAGAGCCCGCAACATCTCCGGCCGAGGAATAAAGTCGGAGACAGTTGGCAGCTGAGCCTTCGCGCCGGCGACTTCGAGGGCGGCAGGTGTCGACGTCACGTCCGGGGCAGGAAGACCGGAGACTTCGTGGCCGTCTCCGTTGCTCAATCCTTGTCCATGTCCGGGTGACCTTGTCTCGACTGATGTTGACGACGGAATGAGCGAGCAGATCGGAGAAAGCTTCGCGAAGTCCCGGGGGGGAGGAATGCGTCTACCTTCAACGTGGCCAGGTGAAGCACGTGGAGGTGTTCGCTCTGTCTCGGTCCGGACCGCGGGAGTCTCACCTGCGTCGGGCCGACGAGTTCCTCTTCGGGCTGGATGGCCTCCGTGTCAGAGTCCGACTCTGACATGCCCCCGACCCCGATCGCCACTGCGAATGCCTCCTCCGGCCGGGAAGGCGATCGTGTCCGAGGGTGCTTTGCTTTCGGGGACTTGGGCGATGCTTCCTCGGCCTCTGCGGCTGGTGCGTGCGAGGAGGCCTCGCCCTCTTGGATGTCCGCACCGTGCCCCTTGTCCGTTGTGCCGCCCAAGGACTCCTTGCCGGGAGCTGCGTGATCCGCCTCCGCCTCCAGATCCGAGTTGGCGTACTCCGCCAAGTCGGAGCTGGTGATCGCCGTACCTTCGGTTCCGACAGGACATACGGGAGGGGCAGCTGGCGGACTCGACACGGGGCGGGGCCGGCCCTCGCCACGGGGAAGCCTCCCCCCGCTGTTGCCGCCGCGGAGAGCCCCTCGGTCAGTGGTGGTGCGCTCCAAGCACATGAATGCCCGAGCCGCGATACCCTGTTGATCCGCCCCAAGTTGGCTGTTGCGGTCGCGAACTCGCGCAAGCTGTGCTCCTTGGCCACGTAGGGCCCAAGGAACACGACCACTGCGCGTTTCGCATCTTCCAGGAGGAGCCCTATAGGTAAAGCGAAGCGAAGTTAAAAATGAGCCACAAAAAAGGGCCGAAGAGCTTACGGGGGTCCGACGGCCTCGACGCCGTCTTGCCAGGTGGGGCCGGGTTGAAAGTGCCACCGGCAGGCAAGCGGCGCCACTCCGTACATGACGAACTCCTCCGCAAGGTCGCGCATGTTGAAGCGGAGGGTAATCCCCACGAGCTGCCGCGCCCTCAGTTTGTCGTCGCGGTCGGGCTCCATGCTTGGTGAAGTGATGAATGCCATCGGCTGCCCCATGCAGCGAAGACCGCTGCCGCTCTCCACGTGATGGTAGAATCACCGCCGCATCCAGTTGGATTCCCACTTCGCTCGGGTCGAGTTAGCGGGGAAGATCTTCGCGCACGGGGAACGCAAAACGAGGTTCACGCTGCCGAAGTTAGAAAACTCCCCTACCTCGAGCTAGTTTGGCTGACACCGCGCGTCATGGAGGAAGTTGAATAGGGAGGCGCAGGGCCAAACCCCCTCTGTCCGCGTCGCCCAACTGTAAACAGCTATGCGAGCGATGGCGTTTGGAGTTAGCTGTGCCAACTCCAGCTCGTAGGTACGAAGGACGTCACTGACGATCTTGGCTGATGGGATTCGGAGCCCGGCTTTGAAGTAGGCCACGAAGACGATTGCCTCCGACTCTTCTGGGTACGGCTCCGTCTCGTCCCGGGCAGGAAGGCGAACCGCGCTGCGGTCCATCAGCTTTCCCTCGCGAAGCAGAGACCGGATCATCTCCTCCGTCACGAGGGTTTGCCCAAGCACGCTGGAGCAAGGGCCTTCCATCTTCTTCTTGGCCGTCCACCGCTTGTTGGTCTGCGAGGGATCGCGCCCCACCAGCGTGTAGTCCACCTCCATCGCCGACGAGCTGCGCCGGCTGGAGGAAGCGCAACTGCTGGGCCGACGAGCGAGCTCTTCACAGCGAGCCATTCCTTCAGCGGGCACGGTGAAGCGAACGATGGCGGTGGTGAACGATGGCAGCAAGCGAGGCGAGAGCAGCGCGCAAGGGAGTAATGAGCAGCAAAACGCAAAGAGCAAGAAAGCACAGGCAGAAAGCAAGTGAGGAAGAACAGCGGCGCGGTGACGAGGGGGTATATAAAGCCCCCTTGCCTCCCACGATAGGGAAGCGCAACCGGCGGAAGTCCAACCGTCCGCTTTCCCCACGATCGGGAAGCGCGACCGGCGGCAGCCAAAGCCGTGCGGTCGCCCGATCACGTGCGCACGCACGCCCCATCACAGTCGTGCGACCGCCTGACAACCCACGACGCACCAATCGCATCCTGCCACGCGTCTCACCCCCTCGAGAAGGTGCGCACGACCGCGGTCGTGTGGCCGCCTGACACCCCACGATGCACCAATCGCGTCTCGCCACCTCGGGAAGGTGCGCACGACCGCGGTCGTGCATCCGCCTGACACCCCACGACGCACCAATCACGTCTTGTCACGTGTCTCGCAACGTCTACGGCCGTGGGGACGCCTGACGTACCAGCAGCCATCGCAATCCTCGGCGCCATGAAGACACCGTCGTTGGGCCGTCAGCCACCGGGTTATGCTTCAACTTCGAGTCCACAAGACAATTCCGGAAACCACTTCGACTCCGTACCCGCTGGACGAGTCCAACCTCCACTTCGGCCTCGTCTCCTCAGGATGAGTTCGGCCTCAACCTCGCGTACGTGGGACAGGTCTGGCCCCTGCTTCGACAACATGCCCACAGGGCAAGCCCGGCCTCGCCTCGACTTCGCTTCGGCAGGCAGTGCTTCGACTGCGTGACCGGAACATGACCCTGGCAGTCAGTTCACTACGCGTCCGCCGCATGAAGCCGGGTTGTGCCGGCAACACCATCTCCGCCCACAATCACAAAAGGTCACAGGCCGCAGGGATGGAGGGGGCCAAATGACTTAGCGACATAGTTTCGACCTGTGAAGCCCTTCACCATGAGAGGCTCCTGTTGTACAGGTGACCCCACCTAAACCCAGCCATCCTGCTAGGGGATTGTAAAGCCCAAAATAGAATGTGTGTAATGACATAGATACCCCTACGGGGAATACATGAGTGTAAGGACACTTGTAAGATACTCCCCATATGAATATATATATGACTGCCCTGGACATAGGGAAGGGGCTAAACATTGTTCATCTATTATCTCCACTACCACACTCTCACTTTACTGTTTGGTCTGTAACTACAACAGTGGTTCTGCCACAATGTAACAAAAACACAATACTATGCCGATATGCATGCTCTACTGTCAGAATAGCGAATGCAATGATGCAACCACTAATAGCAGAATTATCAGGCCGAAGTTCTACACAACTGTGATAGCAAGTTCAATTATGGTTACGCGTCCATTTGCCTACAAAAGATTGCATATACATGATATAATTTCACTATTACAGTGCGTCCAGGTCAAGAGGAACAGAAGTACAGAACATACTGCAGCTCATCACAGCTCATCAAGTTTCCCATCACTTACACAGAAAAGGAAGGTGATCCTCGAACTTCTATTTGAAATATTTTCACTGGACACAGGAACAACCGAACAACAGAAATGTTAAAACACAGGTAAAAAAAAGTATTATTCAAGTATTCTCCCTTGAAATCAAATAATTTTTTTTGGACCTAAAGATAAAATATAGACATATGAAAGTAAACTGCATCCCCCTATATATCAAAGAAAATACTGGGACACAACTACCGAAATGAAAAATTGCATTGTCAAAATACAGCTTACCTAGTACATGTAAAATATCGAGGATAGACCTTAAATTGAAAGGCTTGCGAAAAGGAGTTCAAGCTCCTCATCTTGGGATGTGGTCCTCTGTGATGGACAACGCAAAAACTGATCACAAACTTGATAAACAATCAAAATGCAGGCATAAAGCACATTCTTGGACCATCCAACTACTATGACAAGTTCATTTGCTTTCAACAGAACTTGACTGACAAATTTTCAGGGATTCTAGGAAAAACACCTTTTTTGTGTATGTATATTCTAACAAAAACAGATTGTAAGTTGTTATTTGGTTACAAGTATCTATTGGATATCTTGTTTGCTAGTAAACTCTTTTTGTTTATTCTAGTTTGAGTTTACTGAAAACAGGTGGCCATGGTTTTTCATGCAGTTCATAAATTTGAATTTGAGGACATCTGGATTTTATTACCTTAGTTTTATCCTAAACTAACAGGTTTAGCAAATCCTGGTTTTGCTAGAACTTAAGATCTAACTAATGTGTTCATAATTAAAGCTCAAGAGAAAACCTCCATCTTTTCAAGTCAGTTCAAAAGGGGCAACCTGTTAAAATTCAAAACTCATCATGATCTACAGAGCACAGAATCACTAGTAACATAAAGCCATTAACAATATTCATGTTCTGAAAGTACTAGAATTTGATGAATTAGCATAGTGCGTGCGTGTGTTTTGCTTGGCTGTAACATCTCGATTTTCGACCTTTTCAAATCTTTTATTTAGATTAGGTTCCCAAAAATTTTCACCAATTTTCCTTGGATAAATTAAGCTTAATTAGGAATTTTCGAAATTAAAATGATTTAATTTGAATAAACTAAACTTCAATTAAATCAAAAACAATTTTATTTGGGTTTCTTTCCTGAATTTTTTTGGGATTTTCTGAATTCGTTTGGTATTTAATCTGGTTTATTTGAATTCCTTGTTGTTTCTTTAATTCCAAAATCAGTTCTAAATTCCAAAACCATTGTGGGCCATATTGGCTTGGCCCATTGTCTCTCTCTCTCTCTCTCCAGCCCAACTCAGTGCAGGACAACCCCAGCTTGCCACCTAGCCCATTTGGCCCAACACCCCAAAACCCTAACCCGACCATGCCCATCCCGCCTGGCCCAGCTACCGCCGCTTTCCTCGCCCAGTCCCACCTGTTAGCCATACCGTCGCCTCCCACGCGCGTGCGATGTGGAGTTCGCCATTGCCATCGCCTCGACATTCACAACCCTAGCTTCGGGCATATAAAAGGAGTCGTACAAGATGAGAATATTTGGAACAAGATTGATGAACAAGCGATGCATTATGAGGACCAACGAGATGTCTTTTCAAACAAAATGGCAATCCAAAACTGAGTCAAGGAGCCCTAGTAAGTGTTGTTAATTTCAGCAAGTTAACTTTGTCTTCCACATGTTTATTTCATTCCTAATTCTTGATATATGCATGTATTTGCCATTCTAGTTGATTGATGGTGTTCATATATTGGCCGAGTCATTGACCTACAAAGGTGAAAGGTTTGCTAAGAGTATTGTTAGTCTTTGTGCTTCATCATCCGGTTGCGAGCAAAATTGGAGTACCTTTGAATTTGTGAGTCAATTTGTAGCTTCTTTGTTTTTATTTTCATCTACTCAATTTGTAGCTTATATGTGCTTATTAATTTTAGCAAGTTATTTATTCATTTTATTTGTTTTGCTTGTCATTTGTGCTTTTGTAGCTCCATACAAAGAAAATGAATCGGTTACTACACAAAAGATTGAATGATTTGGTCTTTGTTGCATACAACCGGAAGATGAAAACTAGGTTTCAAATGAGGCAAGAGAAAGCGGGCAAAAGACCCTTTGGTCATTGAGGAGTTTGATTAGGGCAATGAATGGGCTGACTCATTGGTTATACCACCTCAAGGTGATCGTGAGTGTGACGTTACATGGGATGATGTTGATAAAGCCATTGGCGTATCACACTCACTTCAAGGTCGCAATCTTCCAAGGCAACCTAATAGGCATAGTCATGTTGAGACTATGACCTACCAAAGGCGTGCAAGATCTACAACACTTGTGGCTGAAGAAGATGGCTTAGATAAGCAAGAGCAAGACTCGAATTCGGGCAATGAAGAAGATGAGGAAAAAGATCCACATGATGATGCGGATGTAAGCGATTGCGACGAAGCTCCTATGCTACCTAAGATGGTGGACAAAATATGGATTCTACTAGTAGATATTGAGAGATGAGAGTTGGACTATCAACTATACTACTTTTGTGTTGTGGACTACTATTATGCCATTAGACTACCGCCTTAGGATGTATGTAAGGCATCGCCTCGCCTTGCGCCTTACTGCTTAAAAGGTGTGAGGGGGGTGGATCGCCTTGCCTCGTATTACCGCCTTAAAAACCTTGCTTCCGCTACAATTATTTAGTTGTTTGCCATCTTAGGCATTAATTGTAAGCTTTGACAATAAGGACGATACTCTGATATTTAATGTTATTTACTTTTTTCTTAGTTATTTGTTAATATGAAATGGTATTTCATCGATGTTACAACTGTGTGTATTAGCTTGATCCTGAACTATTGCAGAATACATAGAGGGTCTGGATTCACACATTCGGTCCTGACATTGGTGCTATGTGATTGGTGCCTCATTCAGTCAACTTGATCATGTTGCCACATTCAACAATAAATGTGTTTGCCCTAACCCCCAAAAATGCCTAGATGTATCATCCCCCGCATGGACAGAGGCCACATACCAATAAAATGCTCGATGTAGAAACATGCTCAAACTAGACTTGGATCATAATATCTCAATTTATCTATTAAATATATCTGATATCCTGATATACAATATTGTAGTCTGAAAGAAAGGAAAACTACATAAATTTAAGAAAGAATATGAACCTTCCATCCACAACTGGTTTAGCGTACGCATTTTGACCCTGTAACAGCCGATGTCCAACATATTGTAACACTTTGTCCCATCCCCACAAACTAAAACAGGGATTTACAAATTGGCCAGGAGTATACTCGGCGATCACAGCCTCTACAAAAAAAAGGAATAAACCCCCCTAACTTATATCATAAGTTTGTCACACAACCGACGGGTGAATTAATTGGTTATTCATTTCCCCTGTTCCATTTTATGGAGGGGAAGGTTATTAAGTCGTAAAATCGAGTCAAGTCTCCAAGAAGCAAGCTGGGATTATTATACTAATACTACAACCAAAATAGCGCGTGTGGTATGCAATTAGGATCTAAGGTTATTGAGTCACTGGTATTAAGTCTCGGTCAGGCCGAGCCTCTCCAGTGGGCCTCAAACTTACTGATCCAGTGGGCCGGCTCCTAGTCGTGCGGTTGGACATGGCCGGCTAGTCGTGACTAGTCGCTGACTAGTCGTCCGGCCGCTCGACTAGTAGCTCCAGTCGAGTCGGCCTCCCTAGTCGTCCGTCATGTACTGACTGGACGGCTAGTCGTGGATTAGTCGCCGATTAGTCGACGACTTAATAACACTGGATTGGAGGGGTTCCTGATATATTTGTTAGAGGCCAATCATCTATGACCAATATGTTACTTTGATACCTTCAAGGAACATATTTCGTACAATTACACTATTATGTTTTGCTAACCATTATTGGGTATGAGAGACTTGCATAGGTCCACGACCAACAACCTGTGGTTTTTACTTTGTACTTTCGTATTTATCCTGGGACATGTTTTCATCTGAAGCGATATGAACAGCAATGTTGCCCATCTTTGAATTGTGATAAAATAGAAAAGAGAAATGATTTTTCCCCTTTGTTCGAATATTATAAACATGTTTACTAGGATACTAAGATATATGACATTCTAAGGGCCTGTTTGAAAAGGCGTGATTTGGATCCAAATCCTTAGGATTTAGTTCAAATTTGAACTAAATCCTCAAAATTCCTATAGCAATCCCCCTCTTCCAAATAGGCCCTAAGTTGAACTTTGCACTAGATTGCTGAGATCGACAAACTGGGAGGAGAAAGGCATATGCCACCAGCACATAGATGATAAAAGAAAGGAGGACATACCACATAATTTGCCAGAACGGCTCAAAATTTATCAGCCGGAAAATACGCAAACGCAAATCTCACCTTGATGGACATCAGATGGCGAAGTTTGCTTAGCACCTTCATGCGGTGAATCGCGTAGGAACTATTGGCTGGCAGCTTGTTCACCCTCGCTATCTCGGCATCAATAGCAGCTTCCCTATCCCCTTGTTGAGAGCCACCCTGCTTGCTAGCAAAACCAGCTTTTCATCAGTGCGCCACACCACAATCCGAGATGCACTACCTCGCAGCTGTGTACTTAAATGCAGGAATGCAAAATTCAAGTCCCATAAGGCTTGTGGTTCACTCCGAGAATCTCTCGCGCACACAAGCTTATCATTTTTCCATAACGCTCGATAAAAAGATTCACTAATGAGATTTCACTAATACAACAGGTTCAACTTCCGTTCCCTAATTCTTGAATCCCCTTGGGATAGACAAAGAAGCAACTGTATGCAGAGCCATACAACATAGCGACAGGAGATGATGAATAAACATACTGCCATCTCGACTCTAAGGACGACACAAGCGGAAGAAGGCCTCGATTCCAAGAAACCAATTCAAGAACGCAGCCAACTACGGACAAGGAGATGAGACGAGAGAAGATAAAGAAAACATACCGCAGTCGAAGAAGAGGTGGTGCTGAGGGTGGGGGTGGTGCGGGGGAAGGGCGTCGCGCTACCTCCTTCCATGATTCGATGCTTTGAGACGTCGGGGTTTGCGAGGCGCAGGAAGGGGGAGGAAGAAGAAGGCTCCAGAACGCCGCCTCTGGACACGGGAGTGGACGTGGCGGCTGGGCTTCTGTGCTATCATTCGGCCCAAGAGTAGGAACCGGAAATTAGGCCGCGTCTCAAGCCCAGGAATCAGAACCAGACCACCACAAGGAATGTCGGGAAAAAAAGGACCTTACCTCTCAATAATCTCTACTAAGGTCATTCTCAGTGGAGAGTTTCATGACGTTGTTTCCAAGACTACCACATCATGTAAAATGAAATAAAACATGGATGAAACATCCATCCTCAATGCATAGTTTCATTCTATTATTTCATAGACATTTAATTTCATGACTCATATAGAGTTGGTAATCGTGCCAAGAGAGTTTCATCTAGATGAAACTCACTTCTTCTCTCTCTTCTTAAAAATGTTGCCATATCATCAAAAATACCTATGTGGCAGCCTATTAAATGCAGATGAAACTTCCACTGAGACTGGCCTAATATAGCATAATAATTTATCCATTCACTTTTATCTCCATACACATAGCGCACCCACAACACCCTTCCTCCTCATGCAACTCCCGCGCCCCTCGCACAAATTGCCGCACCACATCCAAGAGCTAACCAAATCTCCTCTTGCTCCCTCCCCTTCGCTATCTCCTTCTCCCTCTCCTCCCCTCCCACTCCGTGCCTCCTCCACCGCCTCGCCCCCGTCCCCTGAACTCTCCATCCAGCCCTCCCTGCTCAACCTCTCCACACACTACAGGCGAGGAACAATGGGGCGGTGGTGGTTGCCGGCGTCAACGTTGGAACCGCGGTTAGTACAGCTGCTGCTACTTGGCGTCGCCCTCATCTCGGCCTTGTTCTAGATTAGCACCCTCTTCCACTCCTCCTCTACTGCGCTCATACTACCCTCGTCTGGCTCCCGATCACCCAATTCCTCCAAGTCCCTAGGTACCCCTCTACTCTCTAGGAGTGCTCTGAGTACTATGCTCCGAGTATTGTACACCGAGTACTATGCATTGAGTACTGTAGCTCTGAGTACGAGGTAGTCAAAGACATCGAGCATGAAGGCAGTCGAAGACTCCAAGTATGCAAGAAACTGTGGTCGTAGCATCGAGATGATGCGCATGATCGAAGACACCATGGTCGTAAGGTAGTTGTGGTCGTAAGGCACCATAGTCGTAAGGCAGTCGTGGTCGTAAAGCACCATGGTCATAAGTTGTAGTCGGAAGAACACTATAGCAGCCAAAAGCGTCCGAGTGCGTATTGTGGTCGGAATTTAGATGCGGCCGTGTGTATGCATGAGGCTTATTTAAGCCGTGTAAATCCTATTAAGTGAAGTGAGTTGAAAAATGAGAAAATATTGAGTGACTCAATCCTAAAATTCTATTAGTCTCTCTCTGTGTGTGTTTATTAGAGTGACAAGAGAGAGGATTGAGCAATTTAGTCCAACAATTGGCATCAGAGCGAGGCTGAAATAGGGGTTGTTGAAGATGGTGTCATCCGGTCTAGTGCTATGTGGAGGAGCAATGACACCGTCGACGTTGAAGCTGTGGTGAGATGTTGCAGCCTTGTCATGCACGTGGTGAGATGCCACGTTGAGGCCTGCGATGTGATGTCGCTGCCATGTGGTGGTGCAAAGCCGCTGGGAGAAAGGGTCGGTGTGAATCCGACAATGATGACGTGCACACCGACAGCGACGTGATGTCGCATGGTAATGGGTCATCAAGTGGTGCCGCTGTGAGTGGCGGCTTCGATGACTGCCGCACCAGTGGCAGACTCCATGAGCGGAGGTCACAGGTGACTTAGACCAGGCTCTCCATGCGAGGTGGAGGCCAGCCGCGGCTGGCGGCAGACTCCATGCGAGATAGAGGCTGGCATCGGTGGAGAAGGCCATCGTAATGAGGAAGATAGCGTGAAGCTAATGGTGATCATCGATGAGGTCTTGGTGTGAAGTCGACAGTGATCATCACAAGTAGATGTTGGTGTGAGGTCGACAATGATGGCGGTGCAACACCGCTATGAGGAGAAGATGGTGGTGTGAAGCCATCACCTAGGGCTAGAAAATTAGCTCGTGGCTCACAGCTCACCTTGAGCTCAGTGCGAGCCGAGCCTGCTCGGCTTGAGCTCATAAAATTTCAAGCTGAGCTGAGCCTCCTTCATGGCTTGCAAAAAAATTGAGCCGTGCTCGTGCTGCTCACGAGCCAGCTCGTGAGCTGGTTATGGCTCATGTGTGTAGTGCAGTGGCCCCAAGTCAGGGACTCAGTAGTCGCCTATGTGGTGTGGCCGTTCGATCTTCAATAGACTGCTCGATCGCCTTGGAGATGTTCGGATTGCTTCGAACGTTCATTCATTCCTTGGCGTTCGATCAGTTTTGGATGGTCGATGGCGATGGTGACGTTTGGACCAGGCCGAACGATCCCGCCGTTGGATTGGCTGGAGACGCTTATAGCCGTTCGATTGACTTGGAGGTGCAGTTGCAGATGAGTCGATCCCCTAACCTAACCCTAACCCTTTGGCCACCATGCCCAAATTCCCATTCCCAAACTCCTAATCTACATTCAGTCTATCCCCTTCCACCGCACTACCTACCACGCCACTTGCCCCTCCCACCATGCGGCCCGCCCCAACCACCATGCCGCCCGCCCCTCGGTAACAGCCCAGATTTTTATTAAAATAAATAAATAAATATTAAAATAAAATTTAAATTAAAATAAGTATTTTTGTGCCTAAATGTTAACTTAGTTTTGCCCTGGATTTCTGTCTTTGCAAAAAGCTGGATTTGAAAAGTATTTTATGTAAAACCTAAAAATATTATTATTAAATAAAATGATATTTTGTTTTTCTGTAAAAATCCTAATTCAAATTAATTATTTGGATTTATTTGGCTCTTATTTGTGTTTTCTAAGTTTTATGGAGTTTTAAAATCTATTTTGAAAATAAAAATATTTTAGGTATGAAAATATAATACCAACATTAGTTGGAAATATTTTTATTAAGTCCAAAATATCTCCAGGAACTTCTGTGAATTTTTCTGGAATTTTTGGAAGTGATTTTGTATCTTTCTGAGCTTTAATGAATTTTCTAGGCTTTTCTAAAAATCTAAAATCTAAAATTAAATCCAAAAATCCCTCCCCTCCCCTTCGGCCGACACGTGTGCAGACAAGATCTGCCCACGTCCTCTCTCCCCAGCCCATCCTCACCGCTCGCCCCATCCCGCCTCTCCCCTTCTCCCGGCTGACATGTGTCCAGTCCGATTTCCCCGCACCCGCGTGCCCGGCCCATCTGCGCCGTCCGCCCCGTGCTCCTCCCTTGGCCGCCCGATCCCCTCCCCGCCCCTATGGCATGATTGCTGCCGCCCGCGCCCCCCTCTCCCTCTCTCTTTGCACCCCGGCCCCACCCGGCAGCCGCTCTCTTCTCCCTCTCGCTGCGCCACGGGCCCGGCCTGTCAGGCCATTCTTCCCCGCGCGGTGCCCCTTCTTCCTCCCGCGCCCGCTGCAGCAACGGCCACCTCTGCCCTACCCGCGCCTGGCCGCCCGCCCCATTTCTTCTCCCCCACTCCGCGCGCACGTCCCCTCCTTCCTCGCGCCCACCTCTCCACTACCCGCACTCCCCACCTCCCCCACAACCATCACTCACCCCCGACTTCTCCGGCAGCTGATCCTTACCGGCTCCGCCTCCGCCCCGCTATAAATACCCCCTCGACCTCTCTTTCCCTCGCACCACCTCCCCGCCCTCCCTTTCCTCCTCCCGAGCGCCTCCGCCCCGCATTGCGCTTGCGCCGCCGTCGACGCCGAAGCTCCTCTGGCGAGAAATTACGGCCGACCCGAGCCCTCTCGCGCCCGCTCGACTCCACCCCGAGCTTCCTCGCGCCCCCACCGACGTCCCCTGCTCCTCCGCCCAGCTCGAGTGCCACCGGACCACCATTGCACCGGGAGACCCGAGCCGCTGCCGCCCCTCCTCGTCGCTGACTGCCTTTCGGCCACCAGCGGTAAAACCCAACCCCTCCCCCGAGATCCCCGTGCACTCCTGTGGTGCTGCGTCAGTGCCACGTCGGCACCATCCAGCCCCCTCTGCCCCGTCAGTACCACGCAGGCAGCCGTGCCACCTCGGCTGTCTCCTCCCTCCTTGGGCCTGGTCCATGGACCAGGGCCCCACCTGTCAGTGGGCTGTCCAAAATCCCACTCCAGCGCTGACGTCATGCCAACGTCATAAACTGGATTTCCCGTAGAAAAATATATCGGCCAAAAAAGAAATTTCTGCTGACGTCATAATTCCAGATTTTCCTTAGAAAAATAATTCCGGAAAATTCCTTTTTTTCATTTTCTCTGATTTCAAACTTCTGAGAGCCTGTTCTCCTTCGTCCTAACTCCGATTGAGCCCATTCAAATTTCTAAATTCATAAAAAATTCCCCTCTATCCATTTCTGGCCTCAATTCAAATATTTGAAGTCAATTTAAATTTATTTGAATTTAGTGGGTTATTTTCGCGTGCAGACTGCGGCGATTCGAGAGAATTCTTCGACAAAGATTTGCACCCATCTGAAGAGCAAGGCAAGTCACACTCCTTGATCATGTTGATCCCAGTTTTCAAAATAAAACTATGTTGTTTTAAATTATTCTGCATGCATATTTTTATTCAACGTATTTCAATTCAGCTTTAAATTTAGTTATTACCCATTTGTAATTACCTCCATTGACATTGAATTACCCTAATACTTTGTAACCCTAGAACAAAACTCTAGTTAGTACACTAGTATAGCTAGAGACTATTTGGACAGCAAATGCTTAGTCTAGCTTAGAAATATCTTTGGGCTAGGATATCTTTCACATGAAATGACGAGCTTTTCACATGAAATGATAAGTTTCCTAAATATATTCTTGACTTTGGTGAGTCAAGGAGGTTTATGAAATATTTGGAAACAAAATATAAAAACTGGTTTAGACTTGGACAATTGGTTAGTTGGTGGGTGCAGGCATGCTCTGTTGTTCGTAGACGCAGGGTTGATTGTCGTGCACAGGGGTATGTGGTTAGGCCTAAGTCAATTAAGGACTGGTCTGTGAGCTACTATTGTAAAGCCCTATCGTACTACCACATGGCTGGTATGGGACAGCCCTGGCTAAATAATTTGTGAAGTCCCAACCTGAGTCAAGTTGTAGGTTGAAAGTGAGCGTGGTTGGTGCCATGAGAAGTCTCACTTGAGTGAGCATGGTTAAGCCATGTGAAGTCTCACTCAGGCTCAAAAGGGGGTCCCGGTCTGGTGGATTCCTTACTGGGGTGAAACCTTAGAGTTGGCTTGGCCAGGTTGAAGGCTTTACATTGTAAAGGCCTTGTCACGACTCCCCACCGCACACCTAAGGAAGTGTGTAATCTAGTGGCAAAAAGGGATGATCGTGTCTTGTAGGTAAAGCTGTACAATCTCTGCAGAGTGTATAATCTATCCTAGATAGCCGTGCCCACGGTCATGGGCATGCTGAGTAAAGGTTTTTCATGGATTAGACTTTGTTTTTCAAAAATATTTTTGAAAATCTTGTGGATGGATGGAATCCACGAGAGATGAAAACCTTGCGAATGGATGGAATCCGTAAGATATTGAAATCTGGTGGATGGATGGAATCCATCAGAGTTGCGTAGTGAAAGCGTGTGGATGGATAGAATCCATACGTGATCTTTTGGAAAAGATGGTCCGGGTGGGATGCCTGTGAATAGGTTGGTGTATGGTCGGAGCCTGCACTGACGGTATTATTTTCGATTACAAGTATTATTTTTACTTACTGTATTAATATTTAACATCTTCAATCTATTTACTGTATTTCTTGAAATGCTGTTTTACGCAAACTAACCCTATAAGCCTTCCATTGATGCCTTTGTCATTATATTGCATTTCTCCGTGTGAATTGCAGAGTACAAGTTTGTACTCACCTTGCAATCTCCATACAGATGAAGGTGCCATCGACTACGGTGAAGATTTGGACGAGTAGGCCGCGTCTTACCGTCGTTTGCCTGTGGGCACTCTTGGGCTTCGCTTCTTTTCAGTTTGCTTCTGCAGTTATTTGCTTTGTTATCTTTGCCAATGGGCGTTGATGTAATACTTGGCCATAAGGCTGTACTCTTTTATTTAATATAAGAAGTCATTTGTGCTTGGTATTTATCTTTGTTGTCACTGTGTGTACTAGCTGATCCTGAACTAGTGCGATTTACACAGAGAATCCAGGAGTCGTTACTCTGGGTTTCGACACCCTCCCACCTTGCCGCTGCGCCCTGTCCTCTCATAGCCACATGCACTCCCCGTCGGCCCATCCTCCCCCTAGGCCCAGGCCCCGTCCCCATGCTATCCCCCCTCGGCATCACTGTGCTTCCCCCACTCCTCAGCCTGACTCCCATGCCATGGATCGCCAACGGAGCATGGAGTCTCGTGCGCGAGGGAAGAAGTCGGCCGACTCCAAGGCCTCTAGTTCTACACTAGTAGGCGAGCATACAACCGGTCTACACCTCATTAGCTCCCAGCCACCTCCTGAACTCGGCAAACCGACAGACTTGGTGAGGTGTTTTTTTAATTTTTTTATTGATTTTTGTAGTGTAATGCCTCTCATTTTTGTGAATGATTTTGTAGTGTGACATATCATAGTTGTCACATATTCACTATTTTATGAACTTTTTATCACAGTCGTCGAGCGAGGATATGGATTTGGAGGATATCGGTATGAGTGATGATGATCACAATGTTGTCCCATCTGCTGAGGAGGGAGAAAAAGGACATATTTTTGTGGATTGTTCAAGTTCGAATGATGGTGTTTCTATGTTGAATTGTGCAGCTCGTGAGCTAGCTCGAGCCAAGAAATGAGCCAAGCTGAGCTAGGCTTTTAGCTTATTTCTTAAATGAGCTGAGCCAAGCTGAGCCACATCTTCAAGTGAGCTCGGCTGAGCCTGACTCAAGCCAGCTCAGCTTAGCTCATTTCCACCGCTACCATTGCCGCTGGAGGAGTCGGTGGGAAGTCGATAAGCATGCCTCGGTGTGAAGCTGAGTGGTAGCAGTGCGGTGTCATTGCAAGAAGAATTAAAGGTGGTGGTGTGAGACCACTGCGAGGAAGAGTTGGTGTGATGTCGGCGCTAATGTCAGTGCGATGCTACTGTAAGGAGAAGTTGGTGTGATATCGACAACGATAGCAATGCGAAGCCACTGTTTGAAGTTTCGATTAAAGCCAAAGGTGGTGGTGTGAATCCATCGTCCTCGAATCAGAAGCCAGTGTGAGACCGGCAATGTCGATGATGTGAAGCCGCTACGAGAAGACGGTGGTGTAAGGCCATTGCAAGATGAAGACATGACTCAACAGTGGTGTGAGATTGCTGTAAGTCGTGCGAAGAGAAAGCCACTACGTGTGGCTAGAAGAGGCTGCTTCGAGTACTGTAGCTCTGAGTATGAGGCAGTCGAAGACATCGAGCATGAAGGCAGTTGAAGACTCCGAGTACGCAAGAAGCCATGGTCGTAGCATAGAGATGATGAGCCATGGTCGAAGGCACCATGGTCGTAAGGCAGCCGTGGTTGTAAGGCACCATGGTCGTAAGGCAGTCGTGGTCGTAAGGCACCATGGTCGTAAGTTGTAGTTGGAAGAACACTATCGCAGTCAGAAGAACACTGCAGCAGTCGAAAAAACACTGTAGCAGTTAGAAGTGTCCGAGTGCATATTGTCATCGGAAGTCGAACGTGGCCAAGTGCAATTCAGAGCTCTCGAGTGCCAGGGGAAGTCATAATTGTGAGAAGCAGTCATAGCTGTGTGAAGCGGTCGTGTGAAGCAATCATATCCATGAGAAGCAGTAGTAGTTGTGAGAAGCTATATCGTGCAGATCATGGAGAGATTCCAGGAGGCATGAGAATAGGTCCAAGTTAGTGGGGTGCGTGGGTGGTCGTCTGTGTATGCATGAGGCTTATTTAAGTCGTGTAAATCCTGTTAAGTGAAGTGAGTTGAAAAATGAGAAAAGATTGAGTGATTCAATCCCAAAATTCTATTAGTCTTCCTCTGTGTGTGTTTATCAGAGTGACAAGAGAGAGGATTGAGCGATTCAGTCCCACACTTAGCAGACTTTCTTGGACATAAAATGGTAAAATGGCTCAATTATGAATTGGGCTAATTGTGTATTTTTAACATCAGAGTCATCTTCTATTGTGTCTTCTTTTTTCATTTGTCATAGACCATGCGGATATCAGCTACTATTTGCATTTTTGGTTGGTGTTGTGGCTACAGACCAAACAGAGAGAGAGATGGTAGTGGAGAGTTGGGAGAAGTGACAGTAATGGCTTGGGTCCCCCCATGGCCTGCATTCCATATATATATATACATGGGGAGTGCTTTTACAATTATACCCTTACATCTGAGTATCCCCTTCAGGGGTACTTATGTCATTACACATGGCCTATTTTGGACCTTATAACCTTCTACCAGGCCTGCTGGGTTTAGGTGGGGGCCACCCCTACAACAGGAGCCTCTCATGGTGAATTGCTTCACAGGGCCGAAGCCATGTTGCCGAGTCCTTTGGCCCCCTCCGTCCCTGCGGCCTGTGAACTTTTCCGAACTTGACCGGGGGCTGAGGCCGTAGCCAAACCCGACGCTGGATTGGTGGTTGAGGTAGATCTTGCGAGCGTTTCATCCGGGCGCTGATCGGCGTGGGCGCGTGCGCGCTCAGTCCCCTACCCTTCGAGCGGGTGGCGCTGGCCGGGCGCTGGTCAAAGTGGCGCGCGCGCCCGTCCCCTGCCGTGGCGGGTCGGGTTGCCAGTGCCGAGTCGGAGGCGATGCGCCGGCATAGGTAGGCGTAGCGGGCCCCTGAGTCGTTGCACATGCGTCAAGTGATAGCGGGCGCGCTGCGGCGCTCCTTCTGGCCGTCCACGTGGCGAAGTGTGCTTGGCGCGGTATAGGCCTTGAGGCGTCGTGGCCATTTTAATGCAGCGACGGACTTCCGGTGGTTAGACTTCCGCCGGTTGGACTCCCACCGGTTGGACTTCCACCGGTTGGGTCTATATATACGGCGCTGGTGCGGCGTTGTTCCTGCACCGTGTCCTTGGATAGAAGCTGTTCCCCTAAAATGGGCCCCTTCCGTGCATCGACATTCCTCAGCGACGCTGAGCGGCTTGGGGGATGTTGATGTATAGATGGAGGTCCATTTTTCTTGGGAGCTTGGTTAGCGTCTATTATCGGCAGCCAGCCGCGCTTCTTGCCCCTGCGCTGCGTTTCTGCATACGGCAGCAAGGTTTGCCCTTTGCTTTTGCCATGTGTGGGAGGTGCCAACGGGCGAGTTCGTGCGCGCGGGTCCGCTCCTCGGCCGAGGTCGGGCGAAGCGCGGCGGCCAGGTTGGTGTGGCGATCGAGAAGACGGCCTCCTACGCGCGCGCGCGCTCCGTATGCTCCGTCCCCTACCCTTGAGCGGGTGGCGGCGAGCCGCGCCACCGGCGAGGCGCGCGCGCTCCGTCCCCTACCCTTCGAGCGGGTGGTAGTGGGCCGGCGCCCGGCCGGCGACGAGCGCGCGCTCCGTCCCCTACCCTTGAGCGGGTGGTAGTGGCCGGCGCCCGGCCGAAGTAGATGCGCGCGCTCCATCCCTACCCTTGAGCGGGTGGCGGCGAGCGGCGCCCGGCCGTAGACGCGCGCGCTCCATCTCCTACCCTTGAGCGGGTGGCGCGAGCCGGCGCCAAGCCGGCAGACGCGCGCGCGCTCGTCCCCTACCCTTCGAATGGGTGGCGGTGGGCCGCGCCTGGCCGAAAGAGACGCGCGCGCTCCGTCACCTACCCTTGAGCGGGTGGCGCGGGCCGGCGCCCGGCCGGCGACGCGCGCCCGCCCTACCCTTCGAGCGGGTGGCGCGAGCTAGCGCCTGGCCGGTAGACGCGCGCGCTCCGTCGCGCCCGAAGTGGGCGCGCGCAATCCTTGAAGCGAGGCCAAGATCGGAGCCGCCGCGCAGAGGCTCGATGGTGGTGCGAGTGCGACCGCACCACGAACACCGCCACGCGTGCGGTGATTGCGATCTCACGATGCGGTCGTGCTCTGTAAAGGTTCCTGGAATCGCTCCGGCCCCCGGTTTGCCAGAGCTAGGTGGTTGTACCGCGTGACTCGCCTCGGCGCTGTAGGGCACGTGGCGGCTTGTTACCGATGCACGATGGGATGTGAATGGTTGTGTGATCGCAGCTGCTCGCCTCTTCCCTAGGAAAGGGGGACACGGGGCGGGCGAAGAATGGCGCAGCTTCGATGCTGTTGTGACCCCCTGGTCCATTAGTGCGCTTTTAATGGCGGCTGGAGTCGTGTCGGCGCTTTGGCCTCGGTGCTCGGCTAGGGGTGGCACGCGCGGTAGGCCACTGGAGCGTCGCGCTCTGACGGTCCTTAGCACGCTGCGGTCGCACCCTTGTCTTTGGTTGTGGGGATTGTGCGGGGCGGGCGCTTTTGTACGATGCGGTGTCGTGTCCAGTCTGCGGACCGTTGCGGCCTTCTGACGCGGGTGAGGTGGCTTGAAATAGCCTCGTAACCGCACCCCGCAGCTTCTCGCCCCTTCTTGCTTGCATCGCTGCCATACTCCCGTACTATTCTCGCCGCTATACTCCTTTCGTGAAGCGATGGCATCGATGGCAGCGCGCTGGGGCTGGTACTGCGGCATCCGCCAAATGGTCTTCACCGCTAGAGGTGAAATACTCGCTCAAGGAACGCGACCGGTGGTGGCGGACAAATGGTGGTGGCGCCGAGAAGGAAGGCGCCTTCTCGGCGGTGGGCCTCGCTCGTGACCGAAGACAATCCAGCGCTGCTGCGCGGGAAGCTGTCGGAGCGCCAGCGGTGCGATTGCCCGTCGATGAGACGAAACCGCGCCCGAGGTCGGGCGCTTCGTATTCGCCGCCTTTTGACGCGGGCTCCGCATCCGCCGCGGCGATTGTGGCGACGTTGCGGACCCCGGTGGAGCCGCTGCGCGACTCGACGCCGTGGCCCGCTCGCGGTGTATAGTTGGGCCTTGCGCTGGGTAGCGTCTGGCCCGGTGCCGTTGTTCGCCTACGCACGAGGCACACAGTGCGGCCAAGGAGCGGAAGGCGGGGCCGTCGAGCCGGCGGCGTCACCTTTATTCTTCTGGTCGACTTGCAGCAAGCTCTTCCCTACGAACTCCACTCGCGGGAAGTGGGAGTCTCACTGGATGAAGCGGTGGTTCTACCACCGTGTGGAGAGCGGGAGCGGCCTCGAGTGCACGGGCCGGTCGATCGCGTTCAAGACTTCGCCCGGCCGGACGCTCGACGACGAGGACAGGCGGAGGGCCCGACGGCTCGTAGGCGTGGCCGCCCACTTTAACATGTGCGACCTCGCCGAAGAGTACGTGATGTATGGCGTGGCGCGCTCACCGTGGATGGCGCCTGCCGCGAAAGCGTCGAGGCGACAACGTTTTGCGCGGTGCGCTATCGCCGACACCGTCCGGTCTTCGTAAGCGTCGACAATATCACCCCTTCGCTTGCGCGACATATGTTACATGTTAATCTTATCTCTTGCTTTACCGTAGGGATTCGCTTGGAGGATGCAGAGCAAGCCGCGCGCGTGTTCCTGGGGCCGTATACCGGCAGGGAGCACGAGCAGCGCGCGTCTGCTACCACTGAGGCGGGGCTGGGGCGAATAAACCGCGTGTGCGAGGCCCTGGGCCTTGTTGTGCCGGAGCGTGCTGAGCTGGCCCCGCAACACCAAGACGACGGCGCGACGAGGAGGAAGGCCCCGTCTCGTAAGAGGGGCCGAGGCGGAGCGTCTGCCGTGCTTGGTGTAGCAGCTGCCAGTGCCGCTGCTAGTGCTCCCGATAGCGCGGCAGACGCCGAGTCGGATTCGGCGAGGTACGCCGACTCCGGCTTGGATGGCGCGGACGTCGGGGGCGAAGGATCTTCGGCGGGTGCGCTGGACGGCGGGCTCGCAACGAGCAGCCGGAGAGAGGAAGTCTCGTCACCCATCGCGATCGTCGGCGGGATCCGAGCGGGCGGTGGTCTTGAGTGGAGCCGCCGTGGCTGCCAAAATGCGGCGCCCTCCGTGGGGCGCCGGGGCTCGGTCTTTGCCGCGGTGGCGCCGAAATCGAGTGCCCTCGCGAGGTTGCCACGGTGGGGGCTTCACCCCGGTGCTGCAGCCACGGGGCCTCTCGGCGGCGCCGCTAGGCGGCGTCGTCACCACTGCCCGGCTAGCGGCGTGTCTGCGGCGGAGCTCCACCGGACATCGAGGGATTCGTTGTGGCGGCGGGCATCGAGCTTGTGGGACTCCGTCGCGCGCGCCGGCGTCCTGCGGTGCATGCCCCTCCGCGCCCCAAGCGGACCGTCCCGCCACGCAGAACGGTGGCGCGGCCCGAACGTGAAGGCTTCTGCTTTTGGCGGGACCCCGCCTTCCGCGGGGACTTGCGCCACCGCCACTCCGCCTGGTACTAGGGGGCGGGCCCCCGGAACCCTCCTTCCGCTACCGAAGGTAAGGTGGCTTGGTTTCCCTGGTGTTTTCTTTGTTGTGCCTTGCGGGGCTCACCTGCGTCCCCGTCTGCAGCGTCGCTTATTCCGGAGGAGGAGCCCTTGGCGGAACATGGGGGGCCTCGTGCCGGCGGGGTGACCACCGGGCGCCTCAGCCCGGTGGACTTCGTTCCCCCATTTGAGACGCTGAGGGCACGGCATGGGATCATGGATGACGCGGCCGCCAGCGTCAGCCAGCAGACGCTTCATACCTACGGGGTGGAGCGTCTCGGGGATGCCTTCGAGGTGTCGGGGGTGAAGGTAAGTACTCATACAACCACGCTTGGGCCTGCTGAGCTTGCTAAGCCTTTCGGTATTGCAGACGCTTATGCTGGGGCAGGCCTTGCAAACGGCGTATACTCGCACTCAAAGGGCGCTTGAGGATAGGCTGCGAGCCGCCGAGGAGCAACTACGCGAAGCCTCGGGGGCCCGCTCTGCCCAGGATGCTCGCATCCGCCAGCTGGAGGCAGAGTGCGCCGAAGCGAAGGTGCACGCCGAGGGACTTGCCGCGTCGGCGCAGGAGTCGGCCGCGGAGGCTGCGCAGCAGGAGTTTGCGGCGGAGCGGGATGGCCTTCTGCAACAGGTCGCCTCGCTAGAGAAGGAAAAAGGCAAACTTGCCTTGACTCTAGCGGAGCGTGACCAGACGCTTGGCGAAGCCTCGGTGGCTGCTTGGGATGCCATGCAAGCGCTGGAGAACCATTTCGAAGGGCTCGTGGCTAAGGTGCCGGACCGCACCTTTGGCCCAGAGGAGCTGGCTCGGACCCTTTCGGATCGAGATGCCGCCGACGCGTCGCGTCTTGGCGCCGCGACGACCTTCGGCAACCATCGTGCGTGCGCGCTCGGCATGCATGGTGTGCGCGCTCCTTCGGCACCGTGGTTGCATGCACGTCGCCGGGCTAGAGGACCCCCAGCTGGAGATGCCTGGCGGGGCTGGAGTAATGTCCGGTGCCATCCACGTCGTTCGTCGCGCCGTCAAGCACTTCCACGAGTGGATCTGGGAGACGTCGGGGAGGCTGCCGTGCGGGTCGAGCTCCGAAAGTCGGGGAGGGGAGCCTCGGCCAACTTCTGGACGAGGTCCCGCGGCGCGATGAGGGCGGCGCTGAGGTCTCCGAAGGCGCTGGGAACCCGCAGGTGTGACGCTGGGTTTACTAGGTGTAGGTGTGCGTTGTAACGCTCCCGCCTTTCTTGTGAATGAAGTGCACGTTTGCTTTACCAATTCTGACTTTCACCTTTTCCCGGGCAGCTTCCTTGCTGGGGCCGCTACTAGCGTCCGACCTTGCGACCCGACGGCGCCTTCGACGCTGGCGAAGGGCCGAAGAGTCGCTGAACTTTTGGGCGGGCCGGTCTTCTTCTGGCGGGACCTCGGCCTTACGGCGCGTTAAGGACGAGCCTACCGAGTAGCCACCTAGAACGGTAGAGATGTTGGTGCGCCTCTGTACTTATAAGATTTTTCCAATATATAGACCTCCTGGTAATTAGGATACGCGTGGTCATGCTGTGCGGGGATGAGATCCCCACATTCAAGGTTCGCCGTTGGTGTGATAGCCGCGCTAGCGGTGTCTCCCGCCCGTCGAACGGGTGCCAACGCGCTCGCGGGGTTCGCGTGTTGCTTACTCCGTATAGCTAGCGCGTGCAGAGGCAGTCGTTGATACGACGACCTGTTTAAAGTCTCTTGGAGTGACGCGTGCGAAGGCGGACCTCCGCACTACGACCTGTTTAAAGTCTCGTGGGTTGGCGCGTACGAAGGCGGACCTCCGCACTACGACCTGTTTAAAGTCTCATGGACTGGCGCGCGCGAAGGCGGACCTCCGCACTACGACCTGTTTAAAGTCTCGTGGACTGGCACGTGCGAAGGCGGACCTCCGCACTACGACCTGTTTAAAGTCTTGTGGACTGGCGCGTGCGAAGGCGGACCTCCATCCTCCCGCCCCGCGGTGGGGGCAGCCTTTGGTGTATCCCATAGTCCACGTGCGCGCCGACGCTGGGGCCAGCCTCTGGCGCGCTACACCGGTACTCTGGAGCTCTCGGAGTTGATTTCCATAGTACACCCTGCGTACACCTCCCGTGATGTGCGAAGGCGAGCCTCGACGGGCTGAGGAGGTGCGCGATTTGGCAGTCACGCAAGATTCGCGCTGCGGTCGCGCTTTGCCAAGCGCACAGGGACAGCATTCGCGTTTTATTTATACACCGTAGAGTGCGTGGGGTCGACATCCACGTCATATTTATACTCCGGAGAGTATGCACAGGGACGAAGTCCCTGGCGTGCACGGGGTTCGCGTCTTGTTTATACTCAGTAGAGTGCGCAGGGAGAACATCCGCGTCTTATTTATACTCCGTAGAGTGCGTGCAGAGGCGTCCCCCCACACGTCTTTGTTTATACTCATGCCCGTGTCTTTGACGGAGAGTGCACATGCGAACTTGCGTCTTTGGTTTATACTCATGCCCGTGTCTTTGACGGAGAGTGCACAGGCGAACGTGCGTCTTTAGTTTATACTCATACCCGTGTCTTCGATGGAGAGTGCACACGCGAACGTGCGTCTTTAGTTTATACTCATACCCGTGTCTTCGACGGAGAGTGCACACGCGAACGTGCGTCTTTGTTTATACTCATGCCCGTGTCTTTGACGGAGAGTGCACAAGCGAACGTGCGTCTTTAGTTTATACTCATACCCGTGTCTTCGACGGAGAGTGCACACACGAACGTGCGTCTTTAGTTTATACTCATACCCGTGTCTTTGACGGAGAGTGCACACGCGAACGTGCGTCTTTAGTTTATACTCATACCCGTGTCTTCGACGGAGAGTGCACACGCTAATGTGCGTCTTTGTTTATACTTCGGGAGTACGCGCGTAGGCGAAGCCGCCGCGCGCTCTCGCCGCGTATGTTTGCACAATGATAACAGGTGGCGACAAACGGAACTTTATTTTATTCCCGTTTGCGCGGGTAAGCGATTACATGTGGCGGAGGTACTAACCACTTGTCTCGCGCGCGCGGAGCCTCTAGTAGTTGCGCTTAGCCGTAGGGCTTGTCGGCCGTCCCGGATGACACGCGTGTCCCGTCTTTGCGTGCCGATTCTAAGTGTGCCGTTGGTCGCCGCGACGGGGATGTCTGGTGCCGTGCTCAATGCGCCGGGCCATGTCCTGGTCGCCACGAACGGTAATGATGGCCCGCGACCCCGGGAGCTTCATGCATAAATAGCCGTGATGTGGTACTGCCCCGAAGGAGTTGAGGACCGGACGCCCCAGTATGGCATTGTAAGGGTATGGGAGATTGATGACGTCGAATATGGCATCTTCGACCCTTGCATTGTCATCCTGGCCGAAGGAGACCTGAAGGCATATTTGGCCGAGCGCCCGTAGAGGTTGTCCTCCGAAACCTTGCAACGGGACTCCCGACGGGCTGAGGCGGCTTCGGGGGATCCCCATCTGGTCGAAGGCTGCCGCAAACAGAATGTTCGCGGAGCTGCCGCCGTCAACTAGGGCACGCCCCACGTCGCATCCCGCTATTACGACCCGGACGACTAGGGGGTCCTGGTGAGGAAGCTCTAAGCCTTGGGCATCGGCGGGGGTGAACGTGACCTCATGCTGTGCCCAATCCGGCGGTGTCTGCGCTGGGTATGCCTCCACATGGTGTAGCCTCCGTACATAGGCCTTCCGCTGCCGTGCCGAGGCGAACCCCAACGAGGAGCCTCCGGAGATGACAGTGATAACCCTGCGGTGGGTGGCCTCCGGAGCCTGTAGCTGCAGAAAGCCCTCCTGAGGCTGCTGCACATGGGCCTGGATCCGCGAGGGCCCTCGTAGGGCTGCGTCCCTCGTGCCTGGATGTGCACGGGGGCTTCGTATGGGTGCTGTACGTGGGCCACCACGGGCGGGTGTGCTTCCAGGTTCCTGTCCCTGGTGACGCTCTCACGGAGCGTCGCGATAGAGGTGCACGCGCGCGTGTCGTGGTTGCTGCGACCGTGGACTGCGCACCACAGCCCCTGGTGTTGGTCGTCGTAATCTCCCCGGCCTCTATCGTCGCGGCCCCAGCCACGGCCGCGTCCCCAGCCTCGGCGCCCCTGACCGCCCCGACCTGCGAGAGTGCTTTCGTCGGAACCGCCTTCGATGTCGAGGACGTACCGGCCTCACCGCGACTTCTGCTGGCCACGCTTGGGCCTATCGGACGGCTCGTGCGGGGCATCCTTGCGCTCAGGCGCGTCCTTGAACGACTCCTGCTTACGCTTTCCCTTCGCAGAGCCGTCCTTCGGCGGGTCTTTGGTTTTCGCCGAGCCACCGGCCTGGTTGGTGTCAGAGTCGTCACCTTGTCTTCGCCGTGCGTCCTCTTCCGCCCTGGCGTATTCCTCCATTTTGTCGAAGAGCTTCGTCACTGTCTTGATCAGCTTCCTTGCGTTGTACTCGGCCATGGGGCCCGGGAGGAGGCCCTATATGGCTGCATTGACAACGGTGGTTTCGTTGACACCCTTGACTTGGCATCGTATCTTTGCGAAGCGCTTGAAGTAGTCTCGGAGCTTCTCCGAAGGTTTCTGCTTCACGGCAAAGAGCTGGTCTACGTCGACTCGCTCAACATAGTTTCCTTGAAAGTTGTTGTGAAGGCGATCGAGGAGCTGCTCCCACGCGTAGATGGAGTTTGGCTCTATGATAAAAAACCAGGAAAGCGCCACTCCTTGCAACGCGAGGGGGAGGCCCTTTGCCTTTGTGGTGTCATCTCCGCCCACGGCTTCGATTGCGGTTTCGTACACACGCACGAACTCGCGGGGGTCCGTATCACCTTTGTATGGCTCGATGACACTGGGGAACTTGAAGTCTTCAGGCCACGCCGCCTGCTGTAGCCCTGCCGAAAGCGGGACTGCAGGTCGACGCGCGCGCAATGACACGGCCGGATGTGGGGCATCGCGGTGTCCGCCCTTTCGGCGTGGGCTCGGCGCGACCGCCGCGCGGCCTGCGGCTCGAGCCTCTTGTATGTCGCGGATCGCTGGAACACTTTGAGGGCCGCCAGCAGGGCGCTTTCCACCGCCTGCGCGGGCGGGGCCGCCGGCACGCCAAGCGGACGGGGCGGCACAGGTACGACCGCCTCGCGAGCTCCCGAGCTGCCGGTCGCTCCGTTGTGGCTACCTCCAACTGCCCGGTCCGTGCTACCGGCGAGCGTTGCGGCGAGGGCGGCGAGGTTGGTTGCTGTCGCATCGGCGGGGTCGGTCGTCGCAGCGCCAGTGACGGGGTCTGTTGTTGCAGTGCCGATGACGGGGTTGGTCGTCGCAGCGCCGGCGATGGCGAGTTGGTCATCGCAGCACCGCGACGGGTCGATCGCGCAGCACGATGACGGGCCGGTCGTCGCAGGTCGGCGACAGGTTGGTCGTTGCAGTGCCGATGACGGGGTTGGCCGTCGCAGCGCCAGTGACGGGGTCGGTCGCCGCAGCGCCAGTGACGGGGTCGGTCGTCGTAGTGCCGATGACGGGGTTGGTCGTCGCCGTGCCGATGACGGGGTCGGTCGTCGCGGCGTGAACGTCGACGTCCTCGACCACCGCACCTGCGTCGTCACCCGCACCCGCAACAGCCGATGCCGGCCACGTACCCATGCGACGCCCGACCGGCCGCCTTCTTTCCCTTCGCCGCGTTGACGAAGCTTTTTCGTGCCATCCTTCGATTTCAGCTTGCTCTGCCCTCCCCACTGACGGCGCCAACCGTTGTGGCTCTGCACCAAGCAGAGAGAGATGGTAGTGGAGAGTTGGGAGAAGTGACAGTAATGGCTTGGGTCCCCCCATGGCGTGCATTCCATATATATATATATATACATGGGGAGTGCTTTTACAATTTGTTGGATCGAAAACGGCGACAGAGGGGGGGTGAATGTCGTCTTTAAAAAAAAATTCCGCCCCCAAAGTATTCACGAGAATCTCAACTCATCAAAGAAATGAATTTGTCATGGCAAGGAAACTGAAGACATTCATTGCCATGGCAAAGAAACAGCAATAAAAGTTGTCACGCAGAGGATCAGCAAGATTTGCTACCACGGCAAGGAAATTAGTCATCACAATTTGCCACGGCAAAGACAATAGCAAGAAATGCTTGCCACGGCAGAAACTGAACTCGCAAGAAAACGAAGAGGACTAGCCGCTGCTGCTGAAACTGAACCCGCAAGAAAAGCGAAGAAGTTCATTGCCACGGCAAGGAAATCGGAGGAAGGAGCTGCCATGGCAAGAAAATCTGCTACCACGGCATCGCAGAGAAATGACTAGAAGAACAAAACAGCAGTAACTAGTCTCGGCAGAGAAATAACAAAAATATGCTGCCACGGCAAGCAAATTGGCCACCACGGCTGCCACGGCAGAGAAAACAGTTGGTTTTGCTGCCAACCGAAAACAGACTGCAGACCAAAGGAGGCTATGAAAACTGAAAATACTTCAGACCTTCCAAAGGCTGAGGAAATGGGGGATTTCACTCTATCTTTTTGGCTCAAGGGAAAACATAAACACTCTAAATACCAAGAGAGAGCTAGGGAACAAGGGAAACCAACTAAATCCAAGTAAATTCAGATTTGAGACAAAGTCTGAAAAAATACAGAGTGCAGCCACAAAAATTCAAATTACTCCCTAACCAATGATCCTTTGACTTTGAAACTTTGAGGGTAACTCATGTATAGTCTCTGGACTCTAGGTCTCAAGTTTCAAGCCATCTCAAGGTGAGAAACAAAATATGGACCAAACCCTAGAAAATTCAGTAAACTTCAGAAGAGAGCACACAAACTCAAATTACTCCATGATCATAAGTCCATTGCACATGAGGTTTTGCAGGTATGTTAGCAATAGCAAATGGACTTCTCAGATCAAAAATAAGATGAACTCCTCAAGGGAATCAAGATCTACCTTAAACCCTAGAAACTGGAATGAAGAACAGGGGAGGCCAAAACTGAAATCTGAGAATCAAACTCGGTTTGCTCTTAGGATTAAATAGCCAAATGGCTTTTGAGCATCACCCATGTCATAGCAACCCATTTTGGCACTCTCCAGCAAGCAAGAACTCAAAACCATGAAAAACAAGAAATCTTGCATAGAGGGAAAAGAAGAACAGAGGCTACGAACTGAAACCAAAACTCCATATTTCATTCATTGAATCACAAGGAATACATAGGAGTCCCGATACGCATGGACATTAGGACAAGGATATGGATACAAGACTCTCAATCCATCTCCTCACTCTCCCAACTCAAGAACACACACTCATCCACGGAGGGAGGAAGAACACCCACTAGGACTCACACCTAGAAACCATCGTAGAGGACAACAGAGGGAGCACACTCTGCATCCACCAACTCACACCAACTAAAGAGCTAAAGTAAACAACCTTCCCAAAGCCTCTTTTGACTCTAAAATCCTAATTCTCTCACAAGTGCTCAGGTGGGCATGCAGCCCCTCAATCCTTTATATAGCCTCCGGCTAACGGGTCTCCGTCCCGTTACGCCCGCTAAATCCAACGGAGGCCGTTCCCGCTTGTGCAGCCTTACGAATTTCCCGATTCGCCCCTCGTGCACCTTCCGGGAAGCTTCCGCGCTCCTTGCCTCGCACGCCTCGCAACCACCTCGAGTCCATGTCGTCTTCGACACATCCCGACCATTCTGACCTCAACGCCACCTGCGCCTAGTCCGGTCCACCGTGTCTCGCCACGACTCCGCCTCGACGTCCTGCAGCCACACAGACAAGAAACACATCAAATAGCACCGTTCGACATATGAAAGCGTAAATACCATCACACTTACCACTGATGAAGTCCAAACCTGTCAAAACATTAGAATATGCATCCTAAGCTCAAATGACCAAGTTTGACCAAAGTCCGACCGAGCCCGATTGCGCCACGCAACGACTCGACTCCGAACCACTCAATCCAAACTCGACTGACCTAAACCCTTGTCAATTACTCATCACTCTCATGGAGTCACGACCACATGGTCTCTCAATCTCCCCCTTGATGAGTATATTGACAAACTCAGAAAAAGCTTTTAAGAAGAGTTTGAGTTTGAAGAATCCAACATGGTCCAAAGAATGAAATGAAGCTAATGACCATGTCGACAGAAGGAACACTAGAGCAACAACTGAAAGAGCAAATTGATCTCCAAAGCTCTAAACTGTTCCCAAACGACTTTTTCTTCTCTATTCTCCCCCTTTTGGCAATAAACGCATCAAGATGCAATAGAGAGAATATGACATGTTAATGGATGAATATGGCTGAAGTTTGTTTATTTAAGCATTTTGAGCCATGAGAATTATCCATAATGACCAACATGTAATACACCAAGCCATAACTCAATAAAACACTATCTGGATCATGACAACATATATATAAGCCAGCTAGAGCACATAGATGACAATCTGAAATGTAATGCATTTAGTGAGCAAGTCAAGTCATCAATGAGCAAAGTCTAACTAGAGATATCCAAGGATGATGCAGACCATGTCAATAAGCTAAACGGAACAAGGAACTACTATTGAGACCAAATAGAGTGCTAGAAGCTCAAGATTAAAACAATGGTTAAAGTACTTTGTTCTTTTTGAAGCTTAAGCAAATGAAGCACATTTTTTGAAATTCATGGTTATTGCCAACTAGATTTTGTTTTATCATGTGCTAGGTCTCAAGCCTTATGCGACTACTCCAAGCGATAAGCTTAAGAAGATAGTCTAGGTCATCCAGAACTCCCCCTAAGTTCATGCCAAGTGCAATGGCAAGCCGTCTCATAGGAGAGAATTGGTGAGATCAGTTTTTTCGCACACAAAACAGATCTTTTTGCTTTTTAACATGTTGTACTAACTCATGCAACATCAAGAGACTAAAACAGCTCAATCTAAGGCTCAATATAGATTCAACGCTCTACTCAGCCTATTTGACATGGCATGAATCATAAAGAGATAGCTCAAGAGAGACTAAACTCAAATGCTAGCATGACAAGTTTTAATTTAAGTTGAGCAAGTTTAATTAACTTATCATGGCAAAAGCTAGTCTACATATATGGAGTCATGATAAATTTAGCAAGCTAAGCACAAGGCATGGCAAGGTGTAAAGCATTTAAGCATGTCATAACAGGATAATAAATAAGGCTCAATGCAGTTTGATTATAATGCGAAATGCTGAAAATGCATGAGAGTCCAGCTCCCCCTCAACATTAGATGCAACTTTTAGTTCAAGTTGAGTTAAGTCAAAATTAAGCTCCAGAAGCTCCCAATTGAACTCACCTTGAACCGAAGAAAAAAAAATCGAGAAGCTGGGAAAGAAAATAGCAAACAGGCAGTCCTTAAAGCATAGAAAAGATATAGAAGCAACTATGGCTTAAACTGACTCTCATCTACCCCAAATGACTCCAGGACTAACAGCTGATCGTCGAACACACACTAGAGAGCAAACATGTACCTGTCTGCAGGGTGGCCCAACCTCGCTAGAACCTACAAGAAGTGAGTGAGCTCAACCTAGTGAGATAAGAAATAGCTACTCTGGAAGCACAAGATAAGAGTAAGAAGTCTAAGCAACTCAACACAAGAAACACTCTAACCTATGCTAGAAGGACTTAACCCAATGCACCCGCAAATGCAATGCAACAAATGAGACGAAGCATAATTAATATAATAAAGCAAGAAGCCCAAGCTCCCCTCACTACAAACCGTAAGGACAAACCACCCCAAGCTCTCCCTCGCATGAGCTAAAAACCTCAATCTGTCCAAAGGCTTGGTGAAGATATCACCAACCGGTGGTCACTCTCCTGGCCCGGAGCACTATGTCACCCTTCTCTACATGGTCTCTAAGGAAGTGGGCGAATATCAATATGCTTGGTCCGAGAGTCTTTGCATCGGGTTCTTAGCAATGTTGATAGTAGGCGTGTTATCACAAAAGAGTGGAACACCGTCTAAGGCTAACCCAAAGTCCCACGGTCGAAACCATCAAAGTACTGTTGCGACAATCGGCGTGACAACGTGCTCGGCCTCTGCGATGGATGTGCAACACCGGATCGCTTCCTCGAAGATCGGAACGAGAGAAGTGCCAATGAATTGGCGGTGCGAAGTGCTCTTCCTATCTATCCTACAACCCGAAAAGTGCGCATCCGAAAAGGCTATCAAGGAAAGACAGGATGAGGAAGAGTACCGAATACCATAGTCAATGGTAGCTCGAAGGTACGGAAGATGCGCTTCACCGCTGGCGGTGAGATCTGCGAGGAGAAGCTCAAACGAGCACACAAACACACGGAGAAGTGTATGTCCGGTCTCGAGCGATGGCGTAAAGAAGGGAGCCGATCATACTTCTGAACTCTTTCTGATCAACTGGCTCGCCATCCTCATCTGGGTCAAGATAGGCTGTAGAAGCCATGGGAGTTGACACCGGCTTACCATCACTCATATCGAAGCGCTTCAGGAGGTCGCGAGTGTACTTTCCTTGATGAAGAAATGTACCCTCCTGAGACTGCTTGATTTGGAAGCCAAGGAAGAAAGTCAACTCACCCATCATGCTCATTTCAAACTCGGTGCTCATGACATCCGAGAACTGAGAAACCAGAGCATGGGAAGAGCCGCCAAAGATAATATCATCGACATAGATCTGGACGAGCAGAAAGTCACTACCAAGCCTACGGATAAACAAGGTCTTGTCTACTTTACCCATCTCAAACCCATGACTCAATAAGTAGGACTTAAACCTCTCATACCAAGCTCTGGGGGCCTGCTTAAGTCCATACAACGCTTTGGAAAGCTTGAAGACATGGTGTGGGTATTTGGGGTTCTCGAAACCTGGAGGCTGTCTGACGTAAACTTCTTCCTCAATGACTCCATTAAGGAAGGCACTCTTGACATCCATTTGGTAAAGCTTGAAACCCTTAGAAGCTGCAAAGGCAAGCAGGATTCTAATGGCCTCAAGTCTCGCTACAGGGGCAAAGGTCTCCTCAAAGTCTAGACCCTCAACCTGAGAAAACCCCTGAGCTACCAGTCTAGCCTTGTTTCGAATGACTACCCCATCCTCACTCTGCTTGTTCTTGAACACCCACTTGGTTCCAATGATATTGTGACCTCGTGGGGGCTCGACAAGCGACCAGACCTTGTTTCTCTCAAAGTTTTCTAGCTCCTCATGCATGGCATTGACCCAAGACTCGTCAGAAAGAGCATGAGAAACATCTTTGGGCTCAAAAGAGGCAATGAAAGTAGAATGGAGACAGAATTGAGATAAACCAGATTTTGAGCGGGTAACACGCTCGAAAAGGTCTCCAATAATCTGCTAGGAAGGATGAACTTTCTGAATGTGTCTAGGAGGTCCTGGATGAGATGAAGAAGTGGCCTCTACCTCATGAGCAGATGAGGTAGGAACAGAGCCACTAGCTCCAGAAGAAGCGGAAGGCAGAGGCTGATCACCTCGAGGTGCGGTGGAAGACGGCACCTCAAGGGGTGGATGAAGGACTGGATCGGGTAGACAACCCTCATCTCCATCATTCTCATCATCCACGAAGATGGGCTCGGACTGCTCTAAGGAACCTGAGATATCGGGCCTAGTCCCCGGACTGGCCTCATCGAAAGTAACCTCACAGGTCTCTACCATCTTACTAGACTCGCAGTTCCAAACCCTATAACCCCGCGAAGAAGGTGAGTAACCTAGAAAGATACCATCACAAGAACGTGACTCGAACTTGTCTAGGTTCCTGGACTTCAGAATAAAACACTTGCAACCAAAAACACGAAAATGAGAGACGCTGGGCTTTCGCCCGTATCTCAACTCATAAGAAGTACGGTGCAAGTGTGCCCTAAGAAAGACTCGATTTGAGACATGGCACGCGGTGGCTATAGCCTCAGCCGAAAACTTCCGCGGTGTAGAGTACTCATCAAGCATCGTCCTGGCCATCTCGACCAAGGTACGGTTCTTTCTCTCCACAACGCCATTTCTTTGTGGGGCGTGAGGAGAGGAGAACGATGCTCTACACTGTCTCACCACGAAACTCTCAAAGTAGGAATTCTTGAACTCCGTGCCATTGTCATGCGGATCGCTCGTAAGGCACTGGGAGCTCAACGAAAGCCTCTGAAAAGACCTCGGAAATGTGAAAATGTCTCATCCTTGAGGCTAAGAAAAACACCAAGAATACCTCAAGAAGTCATCGACCACGACAAGAACATATCACTTCCCTCCTGCCGATCGCACTCGAGCTGGTCCAAGCGTGTCCATATGGAGCAAATGTCACGGTGCATCGGTCATAGTATTTGTGGACCGAGGATGGGAGGCGGCAACCATCTTGCCGTGCTTGGCAAGGAGCACAAACTAGATCTTTGACCATTTTGAGCTTGGCGGACCACGAATGAGGTCGTGGCGCTAACTTTCGGGTCAAATGGTCAAATCCAATATGACCAAGTCTCCTATGCGAGCGAAGGTCGCGGGACTCGAAGCAACTAAACACCCGAGAGGATCACGGAAGACTCGGAAAAATCAGCACGAAAGATCCTCCCAAAGCGAAATCCATAAACGGACTACCCAAGAATCAAGAATTTTGCAATTGTTTTCTTAAAGCTCACCTCAAAGTCGTCATCGGTGGTGAGAGACGAAAGCAAGTTATCTGCAGCTTACTAACCAAGGCAACATCTTTCAAAATGAAAGAATCATTAATCCGCACTGTACCTTTGGCGATGACGCGCCCAGATGAAGCATCTCTGAAGGTGATCGTCTCATCACCTGGAGCGCGGGCAAGGAAAGAAAACCAACGGGAATCTCTCGTCATGTGTCGTGAACACCCGGAGTCTACGAGCCAAACCTTTCCCTTCCCTGCCCGGCGAACCTGAGTCAAACAGAGAGTAAAGTCTCAGTACTGGGGTAAATCAAGAGTGATTTTGGCACCCAATACTGAACGACACGTCGAGTAGCAGAAGTAGCCACACACGACTGACCTCTAGCTACCCTACGCTCTCTGTCACTCAAAGTAGAAGGTCTGTGAGCAGACCTGAAGCTGTTGCGGGGTCCGACTGCTATGGGAGAGAGAGTCGGAATACCGGCAACACGCTGATCACGCCGCGGGTAGCTGTCTCGACGGGGGAAACGAGATGTACGCTCAGGACGGCGGAAGTCATGACCAGGAGCAGCACGAGGACGAAAACCAAAAAACTCAAAAAAACCAAGTCCTCGATGCTGCCCAAAATCATCAGCAAACGCAACCCTAGACCTCGTGTTGGTCTTAGGTGCACTCAGGATCTGGGGCTGACCCTGAATACCCCTAAGAGACTCAACACGGTCTCTACGCGCGATCTTGGCACGCCTGAAGCATCTCTCGATCGAGTGCCCATCCTTCGGCGAAGGTGCGGTGATACTTCACCTTACGAGAGGTGGAAGTAGCACGGTGGCCGCCTTCGAGAGGCGGCGGCAGTGGAATCACCTTGCTGTCCGAGATCCCCGGACAAAACCCGCCGATTTGAATTTAACCTCATCGGATCCGGGCTCAACCTCGATCACACCCCTACGATGGGTGGAGAATAGCAGTGGATGCTTCCTCATATCCTCATAGAAATCATATCCTAGACCTTGATTGAACTTGCAAATCTTGGATTGGTCTAGAATAAGATTAAGCTTCTTCTTCCCGCCTACAAATCTCTCGAGAGTGTTCATAATGTCTTGACACTCCCGAAGAGAGAGATGCAAGAAGAGCAGGAGAAGAGGAACATCGGGAGGTAAGAAAGGATGAAGAACCAATAGCGAGAGGAACGAATGGCTTGTGCACGCACACCGACTCGAATGGACAGTCCTCGCTAGCGAGTTGGTTCACGTAGCTAAGCGTCTCAACCTTACCACAGGGCTTCTCCCCTTCTCGGCCACAGACAATACAAGCGGATGGTGGCTTCTCTAATAGGTCCTTAGTTAGCTTCACACATTTCTCATCCAATGCAACCAAGTCAGATTTTAGTTTGTTACAATTAATGCATGGTGAGCTAACAGGGTCCTTAGAAGCATACTGAGCCAACTTCCTATCATGATCAATCATTTCTTGAAACTGTTTGGAGACAGTTTCAAGTTCAGCAGTTAACTTAGGACAGTTCAAGCATGAATCAATCGGCTCAAGCAAAGAAGCTTGTAGTTCAGCAATTTTATGATCTGCCCATTTTAGATTCATCTTCAAGTTATTGCAATTTTCACAAGACTCGGGCAGATCAAGAAGCATGGCATAAGGTCCTCTAGCAGCAATGTCCTTAACCTCACATGAGGTGGGAGAAGTAGTCTCATCAGTAGTAAGTAGGGTAACCGCCATCCTACTCAACTCTAACTCAGCAAGCAGACTAACATTCTCTACCTTAACAATATCAAGCTCGGAGGACACACTATCATGCGAGGTCCTTAGTTTCTCCATGTCACCCAACAGAGCACAGCATGTATCACAATCATCACGGGAGGGAGCAGATGTAAGTGATGTAAGCTCCCATGATAATCTATCTACTTCCTTCTCTAACTCAGAACACCTAGCCCTAGCTCTAGCATGAAAACCACCTAGCTTAAGAAAAGCATGATTGAGCTGGTCGTAGGTGGGGCATACCTCGTCCGAGTCGGAGTCTGCTCATTGTCGCTCGATTCGCCCTCGAGGGCCATGAAGCACATGCCGGAGAAGTCGTCGCCGCCATCCTTGGGCTCTTGGTCACCCGTCCCGTCGTCGTCGCTCCATCCCTCCACCTCGCTGAGGTCGAGGTCGTCGAAGGCGGTGAGGACGCGGTGGAAGAGCTTCTTGGCCTTCCCAAAGTTGCGGAACTTCTTCTTTCCCGGCGTCTGAGCTGGAGTCTTCTTGTTGCGGTTCTTGTCGGTGTAGTCGTTCTTGCCCGAACCGCCGTAGTCGTTCTTGCCCTTCTCCAGCTTGGGACAGTTCACTCGAATGTGGTTGGGGCCACCACACTCGAAGCAGATGACTGGTCCGCCTCTCTTTCTGTCCCTCCTCTTGTAAGCATGGGAGAACTTCCGAGCTAGGAGGGCCAGCTGTTCATCCTCTAGCTGCTCTAACTGATCATCAGTTACGTCACATAGAGCAGCTAGGGAGAACCCACAAAGCGAATCGGCGGAAAAACCAGAAGCCGAACTGGGATCGGTGACCAAAGCCATCGACTGTGACTTCGACCGACAAGAGACAACGTCAATCTCGTGAGTCTTGAGGCGCGAGTACAGCGCGTCAAGAGTTAGGGTCGAGAGTGCATGCGTGTCTTTGATGGTGGTCACCTTCATCTCCCATCTGCGCGCAGATCGAGTGCCGTGAGCATCGGCGGCGTTGTCCGAGTCGGGGTATGTGAGACCGACCGCCCGGAGGTTGCTCAAGATTTTGTGAAACCGCGAAAAGCACTCGTCCAGGGACTCACCAGCAAGCATCTTGAATTTGTTGTATTCACGCTTGAACTGGTCCTGTCGAACCGTCTTGATCTTGGTGGTGCCCTCATGGTATGCGTCGAGGGTCACCCGGATATCGTGGCGGACGGCAGTGAGATATCTGTCAAACTCGCTACGACTCAACCCTGGATGATGATGTTCCTTGCCTTTGCATTCGCCTCAACATCAGCCATGTTCCGGCATTGATGTTCTCAGTGGCGAGAACAATGAATCGTACCTTGACCTACGCGGATGGCATACCCACAGGCTGGATGTATGTCTCCATTCGGCTCTTTGGAAGGGTGTCGATGCCATCAAACACGGGCGGCTTGGTCGAGTACTTGTCCGTCGCCATGGCTCTTAAGACCGGTTAAGATCTATGAATTAGAGCTAACCGGCTCTGATACCAATTGTTGGATCGAAAACGGCGACAGAGGGGGGGTGAATGTCGTCTTTAAAAAAAATTCCGCCCCCAAAGTATTCACGAGAATCTCAACTCATCAAAGAAATGAATTTGTCATGGCAAGGAAACTAAAGACATTCATTGCCATGGCAAAGAAACAGCAATAAAAGTTGTCACGGCAGAGGATCAGCAAGATTTGCTACCACGGTAAGGAAATTAGCTGTCCCGGCTGCCACGGCAAAGACAATAGCAAGAAATGCTGCCACGGCAGAAATGAACTCGCAAGAAAATCGAAGAGGACTAGCTGCTGCGCTGAAACCGAACCCAAAGAAGAAAATCGAAGAAGTTCATTGCCACGGCAAGGAAAGCGGAGGAAGGAGCTGCCACGGCAAGAAAATCTGCTACCACGGCAGACTGCAGAGAAATGACTAGAAGAACAAAATAGCAGTAACTAGTCTCGGCAGAGAAATAACAAAAATATGCTGCCACGGCAAGCAAATTGGCAACCACGGCTGCCACGGCAAGCAAATTGGCCACCACGGCTGCCACGGCAGAGAAAACAGTTGGTTTTGCTGCCAACCGAAAACAGACTGCAGACCAAAGGAGGCTATGAAAACTGAAAATACTTCAGACCTTCCAAAGGCTGAGGAAATGGGGGATTTCACTCTATCTTTTTGGCTCAAGGGAAAACATAAACACTCTAAACACCAAGAGAGAGCTAGGGAACAAGGGAAACCAACTAAATCTAAGTAAATTCAGATTTGAGACAAAGTCTGAAAAAATACAGAGTGCAGCCACAAAAATTCAAATTACTCCCTAACCAATGATCCTTTGACTTTGAAACTTTGAGGGTAACTCATGTATAGTCTCTGGACTCTAGGTCTCAAGTTTCAAGCCATCTCAAGGTGAGAAACAAAATATGGACCAAACCCTAGAAAATTCAGTAAACTTCAGAAGAGAGCACACAAACTCAAATTACTCCATGATCATAAGTCCATTGCACATGAGGTTTTGCAGGTATGTTAGCAATAGCAAATGGACTTCTCAGATCAAAAATAAGATGAACTCCTCAAGGGAATCAAGATCTACCTTAAACCCTAGAAACTGGAATGAAGAACAGGGGAGGCCAAAATTGAAATCTGAGAATCAAACTCGGTTTGCTCTTGGGATTAAATAGCCAAATGGCTTTTGAACATCACCCATGTCATAGCAACCCATTTTGGCACTCTCCAGCAAGCAAGAACTCAAAACCATGAAAAACAAGAAATCTTGCATAGAGGGAAAAGAAGAACAGAGGCTACGAACTGAAACCAAAACTCCAGATTTCATTCATTGAATCACAAGGAATACATAGGAGTCCCGATACGCATGGACATTAGGACAAGGATATGGATACAAGACTCTCAATCCATCTCCTCACTCTCCCAACTCAAGAACACACACTCATCCATGGAGGGAGGAAGAACACCCACTAGGACTCACACCTAGAAACCATCGTAGAGGACAACAGAGGGAGCACACTCTGCATCCACCAACTCACACCAACTAAAGAGCTAAAGTAAACAACCTTCCCAAAGCCTCTTTTGACTCTAAAATCCTAATTCTCTCACAAGTGTTCAAGTGGGCATGCAGCCCCTCAATCCTTTATATAGCCTCCGGCTAACGGGTCTCCATCCCGTTACGCCCGCTAAGTCCAACGGAGCCCATTCCCGCTTGTGCAGCCTTGCGAATTTCCCGATTCGCCCCTCGTGCACCTTCTGGGAAGCTTCCGCGCTCCTTGCCTCGCACGCCTCGCAACCACCTCGAGTCCACGTCGTCTTCGACACATCCCGACCATTCTGACCTCAGCGCCACCTGCGCCTAGTCCGGTCCACCGTGTCTCGCCACGACTCCGCCTCGACGTCCTGCAGCCACACAGACAAGAAACACATCAAATAGCACCGTTCGACACATGAAAGCGTAAATACCATCACACTTACCACTGATGAAATCCAAACCTGTCAAAACATTAGAATATGCATCCTAAGCCCAAATGACCAAGTTTGACCAAAGTCCGACCGAGCCCGATTGCGCCACGCAACGACTCGACTCCGAACCACTCAAACCAAACTCGACTGACCTAAACCCTTGTCAATTACTCATCACTCTCATGGAGTCACGACCACATGGTCTCTCACAATTATACCCTTACATCTGAGTATCCCCTTCAGGGGTACTTATGTCATTACACATGGCCTATTCTTGACCTTATAACCTTCTACCAGGCCTGCTGGGTTTAGGTGGGGGCCACCCCTACAACAGTTGGTTTTCGATACATTTTGCTAAGGTTCGTTATTTGGTAAAGTGATCTGACCTAAGTTCTTATGCATTTCCTATCAATATCTTACCTTGGAATTCTAATGTAAAGGGTGCTATTATGCTCTACTTTGGAAGAACCTGGCTTGGCTTTAGTACTTGACTTCTTTCATATGTGGTTTGTATCTCTTATTCACTGCTGATTCTCTTCTGTCTTCCCATGTTGTATCATTTGTAAAGTTCATGTTTTACCCTTGATCACCTTCATGTTTTAGTGTGTTGATGTTGCATTGGATGTGGCAGGTGCCAGTGTTCATAGCTGAAATAGCACCAAAGAATCTTAGAGGGGGCCTTGCAACTTCAAACTAGGTTTATAAAACAGAGGAAGAAAACCCCACAATGCATATTTAGTTTAGTAAGTTTTAATAGTTTTAACCAGCTGTGTGCTGCATGTGCAGTTGTTCATCTATTCGGGGAGTTCAGCTACTTACATAATAGGGGCGTTGGTTGCATGGCACAATTTAGTATTTGTTGATAATTTGTCGGACTCGGATTTCATACATCGCATTGAACATAATATTACATACCAAAGTTTGAAATTACACCACGTCGGGCGAAGTTTACATCGAAGCCGAATAGGTCAAATGTTTACATTACAAAAGCAGCGGAAACATAAACAGTAGCGAGACCACGATCCACATGCAAGCGATTGGGGGTAAATGTGTGCCATAAATATATATATACTATTTGGACTTAGGTAATATATATACCTATGCACACACAACTCCAATTAGTCTACTTGTCTAGGACCAAACAACGAAGAAGGCGCCCTAATTCCCATCGTGATCTCCTCCATCCGCGGCAGGGGTGGCTTCATGTGCGTAATGATCTTGGGTTCCTGTTTTCTGATGTTGATAATGCGAGTGTGAGCACAATCCACCGTGCTCCGCGAGCCAATACACAGGATGCAAATAGATAGCATGAATGGCTTATCAAGGAAAGGCTCGGGTTATTTTATTTGCCAGAATTTGCCTTTTTAAGTATATTAGTTAGAAAACTTCCTATGACCTAGCAGTTTGAACCAAAGCATAGTGTGTGTAAAAAAATGTTGTATTAATAGTGATCTAGAGACCATCCACCTTTACATGATCTCTACACCATATGCTAGACTTTCAGCGTTATAGCCGAGTACATTATCACTGGGACGACACTCAGGGCAACACCAATTAGGGCTTCTCACTGCCCTCCATATCTCCCATTCCACCACAAAGTTTTTGAAATAGAACTTGTTGTGGTCATAGACCAAACAGAGAGAGAGAGAGAGAGAGAGTGGTATGGTAGTGGAGAGTTAGGTGAGCAATGATTGGGGCTTCCCCCATGGTCTGGATGGCATATATATATATTCACATGGGGAGTGTTTTACAATTATGCCCTTATACTCAAGTATCCCTCTTAAGGGCATTTATGTCATTATACATGTCCCATTTTGGGACTTACAACCTTTTAATAGGCCTGTTGGGCTTAGGTGGAGGCCACCCCTACAACAGGAGCCTCTCATGGTGAAGGGCTTCACGGGCTGAAGCCATGCTGCCGAGCCATTTGGCCCCCTCCGTCCCCGCGGCCTGTGAACTTCTGTATTGTTGGATGGAGTCTCATTGTCTGGTGTAGTCCCCACCTCGCACCGAGGATACAACGTCGAGCAGGTTGCGAAGCCGTCCTTGACCACGGGGCCCTTCGATGGTGGAGTCGAAGTCGCAGCGGAGACGGGCTCGTGCTGCGGACACGCTGAGGCGCGGGGCAGGTCCATCTCCCATGCACAATGCCGCAGCTGAGGGCGGGGTCTCCCCACGGAGACGGGTCCGAAATGAGCTCGTCGTGGAGGTGCTTTCCGAGGTCACGCTATAGACGCGGAGTCGACATGCGGCCCGACAGCTTCGCGGTCTGGAGTTGACGTCTTAATGGTGGCGAGAATCGCGTTGACCCCTGAGGTGTCAGGGTCGGGCGACTGTGGCCGTACGTGTTGTCCCGATGGAAAGGTACACGCAGCGGGACGTGACTGGCATGTCGTGCGCTGTCAGCGGTCGCACGACCGTGGTCGTGCGTTCCTTCCCTAGGGAGGCGGGACGCGTGGCGGGATGCTATTGGTGCGTCATGTGCTGTCAGGCGGCCTACGACTGAGTGCCCCTGGCTGCCAGTGGTTGCGCTTCCCGATCGTGGGGAGCCGAACCGCTGGGCTCCCGCCGGTTGCCTTTCCAATCGTGGGGGAGGTGAGGGGGCTTTATAAAGCCTTGCCACCGGCATGCGAGCGTTCTTCCCGTTTGCTCGTTTGCCCGCTTGCCATTGCTTTGCTCTCTTTATTCCCCGTTTGCTGGTGCAATCTGCCCCTGCTCCTACTCCTTTGGCCTTGCACTCTCGAGGAGAGAATGGCTTGCCGCGAAGATCCCGCTCACCAGCCCAGCGGTAGCGCCTCGTCTAGAGTGCGGCTCATTGCTGCCGACGACAGAATATCCTCTGGCGGTTCGCGAGGCATCGTAGGCCGACAAGCAGTGAGAGGCCAAGGAGAAGGCGGGAGGCCATTGCTCCCATGTGCTAGGGCCGAGTCTCGTGACGGAGGAGACGATCCAGACTCTTCTTCGGGAGAAGCAGCTGGAGGACCGTGCTGGGATTCGCTTGCCTGCCCGCGGTGAGACGGAGCCACATCCAGAGGAATCGGAGGCGATCATCTTTGTCACGTATTTCGAGGCCGAGCTCCAGATACCAGCCACGCTCTTCGTCGGTGAGGTCCTGCAGGCTTATGGACTGGAGTTGGCGCAGCTGACCCCGAATGCAAAGTTCGCCTGGCTGTTTATGTCTAGGCGGCTTGGACAGAGGGTGTCCTTCCCTGTGCGAACCTATTCGCGCTTCTTCATGACGCGCGCAGCCAGCCGAAGAAGGTTGAAGGGGGGACGCTATCAAACTTCGGTAGTGTTAACTTTGTATTGAGGTCGCACTGTACGAAGTTCTTCCCCGCGTTGGTGACGTGGGGGAAGTAAGAGTCCGGCTGGATGTGACGGTGGTTCTACCACCGCATGACGAGCACCAGTGGTCTCCGGTGTCGGGGACGGCTGATATCTTTCAACAGTTCATCGAATGTGAGGCCCAAAGACGACGACGATCGGGGGGCACAGAGGCTCGTCGGTACCACCCTCCGGTTCAACATGCGTGACCTCGCCGAGGAGTTCACTATGTATGGAGTGACGCCGCTTGCCAACCGGTGGAAGCATCAGCGAGGTTCCACCCGGTGGGATGGCGTGAAACCGACAGTGTCTTCTCTTCCCAAGCCCTCCGCTCCTCGTAAGTTCTTCGGCCATAGGCTGCGTATACATACATGTATGCATGTAACCTTTTGTGAACGATGCCTCACCTGGCATGTAGGGCTCTGGCTGGAGGATGCGGAGCGCGTGGTCGTTGCGTTCCTTGGGCCATACATGACCAAGGAGCACGAGCTGTGCGAAGCTGCGACCGCCCCGGCGAAGCTGGGGCGGATAAATCGAGTTCGCAAAGCTCTGGACATCCCCGTGTCGGAGCGCGCAGCACCGGCCCGCGCCCGGATTCACCACCGCGATGGCGATGGTAGGGCGGGAGCATGTCCCTCTCGGTGTAGAGCCTGGTCTGATGCAGCCGTATCCAACCCGTCGGCCGTGTCTCCGGCGGCTACCGTTGAGACCGAAGGTACGACCGGTGCTGGGTCCGAACCCGCCGGCTGGGAGGAGGGGGACACTGCCCCCAACGAGGGGGCTTCGGGCGGCGTTGAGGAGGCAGGCCGTGGCTCCGATGCTCAGGTGGGCGAGGTCTCGTCGCCTGCCCCGGCTGCCGAGGCCTCATTGCCTGCACCGACTGTCACGACCGCAGAAGCGGCCAAGGAAGCGTCTCCAAAGTGCCCGAGGGCGAAGCGCCCCCGGATACAATCGCCCTCCCCCTCGAAGGAGGGGTTCAATGTGGCGGGCGGTGTCGTTGGGAATTTGGAGTCCGATGGGGAAACCCTCCGGGCCGAGGGGGAGCCCGCTACCCCCATCGCAGATGAAGCCCCCGCGCCCAGGTCGAGGCGGGGCAGACATCTCCCCGTGCCATGGTGCCAACTGGGGCGATGCGAACACCTCCCCATGCATCGGTTGAGGGCATTGAAGGTAGGTGCAATTCTTTTTCCTCCTGCGACTTCGTGAAGCTCTCTCCGATTTGCTCGCTCATTCCGTCGTCGACATCAGGCGAGACAAGGTCTCCCGGACACGGCCAAGAATCGAGCAACGGAGACGACCGTGAAGTCTCCGGCCTTCCTGCCCAGGATGCGATGTCAGCGCCTGGTGCTGTCGAAGTCGCTGGCGTGGATGCTCGGCGGTCGGCCGTCTCCGACTTCATTCCCTGGCCGGAGATGCTTTGGGTCCTTCACGAGGTCGCAAAGTGCATCGACTCCAACCTAGATCGGCGGACGCTGTCGAGATGCGGGGCCGAGCTCCTGGTGGGCGCGCTGGAGGCCTCGGAGATGAGGGTAGGTGCTTAGGTTCACAACCTATGCCGCTGTCGAGGGCTTCGCTAACACCAAACTTTTTCAGACCCTTGCTCTCAGCCGAGCCCTAGAGGAGGCACGTATTTGCGAGTGGAGGATGCTGGAAGGCCAGCTCCAAGCTGCCTGCTCACGCTGCCAAGGACGAGCACATTCGCCTACTGGAGGTAGAAAGCGCGAGAGCGATCTCCGACGCACAGATACTCGCTGCGGAGGCGCATTGCGCAGCGACGGAGGTGCAGCGTGTCGTGGTGGAGGCCCAGCGTGCAGCGGCAGAGGATCGCGATGGCCTGCTCCAACAGATTGCAACGCTGGAGGAGGAGAAGGCCCAGCTCACCGCGTCCCTTGAAGAGAGGAACCGGACCCTAGGAGACACGTCAGTGGCGGCGTGGGGGGCGATGGAGTCTTTGGAGGGTGCCCTCACGGACCTTTCCATCAACGTGCCGGACCTAACGTTTGGTCCTGAGGACCTGGTGCTAACGCTTCGGTGAATCAGAGAGGATTCGAGCCTCGCCCTCCGCAGCGCTAAGGCCTTCGGTGACCACTGCGGCTTCGCTAGTGCTTGCGTTGCCTTCGCCATGCTCCACAACTGAGGGTGCCAGCACATCACCGAGCTGGAAGACCCTCAGCTGGAGCTGCCAGCCGGAGCTGAGGCAATGTCGAGTGCCGTTCGTGCCATCCGGGCCTTCTACGACCGGATCTGGGGCTACGTCAGGGAGGGCACGGCCAAGGTAGCACTACGACGGACGTTGCATAGGGAGGGGAACTTTGGCCAGGGGCTCGACGAAGTTCCCCGACGCAACGAAGATGGTGCCGCTGTCCCTAGGCATGGCGCGGACCCACAGGTGTGATGCCAGGTTCCGGTGTGTAGGCGTGCGTTGCTATGTATCTGTTTTTGTAAGCTAGCGCCCTGTGGCCCGCTCCCCTTCACATGAATGAAATGGTATTGCCCCAAGCGTTCTAACGATGCATACTATTTTTGCTTCGGGCAGATGTTTGATAGAGGCCGATTAGTACTTTTGGACCACATGATTCCACATCATCTTCGGCGTTGGGCATGGGCGGAAGAGGCTCGGAACTTCTGGGCGACCCGGACTTCAGCGGGTGATACCTCGATGCAGAGGCACATTAAGGTGGAGCCGGATGAGTAGCGACCTTAGGCACTCGAAGGCACTTGTAAACCTTAGGTTTTTGTGAATGTACACGCTGAATCTCTGGTCACTTCCTTGCGAACGCAACAAAGACTGGTTGGAGTACATGTCCTTGTCGCTTTTCACGATCGTGCTTGCCTCCGATCGACTCGTAGGACTACGTGTTCCAGAAACACCCAAACATTAGGTAGACGCTCGAGCGCTTCGTCCCCTACCCTTCGAAGCGGTGGCAGCGGAGCTGGCGCCTAGTCGAAGTAGACACTCGAGCGCTCCGTCCCCTACCCTTCGAAGCGGTGGCAGCGGAGCTGGCGTCTAGTCAAAGTAGACGCTCGAGTGCTCCGTCCCCTACCCTTCGAAGTGGTGGTAGTGGAGCTGGCGCCTAGTCAAAGTAGACGCTCGAGTGCTCCGTCCCCTACCCTTCGAAGTGGTGGTGGCGGAGCTGGCGCCTAGTTGAAGTAGACGCTCGAGCGCCTTATTCGGGCCCCGTAGGGTGCGCGGAGGCAAGCCTCCGCGTGTCTTATTTATACTCCGTAGAGTGTGTGCGGGGACAACATCCGCACGTCTTATTTATACTTCGTAGAGTGCGCAGGGACAACATCCGCGTCTTATTTATACTCCGTAGAGTGCGTGCGGAGACAACATCCACATGTCTTATTTATACTCCGTAGAGTGCGTAGGGATAACATCCGCGTCTTATTTATAATCCGTAGAGTGCGTAGGGACAACATCCGCGTCTTATTTATACTCCGTAGAGTGCGTGCAGGAAACATCTACACGTCTTTTTTATACTCCGTAGAGTGCGCGCGGAGGCGTCCCTCCACACGTCTTTTTTATACTCCGGAGAGTGTGCATAGGGACAACATCCACGCTTGTTTATACTCCGGAGAGTGCGCGTAGGGACAACATCCACGCGTCTTTATTATACTCCGGAGAGTGTGCGTAGGGACAACATCCACGCTTGTTTATACGGCAGAGAGTGTGCGTAGGGACAACATCCACGCTTGTTTATACTCTGGAGAGTGCGCGTAGGGACAACATCCACGCGTCTTTTTTTATACTCCGTAGAGTGGGCGTAGGGACAACATCCATGCTTATTTATATTCCGGAGAGTGCGTGTAGGGACAACATCCACGTGTCTTTTTTTATACTCCGTAGAGTATGCGTAGGGACAACATCCATGCTTATTTATATTCCGGAGAGTGCGCGTAGGGACAACATCCACGCGTCTTTTTTTATACTCCGTAGAGTGCGCGTAGGACAACATCCACGCGTCTTTTTTATACTCCGGAGAGTGTGCAGGGACAACATCCGCATCTTATTTATACTCCAGAGAGTGCGCGCATAGGCGTGCCTCCGCGCGTCTTTGTGCAGAATGAGACAGTTTTGCAGACGATTGTCTTTATTAATCTCCTGTTTGCGTGAGCGAGCGTCTTACAATAGGCAGGGTGCTAACCTTGCTACAGGCTTCCCTTCGGCCCTAGACATAGTACCGCCACAGCCTGTCCGCATTCCCTAGGACGTGTCACCGTTGTGCGGAGGGACCAGAGTACGCTGTGGAGCTCATCTGGCCACTTGCCCTTTGGTAGCCCGATGAGACGCTTCTTGACTCCGGCGAAGATGGCGCCATTTGCCCGCTCGACCGCCTCGTTGGATTATGGGTGCCCAACCGAAGCAAATCTGCGTGTGATGCCCATACTGTCGCAGAACTCCTTGAATGGGGCGGAAGCGAATTGTAGGCCATTGTCTACGGCGAGCTCCCTAGGTATTCCGAAGCGGCATATGATGTTCTACCAAAGAAAGCGCTGCATGGCTGCGGAGGTTATCCTAGCCAGAGCGACAGCATCTGGCCATCTGGAGAAATATTCCAAGACGACTACAACGAACCAAAGGTCCCCTGGGACCCGGGGAAGTGGCCCAACGACGTCAATGCCCCACCATGCTAGCGGCCATACTTGGGGAATAGGCTGCAAGCTCATCAGGGTCTGTGGATGACCCGCCCCATCCATTGGTAGCCTTGGCACCAACACACGAGGTCTTGCGCATCAACAACTGCGGTTGGCCAGTAGAAACCTGCCTGAACGCCTTGCCGACTAGCGACCTCGGCGCGATGTGCGAGCCGCAGAGACCCGCATGGATCTCCGCGAGAAGTTGCTTTCCTTCTTTGTGTGAGAGGCATCGTAGGAGTGGGGCGCAGACTCCCTTTTTATAGAGTACACTGTTGAGCACCTGGAAGGATCTGGCGCGATGCTGCCCGTGCCCTCCCCTAGATGAAGCCTCGCTGGCCAATTTGGCCAAGGTGGTGGCCGATGACTTCCATGAGCGGTGGCGGAATAGGGGAGGGGCAGCTACAGTGATTTAAAGTGATTCCTCAGTCTAGGAGCATCTCGTGGTTGGCAGGAGGTTACCTTGATGGTCTATGTAGCTTGGCAGTCCATGGGTAGGAGGTTACCTTGGTGGTCTGGTGGCTTGAGGCAGTGATGGGTCCAGCCGAGGGTAGGGATGGTGTCACCTTACTTCGAGGGGGCTCCAACTCGGCGGAATCAGACCGTAGTGGCTCCAGTCGCCAGATTGTCGGTAGCTCGAAAGGAGAAGAGGAAGTTGGCGGTGGACGGTGGAGGCACAAGAGGCTAATTCGCCACGGTGGGAGGAGTGTGGTGAGGCGATGAGGATGGGGGCATGAGCGGGGCTTTATAGCCGACAGAAAGAGTTGGCGATGTGAGGAGTGGCTGGACGAGTCATGGCGGATGGCGTGGCATTGGTGTGGCTACAGGGACCGGATGATTCAAGCTCGACGTCATGACGGTGACATGCGGTAGGGCATGGCGGTGTCTGTCACACGGATGATGGGGCGCACGTGCCAAGGGGCATGGCGACAGCCCAGATGACGCAAAGAAAGGGGGATGGATGGGGAGCTGCCGGGGTGGGTACAGTGGTTAGAGCAACACCCGCATGATGCAAGAGCCATAGCACGGTGATACAGGTGGCTAGTCACAGTGGCAGGGGCATGCCCTGTGGCTGACCAGAGCAGACATGGCGCGGTAGTTTGAGTGCAGCCTCATCGTCCTTCGGCCTAGCGGTAGGTCAATAGGAGATGGCTAGACACGACGGTGTTCTTGTTGTGATGCGGGACCAGAGCTACGGTAGAGTAGGCGGCTGACCCAGCAGCATGGGTGCAGGAGCACGCCGGTGACTGGCAGTCACAAGGGGAGCACAGTGAGGAGACAGGCTGTCGGGGCAGGGGGCTGGTGACGGGAGGTAGAAGAATTAGCCAGGGTGGAGCCAGCCTAGGGCTAGCCTGGCCAGGCCAAAAGGCCAAAAATTTTGGGGTTGGCCAAAAATTCCTTGGTCTAGGAGCATCTGGGGGGGGCAAGAGGTTACCTTGACAGTCTATGCAGCTTGGGAGTGGCAGTGGTGGTTTGGCATCTTGAGGTGGTGATGGACAAAGGAGGCGCACAATGCAGACAAGGTATAGGCGGTGATGGGTCCAGCTGAGGGTGGGGATGGTGTTGCCTTACTTCGAGGGGGCTCTGGCTTGGCGAAATAGGCCTGCGGTGGCTGCCGTCACCAGATTGTCGGCAAACAGGAAACAGGGAAGAGGAAGTTGGCAGTGGACAGTGGATGCACATGAGGCTAATTCACTGTGGTGGGAGGAGTGTGGTGAAGCGATGAGGATGGGGGCATGAGTGGGACTTTATAGTCGACGGAAAGGGCTGGCGACGTGAGAGGTGGCTGGATGGGTCATAGCGGATCGTGTGGCATTGGCGTGGCTACAGGGACCAGATGATTCAATCTTGGTGTCATGATGGTGACATGTGGCTGGGCATGGCAGTGTCTGTCGCACGGACAGCGGGTGCACACGCCGAGGGGCATGGCGACAGCCCAGATGACGCAAGGAAAGGGGGATGGACGAGGAGGAGCTACCGAGGTGGGCATGGTGGTCAGAGTGATGCCCGCGCAATGCGAGAGCTGTAGCACGGCGATACAGGTGGCTGGTCACAGCAGCAGGGGCTATGGCTGACCTGAGTAGGCCTAGCGCGGTGATCCGAGCCTTACCTCATCGTCCTTTGACCCGGTGACAGGTCAAGAGGAGGTGGCTGGACGTGACGGTGTTCCTATGGTGACGCGGGAGCAGAGCTACAACAGAGTAGGCAGCTGCCCCAGTGGCATGGGCGTAGGAGCACGCCGGTGACCAGCGCTTACAAGGGGAGCGCGGTAGCGAGATGGGCTATCAAGGCAGGGGCTGGCGATGGGAGGCAGAGAAATCGGCCAGGGTGGAGCCGGCCCAGGGCTAGCCTGGCCAGGCTGAAAGGCCAAAAATTTTGGGTTGGCCCATTATACATTTTCTGATTTTTTACTAATACCCTATTAAGTCAACTTGATTACTCTAATTTCTCATATTCACCATGACAAAGCCTAACTAACTCCAGGCCTAGGGTTGGTTAATTGTTTACATCTTTTCATCCTATTGCCATATGTGGATAAATGCCAAGAAGATGCATTCCAAAATATTTGAAAAGTTACACATTTTCAGGATACTAATTTTTAAGATGTCACATTATGCCGCCGCCAAGAGGCTGTCTTTGTTTCCGTGGCACCGACTGTGGCCACATTGGTGTGCCGTTGCCACGGGGCGGGGGGCTCTCGACCACCTGCTCCCTCGCCCTTGTGGCCGTGGCACTCCTCTTTCACTTCGAGGACAACATTGTCTTCTTCTTCTGCACCATTTGACCTCGGTCGCCTTTGCTTCAGCTTATAGCTTCTTCTACGCCACGCCAAACGAATGACACCAATTGTTGTGGTTACACGCCAAATAGTACCGGAGCTTCGAGGAACCGAAGATGGATACCTGGACCTAAGGCTAAAGTGGGAGCGGTGTATAACGTATGGGTAATGCTCAATCCAGTTGCTTACACTCAGAGAAAAATGTTCTCTCCCCTGATATCTTAGAGTTATATTTATAGCTATTGGGATGTTGTTTATACAAATATCTCCATTGGGTCTTTACTAGTGAGGACAATATGTTCTTTCTTTGGTATAGCCTTAGGAAGGCTGTCTTCTAGTTACACGCATAATGAGCTTTGCCTTGGAGGGCCGATTGGGTCAACATGGAGGCCACTCTACAGCAATCATGTTCTTCTAGGATCAGCAAGACTCCGGTTCTGATCAGCGTATCTCGTGTTACAAAAGTGTAGTACACATTTCGAGTTGGTCCTGCGACGAAAATGCCTGTGTGCCATTATCAGTCGGCCATGGTCATACTAATCCGCGCTTACACGTCACAAGATTCAGCGACGACGACTGCACCAAATGGCAACACAAGCTCTGTTCTTCAACCTGCAGATTAGCACAAACAATCGAAGACGTGAATAAGAATTGGTTCCATTAAAATAAACGAAAAGACGTTCCTAAGAATTTTTTCCATGAAGGAAATATCGAAGCTACCTGCAGCGCAGATGCGCGGCCAAGCAACTCGAGACACTCGTATAACAGAGCCTGCTCTTCGGTTGCCACACGCACCAGCTCCGAGATGAGCAATGCCGTATCCTGAGCCTAGCAGTTTGGACAGATTTGCATTCAGTAAACCCTTTAGAAACGACTGCATGAATCTGGAGCTTATTTTCGCGTATTTGTTTACCATGAGACTAAACGAGCGCACTGTTGTCTTGGTAGTCAATGTGAGCTCAAGCACTTGCTGTAGAATGGACGCCATTGATGGCAGGGAGACCTATATATGAAAGAAAAATTCGGGGGTGTAACATACATAGGTGTCTCTGGTGCTCCTCTGAACAAATAGTTTGTGTATCTTTAGGAAGAAAGCAGATTTTTTGAGCATATGGACATCTGCCCACCTTTGAATATATTATATCATTTACTTCATAAAATGCATCCAAAAAATGTGAAAATTTTGTGGTTTTACAACTGTAAGTGATGTGCATATCTACCAAATTTCATTCTCAAATTCATTTGGAGTTAAGATATATGAAAAAGATAAAATGTCACATATATTTACTCACGCTGTTCACATCCACTACTTGTCTTTTTTGGTTCTAAAAAATATGTATGAGTTTCATCATGAAAATTTGCAGGTGGTGCAAAACAATGTATGTAGTACATCCATGGTTTTCTCACTTTTTTTGGGGGATAGTGCTGGTTCAATTTTTGGCAATGGTGGGCAGCTACCCGTATGGTCATTTTAGCATTTGAAACATTTCAACTATGAAAATTAAGATAGTGAAATCCTTTCTTGCACAAAAAACTGGAATCTGGTGATTCAGGTATATTATTGTGTTTCATTTGGCAATGTCCCCTTTCATTAAGGAAGAAACAACAAATTCATTCATTGCAAAAACATAGGTGCAGTTTCGATCCAAACGTTTGTTCCAAGATTTGTTTCTAAACATATAGCCATCGCCTTATTTAACAGAAATCACAAGCATTGCATCCCAAAAACGCGTCGCGTTTACCTTTGCGCCGTTGGTAAGTGGAAGCCTGCAAACGGCTGCCCGGGCGCAACCTACGGTAGAGGCCAGAGCAGAGGCATGCTTGCTCTCCAACTGCCCCCAGCTATCCAAACCTCCTATCTGTAGAATTATCCATCATGGGTGCAGGCGCATCATCTCATCAGAAAATTAAACATCGAGGTGCAAATTCTGTGAGATCGAAAACAAACAGACATCAGATCATCAAACCAGCACATATATGTACGAACCTGAGAAGAGAGTATGGCATTCAGCTTAATCTTCAGCTTCTCCTTCTCGAGCTGCACTCGCTTCCTCCCAACCTTCCCTCTCAACTCTGACGTCCTGGCCCATGTACCCATCAATTCAACCTACGCGTATACAAGATTATAAGCATACTATTGAGATATTAGCGTATTATTTGCTATTGCGTACACACAAATTAAAGCTTTGATGCGTTTAAGCAATTTTGCATTTCCATGCACATATATACCTCGGCGATGGCCAGCTTGCTCTTACCGGCAGCGTCTGCCTTGGCGTTCGCGTAGCGCCACTGCAAGAGCCGGCAATGCATCATTCTCATCTGATGGCCGGCCTCCCCTCCTCCGCTGGTCCGTGACACCGGCGAGGACAGTGCAGTGGCCGCCGCCGTGGTCATGGACGTGTCCGAGGCTGACTTCCTCCTGTTGAAGAGATGGCCCCATCCCAGGCTTATGAGGCTCTTCTTGCCTTTGGTCTCCGGCACCGTGGCCAGCGTCTTCAGCGGTGGTCCGCTGCGCCGGCCCGGCGAGAGAGCCCACTGCGTGTTGCTCGAACCGAGCAGACGGACTGAGCTCGTACGTGCTATCAACGGCGAGTGTGGTTTGGGGATCTTCCTCGGAGTGGAGCCCCTCGAAGCGTCGCTGCACTCCGACTCCGAGCTGGCGACGTCGGCGCCGGCGTCCAGGGAGACGGCAATCCTGCGGAGTTCCGACGGGGCGACGCGGCCCGGGGTGAGCGTGACGCTGGCGGGCTTGGTGGACGGGAGGAACCGCATGGAGCGGCCGAACGCGTGGCCGCCCTTGCCGGACGACCTGCCAATCTTCATGGCCTCGGCGTCGGCGTCCGCGAAGCGCGGGAGCTCGGTGCAGCTGCGCTGGCGAAAGAGCGACTGCGGATGTGGTGGCGCGGCGGGCGCGCTGTCCACGGCATCGTTGTTGAGGTGGTCGGCGAGGGTTGCTACTGAGGACGAAGCCGCCGCAGCTGACGGTGAAGCGGAGGAAAGTGGTGACGGCGACGCCTTCCTGCTGTTCTTGCCGTTGGAGGAGGAAGGCCAGAGGGCGCGGGCGAGGAAGGCGCCGGGGGCCGGGTCGGAGCGGGAGACAGAGCGGCGGGCGCTCTGGCGGACGGGGGAGAAGGCGGCGGCGGCGGGGAGAGGCGACCGGCCCGGCAGTTCCGTTGTGCCGGACGCGGACATCCACCGTCTCGACGACGACATGTCGCGCGCGCGCGTGCTGCGTATTGGGTAGTTATTGCCGACAGCACGCCCCTGCGGGTACGTGTTGGATAGCTCACGTATGTGCGTGCGTGTTGTACGTAGGCATGCGCACAGTATTATATTGTTGGCGTGGTAACGGCCGGCCGGCAGCCGCGTAACGCGATCGATCGAGAGCGAGGCCGGCCGGCCAGCGGATCGATGCGAACGGGTCCGATCGGTTTTCCGCCGTGCAGGACAGCGTAGGATGCGTGAGAGACAAATGGAAGAGCTTGTGCAACTTAATCTAAACTATGCATGTATTATGTATATGGTGGCCACGTATACGTTCATATACAAGGAAACGATCTTGTGCAGACGTTTTCTGGTGAGGATTCTACGAAGCGACGTTCTTGCTTGATGATCGACGTTTCGACTCTGCGCCCGTACGTATATCTATATATTAGCCTCAGAATCGAAGCAACAGATGATGAGATGAATACGACCTAAGAAAGCGGGGAAATCAATGTTAAGCAACAATAATGTTCAGTAGAACGTGAGTTGCTGAGAAAACAAGATTAGACAAAAACATCGACGTTGCCGGGGATCGAACCCGGGTATCCCCCGTGACAGGCCGGGATACTCACTACTATACTTCAACGACATCGCTTGTTATCTACCCTATACTCTATAATACACCAAAATTTTCTTTACTAAATCCACCCCCTCAACCACCCCCACAGTCATGCCTAATCTAAGTCCACCCAGAAATTGTGTACCAAAGGGTTCCAACTTCATACAAATGAATGGTCTGGATCTCTCCTCAAGCCTTCTTCTCTTACTCATTGAAGATCCTAAGGCCAAAATCATCCGGATCATGCACATCATTGAGCCAAACCCCACCCCGCGCTCGCCTATCCCGTGTGCCTCCTCCCCCCACCGAATCCCGTCGCTCCTCCCTTCCCTCCTCTGCCGCCACTCCGCCCGTCGCTCCTCCCCTCGCTCCGCCGTCGCTCTGCCCTCACCTCCTCCGCCGCTCCACCCTCACCTCCTACCCTCCCTTCTTCGCCGCTCTGCCCTCACCTCCTCCTCTCCACCCCGCGCTGTCCTCGCCTCCGCCTCCCCCGCTCCTCCCCACCCCGCGCCGCCGCCGCCGCCTCCTCCCCCGCTCCTCCGCCCTCGCCTCCTCCTCCCCACCCCGCGCCGCCGCCTCCTCCCATCACGACTACCGCCCAATCCCAGATCCACCCGGCCATTGTCGTCGTCGTCTTCCTCCTCCGCTCCGCTCCCTTCACACGCCCCGCGACAACGAGATCCCCTACCGCCTCGCCCTGGATTCTGTCGAGAAGATCGTCGAGACTTCGCCATGGACCTCGCCATCAACCCCTTCTCCTCGGCACCGCCTCGGTCGACCTCGGATCGCACCCCTCCCGGCCCCTCGGATCGTGCGTGGTGTAACCGAGGCGTGTGTGACGCCGCCGCAGGACATGATACGAGCGTCTGCGCGTGCAAGACGGCGGCGGAGGAGCGGGCGGTGGTGCGGCGGGAGTGCGTGGCGATCTGGCGCGCCATCGGCAAGGGCGACCAGGACTACCGCACGGAACATGGCCAAGCTCATGTTCATCCACATGCTCGGTACCCCACCCACTTTGGCCGGATGGAGTGCCTCAAGCTCATCGCGCGCGGGCTTCCGAGAAGCGCATCGGGTACCTCGGACTCATCTGCTGCTCGACGAGCGGCGGGAGGTCCTCATGCTCGTCACCAACTCCCTCAAGCGATATCCGCCCGCCTATGCTTATGCTCTGCGTTTCTTTGCTGCTGTTTCGTGCTATTGTTGTATTTTGAGAATGCTATCTTGAGCTTTGAGTAATTGGTAGTACTTAACGTGGGTAGAGATCTTAACCACTCGAACCGGTTCATTGTGGGGCTTGTGCTCTGTGCCCTGGGGAACATTTGTTCCGCTGAAATGGCGCGAGATCTGGCACCTGAGGTGGATAGGTTGTTGCAAAGTAGGGAACCGAATACGAAGAAGAAGGTACTTGTTTTGAAATGATAATTTAATCCTAATTGGAGTCTTTTGAGCACTATGGCAGTATTTCCATTCCAGGAATCTCGTACTTCTGCTTCTACAAATGAAAGACTTACTGTTTGGATGCTTCAAGTATTGCAATGATCATTTCATCATTTACCCTAGATTCGTACCGAAACTATGTTTTAGTAGTAAGTGGTAAAACTAGAAAAGCACAATATGATAGCATATACTCTAGGTAGTTTAGCATCGGTAAATTTGCACTTGCACAGCCGTTCTTTACTTTTAGGGTGTTCTTGTAGATACCATAATTATTTCAAAGCTTAAATGCTGAGCATTTTTTCTTGTCATTTTCATCCTGCATTGGTGTTCTTTCATCGGTTAGCTTTGAAATATGTGTGTGGGGAAGTATTGTTGATTGTATAACTCTTACTGTTTGTAGGCTGCCTTGTGCTCTATAAGGATTGTAAGAAAAGTTCCAGATTTGGCAAAGAACTTCATGGGTTACCTTCATCATTCTTGAAGGAAAAACATCATGGGGTTACGATATCTGCTTGCTCACTCTGCATGAGCGTGCAAAGCCAGCAAAGATGCATTGGAGTACTTGAGAAAGGTACAGTGCATGCTAGGGGTGTTTTTTTCTTGGAGAATGCTGTACATACATTCTGCTTGTATTCTCAAAGTTGGACTATAACTACTAATAAATATTCACTACCTCTGGAGTACATTGTTACAAGGTCCAGTTTGATAGGCCTGACCTTGGTATAGTAAAGGTATGTATTTCATATTTTAGTTTCTTTCAACAATTATTGGTACGCTTGTTACATTGTGTAGGCAATTAGGCATTTTCTCATAATTTAGTGTGTCATCTATCTCTATGGCGTAAGAGTTCAGCCATTAGTTTTCACTATATGCGGGAAGAATAATATTTCGTAGTCCACTAAAGATCGCCCTGCAACTAGTACTGTAATTTTTACTTTACGAGTTCATTCCTTAACATATAAGGATTAAGGACTATGACCATGTTTTAAGTTTTAACCCAAAAAGGGCTGCTCCAAAGCGGTATCACCTTTGTAATCCTACTATATGTTATTAAAACTTTAAAGATCCTAAGGATAACTAATCAATACATATTGTATTGTTTCCATAAAAGCTTATAATTAATACACGCCAATTGCTTTTCTGCAATTTATCATGGGGTCACTTATGCATTTTCTTTGGGTGTCCATGTGTTGCATTTGTAGTAGTTATTTATATCATGGAAAGGAAAATATATGACATTTCAATCACATTTTTGCTTTTAACTCGAAAGCATGTGTTAATAATTAATTCACGAGCAACGATGTAGTTGAATGTAATACTTGATGCTTTGGCCAAAATTTCATTCTTTGTACTATTTCCTTTCATTTCGACAAATTTATTGTTACATTTTACGGCATGCCATCATTGGAAATCGATAAACCTATTTTGTAGGTCCTTTTACCTTGGGTCCAGAGAAAGAGGTCGTGGATACCGGAAGGAGCAAGGATCAATTTTGACACAGTAAATTTCCATATTTTTCAATTAAGCGACTTCGCCATTTCTTTTGGTACTTATTTGTCTTGTTTTCAGTCTTAACTATTTCACAAACAAAATTCTACTTGTATTATGGATTGCATCAACCTTGACTTAATGTATTGAACCATGTGAGACGTGAATCTTAATGAATCTGATTGTTCGTTTTATTTTTTACAAATTTTATCTTGTTTTGTATTTTATCGTAGCGTTAGCACGGGCACACTACTAGTGATTACTAGTTACGTATCTATGCGTTGCAACGGAACTCATTGAATGTATAGAGAATCATGCTATAGAAAAGAGTTGCCTTGATCGATTGAAAAGTGGAGAATAGTGAGAAGTTAAGGAAATAAAGCGGTTGAAGAAGAATGGACATACAACCACCAACTTGTTCTTTTATAATAGTAGTGATTTATACAATTTTCTCATTTGCAATAGCAGCCATCCAAGGCTGTTCGCCATACCATCTTAATATGGCAATTAAGTCGATCAGGGCTATTGGCAGGGTGACTACGAACTTGCTAAGCTACGTTGCATACGGAGATTACCAACCATGTTCTAGAACAGAAGAAGATATGGAAGTAGCTAATAAAACTCGTTGAACTTTAATTTGATTGGCCAAACTGTACACTAGATTTTTCACAACTAATTTCTCAAAAGCAACTTTGTTCACACCGGACATCACAGTACAAATTCGCAATGTGCAAATCGTTTAGACGATTGAACCAATACAATTTTCTATGATTGATCACTTCCTGATTTTTTTCTATGTGAAGTCAGTAATGTAAAAGTGACTAGGGTCCAATTTAATTTTTCCATGGTATAGCCTATGCAACTTTAGGTGCAAACACCCTGCCCGAATCAAAGGGCATCAGGCCAGCCTAAAGATTGAAGTTCCTGACTACCACTCTTCCTCTTGGTGCTCCTGTATTTTGAAAACCAACAGCAATCCCTATTGCCAAACAATTTGAAAAGACCACAAGTTAAATATTTTCAACTATTCCCACCCATAGGATGATATGGACCGGTATAGAGAGTCTAAGAATTTCTAATAAACTAAACTAATTCATCGCTAACATACTTGTTGCAGGGGAACAACTATAGTAAGGAGACAAAAGTATGTGAATGTCGATAACAATGAGGTAAATTTCAATTAGGTTTAGCTATCATCCTAAACAGTGAATTTAACATTTTATGAAAATACCTATGAATACTAGTTTTAAACAATATAAAAATGAAATTTCAAAAATACTTAGTACAACATGGTCAAGGAAGACTTGCCTTCGCTAGTGTTAGATGGTGCTCCTTCCTGTTGCTCCAAATTTAATTGCCTCAACTATGTCAGCTTCTAAATGAGCAAAACGAGGCAAATAAATAACAAAAAATTATAAAAATTATAAAATTAATACAGGGGGATAGACGATATTAGATGAATTTAGGAATGGAATGATTTGATTCAGAGTTAGGATGGTAGAGAACGGGCTCTTGAAAATCTGCTAGAAAGGAGATTTCCTAGAAAAATGAGAAAGAAACTTAGAATATTCCATTTGGATTAAAATGAATAAAAGCTCCAGCGATTGATAGGTGGGCCCCTTCTGTCAGTGAGACACAGAGAGATTAAGAGAGAGATCGAGATAGGGAGAATAGGGTGTTGAGACCTAAATATGCAAATCTAGACTCTCTGTATATTCTGCACCAGTCTAGGATCACATTAGTGCATATAGTGGAAATATAGATGAAATATCGATCATAATCATGGTTAATTATGAAAAGGCAATTATTATTAATTATCAAAATTATGATCTTATGACCAACTTACAAATAATAGCATGAAGGGCCGAACAAGAACTAGTAGCAAAAACAATGATAAACGAAGTGGCCATTGACATGCCTATAGGCAATCGATTGGGAAGTGAAGTCCTAATCTATTGAAGTCATCGAAGAACATCTCCTCAAATACCTTTGTCTGATATGATTCACCTTCAACAACTAAGCAACAAAGGATATAGCCGTGAGTACAAAGAGTACTCAACAAGTTGTTTTGTAACAAGTTGCAATATAAGTAATTATGCAAGGCTTAACAAGTAATGGCTGAATGGTTCTTTTGCAGAAAGCAACAACTTAGAGTATATACAATAAATATATAGAAATGCACTATTTGAAATTTATTACTAATTAAATAATCTAAAGGAATTGAGTAAACCACAAGTGAACTAACCATTCACCTCTAAACTAAATCCATCCAAGGTTTAATAATATTCTACCTGTCGTATGAAATCACAGAGCATTGTCCATAACCTGGGACACAACTATTCGAATAGTTTTACACTCTGCAGAAATTGCACAACTTTACCCAAAAGAGATAATCAACTTGTCATATTGGCCAATACACGCTTCCTTGGGCATGCAACAAAGTAATTATCACAAGGCCATTACAAAGCTCCATCTCAAACCAACCTCTTGCGCCATGTGGAAAGTTACTCAAAAATAAACTAACTATCCGCATCATCTCAATGACAAAACTAAGGTTGAAATATCTTAAATTAATTAGTCAGATCCATCCCATACTAGACTTGTGGTTGCATGATGAAGCTTAGATCAATGGTACATAAAGTTAAGTCCTTTGACAACCTAGGTGAGGTATCCACATCTCAAAGTACTAACCATACTTCCCCTTTACTACATGATCACTCTCCCAAGTGAAAACTATTTTGTTTAACCAACACCAATGATAGTACTCATGCCATGGTACACGAATTTTATAACAGTGCCTGACCGCCATGATTACATATCTCATTAAGTCAAAATTAAGTAATTGATCAACATGTGATGATGAGCCCAACGTAACTATAAGTATGGATAAGCATACTAGACGTACAATCCAAGTGAATACTAGTATTGCATCACTAGATAATTAACCATCTTGTGCTGACAATAGAATCATGGCATTCAAATTATCAAATGAGAAAATAATCAAAATTGGTTGATAACTACTAGGTACAAGGGTTTGTAATAAATTACCAATGCAAGATAATTTAAAATAAAATATTAATTATTATATTCGAAATAATAAGTTCAACATGATGAAAGGTCATGGCTTGCATTCTTCAGTTCCTTCTTTTGCTCCTTCGAAGACATTATCTAATAAGAGAGGAAGTGAGCAAAACATAAATTAATTCCTATAAATTCCAAAAACAACAAAATTAGTACTAAAAGATTGAACATAATTTTAGATGAATTTAGGAAGAATAATCGGGTCAATCGGAGTTTGCATGAAGGAGAACAGACTCTCAGAAGATTTGGAGTGGAAATAAATTCCTAAAAATTGAGAGAGAAAGGAGAATATTCTCTAGAATATTCCCTTCGGAATTAGTTTAATAAAAGGCTAGAGACTGACAGGTGGGCCCCACGGATTTTTGGATTTTCCAAAATAAATAAAATTCTGGAAAGGCTTATTTGGCTGACAAGTGGCACCATGGCTCATGGATTGAGTCCATGGTTTAGCTTGGGTCTATGATAGACTCGGTGCACCGGCTATGTTGATGACAAGTGGGACCCACATATCATTGAGAGGAACCTAGGGTTTTGGATGCACTAATGTGGCAGACACGTGTGCCAAGGTGATGACTGGCTCCTACATGGCAGTGATAGGGCATCTGAGGTGGCAAAGGCTTGGAAGCACAAATTGGTTTCTATGACACAGACGAACATATTCTTTAGCAGAGATCGTTCTGAGGTCAATCTGAGGCTCTTCTCTATTAGGCATGTCCTCATCTGATTGCTCAAGAGGTGAGCTCTCCTGCTATTTTGATTCTGTCTCAGACTTAGAAGCTACTGCCTTGCCTCTATCCTCTCTAGCTTTGCTAGCAGGTTCTAAGGTAGCTTGAGGTGCAGGAGGAAGCACATTGGCTGCAAGAGGTTTTGAAGATTGACCCAAAGCCATAGAAGAGTAAACTTTGCGACCAGGATTCCTTGTCCTTGGCATCTTAAAACAAGAAGAAAAGATATCAGACAATATGGAGAGATCAAATAAAAAGATTTGAAAAGAAATGGAATGAGTTGGTTGTTTTATCAGGAAAATCGGAAGTACCGCCGTTCAAGACACGGTAGTACCGCGCTGCGGTAGTACCACGCTCGCCGAGCAGTAGTTCTGGTCTCCCAAACTATTTCTAGGGCAAGCAATGTATGTAATTTTTGGAGTTTTTCTTGGATTGAATCCATGGAATAGATGCGCAAACATCATTATACTCCAAATCTAGTAGTTTACCCAAGGAAAATAGCCCTAAATCATTCGCATTATAGATTAACTCCTAGACCTAAACCTAGGGTTCTAGAACAAGGTGAAAGAGAGGATTTGATCCTAATTACCTTGTGGATGGGAGGAGTTGAACCCTTAGGATGGAAGGAATCGTCAAAAATAGAAGAAATCCCCACCGGATTTGGAGATCGAATGAGAGGTTTTGGGGTTTTTGGTTCGAGAGGAGAGAGGGAGAGGAGCGCATGGTCTCGAGCGGCTAAGGGGGTTGGACCTTCTAGAGGAGAGCGGAGGTTCATGGGTTAAAAACCCTAATTTTTGACTATTATGGTCTGCTTCCCACGTAGACATGCGAAAGTACACAAAAACAACAGCGGTAGTTCTGAAATGCGGAAGTACCACAAAAACAACAGTGATAGTTCCAATATTTCTGGAACTTTAGGGAACAAGACTTGGATCATAAAAATATGCAAATGATCCCTAGTTTTGCACTCAACTAAAATCATTCAGGATCATTATGCATTAAATATAACCTTGAAATATAGTAATATAGGCATTGCGATTTTAGCAAAAATAGGAGATAAACTCTTTTCACAAAAGCCTCAAATAGCTCCAAATGAGCATGAAAAACACGAGCCATGAGTTCAAATAATGTTTGAGTAGTCTATGAAATTTAATTCATTCCTCAATTTGCAAAAGTGGCTTTAATCTAGAGGTTTGGTGAAAATATCTGCTAATTGGTCTTCGGTTCGAATGTCGTTAATTGTAATATCTCCTTTGCTTATATGATCTCTTATGAAATAGTGGCATATATCTATATGCTTGGTTCTTGAGTGTTAGACTGGGTTGTTAGATGTTTTTATTGCACTGTCACTATCACTATCACACAAAAAGATATTTTGTCAAATTTAATTCCATAATCCATCAAAGTTTGCCTCATCCACAGCAATTGAGCACAACAACTACCTACGGAAACATATTCGGCTTCGGCGGTAGAAAGTGCTACAAAATTTTGTTTCTTTGAAGACCAAGATACTAATGACCTTTCTAGCAATTGACAACTAACCAAGGTGTTTTTTCTATCCACTTTGCAACATGCATAATCAGAATCCGAATATCAAATTCACTCAAATTTAGCACCTTTAGGATACCAAAGCCCTATGCTAGAGAAATACTTTAAATATCTTAGAATTCTCTTTACGGCTACCAAATGGCACTCTTTTAGAGAAGCTTGAAAGTGTGCACACATGCAAACACTAAATATGATATCAGAGCTAGATGACATAAGATAAAGCAAGCTACCAATCATTGATCTATAAAGCTTTGAGTCTACCGGTTTACCTCCTTCGTTAAGGTCAAGATGTCTGTTTGTTGCCATAGGTGTCTTGATGGATTTTGCATCTTCCATACCAAACTTCTTGAATACATTTTTCACATACTTTGTTTGGCTTATAAAAGTCCCATCCTTGTGTTGCTTGATTTGAAGTCCAAGAAAATAGCTCAATTCTCTTATCATGGACATCTCAAATTCCCTATACATCATTTCACCAAATTCTTTGCAAAATTCTTGGTTAGTGGAGCCAAATATAGTGTTATCAATATAAATTTGGTATACAAAGAAATCATCATAAATAATTTTTATAAATAGAGTTTTATCAACTTTCCCAATATTAAATCCTTTAGAAAGAAGAAAATCTCAAATGTACTCATACCATGCTCTAGGAGCTTATTTTAAGCCATATAGCGCCTTTGAGAGTTTATACACATGGTTAGGGTATTTAGAGTCTTCAAAACTGGGAGGTTACTCAACATAAATAAGTTTAGAGATTGTTCCATTTAAGAGTGCACTTTTGACATCCATTTGAAATAGTTGATATCAAAACTAGATGCAAAGGCAAGCAGTATACGAATTGACTCAAGTCTAGCTATGGGTGAAAAAGTTTTATCATAATCCAACCCCTCAACTTGAGTATAATCTTGAGCAACTAACTTTGCTTTGTTTCTTACCACAACTCCAATTTCATCTTACTTGTTGCAGAAAACCCATTTTGTCCCGATCACATTATGCTCCTTGGGTCTTTTCACCAATGTCCAAACATCATTTTGGGAAAAGTTATTTAGTTCTTCATGTATTGCATTTACCCAATTCGGATTATCTGGTGCTTCATCGACAAATTTTCGCTCCATCTACAAATTTTCGCTCAAGAGAAGATACGAAAGAGTAATGTTCACAAAATGAAGCTACTTTAGATCTAGTTTGAACACCCTTACTTACGTCACCCAATATTTGATCTATTGGATGATCTTTGGTGATTGCGTTGTTGATCTTTAGTGGTAGAGGTTGTTGTTCCTTTATTTCGTCATCTATAACTTGTGTGTTGCTTGTTGTGGAGGAATTAGGGGCTTTAACTTGCTTTGATGAAGGAGATGTACTTAGATTATCCTTTGGCTTGATGTCTCTAATTTGCATGTTCTTAATTGCTAGACTTAGTCCTTCATTACCTATATCATCCAAATTCTCTTGCTCTTTTTGAGAGCCATTAGTCTCATCAAATTGAACATTGCATGATTCTTCAACTAAACTAGAATTTTTGTTGAAGACTCTATAAACTTTACTATTTGAAGAATAACCAAGTAAAAATCGTTCATCACATTGACTTTGAAATTTAGAAAGCCAAACACCCTTTCTCAAAATATAGCTTTTACAACCAAATACTCTAAAGTAGGAAATATTCGGTCTTCTTCTAATGAGAAGCTCATAGGAAGTCTTTTTTTAAAGATGATGCACATAAAGGCGATTTATGTCATGACAAGCGATGTTAATAGCTTCCACCCAAAATTTATCAGAAGTATTATATTCATCAAGTATTGTCCTAGCCATTTCAATTAATATTCAATTTTTCCTCTCTATAACTCCGTTTTGCTTGGGAGTGTAGGTGGTGGAAAGCTTATGCTTTATTCCATGTTCATCACAAAAATCTTCAATTTTAGTGTTTTTGAACTCGGAACCATTGTCACTTCTTATTTTCTATATTTTGAAATCAAATTCATTTTGGACCCTTTTTGAAAAACTTTTGAAAGTGCCGAAGCTTTACTCTTGACATTTAAGAAGAATACTCATGTATACCTTGAGTAATCATCTATAATGACTAAACAATAACTATTGCCCCCAATGCACTTATAGGTTGTTGGCCCAAACAAATCCATATGTAAGAGCTCTAATGGCCTAGAAGTTGACATGGTACTTTTGGAAGGATGAGAGTTTGCAACTTGCTTCCCGGCTTGGCAAGCACTACATAATTTATTTTTCTCAAACTTCACATCTTTCAAGCCAACTACTAAGTAATGTTTGAACAGCTTTTTAAGTAAAATCATATCCATATGACCTAACCTTCTATGCCATAACCAACCCAAAGAAGTTTTTGCCATTAAACAAGTTTTTAAGCACGAATCATTAGAAGAGAAATCGACTAAATAAAGATTTCCAAACCTAAAACCTTTGAAAACAGGTTTATTTTCTTTTTCTTTTGAAATGGTTACTTCTTCTTTAGAAAAGGAGCAAATTAAGTTTAGATCACATAATTGAGCAACCGATAGCAAATTGAAATTTAATGTTTCTACTAAAGATACATTTGAATTGGAAAGGTCATTAGAAATAGCAATTTTACCTAATCCAAGTACCTTTCCTTTGATACTATCCCCAATGTGATTCTCTCATTGCTCCCATTTTCAAATGTGGTGAACAGAGATGGATCTGATTTTTTCTAAAAGGTAGGCAAAACTAAAGATGTTGGGAATCCTAAGCTTGTTCAAAGCTTATTGAGAAGGTTTGGGAAGGCAAAATATGGGTCACATGTATAAGACATGATAACTTCAATCTCCGATAGCACCTTAGATGCGAGGTGCTCCTTTTGTTTGTCTACATGCTCTACATACATCTTAGCATCATTACGATGCCCTTCCAGCTTGGCAACACACTCTAATAAGTAGTTGATAGCAATGGGGTGAGCTATGATCATATTCTTGTTGTCTGTAAGGCGACGAAACTTTGCTTCATGCGTCCAAGCCTTCTATGCCTCTCTCTCTAGTTTTTTTGGCTTCTTCCCACCACTTTGTCAGTAAGGAATTGGGCTATTGACTACGCTCCATCAGTTTTTTTACCCTCATCTTCAACGAGCTTAATCTCCTATAATATGCCTATGCATGCCATAACAACATGCTAAAATAAAGAATGCGCCTCCTGCTCATCAGACATGATAGTTGTCTCTTCAAAAGTGGTTGAACTTGATTTTTTAGCTAGATACTACCTTAACTCCTCCAAGTCGGATATCAGCCTTGTCAAGTTTTCAAGATGGGGTTCTTCATATTCCTTGATCCATTCATGCATAGCCATCTCAACCAATTTGATGATGCAAGACTTATCAAGAGGTTTTTATTTCAGATGTGTTTGAATCTAATGCAAATCCCTGTGTATGCTTGCTGCATGACAAGTTGAAAGGAAATCATTGGTTGGGAGGGCAAGGTCTCATCAGGGCTACAGACTGAATCAAAGGCGAACCTCGGTCCGTTAGACATGAACGTTGTTATGTGTTTGTCTAGGGCCCTTTTCAGCTTCTTGACTCATTCGGATAGCAAATTTGGATTAAAACAGGCATTGATTGTGTCGGCTAAGAAAAAGGAGGAAATGAGTGAGACTAAGAAGTTCAAATTTATTTCTCCTCATGATTAATGAAATAACAAAGACTAAAGTGTTTACATGATGATAGGCGAGTCTTCTTGCAGCCTTCATCCTCATCCTCGAGACGGCATACCACTGGGCATTTCCCTTTCTTCTCAGCTAGCAATGCTTCTGCAAAGAGAGGTTGATGACTACATTACCAGCGGGCGTTTCCACAACACGCGAAGGAAAAATTGTCCCATCAAGCACGGAAGCATGGAGCACTTGAAATGTCCCCTTGTCAGTGAGACCAAGTTCTTCCAACATGTCCGTGCTAACATGTGGCCACTTAGGCCCAAGAAGATTAAAATAAGTAATAGAGTGATGTGTAGACTATAGAGGAATGAGCAATAAGCATACCTCAGAAGTTCCCTACAGGTTCTTTTTACATTGGGTGTAGTAGCAACTTTTGTAGGTGCCTCCTCGTGATCAGAAGGATATATGGAGTTCGATAGCATCACATCAGATGAAACACTCAGAGAAGGCAAATTGATCTATGGAGGAGATGCAGTAGTGCGGGTTATAAACCCTAGAGAATGGCACTTTCGATCACCTCTTTGGCGGGCAGGCAGAGATGATGGGTTAATCAATACATATTCCCTGCCATGGTTGGAAGAAGAAGATACAATCACTTACTTCTATTTCACGCCATTGGAAGGACTATGGACCAAGTTGGAAGTGCGGTGGGGGCACTACACGTCACAGCCATTAGCTGATGAGGAAGGTGGACCTAGACATTGCGAGACCATCCTATGTCGATTGACACAAGAGGATGTAGTGTGAGCAAGCTACTCAACAAGCCGGGTATGACATCCACCCTGAGGTCTCGCCGCGGAGCTTGATCCTTGCTCACCACAAGTTGGCTTGTTATTGTCGCAAGCCATGGATGGAGAGAGCGGAGAGGCATACTACGACAGTTTCCCGAAAAGCTAGCAAGGTTGGCTCGAGTTAACGATTTTGAAAAGAGCCCAGGCAACAAGTGTATATAAGGAGTTTCTTGCATATGTAAAGATGGAATGAGTCTGAGTTCCCTTACATATATTTAACTTAGCGGTGTTGGTAATGGAAACGTATCGAGATGCGTACAATACTTTCCAATATAATCTGGGCAAAGTTTTTATTGCTAACAAGAAACATGTTTATGTGAGAAGGCTAAAATTAAGGCGACTATAAAATTGGGTGCCTGATTAGCTACTTAAATAGTATCATCAAGTTAAGTTCGCTTCGCCTTGCACATCAAACGCAACTCGAAGCGGGGCATTTGTTCGATGAGTTTTGTGCATAAATGCTAAGCCAAAGCAAATACATACATACATACATACATACATACATACATACATACATACATACATACATACATACATACATACATACATACATACATATATATATATATATATATATATATATATATATATATATATATATATATATATATATATATATATATATATATATATATATATATATATATGTTTGAGAAGAAAGAAAACTCGCTATTGGTGTGATATGTTGAAGCTAAACTCATCAGCTCTAATCTCCACTCTCCAGGAGAAAACACACACATGCTTTCTTCCTTGGAACGACACTCGCACATGAGTACTCCACCACAACTGCTTGATCATGGCACTTCGACCACATCGATCTTACCATAACTCCAGTTGTACCACTCACACAGAGTAGGTACTATCGATCTTTGACTACGTAGGCATTCAAAGCACTGACCTGATACTGTAGCTTCGACTACTGACCGGTTACTATACCTTATGACTACCGACCGGTTACTGTAGGTTATGTCTGGATCATTGTAGCTTATGACTGGTTGACTATAGTCTGGAGAGTCTGTAACTTCGGGGTCTCCAATTGCTCTCCAACTCCTACATGTACTCGGACACACGAGTACTCGACACACAACTACTATCAACAACAAACAAGATTAGTTCCAACACGATCTATGGTCCAGTTCAACCAGTCTTGCGCCGTGCCTCATACGGTCGCACGTTCCCAATTGATCACAAAGTGCATGAGCCAAGATGGAAGGAAGATTTTTTTTTGCTTGCATGGTATTACTCTACCATGGGAAGTCTCCTCCCGCGCATCTCTATTTCATGGAAAGAGTTCTCATCAAATTCTTTCAGAATAGAAAGTAAAGACTCAAAAGGAAAATGTTAGCAATCAAATCATGCTCCCGCAAATTGGGAAGATGTTGTAGCAATTTGGTACTGCGTTTGGAGTCGAGTGCTCATGTACATTGCTCGCTGGCTCTCAACTACACCTATAAAAAGGCCCTTGAATGAGAAGGACAAGGATAGATGGACAGACAATCAAAGAGAGAGAGAAAGAAAGATGGAAGATGAGAGGAAGGAGAGGAGAAACACGTATAGAAAATACAGAGCAACACACATCAAGAGATACATGCATAAAAGGAGGAGAAGGCAGAGGAACAAAAAGAAGCAATCAACACAAGCTTAGACCATGGCGTACTCTGCTCAAGATAGTAAAGAACCTCCCTTTTTTTCTCTCTTTTATCTAGCTAGTTTCTAGGCCAATGAACAACGACAGTGATGGGAATGTCACCAAATGCTTGCAGTCCCTTTTGGTAATGCTGTCAATTAGATGCTGTGGAGCTCACTATTGTGCAGCCCGTGGCCACAACATCAGGACTGTCAAGATCGTCGTCTGCCTTCCAACTCACTAGGCTTGAAGCACGAAGTCCCTCTATTCTCTCAGGTGAAGATGAAGGTCTCATGAAGCCATTGTACCTGCCACCGAACTTGTTATGTTCGTCACACTATCCGTGAGCTATCGGCTCACTCAATGCCTACATATGACGAGCGCCCCAGCCAAGCAATGCGACTGTGATGATTCTCCATGTACTAGAGTAGTCACGTCTACTACCGAGGATGCCGTGACTGCTATCAACATCCTACTCGACTTGATGCCAAAGCATGGTAGTACATATGCATGAATCAATGGGTGATGCATGCATGTACCTCCAATATGATGATAGCTTCACAAGGCGAGGAAAATAGTGCTACTCACAAATCCTTCTTGATGGCTGAGACACACGATAACCGATCGCCACTGCAATCTAACGAGGATGGGCTGCCCTTATGATCTTTGCGTTTTCCTATTGAATGCCTTTGCCACATTGGAGTTGTCCCAGCAGTCACCTTCAGCATTGGACACTTGCGACTGCTCGCTGTACTCAGACACTTTCAACTGCCCACTGTACTCGGATGCTTTCGATCGCCTGCTATACTCAAATACTTTCGACTGCCCACTGTACTTGGACACTTTGGACCACCCACTTTACTTGGACCCTTCCGACTGCCCACTGTACTCGGACGCTTTCGACCGTCCACTGTATACGGACGCTTTTGACTGCTCGCTATACTCAGATGCCTTTGACCACCCACTGTATATGGACGCTTATGACCGTTCGTGTTACTCAGACGCCTTTGACCACCCACTGTACTCAGACGCTTTTGACTGCCCACTGTATTGGATGCTTTTGATTGCCCGTTGTACTCGGACGCTTTCGATAGCCCGCTGTACCAGACGCTTTCGACTGCTAGTAGTTCTTAGATGCTGACGACTGCTCGCAAAACTCGGATGCCTTCTACTCCCTGCTATACTTCGATGCCTTCGACCGCCCGCTGTACTCGGATGCCTTCGACTGCCCACTATACTCGGACACTTCCAATGACCCACTGTACTTAGATGCCTTCGACTGCCTGTTTTACTCAAATGACTCCGACCACTCACTGTATTCAGGCTCTTCTGACTGTCTTCAGTACTCAGACACTTACAATCGCCTGTTGTACTCGGATGTCTTTGACCACCCCCTGTACTTAGACGCCTTTGACCGCCCGCTGTACTTGGATGCCTCCAACTATCTTCACTACTCGGATACTTACAACCGCTAGTATAGTAACTGGTCATGATGTAGTAACCGATTGAGCAGTCGGTTGCTTCTGACTTCGATGGCTTCTGACTTCCGATTACTTTTGACTCTGACTTAATCCGTGTAGTAGTACTGCCCTATGTACTCGGACACTTCAACTACTGCGATAGTCAAGCTACAATACTAAGAGCTATAGTACTCAGTCAAGAACAGCCGCTGCTACAGTAACCGATTGAATGCAACCACTATTATTCGAGTCATCCGCTAGGCTGGCATGATGCCCATGAGGCTAAAGCCCACTTCAATACATTTTTGCAACTACTGAGTCGTCTCAAATGATCTTCATACTGATCATACCCAAAACGAGGATGGCCTACTCTCATGACCTTAGAGGTTGCTTACCATGTACCTCCACTACATTGGAGTTGCCTCGACTATCTCCTATAACTTAAGTATCCAAGTCAAAATGAGGATAGCCTGCCCTTATGATACTTGAGTTCGGCTAGGTGTGTTTGCACTGTAGTGGAGTCCTCCCCGGTGGTCACTTTTGACCATGTCGACACCCGACCCTAGCGTTCTGCTCTGCTAACCTCACCACCCAAATTATATCTACTACACTAATTCTCCTATTGTATCGTCAAATCACTCGTGCTTGACGTGAATCGTGCACATCTTTAATCACCTTAATTATACGTGTCGTTCAATACCGATGAGGTCAAACGACATAAATGGGCGTTGCCAATGCGAAGGCTACGCTATCAACGGCCCCATAGACCGACGAGACTATGGATCATGCCAACACCCATATCTACATCAACCATTCATCACATGCATAAAAAATGCGCAGCTTAATTGAAGGTGTTCTATGGGTTCACCCCATAGTTGTAATTAACTATGAGCTTTTCGAGGCCCCGGAAACCAAGAGACCATGTCGTCTATGTCAGATCTACTATGCAAAGTAGGCCATGGAGCGCACAACTTGTGATTTTGTTAATCTCAAATGAATGAATAAAATACATGTTCCCCTATCTTTTCTTGTATTTATTGATTTTTTATGTAATTTAGTACACTGGCATGCTCGCACCTTATTCTCATGCCAGGAAATCATAAAGCGATTTCTCTCATCAAACAGTTTCACCAACTGATAGGGGCAAAACAGGCTTTCACCCACATTCTCTCTCCTCTCTTTACTGGATATTATATTTTATTGGCTATAGTGTCTTCTGGCAAATAGCCACCGAAGTTTAGTGTATTTGGGCAAAGGCATAAAAAGCTAGTATCCTAAAGCAAATGCCACAAAAGATCTGTATCGTGTAGCCAATTTTGCCTAAAGAAAGTATGAGTGAGACCATGTCTCAACAAGTAACTTGCTAAAACATTAATATTAACAACCATAAACAATTATCTCATAACTTAATTTACAATTGATATCACAACTGTAACTTTGTTTCTCTTTAATGCAATGCAAAATGCATCTTTCACTATGTCTATAGCTAATACTGGTAAAGCAAAGTGAGCACCCGTTAACACTTAACAACCATCCTTTTTCATACAGAGACCTTAAACCTCTATTCCTATGAAGTACCTATTGAAGTAGGTCTTTGTCTTCACAAATAAACAGGATATAAACTCATAAATTAGATAGAAACCATTTTAATATCTCACTGCCCCACAAAAAATTATCTTCCTAAAAAATTAAGGTATGGTTTTATCTTAAATCATGTGTTCCCAAAATATCACTCAATTGGTAACTTCAAAGATAACTTTAACTGTGTCTAAAAAAACAGCACCAATCGCACACTCTCACCAATATTTCCCAAAACGTAGTAATTTCATAAAAATTTCGCAGGAAGCACAATTCCCGCATAAATGAGAAAAAACCCCTACGTCCAATAGGGTCTACGTACGTACACATGAGAGAGGAAATGAAGCCCGCAGATTTAAATGGGTCACGTACGAATCGGGCTCACAGCCTCAGTCACGTCTAATACCTCACTACGCTTGCGCTGGATCAACTTTGAGTTTGTGAATGGAGTCCACGGCGGCGGCCATGGCACGGCAGGTTTGATTGTTGTGGTTCTCTTCTCTGTCTCTCCATGTCGGCAAGTCGAGCCGTGGAAATGGAAAGCCCAGGAGCAAAATTCAGCGGGCAAGTCGGCACTTTTCTGGAGGACGGAAAAGAACGCAACGTTTCTTTCCGGTTAATTCGTCTGTACCGCAAGACCGACCCTGAGTCGATAGACCTTTCACTTGGTGCCGCAGCTGGTTCATTGAGGAAACTAAAAGCTCTGTTTGTTCGCTTTGGCTTCTATAAATCACTTTTCTATGATATCTAATTTTTAAATAAAGTATTTTTGAAGGTATAGTCTAATAGTCGATTGTAGTACACATTAAAGTGATTTCATTTATATCGATCAAAATCGTACGTGAGTATCTTTCTATAAGCTATTACTATTCATAAGTCAAAACTAGAAGTTATCAGCAAAAAACCAATATGAACGCCCTAAGTGCATGGCGTCTATTTTTACTTTCTATTTTGCATTTGCAGGGAAGACGTACGTGCATGCACACCATATGAACACACGAGTGCACTCCCTTACCATACGCTTAAATAGATAGAGAGCGAGGATAAATTCGCAACCTTATAAAATTCCTACCGAATCACTCTTGTATGTTCATAGTAGGTGGACGCTAGAATTTAAATCCTAGTCGGTGGAATTATACACCCACAACTCCATCACACACCAAGAGGTAATTCCCGTCTCTTTTTACTTTCAGCTAGTAAAATTCTAAGCTACCAAACAGTTGTACTCCAATAGTTCCCTTAGGAAAATTTGTGGCCTAACTACGCCTAATTAATCTGCTGAAAGAACATGATTTAATTTCGTTTCAAAAAATGGGAACATGATTTGAAGTCCAATTTTGCCAGATTATGGATTTTAATCCACGAATAAACAGATGAATTTCACGTCCTGTGCTATGGTTGTTTATCCGGTTAGATGGACGGAGATTATTTGTTTTACCTTATTGGAATTTGATCTCATGCCCTTGTCTCAATTTTGCATTCTAAGATTCGTGCTCTAGCTCTTTTACGAATATTTTTCTGCAACAAAAAAATCCTAAACTTTACAAACAAGTAGTTTGCATTGCAAATACATTTTGACTTGGCTATATGGTACCTTTATTTTTATTCTATTCATATCCTCAAATATAATATATAGTTTGCTATTATAGTATTTGATTTTTTTATCATAATATTATTTTACCACAGTAATGGTAAATTTAAGCATGTGAGACAAATGAAAAATATGCACGGTAAATAACAATTTTTAAAACCTTGCAAAAATACAATTTTTAAAGCACATGTAGGAATTTGCTAGAAATTCAGCAGTTCAGTGCAATTTCATCTACATTTCTCTAGTAACAAATATGACAACATATCATATGCACTCACCTTTTCTGGTACAGTCATTCACCTTGTGTTAGAAGAAGCAGAAAAGATAATTTTGTTATGAATAGTAGCATTTGTCATTCACCCGTAATATTGAATGAATTTGAACTTATAATTTTATACATACGTCTAGTAAATTGAGAACTACACCATTAAATTTTTCCGAAATTTTTCATGATGATTTGTGCCCAAACCGAATAGTGAGTGCATGAGTGCACCACAGAGGGCGAGTGCATATAGGATATTTTGCCAACGAGGCAAACATGGCTTCCTAATACATACTGAGTTCTAAATGAGTACGTTTGCTTCAAACCTTCGATCAAAACGTAGCAACTCAGCTACTGCAAATATCACGTGGAATCGGGGCTTAAATTCATATTGTCAACCTCGTGGTACCGGGTAGAATTTGTGTACACTCTAGATATGATTTTCAGTGGACAAAGCAAAGATAAGCATTGCCAGTTAGACTGTCTCAGTAGCAGCTAAAACTTGGGTCTATCTCTTCAAATCCGACAAAGGCCAGTACATGGTCTTCGCCAGAGAACCTACCGCTGCTTCGACTTGCAGCCAAAAAGTCGGGCCACATTTGGATGTTCTTGGAAGAAGTTATCAACTAATTAATTACCAAATGGACAAAACCACTCTGAAGCATGTAGGTTCGTAAGTTGGCTTGACTTATGTGAGAAGCTTGTGCCAAATTTCTGAACTCACCGTGATTTTCTGTGCTCTACTCACTTCAAGTCTACAGCTTGTATCTAGCTAGCTTTCGGACAGTACGCATCCTGATGTAATACCGTGTGGAATTTGAGTTCTAGTTATTTGCTGTCTATATAAAGCTTGGTTTGTTATGGTTTCGTTCCACAAGAAAAGCAATGGCTACGTCCACCATCAGTCCCAAGATCACCCTTTCGTTTCTTGCACACATAGTGTTATGCTTCTCCCTAACCACCTCAATAGCTCATGCAAGGGCTCTCACCATAGGTAACAGAAAGCTGCTTCAATCTGGCAGCGGCGGTGGACGAGGAGGCGGCGTCGGCGTCGGGAGTGGTGGGTCAGGAACTGGAATTGGGACTGGTGGGGGTGGTGGTGGAGGTGGAAGTAACGGTGATGTGAGTTATGGTGGTGGAGGTGGCGGTGGTATTGGCGCCGGTGTAGGCAAAGGAGGAGTGGGTGTTGGAGTTGGTGGAGGTGGAGGCGGTGCAGTTGGTGTAGGCGGTGTTAATGTAGGTGGGGGTGCAGGAGGTGGTGCGGGTGTAAATGTTGGTAGTGGTGGTGTAAGTGTTGGTGTTGGAGCTGGTGTTGGCGTTGGTACGGGCAGCGGAGGTGCTTGTGGTGGTGGGAGTGGTGGTGGCAACACTGGCGGCGGTGGTGGTGGATGTGCTGGGGGTGGTAGCGGGAGCGGTGAGGGTAGCGGATCTGGATCAGGCGGAGGCGGTGGTGGTGGCGGAGGCGGAGGCGGTGGCGGTGGCGGAGGCGGAGGCGGTGGACACAACTAAACATATATGCTATTTCTTGCAAAGCCAAAACCAAGCCTGGATGATTATGGAAATTCAGGATAGTACAACTATGTTCTGTTTTAATCAAGATCATACTTGATTTGCTTCTCTGCACCCTCGTGGGTGCCTAGTGTGTCGAAATTTACTCTCTATAACTTGTTAATTTTTACAAGGAAATAAGAAACAATGTAAATATAATGTTGTGCAATAAAGAGAAGTGAATAACTTCTCACTAAAATAATAGCGCGTGATAACTTCTCCCTAAAACAATAGGTGTGAATCCTTATTTGTTGTATACACATGTTTCAGTAGGTTGTTGTATTAGCATTACGTACCCTCTTTAGACACTATATTTTACTATATCGTGGGTTCCATATTTCTCTATTTGACCTAGAAGGTCAAATTTTTTAGCAGACTTAGAAGGTCAATTAATCTAATATGAACAAGACCATTGGGCCAAAGCTATTGTATCCTATATTACATATTCACGTAAGGAGAGTGCTTACCCAGTTTTTGTGCACACAACGATGATCTACTTGATTCATTCAATATCCTGCCATCCACAATCAATCTAACCATTGATCTTTGCAATCCAATGGTCTAGATTCAAACTGTTGGAATCAACATGTCAAATACCAAAGATAATCAAGGAACAAGATACACAAATTTAACATGGAAAACATTTAAGTGAAAAAACAACGAGCGCACAACCGGCGATGATCGATTATAAAAGGGGAGTTACAATGTAGAGTATTTTACATGTGTCAACCATGCGCATGACTAGATAAGGTATATATAAGGGCATCTGTAGTGTATGAAAATAGAGGGTCTTAAGCCACCTTAAAGTCAACCTTATACATTATAGGGGTGACCTTAAGCAGGCTATAAGCAAAAAAGGCTTAAGGCTAGTCCTCAAGCTAAAGACCTGACCACAAGCATTAAAATACAATTTTTCTTTATCTGCCAAGTGGGACCGTCTTAAGGTCACTTGGGTTATATACACTATAGAGTCAGTCTTAAGGTTTAGATGGGACCCATCTTTAGACCCCTTGGGTCATATACACTACAGATATCCTAAGAGGTACAAAATGAGTCAGAGTCGAATACAGAAACATATTCACTATAGGCTGTCACAGAGTCTTTCGGCCCTCCGCTCCCACAAACCATTCTTTCATCTTCATTGTCAGAATTCGATCACAAAATCAAAATTAACACAAACTATATTCTGACGGTATTGAATTGTAATAAATCACTCATCAATCCTTAATGTTAATTTGGCTTGCCATAAAATACGAGTATATTTCATATAGACTAAAACCATCCAGATGTATTGCTGCATTATAATGTTGTCAACTGTGTATATGAACTAACCAAAGAAGTAGATAATTTTCGATGGCATTTCATGATGATTTTTTTTTGTGATTGTTTGCAACAATATGCGTGCCTCTGACTAGTATACATTAACTGTCAGAACTCAAAAATAATGTAAGTAACAAGTTAGACTTTTTAATCCATTCGCAAGCATGTCGATCATAACATCGTCCATTCCACAGGGTAAACAATTCTTACACAGTACATACCACCATCCAACTAACCAAAACCATGCCAAAATGATGACATGGCCGAACGCTAGTGCAATCATATCAGAACAATTAGACGACACTAAGTATGACACGACCAATGTTTCAACCAAACTCGCGCCGTGTGAGGCTCCACCTCCTTGATATGCTTCAGCTTCACAGCAGCTTCCATGGACCCCATTGGCAGCCACGATCTCCTCATTTTCATTCCGTTGATTAGATTGTGCTGTCAATTTATCACACTGCAAAGGAAGTACAGTGTCGAAATCATGACAAGTAATCACGGTGCCAAGTAAGTACACTGTAAGTATAAAAAGAATTCTGATATATGGATTAGAATGATCACACAACGCATTAGTACCGTAATAAACATCCTGAAGGAATTTTGTAACTTCTGTGACTAGCATTTTGAGAGTGGAAGGGCAAAGGGATATGAGGTATATGGTAAGCGGAACTGCAATTGGATTAAACTGATACTTTTGTTTGCTCCATGGTTTTTGAAAAGGTGAGAATTCTGTGACTTACCCTGCAAACTTGAATTTGCTAAATGTCAACATTTTGCATCAAATTGGGCCAATCCTATAATACTAAACAAATAATCCCCACTAACTGTAGTTAATGCTATTTCTCTCTTCTCAAAGCGTGCCACGTCATCCCAAATAATTTTGTTCGTGGGAAGAATGTTGGCCATCACAGATTAGCTTCAACTCATCATAGGCCACTTCCAACATTTCCCATACGTTTGATCCAATTTTTTTTATGGAAAAACAGTAGCAGAGCATCCTACTGTGTATATTAATTAGTAAAATTAGTTACATAGATTAACAAAACAAAAGAAAAATGGTTAGAAGAGCACGTTCACAATAGACTATCGAGCCGATCTACAATATTTGGGAAATAAGACTGCTTTGCTCTATGGATAACCATGGCAAACTCATGCTTAAAGACGCTTTTGCAGCTTTCGAAATATGGATCAATGCCTTGAAAAAACCTTATTGTTTGTTGATATCCAAATCGTCCAGTATGCCAGGATTATAATTTCCATGAAGAAAGGTTGATGAATTTTTACTGTCATGTCCGCAATGGCCATTTGTACTGAAAGTCCTCCTTGTCGATTGGAACAGATGTAATCCCAAAACTGTTGGGCAAAACTACATTGGACGAATAGATGGTGCAAAGTTTCCTCAACTGCATGGTTACACATTAGGCAAGTGTAATATGACATTATAAAGTTTTTCAGTTTCAACAAATCCCTGGTATTGAGCCTTTCCTTGAGAAGCAACCAGAAAAACACATTACGGTTTGAAGGATCATGTGAAAACACTACCACACATAGAATCATCACAGATGGTTCGTAATCCTCATCAGAAACGGTTTCTGAACCGTCTGATTTATTGTACCAGTGATAACAAGCGGTTATCACAAACGGCTCCCAAACCGTCTGTAATAAGTTATAACACAGACGGTTTTAAAAATAACCGTCTGTAATATCTGACATATTACAGATGGCTAATACAAAAAAACCATCGGTGATAGTCTACGTATCACAGACGGTTTTGTATTAGAAATCATGTGTGATAGTTCTTTGTAAAGCTTTTTTTTGTTTTTTGGCTAGCTACAAGAAATGCTAGCCATGCCCTCGGATTACAGATAAATGACAGATGAGTGAATTACAACTCAAAATCAATTACAAAAGAATGTTCATATATTGCCGTGAGGCTTATAATTGAATTACAACTCAAAGTGAATTACAATTGAATCAAATGTTTGAATATGTATTAATCGATGTCACTGGAGTGAAACTCTTCTTTCGAGTCAATGATCTTCATCATCAAGAAAGTAGAGAGCCATTCTCGAACGTCTGAGAGTGCATTCAGATCCAATGTACTTTGATTTGATTGTCTTGCCCTGTCGCTAGGAGGAGTAAAGTAATAAGCATATATATTTAAATTGATAATTAGAAAATAATTATTGCAAGATTGACAAACCTTTGGCTCATTCATTGCAGCACTTATGCATATGACGGCAAACGTAGAATATACATAGATTACCTTGTAGTTGCTGGTTGCACTACAAAAATAGAATTACATACATAGGTTGATACAGGGTCGCCCAATCTTTTCGACATAGGATCAAGACACTCACGTGGATTTGAAGAACCGTAGTGATCCCCCGTTGCCAATGCAAGAGTTAACACTCTATAATTCGCCCAATTACACGTGCTAAACTTCACGACCACCTGATAAAGTTCTATCGCGCTCCTAATTCCCAGCGGAAAGGTTGAACGATCTCGATTTTGACGAACTCCCAATTCTTCTCTCAAGTTGGTTTGACCAACAGAAAGAACGAGAGTAAATTTCTGAATCAATCTATTATCAAAAGTGGTCTGAAGCTTACAAAGGAGTGGCGGCTGCCTTTATAAAGGGTGCACCCCCTTCGCCCCCACACATGGGCCCCACGCCCCACTCATGGGCTTAGGGTTCCCCCACACGCACACACACAGGCCTAAGGCCTTTTTTGGCTTAGCTGGCCTACCGTTTACAAGTTGGGCTGAATTCATGAAATGGAAAACATGAGTTTACAAAAGTATAAATATTTACATTACTCTCATATTGGGCCATGGGCTGGCCGCATAAATCTTGTGGCACCCCTTCCTCCCTCACCTCCCTCTGGTTCACCACTTGTAGCATCAAAAATTCTGGATAGCAACATGTTCATCTCTATCCTCTTGATTCAAACCTCCGGGATGTCCTCATCATTCTCCCCTTCTTGAAGAAAATCCGTCCTCAGCTTTTGATAGCTTGAAATTATACTAAACAAATAATACAATGTGTATGCATGGATATGTATTTGTCAGTTACACTCCTTCCATCTTTCACATTATTGTTACTTAGAGGTGTAGTAAGCAAAAAGAATAACACATATGCATGGTATATATATGAATCAATTATTGTGTCATTCTCACTGTCTAGCACAAACCAGTTAATACTACAACAGCTATCAAATGCATACATTTCAATGCTTTCATTCACATCATTCTCCCTCCCATAAGAAAAGGTCGTCCTCAACTTTGTGAAGCACATGGACAAGTCATTAATGGGCAAAACCATATCAAATTGTTCAAATATGGAGGAGAAAATTTTAAGTGCCTTTTTTGCTTTAACTGCGCTACTCTGATTATTTGTACATGATTGTACATCAAAAGAGGAACAAGTAGGCACAAAAAATCTTTCTAAACAGCAAGTACTATTGTTAAACCTCATCTCATTGTGATCAGGACATGGCATAAAAAATTGTTCATCCAAAATATACTATTTCAATTCAGCAAGCTTATCACATGTAATGCATATTCGATAAACATAACACTTGTCATCTACACTATAATCTCCAATCAAATTAAACTTACAGGTGTAGGTATAGGTACTAACTAGTAATTTTATTTCAGTAACATTCTGAATCACACTAGATAGCTCTTTAGGATTATCAAACATGATATAATATAAAGAATCATCAGGAGATATTCTAGTAAGAACTTCCTTATGAGTAATTAATTCCACATTATGTAAATTGACCAAAGAAATTTCATAACATGGAATTTTTGATCGAACACATGAGTTCTCACAATTACTCACCTTTTTCACAATTAAATTTCGCACCAATATAGTTACCTTTATCATTTTCTTCAGTTGATGTAGGTGGTGTAGGTATCAAATCATCATGATCAAACAACGGGGCAGCAAGTACTTCATCTTCAACTGTGGTTATCTCCTCATCGGTTTTCTCCAGTAGTGCCGGTTGTTGAACATTCCACTCTTCTTTAATATCAACCTGCACAATGTGAAAAATAACACTAGAAGCAGATATTAAGGTGTTAGTTTCAAAATCAACCTCACTTTTGCTATATTCTATTTCTTTCTTTTCTTTTTGTGTATTTCTCCCACTCTCAATTTAGATGCTTTCAACCTCACATGTGGTGGAATCACACAACTCACTCTTTTTAATACTCTCACTCCATTTGGCTATCTGGCTCTCATTCTCACATGGGTTTTGATGCATCTCAAGTGTTGGTTGTAGCAATGGGGTAACACTACATGTCTTCTTGGCCGAAGGAAAAGTCTCATGCTCGGTCATCTTCTCATGTGTTACACTAGTTGAGGCATAAGAAATAAAGTATAGATATTGATGAAACAGTGGTATACGTGTATCCATAAGCCTCTTCTCCTCCTCAATAGCACAATTCACAAGATCATGCACGCTACTAAAATATTTATATTGAAGTGCAGCAGCGATATTACAATTCAAGCCTCCTTTGAAGTGTACCTTTTCTTTTAATGCATTGATGACACCGGCATGACGCAATTCACGCTTTAGCTCATAATAGTAATCTTGAACAGTGTTACTCCCTTGTGTGATGCTCTCCACATGGTGAAGCAGTTCCCGCTCATAATAGGTTGGTACAAATTCATTTCTCATGATCACCGTCAATCTGATCAAGATCTAATGAATCGTTTTCCAGAATTGTTCCCACCAACTATAAGCAAAGTCTTTAAACTACAGTGGCTTGCATCACTTCTTGGTATTTGGGAAGCTTCTGAAATGTAAACTCTTTCTCCAATCTCCATTTCCACTGAAGATACTCCTCTAGATCATCACTTCCACAGAACGGAAGAGACAAATTGTTAGGTTTGGAATCGCGCCAAGAGGAATGAAATATTGAAGGTCCATTCCCATTTGGCTCACACCGAGAGAGACGAATTATTGAATATCCTGTCATGGTTAGTTATGCAACATATATATGTGGAAATCACTCAATCTCACTATGTTATCTCCCAAGTAAAGTTTTTACCCTTCCAAAGTGAATTAAGGCCAATAAAAACTTACACTGGGTAGAAGTGACAACAGCACAGTGATGATCAAGCGAATTTAAGAGTGTTCACTACTTGCACAACAATGGTTATATGGTGGAGCTTGGTATGAAAGTGTTTATCCTACACAATCTGAATTTCATGATGTTGTAAGATTAAGTAATAATCCAAACTAGAAACCTTGCTTAAGTACTGATCCAAAAGGTTTAAGTGAAGTGTATGAATGCATACGTAAAGATCAATGTGACTTAATGTAAACAAAGGAATGAGCTAATTAGAAGCAATCAGAAACTAATGATGAAATAGCTCATTTTGCAAAAAGTACTAGGAGAGACACTAGCCAATTGCAAGAATAAGATTAGAAGGCACAAGATTGCTCAAGAATTTTAGTCACTCAAACTGAAATTATGAACTAGACCCACTCACCCAAATAAGCCTTTTCTCACTTTTTTTGCTCACCTCTTTTTTTTTGGCTACCCTGCCACTGACCCAAATATCTTCAAATCACCTTACTGAGTCTATTGAGGTATATGGGTCACAAACTCTCTCTCTTTCTAAACTTGGATTTTTTTTGGATCGGCCGAGTGGGTGATGCACAAGCCAACAATGTTCAGTCGAGAGTTACTAATTCCAGAGCAGCCCTCAATACAATATCAATGACCAGTCTCAAGTTTTCAAAGAATTTAAGTGAAGCTCGATCAATATTATGTTCAGTTATTGTGCAAGGCAAGGTACTTTCGAACACAACTCTTCTCTTGGATTTCGGATAGCACTTCTCTAGAGTTGGTTTCAGATAGCAAGATTCCAAATGGATTCAGAAGTGGACAGCTAGCCAAAACTAACTTGGATTCTAGAGTTGTATTCCGATTGCTCTGGGAAGAGTTGTAGACACAGACTCAACTTCAAGAGTAAATTGAATCTACTTTTTTTAGACGCTAATTGAGGATTTCAACCAGCGGATATTTTTTTAGGTTTTGCATGGACACAAGATCAAGTTACGTGAAAGAACACAAAGATCAGCACCTAAGCAAAAATCCTAATGGACTAAAACCTAATAAAACTCACATGAAATAACAAATTAATCTAAAAGTTTGGATTTTTTTGTGGCAATTTTCGGTTTTAATGGACTATAGGACAGAAATAAATCAATCTAAAAGAAAGGGTAAATAATCCTACCGAGTAAACCGCGCTCTGATACCAAGATGATACAGGGTTGCCCAATCTTCTTGACGTAGGATCAAGATACTCACGTGAATTTGAAGAACCGTAGTGATCCTCGTTGCCAATTCAAGAGTTAGCACTCTATAATTCGCCCAATCACACATGCTGAACTTCACAACCACTAGATGAAGTTCTATCGCACTCCCAATTCCCAGCGAAAAGGTTGAACGATCTCGATTTTGACGAACTCCTAATTTTTCCATCAAGTTGGTTGGCCAACAGAAAGAACGAGAGTAATTTTCTAAATCAATATATTATCAAAAGTGGTCTGAAGCTTACAAAGGGTGGCTGCCTTTATAAAGGGTGCACCCCCTTGCGCCCCCACACATGGGCCCCACGCCCTACTCATGGGCTTAGGGTTCCCCCACACGCACACAGGCCTAAGGCCTTTTTTGGCTTAGCTGGCATACCGTTTACAAATTGGGCTGAATTCACAAAATGGAAAACATGAGTTTACAAAAGTATAAACATTTGCATTTCTCTCATATTGGGCCATGGGCTGGCCACATAAAGCTTGGGCCAGTCTCCTCTCGTGTTTGTGGTGCCCCTTCCTCCCTCACCTCCCTCTGGTTCACCACTTGTAGCATCAAAAATTCTGGATAGCAACATATTCATCTCCATCCTCTTGATTCAAATCTCCGGGATGTCCTCATCATAGGTATAGTCAATTCGAAAGGTATTATTATGAAATGTGATATAGGATTATTGTATTGTAGAGGGTACTGAAAATCACATCCTGTGTTGCAATGTAGTGCTCGATTCCTTGTGTCTCCCTCTCCTAGTGACATAGGTGCTGAACGACCTATGTTATTCTAAAAAGTTATTCTCAGTCATTGCAAATGAAGGGAAGACAACGATAGAGTTATCTATGGAAGAAATGAGCATACCTATCGAGTGTTTATTGCACAAGGGTGAAGTCATGGTCGTTCTTAAGTAGGGAATCAAGATATATTACCTTATTCCATTTTGGTACAATGACTATAAGGATCCAGTACTACCTACTCATATATGTCGTCATAGTCATTAAACCTAAGCTCATGTTGCGTATAAAGTACAAATGAAATTTGTATAACAAGTAGTGAAGTACTTACCCCTAGTTGTAGGGCACAAGTATGCAGTCCTTGTTGCCCTGAGCAAACAATTCTATCGTTATGTAATTCTCAACTTAGGATGCATCTTAGGTGATGCATTGCTCAAAGATCAACTATAGGTCGAAGAAACCCACCAATTGTCGTGATCGCCGAACTTCTTGCATCATGTATCTATAAATAAGTAATGAGTTATGATATTTATTGGTATTACATGAATGTAGAACTTGATTATATACACTTATAGTGTCTGGTATCATAGAAGTGAGACGTCGTGGGCATCAAAGTTGAATAGTTCGAATAAATCGTCGAAGCCCATGATGAAGAATTCTAGGTTGTGAAGGAAATGCCTCTCCATGTATCTAATGATGAATCCAGTAGACCGGTTTGTTCTCCACTCAGTGGTCCTTCGCACGTAACAGGCATGCAAACTCGCGCAATCCATTGTGTTGGGGATCAACGCCATTCTGAGGGAGAACACCTAGGGCTCACAAGATGCCTTAATCATCTTCAATTTGGCCTTAGCGCCTCACTTGTGATACAAATTCTTGGGATATGACTTGGCACACTTTTCTTGTTTCTTTGGCGCTATCTCCATGGGAGCCGATACGCCGGTCTTCTGAAGTGGAGGTTGAGGTGGAGTCATCGAGGGTTCTGTTGGAGAGATATGGTCAATTGGAGATCACGGCACTACAGGGTCCAAGGCGATATCCCTGTTGGGCCACTAAATAAAAGCGTGCACAACATCCCCTAGTATTATGATGTTTTCTTTCGGGAGCTTCTCCGACGGGATGGCCATGAAATAGATATGTAAGATGTCCACTTGGACTTTGGTGCAACCCTGCACCAGCTGGGCACCATGTAGTATTGTCCCTTCCTAGCATGTAAACGCCATCCCCCATCCAGCCTCACTAGGAATGGACCCAACCAGCCTCACTTTGAGCCTGCAGGGCATGGGTTCCTACAAAATGATACACAATTAGCTAAGGTGTCCTACAAATCTATCTTTGGGGCATTCTAAAGATATACATTACCTGGATATCATCGATCAGAAGTTAGGCATCAATTAGGTTAGATTGGTGCGTGGACGCACACCTCTCCAACAGTGATGTAGACTAGCTTCCACAATAATAGAGGTAGCCTGCGACTGGCTGAGCACTTGCTCTAACCTTTCCTCTAAATGTGCTAGCTTCCCAGAAAATTTTGCACCAATCTCCTCTTTTATGTGCTCAGCCTTCGATCTCTTCCAAATCCTGTATGAGTCAGAGTCGTTTGGGAATCTCTGCCTCCAGGGAACGTAAACCCCAAGACGTCACGTGTGACCAGGATGCTCCTTGTTTTCTAGGGCCATGGATAATATGTCCATCTCCCTAATGGCCTGGAAGCTGCCTTGGGAGGATTCCATATTTAACATTTCCTATAAGAGGCCAACATGTTATTTTAGTTCGTATGAAGTTGTTGACATATTACCAGCTAGGTAGTTTGATATCTTACCAAGCATTGTGACACTTCCTGGTCTACTGGTTTCTTGAAGGATATGACACCCAAAGATATGGTAGATGCCATCACTCTTAACCAGTTTCTGGCACGCTCGTTTGTGATCCCAGCAAATGGCAGGGAGGCCTCCAACAAGATTGCCTCCTCATCCTGCTTCCTCCATTGTGGGATTTTTCCCACATACCCAGCGGTGCTGAGTCTATGGGGGTGAGCATTCTAGGCCTAGATTGCCTTGTGTGCCACACTTTCTTCCTGAAATTCGACGGTCATCTTCATTCCCACAAAAGGCATCCCATATATCTGGATGGAGGAAAGGATATTTTGTGAACAACATCCCATCCTTGTTCACGTACTTTGTGACAAACATGCTCTAGAAGTTCTTCCACACCTTGCCATTGCTAGCAATGCCTGTCATAGCACGATCACTTCTTCTTCGATCTCAAAGGACCCTAAGATTTCCTCCCAAAGCTGCTCTTTCCCTTCACTCGTCAGAGACTTCTAGTTCGGTGTGGTGATGGGAATTTGTTGCCTTGCAACTATCTCGTAGGTGGTCTGAAATGTGGCTGCTGCTTTCCAGGGATGTAGAGGACCTCTACTGGACTAACCTCCGTGATGGTCATTTGGATCTCAGACATTTTTGATATGCCTCGGACCTCTCACTTAGTTGCTTCTTTGGTTTGGTCATCGGACGCATTCGGCGAAATTGAGCTCAAAGCTGTGTGGATGCCATCTCGCTTAGCTGCTATCTATGAAACATTCAAATTGTATTTCAATACGGGGCATATAAAACACAAACTAAATATCATAGATGAAATTTTATTGCTCTTAGGTGTCGGTTGCAATCTATTATCATGATAAGACCACCTCAACATGATTGATCTGAAGACTATTTGTCATAAATATGAAATTATCTTTACTGAAATACCAACTAGAAGATACTCTACAATAATGTACAGGATAACAACACATATATGTCTAGGATGGTGCTGGTTTGTGTTTTGATTTAGCCTTACAGGAATTCTAGTTATCTTGCGAGTGGTTTATTCCTACCAGTTTTAATTTGTGCTTTGCTTGGTAAGCTGGGTTTGCCCTAGTTGTATCTCCCATGAAACCTTGCACTCTTCTTGGCTTTCAATAAAATTCAGGCCATGCCTTTGATCTAAAAAGAAAAAAGAAATCGCGGTATATATGACAATAGAAACTTTAATAATGGTATGATGCTCCACTACTCTATGCCTCCAAACATGAACAACCACATGCCCACATATGCCTATTTATGTCTCTAATAGGTCATGTGTGCTTATAGGAAAATGAAATTAAGAGCTTCATATATGAGCCCCCTAATCCTCTAGCTCATGCCTCATTGTTTGCATAGAGACTACAAACTATTAGATGCAATAACCAATAGCAAGGTTGATATAATGCAAAATTTACATATAAGTTCAAACACCAATAGTAACTAGTAAGCATCACAAACCAGGCAAGGTTGATATAGTGTAGAATTTTACACATAAGTTCTACTCACTCCAAACATAGGTAGCAAACATATTGCATATGGCAACATCTTCATGCAAAATTTGCTGATGCACTAAGCAAAGCCAATCAAATTTTCATACTAATAGGAGGCGCAATAAGATAATAGCAAGTTGGAACAATGTGTTACTTGTCAATGAACATATCACGCTCGGTCTCGTCGAGTCTGCCTAGCACCTTGTCCATGTGTCACCTGAGGTCATCCCTACCCTTGCTCTCCCACCTCGCCTTCTGCTTGTAGTTGAAGGTGGAGAGGACTGGAGGGAGGTGGTGGGGGCTAGAGGAGGCAGAGGAAGCTGAGCAGGCCCAGATCCGGTGGCGAAGGAAGCTGAGAAGGCATGGGTGTGTTGAGAAAAACTTAAGTGTGCATAGGAGTAGTTTCTCCCTAAGTGTCTGTATATATAGAAGAATATTATCACAGACGGTTAATACAAAAAACCATCTGTGATAAGTCACAACACAGACCGTTTTTAAAATTAACCATCTGTGATATCTAACATTTCACAAATGGCTAATACAAAAAACCATCTGCAGTGGTCTACGTACCACAAACAGTTTTGCGTTAGAAACCATCTGTGATAAGTTGGTCAAAAACTGTCTGTGATATATCACTGATAGCTTTTCACAAAAACCGTCTTTGATAAGTCCATGCATCGCATACAGTTTTTATTATTAACCATTTATGATGTATCACAAATGGTTTGTGTAAAAAACTGTTTATGATAATAAGTCATTATTGATAGTTCTTACCATCAGTTGCAACATGGACAGTCACATTAGTAAAACTATCTAACTATGTTGTAGCTTAACACTGATGGATTCTTACAACTGTTTGTGATTAGATGTCCAGAATGACCTTCTCTGTAGTAGTGAAAGGTCCAATTTTTTGTTGTGATGAACCATTATAATATTAGAGGTTTTGGGATTTGAATTGTGCAAAAATTCAGTTTTCAAGTTTTCACTACAGACTTGGTGGTCGAATCGACCTGAGTCATCGATTGGACTGGCCATCGGTCAGACTGGCTAGCTCCAGTGGTCTGCCAACACCAGCGGTTAGACAGACTAGGTTGGCAATCTGACTAGCAAAGTAGGGTGCTTCGACCAAAATGTGGAATTTTGGGTTTTCTAGTCATGGTGTGTTTTGATTTGACTTAGGTCAGCGTATATATGTTGTACAAAGATTATCTTGACTAATATGGGTCAAGTTATAAAGAACTTAAACCCAAAAGCGATTTCTTGGTCTTTGGATGTGTAGAGACACTTGAAGTCAACCATGATCAATGACGAGGATTGGGGCTACGCTTATGGAGGAGCCGATGCCAAGAACGATCAAGGATACCAAGTGAGATAGCTGAGCTCAAATATGGCATAAGAAAGGTGAAAAATGTTGAAGAAAAGTTCAAGCGACAGGTTGCACCATGTGGCTTGGTCAATCCAAGTGAGGCATGGTTCGATGGAACCAGAATGGAAGAGACTTACCGACACATGGCAAGCCAGTAGTTCATCTACATGTGGTAAGTATAGCGATTATTTGCAAGGAAGATGAAGACCAGGTTAAGGAAGGGTGTTTTGGTAAGTTAACAAAATACTAGAAACTACCTTCCTTGAGTGGTGCTTGGGAAAGCGGTTTACATCAAGGAGAAGTTGAGAAAATTAAGTTGGATCAAAGGCTAAGGACTTAGCAGATTCAGGTTTATGTGCTTTAAAAAGCATGCATAAGTGTAGTATGTGAGAAAAACCCGTGTTGTATGGGGTTAACAGGTTTTTCATATGTGCTAGTGGATATTATCTATTAGGGTTGGATGTGGGCTAGTTATCTCATCTATTTAATAGGTTGGGATGGAGACTTGCAAATTAACCCTTCCAATCCATCCAATCATTCATAGCCTAGCTATGTATTCTAGGGTTAGGCTTTGCTCATTTGGGCTTGGATTTTTGGCGTTGCACCAAAAGTTGCATCGCATCAAGCTAATTTTTAGTTCTAGAACAAGGGAGGTCGATCCATAACAACCTAATTTCTACGAAGCCCAAAATTGAGAGTAATTTAAAATTTTTTGCTTGCATCATCATTTCCTTGGTTTTGATTGAATTTCCCTTGGAAAAATATTTGGAAAAGAATGTTCAATGGGTAAAATTCAAATTGAATTAAAAAAATGAATTTGAAAGAGATGATCCATAAAGTGGCATGAGGAAAATTAACTCACCAAATCAAATAGTGCTTTTTAATTTAAAATAGTGCACTTTCAGGAATTTTCAAGAAAAACAAAGTCAGATAAAATCCAGGAAAATTTGTACAATGTTCTTCACTATGTCAAGAGTTCCCCAAATATTTTTCAGAATTTTTAGAGTTGGTTTGTTAGTTTTAGAAATTAAAACATGAAATTTGCATATAAATCCATAAAAGAAAACCCATTTGATAAAATCTTTCCTCCAGGTCCCACTTGTGAGCATGCCCTCTCTCTCAGCCATTGCCATCCTAGCCCCACTCACCAGCCTCTCTCCCCTCTCTTCATCTCTCTCTCACTAACGCTTCGGCCCCGCTTGTCAGCCCACTCCTCTCCTTGCCGTCCTGTTGTGCCCGACACGCTTGCCCATGCCATGGCTACACTCATCGACAGCTGTCATACCTCAGCTCACCACCACCTCTCAGGACCACTCTACCTCATGCAATGAGCCGTCTTGAACCGTGTGCCCCACCTTCTCCCTCCTCCATATGCCCATCCCCTCTCCTACGCTCACGTGCCATGACGGCCACCATGTGCTCGATGCCACACAACTGGCACTACCGCCTACCCCTCACCATCATGCCTTTGCATTGTCTCATCTCATCACATGCTAGCACAACTACACACTGTAGAGGCAACTACCATGCCCTGAAATTCTGCGGTGCGCAAGACTTTCTTGTCGCAACCATTCCGGCGCTCGTCCTTGAGATGTCACGCCATCACTACCAATGCTCGCCTCTGCCCTCCTGTGCCACCCCATCCCTCTACCATCCCTGCAAAGCCATCATAACTACACTTGTCTTCTTGATCATGGCCCCAACGATGCCCCTAAATTCGCACTGAGGTCGTTGCTCATCGCCAGCCCTCTCACACCCGTAAAAGCCCTCCTTGGACTGAGTCTAGCACCCCGCACTGGCACCTCCCCTTCTCCTTCCTTGCAACTCTCGAGCAGTGAGTCAACCAAGAACACCCCTTCTTCCCCAACTCCAATCGCGTCCAAGCCGAGGCCAATCCGCCAAGTAGGTCATTCTTCGATTCCATGTGCCCATAGCACCAACGTGCTCCCCTAACTCTTTCCCCTCCTCAATTTTAGCTCCCCTTCACCAGAATGCCACTGCCATGGAAGCTCCCCTCTGCCACTTTGGACCACTATCGATGAGCTATCTCGGTAAGCCACCGACCACACCATTCCCTAAAATGGAACCCCCTTAGTCCCTAGATGCTTAACCCTTCCCAATTTTGCCCTCGTGCCACCCTTTCCCCTCCCGCCGTCCTCCATGACCGTTGCCACCACTGTTCCTCTACCTGCCCTCACCAACCATGCTCACCCATGGCCAAGCCTCCTTAATGCTTCCCCATGCTCCCCCGCACCTCCCCTTCGCATGCCTCATCACTGTTCACTGGTGGTAATGCTCACCGAGGCTGCATGCCACCTTGAGTCGCCGACAGGCAGATCCCACCTTTCTTTGCCGAGTCAATGACCAGCCAATCGTACCCATCAGTTTATCTTTGCAAAACCGTTTTAACCAGATGAGTCTATGACATGTGGGCCCCAATGGCATAAATAACATGTAAAACTGGTTTAAAACCTGAGTCTATGACATGTGGCCCCACCACATCATCATTTTCGAAAATTAATAAAATCCTAACGGATGGACCCCACCTATCAATCTGATGATGTAGTAAATCTAAGATTTCCTTTAGAAAGAAAGAAAATGAAAATCCAAGCATCGTAACATTTTTCTTTTTCAGCCTTTCAAAATTCAAATACATGTAGCTTTTGCATATGAACTCCAATTAAGTGATTTTGTTGGACCGAAATGGCAACAGAGGGGGGGTGAATGTCGCTTTCTAAAAATTAAATTCGCCCCTCAAGTATCCACACTTATGCTTCTTCTCCAATAGCTATGGTAGCTATGAAGAAAGAAGATATGCACTACTGGAAGTCACAGCAATAAGGATAAACCAGATCCAGAAAGAAGCAGTCAAGAAAAAATAATTTCAGAGCAGGTCTGACTGCAAGCGGTAGTACCGCTGAGACGGGCGGTAGTACCGCTGAGCTGAGCGGTAGTACCTCTGAGCGGTAGTACCTCTCGAGAAGCGGTAGTACCGCATGAAGAAATCAGCAAACAGGAAATATTCAGATCTTTGAAAAACCATGAGAATGATGGAATTCTTCCATTCTTTTTGGCCCAAAACATCACCAATACATACTCAATAGCAAGGAGGCTCTAGAGAACAAAGAAATCAACCCTAGAATCAAGAATTTCATATTATAGCAAAAATCTGAAAACTTGCAAAAGCTGAGCCAAAAACCAAATTACTCCTCAACCTTTGATCCTTTGGCTATGAAACTTTGAGGATAGCTACTCCAAAGCCTCTGGACTCTCCATGCCAAATTTCAAGCCATCTTGCGAAGGGAATCAAGATTTACATTAAGACCTAGAAGGAGGAAATGAAGAACAGGGAGGCTCAAAAACCCAAATCTGAATTTAAACGAAGTTTGCTCTTGGGAAACTCGATCAAATGATCTTGATGCATCATCCCAACATAGAGTAACCCATTTTGGGTCTTCCCAATAAGAAAGAACAAGAAACCAAGAAAGTCAAGAAATCAACAGAGAGGAGCAACGAAGAGAAAAATGAACAGAGTGACAAGAACTGAATCAATCTCAAACTCCACCATCTCATATTGATATTGAGGAAAGGAGATACATGATTGATACAAGAGGAATGATTACAAGCCACTCAATCCATCCTCTCCCTCTCACAATCCCAAGAACACAAGAACTCTCTCACTACATGCTTGCTTGCAGAGGAGACTCAAGAACACATCGAAGGAACAGAACACACTCTGCCCTCTCCAACCACTAAAGAGCCTCACCAACTAAAGCCTAAAGCCAAAACAAACTCACAAAGCTCATTTTGACTAAAGCAACACTCTACCAACCTCTCAAACCCTAGAATGCATGAGTGGGCATGCAGCCACCCACGTCTATTTATAGCCCTTGGCTAACGGGTCTCCAACCCGTTACGCCCGCTAAACCCGAACGGAGCTTGCTCCCGCTTTTGCAGCCTTGCGAAATTACCATTTCGCCCCTCCTGCACCTTCCGGGAAACTTCCGCGCTCCTTGTCGTCCAAGCCTCGCAACCACCTCGAGTCTCCGCCGTCTTCGACACATCTTGACCGTCTTGACCTCGACACCGCCCGTGTCTAGTCCGGTCACCTCTTGTCTCGCCACGACTCCGCCTCGATGTCCTGCAGCCAACACAGACAAGAAACACATCAAATAGCACCGCTCGATACATGAAAGCATAAATGCATTAATGAAATAGCCCAACCTGACAAGTCGACATAATATGCAATCTAAACCCTTTGACCAGGTTTGACCAAGTCCGAGCGAGTCCTTTGCACCACGCAACGACATGGTCCGAACCAACCAAAACAAACTCGACTTCCCTAAACCAATGTCAATTACTCATCACACACATGGGATGACCTCCACATGGTCTCTCAGATTTTTATCTCTAAAATTTTATAAATCATGTTCTTTCATATTCTACAAAGAAATTTGAATTTTATCTATGTTTGAAATAATTTAGCTCTTATTTGTATTATTTGGTATATGATGATTAGATACCAACATTCTCGAGAACTTTGCTGACGAACCCGAGTGAGACCAAGAGTTCAACAAGCAAAGCAAGCACCTACTTTGATCATGTTGATCTCATATTTTAGTGTTATTTATATCATATTCAAAACTATTATGCATGCGGGTAATTTTGGTAAAAAACCGTTATATTGGTATAGGCAGTACTTACTCCCACTTGCAATATCAAATCTCACCTTGACAAATTGGTTAGCCAACTATTGTCACCATAGCATAATAGTAGGTGGAACTAGAATGTGAGAGACTTGTCAACGCGTGGCAAGCCAGTGGTGTATCACGTGGCAGCATGTAGATTGCTTGCGAGGAAGATAAAGACCAGGTAAAAGAAGGGTATTTTGGTAAGTTGACTAAATACCGGAAACTAACTTGGATCAAAACCGCGACGTTTGAAAAAGTAATTTAGGTCAAGGAGAATCTGAGAAGATCAAGTTAGATCAAAGGCTAAGGACTTAGTGAATTTAGGCTTATGTGCTTTAAAAATATGTATAAGTGCGTGGTTCACAATTTCGGCAAAAATACTCCGTTTTAGTTTAAATTGTCAGGTAGCATGCGGAGCAATTCACTAGCGCAGTGGATAAGTGCTCCCTTAAGCGTGCACAGCAATCACAGGTCGAATCCCATCTCCAACAACCAGTGTGAACATTTTTCTTGCTGACACGTGGGCCCCACACCAAATTTACTGAGCCAAAAATAATTGCATATAGACTGGATCGAACACAGAACCTCACTTACACGACGCTAGCTTCCTCACACCAGACCGGTTCATAGTTACTGTTAATAGCGATATTTAAATTTTATTTATCCTAAATTTTAAATTTAAATTCCTAATTTAATCTGAAATGTTTGAACAAAATTCATCGAAATAACCGAAATTTCGGTGATTTCATTTCTTTTGCTACCCACAGAGAAAATTCAAATAGTTTCCTGCATAAGTGTAATTTATGAGTAAAACCCATGATGTTTGTGATTAACATGTTTTTTTCTATATGTGCCAGTGGATAATATCTATTAGAATTAGATATGGACTGGTTGCTTTATCTATTTAATGGGTTAGGATGAAGACCTCCAAGTTAACCCTTGCAATCCATCCAATCATTCAAAGCTTAGCCATGTGTTCTAGGGTTAGGGTTTGAGAATTATGAGTGATGTGGCATGCTCTCTTATTCTTCAAATAGAGTAGTTGTAAAATCTTCATTCTCAAGTACTAATACATCAACTTTGTTCATCTCTCATGAAGTCATCTTGTTTTGATTGATTTGCTCTTGATCTTATTGGTTTTAATCTTCTCTCTACCCTTCTTGATCATACTATATGCTAAGGATGTGTAATTGATGGAGAGGACTCATGCAGATCAATCCCTATTTATCTAGACATCATATCTTGCAAGTTCTTGAAGTTACACAGTTTTGTTTGGATTTAACCTTCTCATAAGTTTTTTATCCAAGTGTTTTTGCCTTAAATCTTCAAGAATTCTTGCTTGTTGTAATATGTGGAAATACATGTAGAGTCATTTTGGCCATCATCTACCCATGAGCAAGTCATATTCCTTGTTTTCGGTTTTTTGCCCAATTTTAGTGCGATATTGCAAGTCATATCCCTAAATGTTGGTAAGGATTCTTGCAATCCTTGTGTAGAACAGGTTCCAAAGACCACAAGTAAGGTGTGTGCAAAATTGTATCTCATTTGGGGTTATATTTTTGGAGTTGCACTAAAAGTTGCTTCGTCTCAGTCTAGTTTTTTAGTTCTAGAGCAGGGGAGGTTGGTTAGACCACTCCTTCTCTGGTTAGACAGCCAGAGGCTTGTCAGACCGGCATGTGGCTGGCGGTCAAATCACTACACACTGGTCAAACTGCCCCCTTAGTTGCCGGTCTGACCGCCTGTGCCGTGAGCTCTTTGGCTTTCGGTTTATCGAGTTGCTCGCTTTAGTTTTGGTTTCCAATCTTAACATTCAAGTGAAGGTTTGACGAATACTTGGAAGAAAATTTTAAAGACACCATTTACCTCTCTCTGTTGCCATACCTATCCTATATATTTTGATTGGCATTTGCTCTTCCCAAGCCTGTTAAACGATGGACATGTTGGCCGATGTCCTGACAAGAATATACTGCATTGTTCCATAGTGTCGAGACCCCGGATTTCTAAACCCGGACCCTCTGTGTAATACAGCACTAGTCCCAGATCAAAGCTAGTGCACACAGTCAAACACTGATGATTACATAACCAACAATGCTTATTACAATAATAGAGAGTACAGACCGAAAGGTCTCATTATTACAAATGAGGTTTCAAGACCTCACACACACAAAACACAACGGAAGCAAAATATAAATCCGGCAAAGACCCATCAATACGCCACAGGCAATTGACTGGGGAAGCGCGACCTAGTACTCCGGGAATCCTTCGTCGAATCCGCACGCGAAGTAGTCGTAGTCTCCCTCTTGAGCTTCATATTCTTCTGAGATGATTTTTAGTGCAACATGTGAGCACATAAAGTACTCCGTAAGTCTTGGAAAAAACGTAATAGATGCAAGGCTTAACAAAGGAATGCTATATGGTTCTTTTGCGCAAAGCTATGTTTTATTTCAAATAACATTAAATATTTTCGAAGGCATTAACTTTGTAAAGTAATTGTTTTAACTGAAACTAATAAGCATATTATAGTGAAGGTTCTATCCACCAACACTAATTAACCAACTCTAATCGTTAAGTTTCAAAACATCGGGTTCCATCCACCCGCACTGGCTCCAACCGCCAGGATACCTTTCCGAGAGTTCCCTCCACTCTCGAAATACCAATTTTTTGTTTTTAAAACGAAAACCAAAGATCTACCATGTGAATGCATTCCTTGCCCGCCCTTGACCGTGGGCACGGCTATTCGAATAGTTTAACACTCTGCAGAGGTTGTACAACTTTACCCCCAAGAAATAAATTATCTTAACAGTCACCACACTTCCTTTGGCATGAGACACAAATAAAATATCACAAAGCTTTTACCTCACTCTAATCTAGCTAGACACCACCCGCTGAGGTTTCACCGCTGAAGGGTTAAATTCACCCAGTCAGAAGCCCCCTCTTGCGCCATATGAGTACAGTAAATCTCTGTCCCTCACTGTGAATAACCAGTAAATCCCTGGTACCCACTTTCCACTGGTGGCACCTAAAGTAAATTATCATAAGTTAATCAGCTAGGTCGTACCCATATAGACTTGGGGTTGCACGGTAATGCTCAGTCTGGACAATCACAAGCATCAGTCCTTAATTGACTAGGGCGGAACATACACTTTACAAAATCTCGTGCTTACCGCACCAATCCAAACCAACCATCCACCCCGGTCTAAAACAACATTTACACTTTTAGTTTATTTTAGAATAACATTGGCAACATCAATCGCCACTAAATTTCTGAATACAAAGATTATTGTAATGAAACATAATTTCCCATTTCAAGATTTACAAAAGAATTAAATAGCATGACTAAGCATTATATTACCGTTCTAATATTTATCAAAGATTAAATAATAATCTCATTATTGAGACAAAGGAAATCCTAAGGTTACAAAGGTACATGGCATTCGACTTCAATCGAGGGTATAACAATGATTAGATTAACTAACTTGCTAAAACAAAATTATGATTCTATGTAAATAGCGATGCAATTAAATTTAAAATAATTAAAAACATTTCACAAACATAGGTTCAAAATTTTCAAAGGAGACTTGCCTTCTTGTGCGCTGCTTGGTCCTTCTTGCTGCGGCTCGATAAACTTTTCGGCGACGTCAGGTTCTACGCGAGAAATGACAAAACAAACAAACAAATAAATACAAATAAAATCAAAAAAAATATAAAATATGTACTGGAAGAAATTTTATGATTTTATACAAATTTAGAAATTTGAATCACTGGATTCGGAGTTCGGACGATGGAGAACGAGCGATTGGAAGATCGAATGGATTGGAAATTCCCGAAAATGCAAAACCGAGAGAATATTCTTTGGAATCTTATTTTTGGCTTATTTTTGGATATATTTGAGTGTATGACGTGTGGGGCCCGGCTGTCATTGAGTACAGATTTATATGACAAGTGGGTCCCGTTTGTCATTGACTAAAGGTGAACAAAAATTGGCCAAAGTCCAACCGAAAAGATGCTTTGCCCAAGATTTGAACCCACCACCTCCACATGCATGCACTAGCTTACCTCCACTAACCAAGTGAGCACTTGTTCTTTCATGACAAGGAACCATCACAACGGAAAGAAAAAGCAAGGAAGATGCTAATATTTGATGGAAACAACCGAAGTGCACAGAGAGTTGCGGCCATGGAGAATGGAGTACGCTAGGGAGGGAAGAGAGGGGTGGCGCGGGTAGAGGATGCGGCCGGGGTTCGGCTCCTACCAGCGGCGACTCGGGAGATGGCCGGAGAAGGCGGCGGCGGCGGGAAAACTGGTGACGCGCTCGTAGGAGAGAGGGTGTGCTCGGCAACGACGGCGTTTGGTGGTGGCGGCGGTGGCTTCGACGGTCGGGGCGGCGACCGAAGGGTGAAGGGGGTTCGGTGGGGAGAGGGGAGACCGAAAGGAAGAAAACCGCGCATGGGAGAAGGATTTATAGGTGGAAAAAAGGAGAGGAATGGCCAGCGGTTTTAGAGAGGCTTAAAGGACGGGAAATGGCCGGTATTAGAGAGGGGGTGATTAGGGGCTTTCATTGCGCACTTGCTCGGGGATTAAAAGAGAAAGAAACGGTTGCATTTACAAGCTTTATTTCGGCTCTAATAGAGGAGGAGAGAGAGGGCTAGAGGAGGAAGAAGGTGAGGTAGAAGAAACATATGACATGTGGGGTCCATGTGTCGGTGACAGAGAGGGGAAGTGAAGGGGTACGGGCCGTCGGATTTGCGACACGTGGCAAGTAAATAGATCATGGCCTTTGGACTGATATGAAGGGGTAAGTGACTTTGTATGGCTAGGATTAAATCGTAGAGAGAGATGGATTCAATCTGAGAGCGACACGTGGCTAGCTAGGATTAAATTGATTTTGATTTTCGGATTAAATTTCAGAAAACACTAGAAACTTTATAAATACTTAGAAAAATAATAATTAATGTCTAAAAAAATTGCAAACAAATCATAGAATATTCCTGGAAGTATTTTACACTTAAAAAAATATTTTTAATTTCAGATTTGCTTTTAATAATTTTATAAAATACTTTTTAACTTTTAAAATTGATTTTTAATTTCAGAAAATTCTCAAAAATTATTTAAAAATTCAAGGAAGGTTGGGAAAAATAAAATAAACTCTTTTTGGCTTTAATAAAATATTTAAAATACATTTTCTTGCTTTAGATTTTGAAATAAAATCCAAATAAAGTTCAAATACTTTAAAATAATTAATTTGAAATTAAGTTTTTACAGAAAGCAAATTTTTGGGATGTTACACATAGGTATGTCCAGCAGTCATATTGAGTACTGAGGTCAGTATTCTGCACCATATGTGACACCTGCTGAAACTAATGATAAGCCACCTCTAACAGTGGGAGATGAAACATGAAACACCCCGAAAAATTCAAATTTTTTGAATTTTTTTATTTCCTTTGAATTCGGATTTTTTCCCAATTTGGTAAATCGCAGTGAAATTACGCTTTCCATTTTCGGCAAGTGCGCTTTCTCCTCTTCTCTGGCGCCCTCGCGCGCGCCACTTCTCTACTGCTTCCCGAAGCCACCACTACACGCGTCTTATTCCCCTCGTTCCAAATTGCGGCGCCGCTCCCGGTCCATCCTCATCCCCTCTGCGTGAGCGGCCCCACCAGTCAGCAAGACCTTCCCCCGCTCTTCCTCGCTCCGCTCGCAACCGCCTTTGCGTCTACTCACTCACCGTAGCTCCCTCCTTCTCCCGATCTTTCTAGCTCGAGCCTCCAAGTCACAGAGCTGTACTTTTGGCAGAGTTGCAGTGCCACCTCTCCCTTCATCTCCCTGCGCAGTGCCAGAGTCATCCCCTGAGAGACCATGTGGTTATGACCCCATGTTTGTGATGAGTATTTGACATTGGTTTAGGAAAGTTAAGTTTGGTGTGTGTGGTTCGGACCATGTCGTTGCGTGGTGCAATCGGCTTCGGTCGGACTTGGTTAAACCTGGTCAAAGGGATTAGGATGCATATTAGAATAAGTTTGTGCTCTTTTAGCCAGAAAGAAACAGCAGAGAATCAGTAATATGTCTGAAATCAGTGTTTTTCGATTTTACTGCGTAATCTGTTTTTCAGTCAGGACCTGCTGGTGTCTACTCCTGAGGGGCGGTCAGACTGGCCGATAGTTGGCGGTCTGATCGGCCGTGTGCCTCCGGTCCGACCGGCCTTAGGCCACCGGTCAGACCGGCCGAAGGGCAGCAGTCCGACCGGTTCCAAGCGGTCAGACCGACATTGGGGAGGTGGTCAGACCGGCATTTGACTTGCGGTCTGACCGGCCCTGCCTGAGCTAGCTTATTTCAGCTGCTTTTCTTCTGCAGTTTTGGTTCCTCTGTGGTCTTTGCTGATTTCTTCTTCTGGGTGCTTAAGTCTCCAGTGAACTTCTCTTTCTTCATAGCACTTGTTGCTATCGGAGAAGAACATTTTAATTGGATACTCATGGGGGACGAATTTTTAATGAGCGACATTCACCCGCCCTCTGTCGTCATTTCGGTCCAACATCCCCCTTGCCCCTCCTTGCGCTGGAAGCCTCTCCCGAACCGCCTCTCTATAGCAACCACCTCACGCCAGCTGTAAAAGCCAATCTCCACTGCCATGCGCTTCCTAGCACCTCCACAATCCCTACCGAGCAAGAAGATTTCAGCTCAAATCGCTTGAGATGCCGCCGATTGTCTCCCCTGCGTCGGTTAGCCCTAAACTCAAATCGCATGATTTCTTCGGTTATTTTTCGATTCCTTGCTCTAGCATGATCCTTAGTGGCTACTAATCACAGTGGTGTGCTTGCTTGATTGTGAGCATTCCCCTAGAGCTCTAGCAGCGGAAGTTGCCACCGGCCGAAAGACCTTCACCGTGGCCCGCTCGTTTGAGTGTTTCCCGACCCAAAGCACTGCCATAACCGAGACCTTGACACTCCATGGGTGTTTAAAAAGCTTTTAAATCGACCGAAAACTCACCGGAGACCATGGGCACCGCCGCAAGGACCGCCACCTTCTTGACCATCGCCGGCCACCTCTATTCACCCTCACCCTCCATAAAACCCTAAAATGGACCCCTTAGCCGTAGCCGCATCTTTCTGCAGAAGCGCATCTCCCGGAGAGCCTCCGCCATTGCCGCTTCGCCGTAAGCGGCAGACTCTGTTTTGCTGTCGGGAACGGGGATCGGGAGGAAGACGATGAAGCACCACCGTTGATACCTTTTCATCCAAGCGTCGGTTCCGGTTCAATCGAAGCCATCGGCGCCTGTTAATGCCGCCCATCCAATTGTCCGCTCGCGACACATTCGAGCCGCCCGTGCCCACACGCGTGTCGCCCATCGAGCAAGCTCACGCGCACGCACACCCAGGCCTCCCTGGCAGCGTGCTGTTGGGCCGAAACGGCCGGCCCACCTGGCCGTTGTGTTTTAAAAACCCGAGTGGGCTGCACTATTCACAACAGGCCAGGCCCAATACTGTAGATTACTGTTCATCCGAATTATAAAATTCAGAAAAGTCCCCAAAAATCCCAGAAAAATCTAAAAATACCAAAATACATCATTTTGACCAGTTTAATATCCTGAATTTAAATTTGACCTCCATTCATTCAAATTCAAATTTGAATAATTTAAATTTCACCCTTCCACCATATTTATCTCCAAATAAATTCAAGTCCCTCCGTTCTGCCAAATTAAACTTTGATAAAATCCAAATCCATTCAATTCAAAGATCAACCATCCATTTTTAAGTGTCTACCTTTTATTCCCAAAAATTGGCGTAACGCATATACTACCTATTCAATCGCCTCAAATTTATCTAATTCAATTTAGCCAGGTCAACATACCAAGCATTGTTAAACTTCGACCTCCCAACCCCAACCCATTTCTTTTTATGTTCTTTCTTGTTTTTAATTTGCATTTTGTTCCCAGCTTGCATCTCGCAAAGCAGGAACTTATTTGGTTTCATTTTCTACGATAGTAAGCGGACCAAGCGGGTTGGTCAATTGGAGGACAGCAGAAGCAGATGAAGTAAATCTAAAGCTGATCAAGAAGATCAAGAGCAGCAAAAGAAGGCAAGTCACATGTTTTTGATCATATTGAATCCCATAAAATTTACATTATTTATTTAATGTATTTTCATTATTGATAGTTGTGAAATTATAGTTGCTTAAAATAAATGTTTAGAATGACATGTTAATTAGATAAATCCTACCAATGATAAAAGCCATGTTTACTTTGATGGCCACATTCACCTTGACAGCCATAGTAATTATTATTATTATACTGTATAAATATTCATGGATCATCTCATTCAACATTTTGTACTACTAAGTGACTTTGGCCGTGGGCCAGTAGATTTGGAAAACCCGGCTAGGGTAGGGTGGTATGGGACACCGTACCCTAGAGTAGTGATGCCGCTGAACAAATTAGGGTAAGGGTGTCGTGGGAGGCCGCGAGACGGTCTTCGCCCACCGCTTTACCCTAAGGTGGAGGTTGCGGACCTCGTGTAAAATATGAGGACAAGACCCTTGTGCCAAGAAAAAGACACAGTGATCACCCAACCACAAGTGTTGATACGTCAACCCTGGTCTAGTAACTGCTCAGGTTCGATTGAACCTCTACAAAAGCAGTTTGGAGGCAAAGTGCGAGTCTATACGGAAGGGGTTAAGCAGGACCGTATGGAAGTTGGTTATTTTATCTGAACAATCTGACCGATCGATCTGAACTTCGATCATGTGTTATGTGTGCCGCACAATATTAGGCTAAGGTAAGTCAGGGGCACCCTGAGCTTACTGGGAGGCCTACTAGGTAGAGGCTATATAAAGAATTGAGCAGTGAAAAATCTTGCTTTCTTAAAACCAGACGTGGATTAAGAAATCTTGTGGGTAAAGCAAGGGGTAGCTCTGCAGAGTGAAATAAATGGTATTCGAATACGCCGTGCTTCCGGTTAATGAAGCTGTGTTAATTGGGTGATTCCAACAATGAGGCATAAGTAGTGTTTCTGATGTTGTTAATTTGAGTAATGATGAAGCTTTGCTTTATAACAGAAAACCCCCTGATCTTAAGGAGAAATGTTTTAAATTTTATTTGTTTGCAAATAAAATTGCATCCACCTCATAATAAAACAACTATATTCCCTTCTTTTGAGAATCCTGGCAAATAGATATATAGTGTTTCCACATGTGATTTGCTGAGTACAGTGGTTGGTACTCAGACTTGCAAAATTTTCCCCCAACAGATATCAGAAGAAAAGCCAACGCTGCAAGTGTTCGTGTTAGGGTTATGACTACACTCAAGTGTTCCTGTGGAGTTTTCTGCGGCTCTTTTGTATGTAAGTTAAGCTTTGGGTTTGGACGCCCGTATTATTATTAAAACTGGCCATTAGGTCTTTATTTCACTTAAATTAATTTCTTTTAATTGTTCGTGAGCAGGCATGATACAGCTTTCATCCGCAACTGAACTCCTGGGCTGTTGCGGGTGGTGAGACATTCCTGTTCCCAAAAATAGGGGCGTTACAAAACATGTCCTGTAAACTATCCTGCAAGACCATATCTGCTACAGTTGAAGTTGTTGACTTCGCAAAAGAATAAAGCTCAGGGAATTTCAAATGAATCAGTTGGTCATTCCAAATATCAGTCCAAAAGTCAGCAGTGGTGCCCTGTCCAATGGCACATTTAGCAAAACCTTTATATTCATCCAGTGGTTTAAGGATCTCTCTCCACAAGAAAGAGCCATCTGCCATCCTTTTTGGAGGGTGATCATCAGAATAGTATTTTTCCCATACCAGCTTTACCCACGGCAGATCAGCTTAATTTATTGAAGAACTTATGCAGGTTTTTCATTAGAAGTGCATCATTATGCCTGGCTATATTAAGCACTCCCACTCGTTGTTTGGACTAGCAAACCTTGTCCCAAGCCACTTGTGGTGGCCTCTTAGATGTCAGAACCCTTCCATAAACAATGCCTTCTGTACTTATCAATTTGTTCAATGACCCCCTTTGTAAGTTTCAAGCTGCACATGAAAAAGATTGGCAGCTGCGTGAAGGTCGAAGTAACCATAGTCTCGTCCATACGAAATGTATGTGGCGCAACTAACTAATCATCTTTCCACTCTTGGAACCAATGGAAAAAAAATCTTCCACTCTTGACCACTACTACAGAAATCGACATTACAGACGGTTCAGAAACGTCATCACAGACGGTTTTCTGAACCGTCTGAATTTATGGGTCAGTGATGATCGAAGGTTATCACGAGCGGTTTTCAACCGCTCGCGATTATTAGATATCACAGACGGTTTTAATTAAAACCGTCAGCGATTATCGATATCGCGAGCGGTTTTTAATTAAAACCGTCGTGATATCTAATAATCACGAACCGCTTTAATGAAAAACCGTCAGGATACATATCACGACGGTTTTTACTTAAAAACCGCTCGTGATATTCCTTCCTCCTAAACCAAAATCTATTTACATTTATTGGCTAGCCTCAGAAATGCTAGCCATGCCCTCTCAAACAAGCAGATAATCACGGACAAAAACATACAATTCACACATCTCATTTGCTTTCGGTACATTTCGCGACATAAAACATCCAATTGACATCGCACTTCATCTCACGGACATAAAGCATGCATCCATTTCGCAAATCAATTAATTGAATTGAACTGAAATATCCATTAACAAATGCACATTATAAAAGATCTACACTGCATTTACACTTAGTGATAAGACCAATAGGAAATCGGTGCGCGCGATGGAACCGTCCTTCGGTGTATGACTTGAGTCGACAAAAGAACGCTAACTCGATTGAACCTCTCAAGCTCGATCGTTTCAATGCGATTGACGGATTGATACACTTGCCGATAGGAATATCAATGTACATATATATGTAACGTGATAAGTATGAAGTAATTATGGGAAGAGTGACAAACCTTGCGATTGGTGACCTCGAGGAATCGAGGAGTAGTTCCATATGTTGGCAAACGTAGTATCCACATGTGTTGCCCGGCTGCTTCTGGTGGCACTGCAAAAAATGGAATGTGTTAGTTCAAAAGGCATTAGTACCATCTGTTGCATAGGATTAATTAATGTGAAATAGCGAATACCTTAAAATCTCGAACATGTGTCGTGAGCCGTTGGCCCCGCTTGAGTCACCTCCTTTTCAATGTACATCGCGAACGCCCTACGTAATTCAAAAGGTTAACCTTAATCATTCGGAAGGAAAGAAAGAGTACAATGTAGATATGTATGGGAATATGTGCTTACCTATCGATTACTTGGCCGACAATTGTGAAGTCCATTTTATTCTTACTTAGGGAATCAAGGTAATATACCTTGTTCCATTTTGGTACAATTACTATTAAAATCCAATGAAAGCTCTGATTGAAGGGCATAAGTACATAGTCCTTATTGCGACAACTCAAAGAGTTCGATGCAATGTACCTCTCGACGAGGATGCCTCCACGTCGATGGTAGTCTTGGCGACCAATTGTGGGTCCAAGAAACCACCGATGAGTTCGATACTCTAGCTTTAATCAGCATGTGTCTATATATATACACACGAAAGCAAAAATTAGATATGGCATTTATCGGTATGACATTAACGGAGACGTGATTGTACACACTTACAGCGTCAAAGATCGAACGATTGAGACGTCAAGAGCGTTGAGCATGAACAGCTCGAATAAATCCTCAAAGGCGACCACGAATGTACACTCTTGAAGATTGTGGTGTAAATCTTCCTGAGAATTTGACAGTGATACTTGAAGTCCGTTCTCCCTCTGGCTTATTGGACTACTGCATATACCACGTGTGCAATTGCATGCAACTATATGGTAGCTTTTGGAGGGCTTTTTGCTCGAGCAACGGCTCGCCAAGCACGAATTTGCGGGCCAAAGGGTGGTACGGAAGATCATCATTGGTCTTCTTTGCTTTGCCCTTGCTGGCCTTGCTGCCTCGGCTATGGGTCGACTTCACGGAAGTCGACTTTGAAGGTAGCAGCGGTGCAAGTTGCTCGCGAGAATAGGGCCCGTGGAGATAGCACCGCTGTAGTATCCGGTGGTGGAACCGACTGGTCTTGTATCGAGATGGCACCGGTGCATGTTGCTCGTCCCACCACCGGTGAAGAAGCCTCCAGAAGATGTCGCTTTTGGGCCACCGGATGAATGTTCCAATGGCTCGTCCTAGAGTCACGATCTCGTCGTTGGGGGCTTCGGTGGCGGGACCACCTCAAAATTGACATACACACCATCCACATTAACTTTTGCGGCTCGGCGCTAAAGCTTGGCGTGCACCATGGCCCGTTACTGCACGAATATGCCGGCCCTGCAACGACAAGGGAATGGCGCCATATCTCACTTGGAGCTTGCGTTCGAGGCTCCTACATAACGATACAAAATTAGCTACTCGAATAGGCCTACCAATGGAGCAAGCATTCGAGAGGTAATAATTATTACCGTGATGTCGCCCACAGAAATTTGGACTGGTATGCGTCGGATTGGACGCGCAGCTACTCGGACGGTTGTGCGGGCTACCTAGCATAGCAGCGGCGGTGGCGGCTCGCGACTTTCTGTCTGCTTCCGCACCTCTTCTCGATTACTTCACCCATCTGAGCAAATAGCTCCTCTCGAAGAGATTCCTTGATCTCTTCTCGTAGCTGCTCCTCACGCCGGCTTTGTTTCTCTTCCTACGCCGATACATTCCGAGTCATCTTGGAAACCATGTTTCCAAGGAACGTAAAGCCCAAGGCCTCTCGTGACGACCCGGTGCTCCTTGTTTCCCAGGGCCACGGAGAGCATATCATTCTCCCTTGTTCCTGGAATGATCCTGGTAGATTCAAAACTCAGCTCTTCCCGCAAGAGCACGACATGTCATTTCAATTGCACGGTTGTGGAGTAATTACAAGCTACGTAGTTCGATCGATATCTTACGGTGCGCCGGGACACTTGCTGGTCTGCAGGGTTTCGAAGGAGACGTCCCCGATGTCGTTGTAGATGACCTTGCTCTAAGCCAATTTCGAGCGCGGTCATCCGGATATTGGAAAACGGCGGGCGATGTCCTCTGCAGCTGCCACCATCCTCCAACCTCCATCATGGGATTTTACCCGCATACCCAGTATGCCAAGTCCGTGGGGTGCGTGTTTTTGCCTGGAGGGCCTTGTGCGCCACACTTGTACTTTTGAATTCTTGATCGTTTTCATCGCCTTGAACTCTTCCCATTGTGATTCCGGAATGGGTATTTAGTAAAAGGCGTTTCGTCCGTCTCCACGTATTTCCGACAAGCGTGCTCTTGAAGTTCTTCCATGCTTTGCACGCCGCTTGGTAGGTTTGTCGCCCACAGCGTGTAAGTGTTCTTCCGGGAACTCGAACGATGCCAAGATTTCGGTCCACAGTCACGTTTCCGAGTGTCGCACGCGTTCTTCCACGAATTGTATGTGATCTCAATTCGTTGTCGTGCAACTATTCCGACCATGGTTCGAATGCGTTTACCGCTTGCTTAGGAAGGATAGGGACCCCACCTGCGTTTACATTGTGATGGTCCTGTCGGCTCTGAGGCTTCTTTGATAGCCCTCTTCCTTGGCGCCTTGATGTTGGAGCGGACGCCTCGGCGATGATGGTGAAGAATGCGCGGGTGACATGTTGCTCATTTTGTGGGTCTATTAAGATAAGATGAGAATGTTCAAAGTGAGGAAGCACGAAAAGTCAAACATGATGCTCAATGTTCGGAAGAGAGGAGAGGAGTAGAGGGAAGGGGAGAAGGGAGGGGTGATGTGGACACAGAGAGGGGTTATGTGCCTATACTATATACTACATACTATATGTGTATATACATACATATACATATACATACCTACATGTATACATATACATACCTACATATATACATATATAATGGTAGCAATATGAAGCAACAAGCAACAAGCATCAATAATAGAATCAATAATGCCTCAACATGAATATGTGCTCTCAAATTGTAGGGTTGCACAAGATTAATCTTGGCCGTCCCGCTACTAAATCATATACTCTTCCTTGATTGGTTATGCCAAATAATGAATTCAGTATTTTGAGCTCTAGATACAAACTCTAAAATCTCAAGATCAAGATATATTTAGCATGCATATATTCAAACAACAGTATTCATACAGATCAAGACCACACAAGTTAACTTTGCCCAATAATTCAGTCTTTTAACTTGTCAAGATTAAATCCGAACAGATCAATTTAATAACATGCTATAACCTGAAAACTGCATGAACCGACAAACTATTAGAGCTCAAGCACTGAATGAACCAATCTCGTGATATGATTTTATCATCATCGAGCAAATCGTAGTAAACAATTAATGTACCAAATAGCAAACTAATTAAGCTACTGCAGAAACCCTAGTCCATCACGCGTAAAGTGCTCACAATGCGCCGTGGTAATCGAGGGGAGGTGGCCGGCGAGGGGCTCGACGGAGGCGGCCGGCGAGGGGCTCGGGGAGGCGGTCGACGAGGGTTCGGGGAGGCGGAGGCGACGAGGGGGTCGACGGAGGCGGTCGACGAGGGCTCGGCAAGCGGCCGGCGAGGGGCTCGGGAGGCCGAGGCGACGAGGGCTCGGCGAAGGCGGCCGCGAGGCTCGGGAGGCGGTCGACGAGGTTCGGGAGGCGGAGGCGACGAGGGGCTCGAGGAGGCGGAGGCGACGAGGGGCTCGACGGAGGCGGCCGGCGAGGGGCTCGAGGAGGCGGCCGACGAGGGTTCGGGGAGGCGGAGGCGACGACGGGCTCGGGATTTACTTGGATCTAGATCAAATAACTGCGCAGCGCACAGGGAAAACCCTAGCCAGAGGGTATATATAGGGAGGTTATCACAGACGGTTCTAACTCAAAAACCGTCTGTGATATTAATATCACAGACGGTTCCAAGTCTAAAACCGCCTGTGATAGTATAAATATCACAGACGGTTCTAAGTGTATAACCGTCTGTGATAGTCATATTATCACAGACGGTTTTAAACTTAGAACCGTCTCTTTTTATTGATATCACGACGGTTCTAAGTTTAAAACCGCTCGTGATAAGCTTCTTTGCGATCGTAGTTATTAAGACAACACCAATAACCACAGCTGCATTCATATCCACCACCAAACAAATGCATTCATATACAACACCAACCAACTGCATTCATATCAACCATCACATGTGCATCACACATATACATAAATGCCAATACTCATATACATTTTGTCACACATTTTCACATATACATCTCAAAATTGTCACACATTTTCACATATACATTCTTATTGTACTTGCTTATTTCCTTTAAAATTAGCCCTTCATCATGATCAATGCGTGCGTAACTAGTTTCACACGTTGTTCATCGTCGACCCTTATGCCATTTCCAAAAGGAGGTAACTCGTCAAATTGATTGTATTCCTCCTCGCCCACTACATTCTCCACTCCGACAATTCTCCTTTTTCCATGAAGAACTACATGGCGTTTCTTATTTGCCGGGTCGGTTACATAGAAAACTTGAACAACTTGATTGGCAAGTACGAATGGTTCGTCTTTGTACCCGACACGTTGGAGGTCCACGGTCGTGACACCGCATTTGTCAACCTTCACCGTGGAGATGCACCCAACGGCAAATAAATAAGGGGATCTTGAAAACCACATAGTCGAGCTCCCAAATCTCTTCTATTAAGCCATAGTACGAGTTTCTCGACCCATCGGCATCTGAATGCATCTATGCGGACTCATTGCTCGTTAGTGCTCTTGACATCCCGAGATCGCGATAGAATGTGTACCCATTTATGTCATATCCTTGCCATGTCACAACTGTAAATGTCGGCCCTTTTGCCAACCATCTCAGCGTCTCACTCGGCGAGCTCCTAGCAATTTGCTCCTTCAACCATTGGTTGAACCAACGGTTGTGTTGCCTCATGATCCAAACATCCGGCCGCTCTGGATTCTGTTGCCAAAGCACATCCTTGTGCTGGTCCACATAAGGCGCCACTTCAGTCATGTGTTGCAACACCGTGAAATGGGCTTGAGTATACGTGTCCATATCTGGAGTGATTGCTTTCCTTCCGATAGTTCCGAGACCCTTCAGCCTCCCTTCATGACGAGATTGAGGGACACCTATCGGTTGAATCTGAGCCATATAATCGACACAAAACTCAATCACCTCTTCGCTTGCATAACCTTCGACGATGCTGCCCTCCGGCCGAGAACGATTCCGTACGTAGGACTTGAGAATTCCCATGAACCTCTCAAATGGGTACATGCTGCGTAGGAATACGGGCCCGCACATTTTTATCTCCCACACAACGTGAACAACGAGATGGACCATGATATCGAAAAACGAAGGAGGGAAATACATTTCAAGGTGACATAGAGTCATCACCACCTCGTCCTGCAGAGCATCTAGTCCTTCGGGATCGATGACCTTCTGAGCAATTGTGTTAAAGAAATAACATAGCCTCATGATTGTCTCTCGGACTTTGATCGGCAAAATATTTCTAATTGCAATAGGGAGCATCTGTGTCATCGACATGACAATCATGAGACTTCATGCCATTTAACTTCAAATCTTGCATCGAAACAAGTTTCTTCACGTTGCCGGAGTAACCAGACGGAACTTTCACACCATGCAAGCACTGGCACAGTTCTGTTTTCTCAGCCTTGGACAGAGTGTAACACGCAGGGGGAAGGTACGTTCGTCCATTATCAGTGCTTGTCGGTGCTAACTCGGGCCCGATGTCCATGTCACCAAGTCAAGCCGTGCGTTGACACCGCCCTTTGTTTTATCACGGATGTTCAAGAAGAGACCAATCAAGCGCCGCACACATTCTTTTCTACGTGCATGACGCCGATGCGAAGGCGAACATCTAGGTACTCCCAATAAGGTAAGTCCCAAAATATTGATCTCTTCTTCCAGGTGTTCTTCTCATGAGCCCTCAATTTACGTCCCTTTCCGAGGACAACATCTAAATCCTTAACCATATCATAAACCTCGCGTCCCCTTAAATGCCTTGGAGCTGAACCATCTTCCTTCTCTCCGTCAAATTGTTTCTTCATCTTGCGGTATGGGTGAGCCCTCCGAAGGAACCGGCGGTGACGCATGTAGACGGTTTTGCGTGAGTGTCTCAGCCACACACTCTCGGTACCATCTAAACAGTGAGTACAAGCTTTGGCACCTTTTGTACTATGGCCCGATAGGTTACCAAGGGCAGGATAATCATTTATGGTGCGAGAACAATAAGGAGCGCAGAGTGAAGTTCTCTCGCTTGTACGCATCCCATACCTGCACCCTTCGCTCCACATTACTTTTAGATCTTCCACCAACGGTGCTAGGAACACATCGATATCATTCCCGTGTTGTTTTGGCCCTTGGATAAGTATCGACAAACAAAATATACTTTCGCTTCATACACAACCAAGGAGGAAGGTTATAGATGCAGAGAGTCACGCCATGTGCTATGTCGGTTGCTCATGCTATCGAAAGGATTCATTCCATCTGTACTCACCCAAACCTTATATTCCTTGGTTCTGCACCGAACTCGCAAAACTCCTATCGATGTTTCTCCATCGCGCGGAATCAGCAAGGTGTCTTATCATTCCATCCTTCTTGCGCTCCTCAGTGCCAACGCAGCAGCTTTGCCTCCTTTGGATTTGCAAAAACCTTTTCAAACGGGAATTATAGGAAAATACCATGTCACCTTAGCAGAGGTCCTTTCTTCGCCTCTGTTCCTCGCCATCAAGCGATTGATTGTTACGTTTGTATCGGGATGCGTTGCACACCGGACATACATGCATGTTTGCATACTCTTACGGTAGAGGATACAATCGTTCGGGCATGCATGTATTCTTTCTACTTCCATTCCCAACGGACAAAGAACCTTCTTGGCTTTATACGTGGTTTTAGGCAACTCATTTCCATCCGGAAGCATGTCCGCTAAAAGACCTAGCAGCGCAGTTGAAACTCTTGTCCGACCAACCGTTGCTTGCCTTCAATTTCAACAGTTCAAGCACGCCAACAACCTCGTGTACTTGCATCCCGTGTACAAAGGTTTCTCCGAGTCCTCCATCAAGCCACGGAATTTAACATACTCTCTCTCATCATAGTTCTCTTCAACATCGCAAGCATCCGATCCAGATTATCATCGTGCAACCTATCCGAATCCGACCCACAATCGACATCACCGCGGCATGTCATTCATTCACAAAGCGATGTCATCCGGGGCATATCATTCACTTCACCGGCGATGTCATCCGCGCATATGATCATTCACTTCGCCATGACCGGTCCAACACGTATAATCCTTTTTGAAACCCTCCGAATCAAGTGCGATTCAATTTGCCCTCGGTTCTTAAACATCTTCACATTCTCGCATCGGTGCATGGACAGCACATATATATCGCCCCTTATTCAACATATCCTCCTCGCAGCTCTTATAAAAGCGAAACGCCATTAATGTACTCTTCACTCACACGGCTCATGGCATACATCCAGCTTCGGTCCTACGTTACGTACATATATAACAACTTAGTATTAAAATCTAGATTAACTAATTATAACTACATATATACGCCACATTTATTATATTGAGACTTTATTTGCTAGATTCATATTACAAACACAACAGCTATTATATAACCAACAATTTTGCAAATTAACCATCTTCAATAACCACTCATGGATTACTTAGAACTAAATTGTAATGCAATTAAAGAAAAAATAAATTGCATTACTAACCATATCTAGAACAACCAGCAAAGTATGAATCTTCAAAGCTCAATCTCTCGCCTCTTCCCACCAAATTAACAAGGCCTGAAATCGCCTAGCTTCCTCCCGAGTGAAAAAGTGCGCAGCAGATGGCTAGATCGGATCGAAATGAAGACAGATGCGTCGAGCAATGCAATAAATGCCTCATCGACATTATCACGTATGGTTTTAATAAAAACCGTCGTGAATTATCACGACGGTTTTAATTATTAACCGTCGTGATAACAGAATTATCACAGACGGTTTTTATTTAAAACCGCTCGCGATAATCTGGGATTATCACGCAGCGGTTTTAATACGCACTGCCGTCGTGATATAACGTATCGCGCACGGTTCATAGTTAATAACCGCTCGTGATAATCCATTTTCCGCCACAAATACCACAGACGTCCTCCAAATTACAACCGTCTGTAATAGTGCTCATTAGAGACGGTTTCACAAAACCGTCTGTGATGAGGCGTCTACTATTAGGCTTTCTGTAGTAGTGGACCTTGCTAAACCTAGAGGCAGCCCCAAATAAGTGAAAGGTAATGATCCTTGTGGACAATTGAGAGTCCTGGTAAGAATGTCCATCTTTCCAGCAGGCACATTGATTGGCACCATGATTGACTTGTGATAATTGACTTTTAGCACAGTTGAATTAGCAAAAGTATTTAGAAGGGCCTTCAGACAAAAAAGTTGTTTTGCACAAGCTTGCATTATAATCAAGGTATCATCAGCATACTGCACCGCAGGAAAATCTGGGCAAGCCTCTGAAGGCAAGGTGCCATGATGAGTCGCCTATGCATAGCCTCACCGAGAATGCTTTGAAGAAGTTCTCACTGCAAGCACAAAAAGTAATGAAGAACCCTAACTCCCTCTTGCAATGAAATTGTTTGCCAGAACTCCATGTAAAAGAACCAAGAGGTTGCAGAGACAAGATTTGTGTAATCCAATTTTGCCATCTGGAGCCAAAGCCTTTGTAGTTCATGTTGGTGATATGCCCTAGAGGCAACATGGAGATGTTGAATATATCACATACTATGTTTATGATACATTGCTTTGTTCCTTGAAGTAGACATTATCATTATTGATCAATGAGTATGTGACTGATTCATGAGACTCTTAATGCCAAAATGTTGCTATTTCTAAATGATCCCCGATTATATATCATATGAGGAACAAATATGATTCAAAGATCAAGATATATATTGATTGATGATCATGTCTCATGGATCATGGTATGGAGATACCAAATCAATAATATGGACATGTGTTAGTGAACATATGTTGATAGACCCGCCATGAGACACCGCAGAGATTCCATGTGTCATCGCTGGTCTCAAGTAGTGTTTATGTAGAATCCTTAGACTTGAGATTATCATGGTTCCCAACATGCGTAGTAGCCTATTTTGGGACTACTAACCACTACTCCGTGAATCGGGTAGTCATAAAAGTAGTCTTCGTGTTTGCTATGAAACATGTAGTGGGATGTGAATGATCAAGATAGAATTTGCCCCTCCTTATGGGAGAGATATCTCTGGCCTCGATGTAATGGATTATGAAAGTGCATGGCCATGCCAAGGTGATTGAGGAGTCAATCACGAGTTTATAATCCATCACGGAATCGAGAGAGTGATTGAGCTATTAAGAGGATGACACAGTCTCACCTTGAGCTCAATCTATATCGTGAGACAAAGGGATTCGTACATGAGAACATTACGAGTTCAGTGATATGATCTTTACGTATACTTTGGGGTTAATATGTCTTACTAGAGGCCGCTATTAATGTGGTGACCGGAAGGCGTTTCGGGTCACGACCAAGTATACGTGAACCTCTGGTCGCACACTTAACGGGTTGGAACACTAATTCGAATGTGATTCGAATATGGGCTCAATTCGGATAGAGATCCGGATAGACTCCTATTGGGCCTCGGTCCACGAGGCCCAAGTGAGGAGGTCTATATATATGGAGGCGAGGGTTGAGGGTGCATGCATCCATAATCCCGAGCTAAACCCTAGCCGCCACCTCCCGAGCCAAACCCTAGCCGCCGCGAGTCTTTGGTACACTCGCGATCGGCGTTCTAGCCCGGACGCTTGGATATCGGTGGAGGCGCCGCTCGTTGTGGCGTTGATCGGCATCAACAACCTCTGATTGGATCCGCTCGTGGTGTGGTTGATCGCGTGGAGGAGACGATCCGTTCGGGACGATCGGCTACTTCCACTACTACCTCGACGCGCGTGGTTGGATCGGCTTCTCCAACTCTTCTTCCATTAGCCGCGCGTCTAGTGATAACGATCCATGATCCCTCCTTAAGCATGATGTCCTTGTGTGCGCGGTAGAAAAGTTTTGTTTTCTGCTTTCGTAGCCTACGCACGATTCTTTAGTTCAATATGTCCAGCACGACCTGACGTTTAACCGTATCAAAAGCCTTTTCAAAATCAAGTTTGAGCACTACAATTTCCTTCTTGGACTTGTGACAATGGTGAAGACATTCAAATGCCCATGCCAAACAATCTTGAATAGTTCTTGTCCTGATAAAACCATACTGGTTGGTATGCATATAAGTTCCAAAATGACAGCTTGCAGCCTATTAGCAAGAATTTTTGTAAGCAGCTTGAGCAGTACTGTTTTGTAGAGCAATCGATCTGTAGTCTACAGTCATTGGCCTTTGTGTCTACTGCAGTCGGTGGTCCTATGTCTACTGCAATCTTTTTGTTTTATGTCTACGGCAGTCGTTGATCATGTGCCTATGCAGTCATTAGTCTTGCGCCTACCGTAGTTTTGGTATCTGTGTACTACAATTTGGTTATATTTCTGCTGCAATTTTTTTTATATGTCTATTATAGTTGTTGGTTCTGTCTTTACTGTAGTTTTAGTCTCATTGTACTGCAAAGATTATGTGTCTACTGCGATTTTTGGTATGTGTACCGTATTTTTTAATATATATATACTTGTACATATGTAAGGAGCTAGTACTAGCTAGCAGAAATACTAAAATAATTTTGTTTATACAATGGAAGGTTTATCCCAGTTGGTACTTGGTTGTGCATGCATGCGAGGTTCCTAGTTCGAGCCTTATGGGGCATAATTTTTTATGTTTTACCACAAATCAAAAAACAAAAGCAGACTTTTCAAATTAAAAAAAAAAGAGAAGCAACCAGGAGGAGGAGAGACACGTGCCAATGAGCTGGAGCCAGCGAGCCACAGCGGTTGGGTGGGGAATTTTTATTTTTTTTATTACAATTCAAAAATCAAAAGCAGGCTTAAAAAAAAAAAAGAGAAGCAACCAGGAGGAGGCGCGCTGCCGGGAGGAGCCAGAGGAGGAGGTACGCGTGCCCATGAGCTGGAGCCAGCGATCCACCGAGATTGGGTGGGGGAGGAGTGTAGAATGGAAATTCTAACGAGGGGTGTAGAATAGTGCCGTTATCTACTTATATATAGAGGGAGGGAGGGACGGAGGAGAGAGATTAGTGTGAGCTTTTGACACAGTCACACAGAGGTGGGCACGGCATCGAGATTCGAGACTCACAAGGTCAGAGTTGACCTCTACTGGCTCGGTAAAGACATAATCATAGTCGATGTCCGTGTAGTCAACGGAGTCAAACTAATTTTTGCTCATCCTAGGAGTCAGCCATTGCAGCAATGGCTCTTTCTAGAATTGAAATCCGCCATATCTACAGACGACGCCAGCTATCCATGATCTTGTTACCAAGACCAACGATCTTACGTAGTTTTCTTGATGAAATGTGATGCAGGGATCAACAAGCTCAAGGCGCAGAGAATGTATCCAGGTTTAGAAAGTAGCAAGAGAATGTATCCAGGCGCAGAGAATTTGTTTTGATATTATTCATTCCTATAGTTATAAAGTAGCAAGATAATTCAAAGATAATTGGTGTTCTAGTTAGTCCATTAATTAAGACATACACACACACACACACACACACATATATATATATATATATATATATATATATATATATATATATATATTTTTACGAATGTAAATCGGTTTAGAAAGTGTGTAATCAAACATTTTCTATTTCATATATTAAAATAACTAAAAATATATAGATTGGCCAAAATGGAAAAAATACTAATCAACTGGGGATTAAAAATACTTTCATAGTGTTGCATCTTTTATGGATTTTTGCCAACTAGTATAAACATAAATAATGTCAAAAACAGTGTAAGTTTATAAACAGACAAAGCATCATGTAGTGATATAGTGGTAGTGGTGGTAATCCTTTGTGCGCCGACAAGTGGGGCCAATGGCCAATAAGCTGGATTTGCTGGCTTCACTTGCCTCCACTCCTATGCAGCCATGGTGCCATGCCACCGGGGAGAGGGAAAGGGAGAGCGTGCTCTTGTGACGACTCTATTTATGAGGCCGTTGGATTTCTCTGTAACTGCTTAGGAAGTTCAGTTGCAGAGTAAAAAAATGAGTACATCAAATCTGCTCAAACTTTAATTATAAATACCAAACATTATTACAAGGGAGTACGACTTAGCAGTCGAGTTTTACATTATAAAGGGTGTCCAAGGCCAAAATTTATTATACAACACAAAAGGTCTTCTAAAACCACGAGCACACTTGAGCTAACTACTGTTACCTATAAATATAGCATTAGTGAAACATACATGTATGCATAATATTCTTTGTAAATAATATACAATAATTGAAATAATAGAATCAACATGGTCAAAGGGGTGCTTGCCTTGCTTTAAATGCTTAGAGAATTGCTCGGGGATGTTCTCGTAGATTTCTGGTGTGACAATATCTAATCGGTAAAGCCAAATGAGCACAAGTAAGAGGCAATAAATTCAAACAGAGATCAAATTTAAATATTTTTGTATAGTAAAAAAGCATGATTTTATAAAAATTTAGAGACAAAAATTATTAAATTTGGAGTTCATATACAAAAGTTACATGCATTTGAATTTGGTTCGATTGAAAAATGCTAAAATAGAAAAAGGAAAAATACTATGCTTGGGGTGATGTCAAAGGCGTATTTTCTAGAAATACGCTTTCCTACTGTGAAAGTGAACTTTCACACGACTAAAAGTGGCTTTTCCCATTTTATTTATTTTTCTAAAATTTCTTACAGGTGAGCCATGCATGTCAGTCTCACATGATATAGATCATGTTTTATTTGTTAAATTACTGAGTGGATCCCATATGTTAGTGACACATTTTAAATTTTAGTTTAATTAAAATTTCTTAACTAATTTCGGCTGCACCCACTTTTCCTAGACTCATTATGTTTAAACATATCATTAGCGCTAATTACTTTTCTTACATGTGGGGTCCACTGTCAGTGAGAGACATAGAGAAAGTGAGTGGCAGTGAGCAACTACTGCTTTCGTGAGCTTGCCAGCGGTGAGGGAGGCGATGGCATAATCTTGAGAAGGCCAAAATGGAATGGTAGGCTCCCGTCAAAGCAATGGGTGGTGGCAGTGGCCAGAGAGGTGTTCGAAGGTGATGGCGCAATGGTGAAAGGTGGCGGTGCTCCTTGGTTGAACCACATCAATGGAGAGGCCATAGTTAAAGGTCTCAATTGAGCATGGAATCAACTTTAGGAGGTCACGAGGAATCTATAGGATCAGACTCGTGGACCTATGGTCATCAAAATAGTGCTAGTGGTGCCATGGTCGACCATGGCAATGGCCTAGAAAGCTATGGCCATTGGCCAAATTGACTAGTGCGTGAGCACTAGTGGGTCTCTAGGGTGCTTATCGAGAGTTTGGATGGGGTTGAGGTAGTCGGAGATGTCTCATCGATGGTGAGTAGTAGTGGTGGAGAGGAGGTCCATAGAATTGGCAAGTTTTGGTGATGGAGATGCTACAAGAAGGTGTGCATGAGCTTGCATGCAAGCACAGGATGGTAGAAATGGGAGGAATTGAGCTAGGGCTCACCAAAGCAATGGGGAACACCAAAAAATGGTGATGGCAGTAGAAAACAGAGAAAAGGCTTGGTGCTGACCGCTCACTACAGGGAAGAGCAATTAAATGAGCACGAAGCTTAGAGAGAGTGTAAGGCACATTACGACATGGTGGGGGGGAGAATCTCACCGGAGATACGAGAATACAAGCGGTGCCTTCTCGGAGATGAGGAAGGTTGACCTTGGCTCGATTCTGTCTAGCTCCAACTATGACAAAACCCAAAGAAATAGGCTCAGCGAGGAAGGGGGAAAGCTTTGATGCAAGCGTCGAGCTTAGAAACTCACCAGAGAAGGGATGGCATGGTGGCGTGCTCACCAGTGGTAGGGAAGACAGCCATGTTCTTCGTGAACCAAGGGGCGAAATACTCTGGTTCTTGGGTAATAGCGAGTGGTGTGTTGAGGGAGAAGAGTGACATGCACAGATGTGGCGATCAAGGAGAGAGGTCAAAAGCGAGCATGCTCATGGTGCGTCTCATCGTGCAGAGAGGGGGACAGAGGGGAGAGAGGCATGCTGATGGGGATGGCTCACTGCTCATAGTTGTCACGACATGGCAAGTGCGAAGCAGCTTGGTCGGGATGGTGACGGTGATACGGTGAAAGCATCTAGGCCCTTAAAAATGATTTTGGTAATCAATGACATTATGTGAATACAAGACTAACATATTTGTTGAGTGTTTGAAAGGTTTTGTAACATCTGGAAATTTTGAATTTTGGAAAATATGTAGTCCCTGAATTATTTTGAAATATATCTTCTCGATATTTGGATTTTAGTGGATTTCCTTTGAATTTTTTGTTGAGGTTCCAACAAATGAAGAAAATCATGAAAAATGAAACAAATAGAAAGTCATGAAGGAAATGTGAACATAATAGAAAATTTTAATTTGAAATCAAATCTGAAAAGATGATCCATCAAAAAGGGGAAGAGTATAATTTGAATCAAAATTTAAAATTCACTTTGGGCCCAGTAATAATAATAATAAACAAAGGTAAGTGAATAAAATATATGTATATATAAACATATACCATAATAACAAATGAATAAATAAATGCAATGATCATGCTAGTAGTAAAATAAACAAATATATGTAATTAGATGTGTATGTATATATATATATATGTAAATGTATAAATATATACATATAAATAAATAAATAAAAGGGGGGCAAATTTTGGCCTGGCCTAGCCGGCCCAAGCCGGCCCACTTCTTCTCTCTTCTTCCTCCATTCGCTTTGGCAAAGCCGAAGCCTCCTCGCCGCCCGCTCGCCGCCGCCTCCTCGCCGCAACCTCGCAAGCTCCGCCAGTTGTCGCCTGGCACCGCACCCGTGCCGCGTCATGCACAGTGCTGCCATCGCGTCGCCCGACCACCTCACCGGACACGCCGCTTTCTCCGTCACGCAGTGCCCCGCCTGCTGCATCCACCTCGGCTTGTGCATCGTCAACTGTGCTGACATTGCCGCTGTGCAATCATGCCCATACTGGCCGCAGTCTCGTCCCAAACGCTATAGCAGCGCCGTTGCCATGCCACCGCGATGACCTGCCAACCGCTCCCTGTTGCCCACCGCTTTTCCATGGCTATAAAAGCTCACCCTTGCGTCCGACAGCTTTGCCACACTTTGCTCCATCTTCCACTCGAGGTAATTGGTCTCCCGTGCACCGCAGCTTACCGGCGACACCTTCTTCCCCAAATCTAGCCGGTGAGCAATCTGCTGATTGGCACCGCTGTGGTCCGATTACTCCTCACCGAAGCACCCCTTGAGCACCACGATGCTGTTCCCCTCCTCTATCGGACCTCCATGCGCTGTGATTGCCGCATGCGGCGCCTCCTCCGCCGTCGTCGCGACGCCGCCAGCTCGCCACCGCCAATCCCAAGCCACACCGACCCCCGAGGTAGACTCCCGAGTTCACCTAGATGCTCCCCTTTCATTTAATGGAGCTCCGGTGCCATGCACCGCCATAGCCACCACTCCTCTGTTCCGTCGCCACCCACGGTCGCCGCCGACTGACACCCCGGCCAAATTTGTCGGCGAGGTATCACCTACGGGTAGGTGCGAGCGTGAGCAACCCATTTTTGGGATGCTTATCTCTAGCTGCCGTCTCCTCCGCCGGTGGCGAGCTCGCCGAGCATCGGCCGGAGGAAGAAGACGCACTATAGTTGATGGTTAAGACAACTAGTTAATGAGTAATTAATGCTAATGATGAGTAGTTAAAAACGATTGCTCACTGACATGTGGGCCATGCCCTTTAAACTAAACAGTAACTGGTCCCACCTGTCATAGGTACAGAGAAGGAAAAATAAAAAGAAAAGAAAAATTAAAATTCTGCTGTGGGCCCCACCTATCAGATTTTATTTATTTTCGGATTTATTTAAACTGAGAACTTCAAAAAGGCATAACTTATTTATTTTAACTCCAAATTGAGTGAAACAAAATTTTAAATTCATCTAAATTCAATATCTATCTAATGGAACCAAAACCATAATTTTTAAATCTAATTTGAATTTTTGGTGAGAGTTTGTTTAGTTTACTGATTTTTTATCCAAAGTTTCGTGCAATGTAAAAATAGCGTACGAGGCTCAAGAAGAAGAAGCTGAGGCTGAAACAACTCTCGATGATCAAGACCAAGTCAACTGTGACCAAGACGAGTCATACTTTGATCATATTGAACCTATATTTTCTTCAAATTAATTCAGTTTTAAATTATCAAATTGCATGCTGTTATTTTATGTACAAGTATATGATTGATTTCTGGTTACTAGTTATATACCCATTAATGAACTTGCTAGTATTACACTCATTTGAAACACTTGAATATTTGAGCCTTGTCACCTTAGCAAAAGTTAGAATGGTAAAACTTTCAAAAATAAGTCTGTAATTATACGCCACTACTTAGAATTGCTTAGATGATCGGGGGCACCAAAATGCCCTAAGTATTACTTTCAATTATAAGAAACTGGTTTGGTAAGTCATGGTGAAAATGATTGGTGTATTTTGATATGACTATTTTATGTTCCAAAAATCCCCAACTTGCTTAAATATCTGAGCGGATGGTTTAGGGGCTGGTGTAGTGGTGCACGAGAGTGTGGTTAGTGGTAGTGTGGGTAGTCGAGCTGCTAGCCGCATAGGGGTAGAACATCCCACACAACTTATGAGACCCACCGCAAATGGGAGAAGCCCATATGGAAGGGTGAGATATTTTGAAAAGTTACTATGATGGTCTACCCAACTGCATGACTAAGGAATCATGTGGGGCAACGAGCGGATAGTCTCTTGTGGGTAAAGTGTGCAAACTCTGCAGAGTCAAAACTATTCGAATAGCCATGCCCATGGTCAAGGGTGGACATGGGAACTTAACTAGATATAGTTCTATTTCCAAAAACTTTGTGGGTGGGATTGGAAGAAAATGGAGGGTAGTGGAAAGCACTGATTTGTGTTGCCCTAGGTGTCGTCCCAGTGATAAGGTAAGTGGTTATGATGCTGAAAAGTTAACATATAGTGCAAAGACTATGTAATGGTGGATGATATCTGAATCGCTATTATTATTGCATTCCTTAATACTTTATATACTTTAGTTCAAACTGTAGGTCTTAGGAAATTTCTAAGTAACATATTCTAAAAGCAATCGATGGCAAATAAAATAAGCCATGCATGTTATTTACTGCATCCTGTGTGTTGGCTCGTGGAGCACGATGGATTTATGCTCATCCTCGCATTACCAAAATCAGAAACAGAGACCCAAGACCACTATGCCTATGAAGATACCCCTACCACAGATGGAGGAAACAATGAAGGAAACAAGGACGACTTCTTCGATTTCGGGTCCTAGACAAGTAGACTTAATGGAGATTGTGTGCACCTATATTATATAAGTCTAGATAATATATGTTGTACACATTTACCCCTCAGTCGCTTGCCTATGGATTATGGTCTTACTTCTGCTTTTGCTTCCGCCGTTGTCTTTTATAATGTAGACATTTGTCATGTTCGGCCCTTATGTAAACTATCACCCAACACGGTATATTTTAACCTCTGATATGTAATATTATGGTTTAGTATGTTTCATGCGATGTATGAGTTAATGCAGTAATGTACCTATGAGCACTATCTACTGATCCAGGGAATAGCGTGGTGGAATCACAGGGGATTCTGGATTGAAAAATCTGGGTCTGACAGGTTTAGTCCTGATGACAAATGTGAGATGCATGCTAACGGTCAACATGAAGATTAATGTGGCTCAAGACCAAGTATAAGTAGCCTAGGATCCCTTTCATGATTTTGCTAGTCTTGGGAGAAAGATTGAAAGATCAGATTATAGGTTAAATGTCGTACTATTAAGAGGGATCATGGCTAATAACTTGATAGCACATTCTTGTGCCATTTAGATCAATTTAGGATCATGCATGTACTTAAAACTAAAATTGAAAGCCAAACTGTGCACTGTTAGGATAATCGGAAGTATCAGCGTGTACATAGTGGTACTTCTGCAAACCGAAAGTTCTGAAATTTTGGGCGATACATTTTTCCAGAGAGCACCCACTGAAAACACTTCATCTCCTAGAAATCAAAAGTACCGAGTTTTGAGCGACAAAACTTTTGCTAGGACAAAACTTTCGACATCCAAAAGCACAAGACAAATTAGGCGGTACATTTTTTCCAGAGAGCAACCCTTGAAAAACTTGATCTCATGGAAATCAGAAGTACCGCGTCAAAACTTTGGAACTACCAAAAAATCAGAATTACCGCAATTTCAACGGCAGTAGTACTGCACCAACTTTGAATAGCTACCTCTGATGTTCTGACATAGCCGTTATTGTTGCTATAGTAGAGGTGCAGAATTACCGTGAATTGTACAGAGGTACTACTACTCGTCCTGATTTTTCAGGATAGTTTTATGCAATAGCTATATTTGGTTGGTGGAAGTATAAATACTTTCCCACCTGCTCAAGGACAAAAAAAAAGAAACTCCATTGAACATCCTTGAGCGTTGAGCATTTACTCTATATCTCAAATTTCACACTGTGCATCCATTTGAGGTAGCTGAGTCAAATCAAGTGCATTTCATCTATAGATTGATCCTTAGCACTTAATCGCTGTCAAGCGAAGCTGCGGTTTATTACTCTTGGTTCTTGCCGGCACCTAGATGGCTTGGCAGGAGATTGTGAGGTGACCTCTTCAAGAAGATTGTGAAGAAGCCTGACGTTGACTTGTGAGTGGTTTGATGTCCACCATTTTTGGAGTAGAGGAAGGACAACCACTAGTGCATTGAAGAGTTGAGGCTTAATTCGTGGAGCCGGTACAAGTCGCTTGGGCTTTCCGCAACATGAATTAGGGGAAACTAGCAAGTTTTCGAACTCCACAGTAAAACATCGTGTGCCAATTGGTTATTTCTTTGTCGGTTCATTCTGCACTTGTATTTCTAGTATATTATGATTATTGTGATTGTCATATTCATTTGTGCTAGAGATATACTTATAGAGGCTTGTACTTGTAGTGCCTTAAACATACTAGTATTGTGTAAGTTTGAATTGCTTTAAAATCTTGCTAGACTAATTTGTGGTAATTGTTTTTAGAAGGCAAAAAAAATTTTGAATCTCCTATTCACCCCCTCTAGTCAGTTATCCTTGATCCTACATACGACGTAGCTCCTACTTGCACGCGGGTTGATGGAGGAGGGCGGCGGTGAGCTGAGGTGGCATCGGGATCCATAGGGTAGCGAGGGAGTCATGGGTGAGTGTGCTAGTGCAAGGCGCCCACAGTGGCGCTCAACGCAGCGAGTGGTGGAAGAAAACTTCTGATGTGTGGGCTTAGTGCATTAGCGAGAGAGGGAAAAGAGTCCTAATGGGTAGGGTCTAGCCCCACTCATGAGCAACGGAAGTTAAGTAGATAGAGAGAAGATGCATTCCAAGAGAATACATCTTTGCAAAGCTGAAGGCGGAAAGACTAGGAGATGAAGGTGGTTTGGCTCAGTTGATCAGTTTATGAAATTTTTAATCATAGTAAATGGGTTGTAAAAATTATAAAAAATTTTGTGAAGACTCCTGACACAGTGTAGACTATGTAAAATTTTCTAGAATTTTACCTTTTTAAACTTTCTTGGAAAACTCTTTGAAAGTCTGTTAGACCGAAATGGCGACAGAGGGGGGTGAATGTCGACTCTTTTAAAATCGTCCCCCACAAGTACCCAAGAAGTATGTTCTTCTCCGATAGCAACAGGTGCTAGGAAGAGAAAGGGCTCACTGGACCTAAAAACAAAAACAATCACCAAAGGACTTAACAAGAAAAAGATGGCAAAAAGGCAAGCAATAGAACCTGCAAGAGAGGGGGGCCGGTCAGACCTCTCTGCTATGGCCGGTCAGACCGCCATGGGAGGGCCGGTCTGACCGCCAAGCATGGGCCGGTCTGACCGCCCGGTGAACTCCGGTCAGACCGCCCATCGAATTTCCAGACAACCAGCAGAGAGCAGTTTCAGCTGGCAAATCCAAAACTCTTCACAGTAATGAAATAGAGAGAATCCCTCTGATGTCCTCAGCCCAGAATTTCATAACTATGACCTAAATAGCCAGAGGAGCCTAGAGACTCAAGAAAATCCAACTCAAACACAAGAAATCAAGATTTGGGCAAAAACTTAAAAACTTACAGAGACCTTCACAAAAACCCAAATTACTCCCTAATCTTTGATCCTTTGGCCATGAAACTTTGAGGATAGATTAGCAATAGCCCCAGGACTAGAAAGTCCAAATTTCATGCCATCTCTTGGAGGGAATCAAGCAATGCATCAAAACCCTAGAAATGAGCATGAACTGAACAGGGACAACACAAAATCCAAAATACTCAATGGTCTTAAGTCCTTTGCTTATGAGATTTTGCAATCAAGAAAGCAATAGCCTAAGGACTTCTAGGACCAAAACTCAGGCCAATCTTGAGAAGGAAATCAAGATTCTCTCTAAACCCTAGAAACCAAGAACAGGGAAAGGGAAGAACAGAGGAGCCCAAACTGCAAAAACTGAAATTAAACAAGGTTTGCTCGTAGGATTGACTAGCCAAATGGCTTTTGGGCATCTCGTAGATCACAGCAACCCATTTTGGGCCTTCTCAGCGAGAAACAACAAGAAAATGCAAAAACTCAAAAATCACCAAAAGAGGGCATCGAAGAACAGAAACAACAGAGAGCTCAAGAACTGAAACAAACACCATCTCATATTGATAAAGAGGAAAGGAGATACATGATTGATACAAGAGGAATGATTACAAGCTCATCAATCCATCCTTTCCCTCTCACAATCCCAAGAACACACTCCCTACATGTTTCTTGGAGAGACACAACACAGAGAGGAGACACAGCCTGTGCTCCACACCTACTCTCACCAACTAAAGCCTAAAGCCAAAACAACCTTCTAAAACTCATTTTGACTAAAGCAAACCCTAGAAACCCTTGGAGTGCATAAGGGGGCATGCAGCCACTCCCTCCTATTTATAGCCCTTGGCCAACGGGTCTCCAACCCGTTACACTTGCTAAACTCGAACGGAACCGTCTCCCGCTTGTGCAGCCTTGTGTTTTTTCCGAAACGCCCCTCCTGCACCTTCCGGGAAGCTTCCGCGTTCCTTGTCGTCCACGACTCGCAACCACCTCGAGTTCACGCCGTCTTCGACACATCCCGACCGTTCTGACCTCAGCACCACCTGCGCCTAGTCCGGTCCTCCATGCCTCGCCACGACTCCGTCGCGACGTCCTGCAGCCATCACAAACAAGAAACACATCAAATAGCACCGCTCGATACATGTAAGTATAAATGCATTAATGAAATAGCCCAAACCTGACAAATCGACATAATATGCATCCTAACCATTTTGACCAGGTTTGACCAAGTCCGACCGAGTCCGATTGCACCACGCAACGTCAAGGACCGAACCAACCAAAACAAACTCGACTTTCCTAAACCGATGTCAATTACTCATCATACACATGGGATGACCTCCACATGGTCTCTCAAAGTCACTATTTTATTAAAAAGGTGCTATTTTGATTTGGAAAATTTTAGAAACATGCTCAACAATGTTCCAACTTTTATTTCCAGCACCATGAACTTATTTTTGAGTCTTCGGGATGATATATTAGTGAAGTTTCAAGGAATGGTTTTTTACTATATATTCTCCTATGCCATTTTATGGACCATCTTTTCAGATTCGATTTTTGATTCAATTTGGATTCCATCAGTTGTATATTCCTTTCCAAAAATTAGTGTTTACAAGTTAATATTTTTTCCAAAGAAACATTGTATAGCCTAGCCTTGCTTGAGTTTCTGTCTGGTGCATCCATGAAACATGTGGCTACAACACACAATTTGAGAATTCGTATTAGGCACATGCATGTGGTCACATTTTGACTCACCCACTACAATTAATGTTTGCATACAATGTGGTTAGATGCTACCATTGAATGAATAGCTGGCTACTGATGTGGTGTTACACCTCGTTCTTTTGCAGATGGATCCTATGCTGGCTAATGCGAAGATTTAGGACAATGAAGCTCATTTGGTGTTCCTTGAGATATGCTATGAAGAGGTCCTTGCCAACAACCAAAATACCACTTGCTTGAACTGACGAGGCTACATTAACCTCATGATGAAGTTCAAGGCGTGCATTGGTAGGTGCTACATGCACAAGTAGTTTAAGAACCACCGGACAACCACAAGGCTCGTATGCTAAGTGGCACACACTAAAGCATAACACCTCGAGTTCGGCATCGATCCGTGACCGCGCATCATTACTGCACTCTACTTGGTGGGCAAGATAGGAGTTGGTAAGGAAAATGCTACTTCTTTGTAGTGCCATCTGGTTGAGTTGGATGTGGCTTAACTACATCGAACACTTAATTTGCAGGCCCTTGGTTCACTTAGACTGTTCCAAGCTACGCCACTACCGCACGAGGCCCTGATGGCAGATGTGTTCGAAGGTGCTATCTGCACAAACAAGCATGTCGTAAGATAGCTCCGAGGAAGAGGACGAGCCAACATTCGCATCCCCCAGGTCTGTCAGCAGAAGGGCTAGCAAGTAGCCTGCTCGAGCGTAGTCCAAAGACACAAACTCTAGCAAGCGCTCCAAGAGTGACCACATGTCGGACTGCATGGAGCACGTCTGCAACTACTATGAGGCTCTATTGACGGCCATGGTAGCGAAGAAGGACAGCGTGCGCAACAAGTTCTAGGAGCTCCTTCACACAGTCATCGCCGATGGCTACCCTGTGGGCTCAAAGGAGTGGTTCACCGCCATAATGCTACTGTGTGACAAGGACAACTGTGAAATGTTCAAGGTGATAGGTAGCCCATAGCTCCAAGATGAGTGATGCACCGTGCATCGGTGTTCGTCAGTCGAAGTAGTCCACAGCTAAGAGGAAATGCCCTACACCGAGCTGGTGAGTTCCCTTCCATCTTGTTTATTTCATGGTGTAATCCAATAATTTGGGACTACTATTGTGCGGCTTGCACATTGATTTTTCTGCATTGTGACTTCGTTCCCATCATCTAGTGAGCGTTTTCGATCTTGGATACATCCTCAATCATGTCAGCCTGTGTCATTTCATTCATGAACTATTCATTACTATTGTGCTATTTATTACATTGTCAAGTAGCTACAATGTGACATTGCTTGACTATTTGTTGTGTTCCAACTTTAGTAGCAAACATTAACCTGCTGCTATTGTGAGGTTTGCATATGGACCTCTAAAATGCTGCTAATATTGTGAGGCTCTAGTGAATGACCATCATGCTTAGTTTTAGGAATTGCCAATCCCTTGTGATCTGGATGAACTTCGGTCTTTGTTTAGTACATGAGTATGAGCTCCTATCGGCTTGAGCTGAATTGCAATGTGAGAGACTGAGACCAGGGATGTTTGTCGGCTTGGGGAAACCAGTTTGCATCACATTTCACATATTTTTTTACCACACCTACATGAACCTTCATTTCTGTTTATAGAAATCCATGTCTGTGATACTATGCGACAAATGTGTCTTGTGTATACTGACATCGATCCTGTTGTGTGTATCAATTTATTGGTTCATGCTATCAGGTCATGCTCTCAGTTGGTCATGCTAACGCATTGATTTTGCCATCTTCAAGCTCATTTTGAGCATCGATTATTAATGTCTGCCATGCGGCCTTGTAGAGGATATGACACAGTTTGGAATCCATGCATGATCTAGATGAACTTCATTCATTCTTTATTGCAAGAGTGTGAGCTCTTGTCGGCTTGAGTTGAATTGCATGTCTGCAGTACTGTGTGATATATGTGTGCGATCTATGTGAGAAAGTCGACATCCACGGTTGTAAAGTCGTGAATCTCTGTATCTACAAGTCTGTATTTGTATTATGGTGTTGTCATTTTGTACATCGTTATGCATGAGAATGCTATGCAGTGCTTTCACGATTGCTTAGTGGTGCAAGCGATAATCGGGAAGCACAGCTTGGCCTAACATTTTGTACACTGTCATTTTGTGTACTATTATGCATGGGATGTTGGGAAAGTGATGAGGTACGATTATTGGTGCACACTGCAATTCCATGCTGTCATGAACAGATTTGTCTCATCCTACACACTCTTCTCTACAAATGGTTGATCACGCAAAACATGCCTACATTTTGTAATGGCCCAGTCGAGCTCCCGTTAGAAGGCTACAGCAGGTTTATTCCGAGCTCCCCTTGCAAGGTTGTAGCTGATAAGTTTCAAGCCTCGTTAGAGTTTGATGCTGATTATGCTTGTCCCCGAACTCTTTTTGCATGCGCAATCACCATGTTAGACCACGACAGCTCTGACTCTTCTCTTCTCTCTTCTCACTTCTCCACTCCTCCACTCCTCTTCTCTCTTCTCACTTCTCCGCCTCCACTTCTCACCAAATTTTCCCTTGAAAACAGAAGGCTCAGTCGGCTATTCTTGTTAGACCATGTGGCTAGGTTTAGGATATTTTAGTGATGAATAATTGACAATGGTTAATTTGTTATGATGAATAAATGGTGATTTTATTTAAGCGGTGTTATGCAAGTTGTGTTGCGTGTGTGTGGACTGATGTTGGTCAAGTTGAGACGAACTTGTGCTGGAAGAATGTTCTTTGGTCTTTCATGTGCAGGTTGAGCATAGAGGCGATCATGGTCGGTGACGAGGTGGACCGGAACTAGGATGGGGAGATCTGAGATTCAGACGGTCAAGGAGGTCACGAGATGATCGGGCTTATGCTTGGGGCACATGGAGATCAAAGGTGGATGATACGTGGAGAAGCTATGGGAGGTGCGGTCCTGGAGGCTTCGACACGTGATGCGTTAGAAAAGTCATGAGTGTGAAAAACCTGTGTTAGGAAGGGTTTCGGGTCCCTTGAAAATTAGTGGGCCAAAAGTCTAGTTGAGGTAAAAAAGGCTCAAGCCTAGTTGGAGTTGAATTAGGATTTTAAGGCCTTGTTGGAGTTGGATTAGGATTTTAAGGCCTAGATGGAGTTGGATTAGGATTTTAAGGCCTTGTTGGAGTTGTATTAGGATTTTAAGGCCTAGTTGGAGTTGGATTAGGATTTTAAGGCCTAGTTGGAGTTGGGCTGTGTGTATATATATGCATGCGGGCATGGCAAGAGTTGGTACCGAGCAGCCGTGGAAGAAAAATATATATACGGTTTTGGGGTGACCGAACGTTTTCTTTGGCATGGCATCTCTTTGATCACGGCGCACGACATTGTTCGGCCATCGGTCAGGCAAGCGATCTCAGATTTTGCTTAGTTGCATAATTAGGGCTTAATTTATTTTCGTCACTATCTGCATCAGCGATCTTGTTTGTTTTATATCTCAAGCTCTAGAGCTCCGATTGACGTAATTCCAGTTGAGTTAGTTCAATAACTGTCTCTAGTTTATTCTGAAAAAGTTTGAGGTTAATCGGAGTTACGGATTTTTATCGAGATCAGTTTTAGTAAGAATACAGTGTTCTGTCCAGAACTTTAAACAAGGCTTAAATAGGTTTTTGTGTTAAAAGGGGAGTATTAAAATTTATTTTTAGCTTCCGCAATCATTCACCCCCCTCTGATTGCCTATCTTAGTGTGAATCAATCTTACAAGTGGTATCAGAGCAGGTTTATTTTTCTAATTGATCTTAACCGGTGATTAGAAAATATGTCGACGGATAGGTATTTCACAAAACCTTGTGTTTTCGATGGTATTGATTTTCAGTATTGGAAAGCGAAGATGGAGGCATACATTCAAACTCAAGGCTTTGCAATATGGGAGAAGGTCTACAAGTCTTATCAAGTACCCGAGAATGATGCTGTGACAGCAGCAAATATAGCACAAATGGAGGCAAATAGCATGGCAAGGAACTTGATAATTCAAGGACTTGGAAGGAGTGATTTTGATCGTGTTGTGCATCTCAAATCCGCATATGAGGTATGGAAAGCACTATGTGATTATCATGAGGGTTCATCTACTATTAAAGAAGTACGTCAAGATATGTACAAAAAGGATTACATGCATTTTGAGATGAAACCTGGTGAATCAATAGATGATCTTTTTGCCCGCTTTAATAAAATTCTTAGTAACCTACGTGTTGTTAATGTTACTTATACTGATGCTGAAAATGCACGTCTATTACTTGGAGTATTAGATATGTCTATATGGGAGATGAAGGTTGTATCCATTAGAGAATCTACTGTCATGAGTACACTTACATTAGATGTACTTTATTCTAAATTGAAAACTCATGAATTAGATGTTTTTGCTAGAAAATATAATGGTAATAGATCAATTGCTTTAGCTTCACAATCTAGCAAGTCTAATTGTGATAATTCTTCTACTAGCTATGCTTTGTCTTCTTTGTCTTCACTAACCGATGAACAGCTAGAGCAACTCCCGGAAGATAATTTGGCACTCATCTCTACACGCTTCACAAGAGCTTTGCAGCATGTGAGATCGAGAAAGAGAGGAAATTTTGGTTCTCAAAGATGCTATGAGTGTGGTGATCTCAATCATATTCGTCTTAAATGTCCAAAGTTTCTAGCAAGATTTGTAAGGGAAGAGAATGAGAAGGAAGAAGAGATGGAAAAAAGGAAGAATAAAAAGAAGGGCTATATGAATCGCAAGGTGGCGCATCGTGTTCTTGCCGCTCTTGGGCAAATTAATTTGAGTGATGTGGACACGGACAGCAAGGATGATACTCCCAAAGACAAGAAAGATTTAACTGGGTTGTGTCTAATGGCAAGTAGCAAAAGCTTCACCGACAATGATAATCTTAACAGCGACAACTACAATAAGGTAGAACCTTCTTATGATGATTTAGCTAAAGCTGTTGCTAAACTTGGTACTTTGTTAGAAAAGAAAGATAAAAAGATTAAGAAATATGATATTTTGATTGAATCTCTAAATTCTGAAATTGCAAGACTTAGAGTTTTAATTCCTGATGATGAATCTTGTGAGTCTTGTCAAATTTTACATTCTGAGTTAGAGAAGCTAGGTCACTTAATGCTTTAAACATGGATCAACTTAGAGATGTAACTGCTAAATTTGATGAATTAAGATTAGCACATGACTCTTGTGATGAAAAATTGAAATGTGCTAATGATGAAATTGGAAAGCTCAAGTTTAGTTCTTCTTCATGTTTAGAATCAAGTATTTTAAATGCTCAATCTAAAGCTTGCTCTAAATGTGATTTGCTATAAGCTAGACTTAGTTCATCTCAAGAAACAATTTAACAGATGCTTTATCATGAGATATCTTCTTGCTCTAACTGTTCTAAGCTAAACACTAAAATAGAAGTTTTGACTAGACAACTTAATGATTTTGCTGAAAAAGAAAGATTGGCTCAATCTAGTGCTTCTAAAAATCTTGTGAATGAACCTGTTAAATGCACAACTTGTCCCACACTAGCTAAAGAGAATGAGTACTTGAAAGACACTTTAGAGAGATTTTCTTTTGGTAAGAAAAATTTAAATATGATTCTAGACAAGTCAAAAACAAGTGTCAAAAATCGTGGTCTAGGATTTAATTCTGTTGAGTATGCCAAGAATAATTCTCCTAAGGTTGTTAAACTTCTTGAACCTGGAAAGATTGAAGTGAAACTGGAACCAAAACAAACTGTGTTTAAATCTGCAGGCTTTGTGCAAAATTCATCAAATGATAATATATGTGCTAGCTCATCATCTCAAAAGATTAGTGGTTATGTTAAATTTCAATGTACCTATTGTGGAAGAGATGGACACTTACATGAATTTTGCTTTAGACGTGCAAAGAAAGAGAAGAAGGAAAGATTAAACACTTTGAAACAAAACGTGCAATGTCTTTTGTTTCTAGATCAAATGCGAAAGTTATGTTTTTAGAGAACTTTCATGATGGCTTTAAATCTGCTTCACATGCTAGATTGGGATCAAATTCAAATAATTCACGTTCTTTTGGCATTATGATCATCCACATGCACGTGATTTTGGTTCTAGCTTTGTTGCTCCTGTTCGTCACGTGTCTCAGTACTGGATTCCTAGATCTTATTTCACTAACCCAAATACCGTGAGACCGATGTTTCCTGTGATATTAGAACAGTTGACAAGGATGAAGAACAGGAGCTAGATTAGGTTCCGATCTTTTACATCATTGTTTGATTGGGACACTTGATGGTTCTTCACTCTCTTTGGTAGCTTCCATGAGATTTCACTTTGTGAGAGACCATGTGGAAAAGGTGATGTTGTCTTACATCTTATTAAATTCTCAAGTTGCTGATTGCACATGAATCGCTTGATACTTCTCGTTTTCCTCATTTGCGAAGTGAGTTAGGCGTATTACATCTTATGGGATTATTCTGAGGGGGAGCTTGTTGTTTAAAAATTTCGGAAGCTTTGTTTATTATCCTTGTCAAGTAACTCATCAAATCCAAGTCATTGAAACCAATTGAGTAGTAGAGTTTTTTTTATCATATTTATCCGTATGCTATGTAACTTTGATCACGACTTGTTAAAATTAAATTGCTACATTTGAAATAAAAGCATGACATGGCGGAATTTTTTTGACTAGAATTATTATATTTATTACTTTGCGATATCCATAAAAAAAGGATGAGCTTGATTGTGAGTCTTATTTTAACTCTTGACTATGAGGCTCAGTATGTTTCATGTTACAATTTTTATGATCACTCAATTTGGCATGTTATTGTTAAAAAAGTATATAAGAAAAAGAGAATTGAAAAGATGTATGCTTCAAGTATGTCATGGTGAACCAAAAAAAAGGTACAAAAGTGTGCAAAATGAAAAGAAATATGCTTCAAGCATGCCACCATCAAACAAAAATGTCATTATGAAAAAGAAGTATGCTACAAGCATGCCACATGCCTAAGAATTGAGTGTGGAGCAATAAGTTGTTACATGAGACTACTAGCCCGTCTAGAGTTAAAATTTGCTTTACTTTTAGGTTTTGACTTTTTGTTGTGATATCTCATTGTGCTCTTTATAATTGGTTTGATCATTGTTGAGATGCCTGTCATTAATATAAATTGCTTAATCATATTGAAAACTTGTTGTGACATTGCTATATGATATATGGTTTTATATGATCTAGATAGCTCTACTCAAAAATATGACTTGGTTGTGTTATTAAACCAATGCAACGCGACTTGGATAATCTACAAGACTTCTAGATTTTTATTATCGTTGCTCTTTCTTAGAATTATTCCTTCTTTAAATTTTCTTGATGATTACATTGCCAAAGGGGAGAGATATGGTGTGCTTTATGAGAAATTGCATCTCTTGTGTTGAGGGAGAGTTTTGGAGAGATTTTTGGTTTATGGCTTAAAATGTTTTTGGCTTCAGTTCTTCACTTATATCTATTTGAAGCAAATTCATCATACAATTTTATGGTGTTGTCAATGTATTCATCAAGGAGGAGATTATTAGACCATGTGGCTAGGTTTAGGATATTTTAGTGATGAATAATTGACAATAGTCAATTTGTTATGATGAATAATTGGTGATTTTATTTAAGCGGTGTTATGCAAGTTGTGTTGCGTGTGTGTGGACTGATGTTGGTCAAGTTGAGACGAACTTGTGCCGGAAGAATGTTCTTTGGTCTTTCATGTGCAGGTTGAGCATTGAGGCGATCATGGTCGGTGACGAGGTGGACCAGAACTAGGATGGGGAGATCTGAGATTCAGACGGTCAAGGAGGTCACGAGATGATCGGGCTTATGCTTGGGGCACATGGAGATCAAAGGTGGATGATACGTGGAGAAGCTATGGGAGGTGCGGTCCTGGAGGCTTCGACACGTGATGCGTTAGAAAAGTCATGAGTGTGAAAAACCTGTGTTAGGAAGGGTTTCGGGTTCCTTGAAAAATTAGTGGGCCAAAAGTCTAGTTGAGGTAAAAAAGGCTCAAGCTTAGTTGGAGTTGAATTAGGATTTTAAGGCCTTGTTGGAGTTGGATTAGGATTTTAAGGCCTAGATGGAGTTGGATTAGGATTTTAAGGCCTTGTTGGAGTTGTATTAGGATTTTAAGGCCTAGTTGGAGTTGGATTAGGATTTTAAGGCCTAGTTGGAGTTGGGCTGTGTGTGTATATATATGCATGCGGCGGCATGATAAGAGTTGGTACCGAGCAGCCGTGGAAGAAAAATATATATACGGTTTTTGGGGTGACCGAACGTTTTCTTTGGCATGGCATCTCTTTGATCACGAAGCGCACGACATTGTTCGGCCATCGGTCAGGCAAGCGATCTCAGATTTTGCTTAGTTGCATAATTAGGGCTTAATTTATTTTCGTCACTATCTGCATCAGCGATCTTGTTTATTTTATATCTCAAGCTTTAGAGCTCCGATTGACGTAATTCCAGTTGGGTTAGTTCAATAACTGTCTTTAGTTTATTCTGAAAAAGTTTGAGGTTAATCGGAGTTACGGATTTTTATCGAGATCAGTTTTAGTAAGGATACAGTGTTCTGTCCAGAACTTTAAACAATGCTTAAATAGGTTTTGTGTTAAAAGGGAAGTATTAAAATTTATTTTTAGCTTCTGCAATCATTCACCCCCCTCTGATTGCCTATCTTAGTGTGAATCAATCCTACAATTCTTCTCCTCTTCTCTCTTCTTACTTCTCCTCTCCTTCCCCACATCTTCTTCAATCCTATTCATCTGATTTTGCTATAACTTGGATGTCCAAAATTTGGCTAAATCTAGATTTTTACCTAGCTTGGATGCCTAAAATTTCGCTAAGTTTTCATTTTTACAGTGGCTTGGATGCCCAAAAGTTTGGCTAAGTCTGTATTTTTACCGTGGCTTGTATGTCCAAATTTTGGCTAATTCTATATTTTTACTATAGCTTAGATGCTAAAACATTAGCCACTTTTTTAGGTCTAGTACAATTATCACAGACGGTTTTTACCAAGAACCATCTGTGATAACTGACTTTACAAACGATTCTAGTTTCGAACCATCTATGATAACAAACGATCACATACAGTTTTAATTCCGAACCATCTGTGATACGGTTTTCACAGACAATTAAAAAACCATCTGTAAATAACCTCTATTATCACTGACACATGAAGTTAGATGATTCAATGAACCATCTGTGATAAACTTTTATGTGGTAGTAAACGGTAGTACCGTGCCTCCACCACCAATTGAATTAGTGTTTCTCGAAATGCTGAGGAGGCAAGCACGGAGGGAATCACAAAGGGCCTATAGAGAGCCTGTCTAGATTGGTCTGGAGTGGCCGATGAGTAGCTAGCCCAACTAAACATCTGTCACAAAATGTTCGAGATGGAGATAGCTTGTTTTGAGGGCTTGCACGCCCGCCAGGCCCATAATGGCTTAAGGTCCATCATGAGGTTTCCTAAAAAGAGGCTTTAGGATGTTTCTCGGATAGTGGCGAGACCTCAAAGCAATAGCCGTGAGCAATCACTTCACGGGTCCTCGTCAACTGTAAGCACCAAGTTCGCAAAGTTCTGGCTCGTTGCAACATTAAGTCATGGGATCCGCATTTCACCAATGTACATACATCTTTGCTATCGTCCCTCTTTTCCCTGCACTTTGTAGGGGCCATCGACGCAATAGATGGCACTCACATTCCTGTAGTTGTTCTAGGAGGCATCCGAGGCCATGTACACCAACCGACATAGGTACACTAGTCAGAACGTGCTAGCCATGTGCGACTTCGATAAAATGTTCACTTGAGTCACCATTGGATGGCCAGGCTTAGCCCACAACATGTGCATCCTGATGGATACGTTGGTGGGCTTCGGGCATTTGTTCCCAAAGCCTCCCCAGGTACACCCGAGCAGACATTTGTCCCAAAATATGCGCTATTCTATCAACCTCACCAATTTTCTGGCCTGATGGTTTTTGTAGGTAAATACAACCTAATCGACTCCGACTATTTGAACCGTATAGGGTACTTGTCACATACAAGAACACTAGGTACCATGTGTCAAACTTTGCCAATGGGCTAGCGCCGCATTGCCGAAAGGAGACGTTCAACTACCACTATTCATCGCTCCATAACATTATCGAACGGCTGTTGGACATGTGGAAGAGGATGTGGAGCGTATTATAGAACATAGCTGCATATTCTATAGAGCGGCAGATGAAGATAATTGCTGCCACTATGTCCCTGCACAATTTTATCATTGACTAACAGTTGGGTGATCTGGATTTCGAGGACCCTATGCTAGGGCCTGGTTACAGGTCAGACAAACCGGACAACACAACGACGCCGATAAAGGCAGAGGTCAATAGGGAGGCGCAAATGGATTACATACAGGATATCATCTCTTACAATCTTATTACGTAGGAGTGCAGGACGTAATAGTTTCCATTTTGGTGCGCGAATAGGTCATGTACGTTCAACTTGCAAGATGCATGAGTTCATAAGTACGTGGTAATGAACCATTCAACCACTTCTACCTTTGCTCATACGTAACGAGTTTACCACGGACTTCCACATGTCACAAAACATACGTATTTACGACAGAAACGCTTTGTGGTGCACTAATTCGAGCCCACGTTTTATATGACAAAATCAGTAATAAGCCATCGGTCCATAAAAGCACAACAGTTTCAACCATAAACCATCAGCCTAAAAGAATATAATAGCTTCAACTAAAAATTATAAACCATATCCAAAAATCGTAAACACAGTGAATATATTCTACCTCTATGCATGGAATTAAACATTACCGCGTGGTCAACCACTCAGCATGCATGACACATGCACCTAATCAGTGTCCTTGTCCAGCCAGTCGCTGTCAAGCCGTCTCCAACATCAGAGCCCAACCGATTAAGACAGACAAAGCGACCCCTTCCAGAAACAGTACTGGCCTATATAAATCCAGCGAACCGGAGGGATCAACCCGCAAAAGCACCCGTCCACTCTAGGGGCCAAAATAAAAACCGAGAAAAACTCGCCCTTCCTCTCGTCTCGTCCTCCGGCCCTCGAACCCGACGCGAAGGCGACGTCCGCGAGAACGCGAGGCGATTCGGCGGCGATATGAAGGTCTCCGTGAAGACGCTCAAGGGCTCCAGCTTCCAGATCGAAGTGGAGCCTGCCGACAAGGTATCGCCGCTTTCGCCTCCGCCCCCCGGTCGGTCTGTCGCGAGGGTTAACCTTTTTCTTTTTTTTGTTGGGGGGTGGGGGTTTCGGTGTTGGGCTGCTGTGTTGCTCGCGAGATTGGATTGTTGGATAGGTTTGTTGCGCTGAGGGGTTGGTAGATTGCGTGCGGGAGTGAACCGAGTGATGAGGTGCGTCTGGTGCGTGTTGTGTGAGGCGCGAACGATGTTCTTGTGAATCCAATCTTTGGTTTGATGGTTGAGTTCTGCTGTGAGTGGAGCAGAGAGCAGTTGCTGAGTTTGCCTATGTTACGGTCGCTTGTATACTTAGGTTATGGGTGTTTGGCGAATACAGGGATCATGGCGTGGAGAATTTCTTTGGTTAGACTGATTGGTGTGTTACCAGATGTGCAACCAACTTGGGTCCTGAGCAAATTGCAAAAGTGCAAGAGTCGTTCCGTTGGGACCTTTTCCCTACAGGTGGTACCAATTGATGACAGCTTTGATTCACTAATGCTTAGCTGCCACCTTTATGAATATGAGCTGTGTGTCCATAATTGTAGAGATTTGTTTTGTGTAACTTTTAGAATGTAATGCTGGTCGATTTTGCCTGTCCGATAATGTGGTTGGAATGGAATTATTGAAGCTTTAAAAATACATGCATGAGTTGGCTGTTATAAAAGAAAGCTTTAAATTGTGTGAGCTTGTTTATTCGCATCATTTGGTTTTGTTGCCAAAATAGATTAGATCTGTGTGACTAGAGGTAATCATTCTTTTTAGAATATTTTATATCAGGCGGAAGGAATAGTATGCTGGCAACAATCTGGGAAGAAGGAAAATTCATCTCAAAGAAAAAGAAATAACAGAAAGTGCAGGGAACAACCTGTAGTGTTATCAACATGCTGCTACTTAACATGGCATTACTCATTTTTGTAATAATATTGGGGTGGATGTTAGCCGTTTCATTGCATGGCACTAGATAACGTGACCGTAGATTTTATCAATTGGAATTCCTGGTTCCTTTGATTCTGTGTAATGGGAAAAAAATTGCTACTGATTACTTCAAGCAGGTTGCTAATGTGAAGAAGCTCATTGAGAGTACACAAGGGCAGAATGTCTACCCTGCTGACCAACAAATGCTCATACACCAGGGGAAGGTGCTAAAGGATACCACAACATTGGAGGAAAATAAAGTTCTAGAAAACAACTTCCTTGTTATAATGCTTAGTAAGGTAAGCTACCTGTTTGATATTCTGGTTAGTACATGACAGAAAATCATGGATAGCATAGTAATGCCTTGAATAGTATTTGTTTAGGATATCAAGATCTCTAACTCTCAGGATGTAGTGAACTTCTGTATATTTAGAATTGCTTTGAAAGATGTAATGGCTCATTTGCTATGACTGTTGACTAGTCAGAAGCAAAAGCTCCTAGTTAGGTAGTTTTTGTTTCTCCTTTTTGATAAGCACTCTGAAATTATCTATAAACTTCTATCTGGAATGGCTACAATTGCTTCAACAATGCTTTATATTACTCATCATAAAATTGTTCTTTGTTATTATCGTTTTCTGATCTGACCTTTCACAGAGTAAGGGATCATCGAGTGCAGCTCCAGCTACATCTAAGGCACCCTCAAATCAGGTGGGATGGAATTTATAATGATCACATTGATACTACTTTCTCCCGTCACAGATACATGTGGTTTTGGGATGTGTGCAATCAACCTTTTGAAATTTTGACTATCGATATATTTATATATATTTAGATTGGATACATGAAAATCATATATATAGATTTGTCTCAAAAGTATTTTCATAATATTATGATTTTGTTGGGTTTTATAAATTTATTACAATATAAATTAGTAGTCAAAGTTGCGTTTTGGCGACCATGTCGGATGTCCAAAACGATATGGATTTGTGATTGGAGGGCGTAATTACTCATCACTATTGTATCTTCATTTTTTTTCTGTACTTGACTTTCCTTTACCTGTAACATATTCCAAAATTCCTGTCATAATTAATTTCTATTGTACTTATCTGCAAACAGTACCTCTCCATATATTGTTACACTGTATGAATCTATTGTATAGTTTAGTTTATTACTTTATTTTATGGGCAAACCATAGCTAAGGTAACTGAAAGCTAGAATTTCATCCTGAATATCTGGCTCTTTACTATTGCTGCTAGAGATGAACGTTTCATTCAATCAATATTTGCCGGTTTAAGTTCTGAGCCAACTATGGTTGCCCTAGAATGAAAGGTTTTACAAAGTTCTGAGCTATGAGCTCTTAACTCAATGTATTCCTCTCATCTGTTTGCGTTTGTTTTCTTGTAGAATGATTACTTCCTCATCCAAAAATTTATGCTCGAGGGTGTAATGCTACCGTGCTTCCGAGAATATGTTCTTTGCTACTGTTGAGATTATAGATTTTAACTTATATTTCTTTCACAGGCACCCCTACTCAGACTGTGCCTGCTATTCTCGCTTCTCAAGCACCGGCTGCACTAGCACCTACGTGAGTTGCTAACTTATCTTAGGAAAAAAGTAGACCTAATTTGTGTGAGTTATGGTTGTGCAGGTCCTGTTCAGTTGTGTTGTGTTGTCTTCTTTGTTCCTTTTAAGATTATTTTCAACATAGCAAATGCAACTATGGTTTGAAAAGATGACTTTGATATTATTTTTAGGCATTTAGCCAAACAAAAGCAGTTGTGGTGAGTATGAATACTGCTTTGCCATTTTAGTTTTGACATGCCATGAGATGCACAAGTTCATGCTGGGTCTAATTTTTATGTTAATAGTGGAAGAAATGATATTTTTCATCTTTATCGTAGCTTTTGTTAACTTGGAAACAATTCAAAAGTTGTTGGAATGTTTTGCTAGCTGTAATATCATCATTGATTTGTACTACTACTGTTATGGCTAGTGTTTATTGCCAGCTAACTCTATCCTTCTTATGTTTACTGAAGTAGTGTACCTGTCAGTGCTCCCGCTCCAACTGCCACAGCCTCCCCAGCTCCTGCTGTTGCTATATCGTGAGTTCCTGATGTTTCTTCCTTTCATCTTAATTTAATTGATCTCATAAAAATGTAATTCCTTTTTGAGGACATGCCAATATTTCCTGTTAAAAATACCTGCTATTGTTAGTTCTTGAGTGCATTTGACATGATCTTTTCGTGTTGTCATTTGAATAGCACTGAAACAGATCCTTACGGTCAGGCTGCCTCAAACCTTGTTGCTGGCAGCAACCTAGATGCAACAATTCAATCAATTCTTGAAATGGGTGGTGGAACATGGGATAGAGACACTGTGCTACGTGCTCTACAGGCTGCATTCAACAACCCTGAGCGGGCTGTTGAATATTTATATTCTGTAAGAACATCATTCTTTTTCCTCCCTTACTAGTTGCTAGGTCTTCCTTGATGATGACTCCAAAATTACATAAATAACTGTGCTAGTGAACACATCATGTGTAGCTTACAGTAGATTGCATGAAGCTACATAGTGACTAAACTACATGCTTATTTGTTTAATTGGAATCTCTTTTAGGGTGATTTCATATCCTCTTGAAGTTTTGCTGTCTTTCGAATCCATGCTAAGTATTTTACAGAATATACATGTTGACACAACTTTGGATTGCATTTTTTGCGGCACAGTAATATCCTTCCGTCTTTAATGTAGGGTGTTCCTGAGCAGCTGGAGATTCCTGCACAACCTCCAAGTGCCCAGCCAGCTAATCCAGTCCAGGCTTCACAACCAACTCAACCTGCAGTTCCTTCATCTGGACCGAATGCTAGTCCCTTGAACCTCTTTCCTCAAGTACTCTCTGTCATGCCTGTGCCCCTGCTGTTTCCACTTTTGCATAATAGTTTAATTTAGTTCTGATGTTTGTCCTTTTGACTTTCAGGCCCTTCCAAACGCTTCCACAAATGCTGCTGCTGCAGGAAATCTTGATGTTTTGCGTAATAATGCACAGTTCCAAAGCTTGCTTTCTTTGGTGCAGGCTAACCCTCATATTTTACAGGTTCTTTTTTGTTCTGCTGGCCTTTATTTTTTTCCCCCTCAAACAATCTGCTCCTTATAACAGCCCATTGACCCACGAATCATTTATTTGCAGCCACTGCTTCAAGAATTGGGAAAACAAAATCCCCAGATTTTGCAGCTGATTCAGGAAAACCAAGCTGAGTTCCTTCGTTTAATCAATGAACCAGCTGAGGGAGATGAAGAAGAGTATGATTTTTTTTATATATTTCTCGACACTACTTGTGCTTCGCATGTCGTTTGACAATCAGGTACTTCCTGAACCAGGAATTTGCTAGACCAGTTTGCAGAGGGAATGCCTCAGACAATAGCGGTTACTCCGGAGGAGAATGAAGCTATACTTCGAGTAAGTCAATAGATCTTTGGAAGTTCTCCACATGTGCCTTCATCCGCATGTTTGTGGAATTGTTGGGGTGATTGTAGTTTATTTATCGCATCACGGTGTAACACCATTGCATTTCACATATGCAGCTTGAAGGAATGGGATTTGATCGGGCACTTGTTCTGGAGGTGTACTTTGCCTGCAACAAGGATGAGACTTTGGCCGCAAACTACCTCTTGGACCACATGAACGAATTCGATGACGAAGCACCGCAATAAGGCCGCACAGTTCCCAAGCTGCATGCAGAAGCAAGGTTCACGCATTCGTAGGGCAGGCCTAGGAAATCTTTTTGGGATTTGTCTCTTCTTTATTTTGCTTTACTTTTAGTACATACTCCAGGCTATCTTTACATGTTAATTGCAGACTTACAACGGGGTATAATATATGAAATGGTTGTCTCTTCAGCTATTCTTTCTGAACTCTCTGCTTCTGATCAAGCGCGTCCATGCCAACAGAATATTCACAGGCTTTCTTTCCTTGCTACTCCAGAGCATATATCTCCATGCACTCATATAGATACAGAGTATCATTAAACCGGAAGAGAATGGCGTGATTAGGGCAATCCGTGCCGTGTGGCCCGTTCCGGCTCCGTTTTGCGCAGGACGCCCTGCACCTCAAGGTGATCACCATGCGGCCAATGCATTTCTGTTTGTTCTCTCCAGTTACATGTGCATAGCTATCGACCTCATTTTCTTGTGCCAATCGCCTTGTTCCCTTTTCTTTGGGGTGAGGCAGGTCCCCACTGAAATTTCAGGCTGATTTGAACTGCCTTCCATCTACTACACCTTGTGCTGTCTGTACGTGATTATGGGTAAATAAAAATGGCGTGTCTGCAAAAAAACTAGAATGAAAATGGAACTGCAGCTAGCAATAGTTGTTTAGCTACCGTGGCCAGTGACGTGGATTTGTTTTGCCACATGGTTATGACACGGAGCTTTGCAAGCCTAATCATGGAATCGAATCTAAATATATTGAAAAAATCCACCCTCTCTCCCCTCTCTATTACCATGCTGGCATGCTGCCACTTCATAGGGAAAATTGAATATATATAGGACTAAGTTGAGAGGGCTTTAGTAAAATAGGACTAAGTTATTTGCACTTGTAAATATATGATTGAGTTGAGCACCCCTTTGAAAATATGGTATTTTTCCCATTTTAATTTCATTTTCATTTTCAGCTCTTTTCTCTCGCTGAAATGACCATTTTGCCCCTCCTCCTCTCTCCTCGCTGGCGCTGCAGGCCGACCGCTCCCGCGCCGCGCCGCTCTCCGCGCCCTCGCTGCCTCCCGCGCCTCCCGCCGCCCGCCCTCCCCCGCGCCGCCTGTGCGAGGAGCGCGGGCGGCGCGGGCGGGGAGCGCGGCGCGGCGCGCGAGCGGCGCGCGCGCGAGGAGCGGCCGGCCTGCAGCGCCAAAGCGAGGAGAAGGAGGGGGCAAAATGGTCATTTCACAGAGAAAAAGAGCTGAAAATGAAAATGAAATTAAATGGGAAAAATACCATATTTTCAAAGGGTGCTCAACTCAGTCCTATATTTACAAGTGCAAATAACTTAGTCCTATTTTACTAAAACCCTTTCAACTTGGTGCTATATATTCAATTTTCCCCGCTTCATAGGCCACCTCCCACTTGCTGCACCGCACGACGACGACTCCCTCAGCCACCAGCGAGCTGCTTAGCCAAACCATGTCAGGGTGTAATTTAGCTCGTTTCGAAAGATTAGGTCGGTAAAAACCCGGTTTATAGACATGGGGTTAAATAGACTATTTGAAAAGTTTGATGGTAAGACGGACTTATTAAAAAACAAACTACGGGGCTATGTAGAGTTGACTGTCCGCACAATATCCTCGGCAATATTTTGATGGGTGACTGGTTAACACTCCGTCGTATGAAAAAACATGGAAAAAAATCTAGCTGAGATGATGGAAATGCAAACTGCAAAATAGACAAAATTTACCTGCTAAGTTATTTTCGTAAAAGAAAAAACTACACTTGTACTTCCGAACGAACACAGTACTTGGGTTCGGTCAATAGAAAGACAATGGCACCCAAAAAAAAAATACATTTCACTCTACGAATGGCCCTCATATAATTGGAAACTGTACAGAAAACCATGGTATTCACATTGCGAAGATGTTGGCATTCATCTCTTCGTTGGAGAGCACGTACGTACACTCAGTGACTCGGTTGGCCTACTTCAGAAAGCATCATCGCTAATATCGTCGTCATCAATAGCCATTCGGCTTGACTGTCCACCACATAGCATTCCATCATAGATGTCATCTTCATCTTCACTGAAAACTTCAAAATCATCCTCACTCTCGTCCCTTAGTGCATCGAGAGCCTCTTGATCATAACTTGCATCATCAGATTCTTGTAACTAAAGAAACAAATCAATCAATGAGGAATGAAATTAACACAAAAAATGTACACCTAGAAATATGCTCACTCTTAATTTAGAGACATCAAGGGAGCTTTACCTGATCCATTTGAGCTTGCTGCCACTCAGCCCATTCCCGCAACTGAGGACAATTTGCGACAGTAGATCGCTGAAGCTTCTGTGGAAGCGGCTGTAAAGGGAGCTGCAGGTTTGGGCAATCTTCTATTTCCAGAAGCTTGAGGGATTCAAGGCTGCATAGTCCTGCTACAGAAAGCAGCCGTCGACATCCACTGATAGCTAGTGCCTCGAGCATCGGCAGGTTCCTGTTGTCCAGTTCAATGCACTGGACTTTTCGCGCGAAACACACTTTTAATATCTTGAGCAGTGGAAAATGCAGACAATTGAGTGTTTCTTCATTAGGATAGCCCTTCAAGACTAAGCTAGTGAGGTTAGGGCAGGCCGGCAGCCTAGGCAGCTTCTCGCACTTTTTGATAACCAATGTCTTCAAAGGGACGATAGTTTCTGTGGAAGGATCCTCAATTCCTTGCTGTCCTCGATTTTCAGCTCATGTAGCGAAGGGAAGTCGCTGTCAGCAACTCCAGACCACTCCACCCATTTCGCCATGTTTTCAAACTCTAGTTCCTCCAATGCTGGGAACCGATGCATACGATCGTGGCCAAGAAACTCTTGCCCGATTCGCTCTACACCTTCCATGCGTATGGCTACAAGTTTACGGAGCTGAGGCAATTGACCAAGTGTAGGAAGGAACTTGCAGCTTTGCTTCCATAGAGTTACCTTGGTCAACTGTGAGAAAGCAGCATCCCCTAACCAGCTTGGATATTTGTAGCCACTATACTCAGCTACCTCCAACTCCTCAAGGTTCCTCTGTGGCTTTAAGCTCTCAAATATCTCTTCCGCAAACTCTGGTGTTAATGCAGCATAATTTTGATTGGAAGTGTGATCACACTCGCCAGCGTAGAATCCACCAGACCAGTCCAGTCTAAGAATTTGTAGGTGTTCTTTACTGATCAGATTGGCTGTTTGAGCATCATCAACGTTGGTTATTCTACCTAGTCCTGTAATGGACAATTCTCCATGGATATTCACCAGATGATGTAGTTCAGTAATGTTGCAATGCCAACTGCCGCTTCCAACACTAAACCTTGTCAATGTTTGTAGTTTTGTTAGCTTCCCTATTCCTCTTGGCATGCACAGGGGAGACCAGAGGTCTAAATTGAGGTGCTGGAGGCTAACCAGCTTCTGAAAATCTTGTGGAAGCTCTCTAAGTATGTTAATTCTTGCATCTAAAATCTTCAGATTGTAAAGGCCACAGATAGATTCAGGGAGCTTGGCAATTCGTGTTTGGAAAAGACCGAGATACCTGAGAAGCTTCAGTTCTCCAATTGAATCTGGCAAAGTTGTCATAGAGCTGCGGCTTAAATCCAAAGCTCGCAAGTGTCGAAAACTCCTCCATAGGTCATCAGGAACTGTAATGTTGATATTATGGGAGAACAAATTTGAGAAGCATCTCCTGTCAATTTTTAAAAGAGAAGAATAGTATCTCCTATTGTCGTCCATAGCATTTACAACTTGAAGTATCCTGAGACCTCTAGTAACTGGTAAGGTATGAATGTCCAAATTTGTATAATCAGAAGAACTCACAACCAAAGATAAATACCTAAGGTTTTCTGATGCTTCATCTAAGGACTGCATGAACTGAGTGTTTATCCTCAAAATATCTTCACCCGAGACAAATACTGCAAGATCATGTACAAGATCATGTATGGTGAATAAGTTGGGTCCTCCATCAAATAGTACTTTCTGAACCATAGTCCTCTGCATCAAGTCATCAAAGTACCATTTGCCAACATTCTCGAGGTTTCTATGGCTGGTCCGCTTAAGGATGCCCAAAGATATCCAGAGATATATCACATTTTCCTTCTGGAAAACATGTCCCTTAGGGAACAGTGTGAATAAAATGAAGCACCGCTTGAGGTGGATTGGCATTCGATCATAGCTCAATTTCAAGGCCGGCAACACAGTATCCTCCCCTGTTGGTAACTCCCACTGTTCACTATCCAGTATATCATTCCATTTGTCCTCATTTTCCTCAAAGTGAAGAGCACTTCCAATAGCCTTGACTGCCAAAGGCAGGCCTCCACATTTCTTAACAATTTTTCTGCCAATATCTTCAAAGACTGTTTTCGTATTTTCATGTAAGTGCCCAAAGGCCATCTGTTTAAATAGTTGCCAAGATTCTTCAAATGGTAGGCAGCTCACAGGATAGGGAGGCAATGTCTGGATCATTGTTGATGCATTTGTATTGCGGGTAGTTATTAGTATTGTTCCTGTTTGTGCAGTTGACATGGGTGATAGCAATGCTTCCCAAAGGTCCTTCCTTTCATTCCACATATCGTCGAGAACCAGCAAGTACTTTCTTCCAACAACTTGTTCCATTAGCGTATACTGGAGCTGATCCATTTCTGTTATTTGACACGGTTTTGTCGTAAATGACATGATAATTTTGCTCATCATGCTTTTAAGATCAAAATTCTCTGAGACATGGACCCATCCCAACAAGTCAAATTTCTTCGAGATCCTTCGGTCATTGTACACTAGTTTAGCAAGTGTTGTCTTCCCTACTCCACCCATTCCAATGATGGGAAGAATTGACACATGTCCTCCATTGGCACTATCCACTGGTAGCAACAACTTGACTATGTTTTCCTTATCTTCATCTCTACCGATGACAGTAGGCTCATTGAGAGACCATGTGGTCTAAATCCCGTGTTGGTGATGAGTAATTGACTCGTAGTTTGGTTAGAGTGGGTTTAGTTTGAGTGATTCGTGCCTTTTTGGCATTTGGCGAGGTCGGGTCGTGACTAGACAAATTTGACGCGTGGCGTCGTCCCGGTTAATACGTGGGTCATTTCTCGCTTGAGTAGGGTTTGTAGGTGCTAACCATGTTTACATGTTTTGTACCGTGCTATGCGATGTGTTTCTTGTCTGTGTTGGCTGCAGGACATCGAGACGGAGTCGTGGTGAGACACGGAGGACCGGACTAGGCGCAGGTGGCGTTGAGGTCAGAACGGTCGGGATGTGTCGAAGACGACGTGGACTCGAGGTGGAGTCGTGGCGAGGCACGGTGGACCGGACTAGGCGCGGTGGCGCCGAGGTCGAACGGTCGAGGTGTGCCAAGACGGCGAATCGCGTGGCTTGCGGTGGCAAGGAATGAGGAAGCTTCGGAAGGTGCGAGGGCGTTTGGTAAAACGCAAAGCTGCACTAAAGGAAGTGGATTATGGGTAAAGCGCAAAAGCTAAATGGGTAAAGCACTTGGTGAACCCATTAGTGGAGGGTATAAATAGAGAGGGAGATGGTGTGCTGAAATTTGAGAGAGTGGGTGCAAAAGTTAGGGTTTTTATTTGTGTCTCTCCATGTGTGTGTGTGTTCCTCCCAAGAAGCATGTGTAGCTCTTGGTGATCTTGAGGATTGAGAGGGAGAGGATGGATTGAGAGATTGTAATCACTCCTTTAGTCCTAATGTCCATGCGTATGGGGACGTAGTTCGTTGTATCTCGTGTTTTTCTGAATGAAATGTGAAGTTTGGTTCTCTGTTTATTAGCTCTTGCTGCTCTTGATTTCTCTTGATTGGCTTCTTTTCTCAGTTGGTCTACTGTTATCTTCCTTGATGTTTTTGGCAAGATATTGCTTTCCTTAGCAGCCGAAATGGGTAGCAAGTTGAAGTAATACCTTCGCCAGCTCTGTAGTTTTTAATTCGGCTAGCGATCTTTTAGCATTAATTTCCATTAGTTCCTTTATCTCCTTGTCAAGAGTCTTTGGCTTGGCTTTTAGTGCAGCCGAACACATGCTTTTCTCTTGCCAAGGGACAGTCTTGCCATAAGCATTAATTGTCCTTCTTTTGTGCGGTTTGGCATGGAGTAAAAAGAAGGCTCTTTAGTTGGTTTCCTCTCAGCTTTGGACAGCAAGAAATCAGCATTTTTGGGACCAAATCAGTGCTTCGTTGGTCCTTTCTTGCTGCATGTGAACAGAACTTCATGCTAGCTCTTTGGTGCCTCTTTCTTTTCTTTTGTGCTGATTTTCCGCAATTTCGCATGCAGATCAAACGTCAATATTTTCAGTTGAATTTTTTACTGGATGCTCTCTGATTTATGCTGAATTTTTCAGTGTCGCTTGCGTTCAAGATTTCAGCATAATTATTTTTCTGTGAGTTGCTCTGTTTCTGCAATATCTATGTACGATTCGCGGGCGTTTTAAGCGAACGACATTCACCCCCTCTGCGCCATTTCGGTCCTACACTCATCTAAGTGCGGGGTAGTAGGCAGTGGTAGCATGTCATGTTCCTCATCCCGCAATGGTGCATCTGACTCGTCCAGATGGAGATCATCCCATGCCTGTGTGATCTCCTTGAATCTCTCTAGGGTTTTTCTTACTCGGACAGCCAATTCATCAGGAACTGGAGCTACCTCAGCGTCTGTTTCAGGTTCCTGGAGAAGAAATACTTTAATCAAACTGGAAAGTGATATTTCCTTGCATATACATAATTTACTCAATAACTAGTAAAGTGGCTCGTACTTGTTAGAACTCAACCTAGAAATCATACACTTAATCTTCCCAGTGGACACATGCTTTGAGGGAATGAGATGGACACAGGAAGAAAATACAAATAACGCTTGTTTGGCGAGACCGAATTCAGCTGGGTCTCTTTTTCTTCTATTCAACTTGATGTTTAACAAACGAATACAAGAATATAAATAGACACTCTGTGATCCGGTTCTACCACCTATGACTCCACGACTCGGCGCACACTGTGCACTAATAAAGATACAACTACTAATGCTTCCTTTACATGCATACAGCCATTAACTACACCACTAACTTCACGATCTAATTCATTGACTCAGCCGTTACTCAGACGCCCAACTTCGACTACGGCTTCTCGACTACGCCAACGACTACGAGTCCCTCTATGACTTACGACTACTCTCTGCTACAGTACTATTAAGATCAGCTCAGATGAGACACGACTACTATAGTATATATGAGTGCTACAATGACTTTACAACCACAGTCACTTCCGACCATGACTTTCTCGTAGCTACGACCATGGCTTCTACGATCATGTACAAATCGACTCCTATGACCATTTATACTTGGCCATGGCCACGACTTATGTTTTGGCCGCCTTCGATCGCAGCCGATCACGTCTCGACTGCAGTTTCACCACATTCAACACAATTAGCATAAGTCAAAATTAGTTCCAACAGTACTACTACAAATTAGTACCATTGAAAATTGCACTGGGCTTCATCTCTTTTATCTGGCTCACTTATTACAGTTAACTTGGCAACAGCAGCAGCCTTTTTATCCATGGTTTTGGTGTTATGGCGATATTGAAAATTACTGCAGGACACTAGTTTCTATAGATGTTGTATTGTAAGTGATTAGAAATCATCTACATCCATCCGGTTTGCTCACAAAAATTAACCAACAAAATTCTTCTGATAAACCAAATGAAATGAAAGTGTAAAGAAGGCGGAACTGGTGGTACCTTCTTGTCGACCTTGCGCTTGCGTTTACGGTTACTGCTGCCTTCCCCATGATTGTTCGGATCGTCCATCCTACGACGCAGCAGCTCAAACTTGTACTCGTCGATAGCATCTTGGGCATCATAGGCAAACTGCTGAAGCTCCCTCAGGCGGAGCCTCTCAGATTCACCTCTAATGTTGCGCTCATCTGCTGCACTGAGTGTGCGTTGGATCCTCGTCATCGTCCTCTGCAGCATCCTCAGATCTCTGAGTGCAGAAATATGCTCATTGGATGGTGATGATTCAATCGGTCCAGAAACCAATGAAGAAAGCTTGCTTGCTGTCCACTTGATGATTCCGGATGCAATCAGCCCAGCCATCTCTCCTCTACTACTCCTTTCTGCTAGCTGCAAGAGATTGAGTTGATCAAGACAAAAGATGGCTTGCAACCAAAATCATATTAAAAGTTACCTAGTTATGAGTTGAGTATGTTGACTTTGTTGTATGAAGCAATAGAATTTCCAACGCAGCCAGTTGGTTTTGATGCCTTTGCACATGGATACCCAAGGCCAGATATTTTTGTGCTCTTATTATTGTCCTTGCTTGGTGGATTATGGTATTGCTGTCTCCACTTTAATCTAACATGACATTACATCACTAGAACTTTTCTAGATTCCATTATTTGCATCACTATAGTTTCTATTAGAGTCTAAAATTCCTCAAAATAATAGGAGAAAAAAAAAGAAAATTGTAACGATACAGATTAATCATATACATATTAGATCTGTTATAGTTGTATAAGCAATACAATTACAATCATAAGCATTAGAGTTGTAGAGCTAATACAACTCCAGTTTAAAAATAAATGGGGAATAGTTTTCTTGATATTTTCTGGAAGAGCCGAATGGAGACATACATCCAGGCCCAGGGGTATGCCATCTGGCGGAAGGTCAAAAATGCGATTATTTGCTCTGCCGATGAGAACATCAATGCGGGAACATGGCTGATGTTGAGGCGAATGCAAAGGCAAGGAACATCATCATCCAGGGTTGAGTCGTGCGAGTTTGACCGTATATCTCACTGCATCGTCCGCCTCGACATCCGGGTGACCCTCGGCGCATACCATGAGGCACCACCCGGATCAAGACGGTTCGACAGGACCGGTTCAAGCGCGAATACAACAAATTCGAGATGCTTGCTGGTGAGTCCACGGCGAGTGCTTTTCGCGATTTCACAAAATCTTGAGCAACCTCCGGCGGTCGGTCTCACATACCCGGCTTCGGACAACGCTTCGTCGATGCTCGCGACACTCGATCTGCGGCGTGTGGGAGATGAAGGTGACCACCATCAAAGACACGACGAACCTCTCGACCCTAACTCTTGGCGACTGTACTCGCGCCTCAAGACTCCACGAGATTGGCGTTGTCTCTCGTCGGTCGAAATCACGATCGATGGCTTTGGTCACGATCGATTAAACCACGGTTTTTCTGCCGATTCGCTTTGTGGGCTCTCCTAGCTGCTCTATGCGGCGTAGCGATGATCGATTAGAGCAGCTAGAGGATGAACAGCTGGCCCTCCTAGCTCGGAAGTTCTCCCATGCTTACAAGAGGAGGAGGGACAGAAGAGAGGCGGACCATCATGCGCCAGTGTGGTGGCCCCAACCACATTCGAGCGAATCCCAAGCTGGAGAAGGGCAAAGAGCGACTCGGCGGTTCGGCAAAACGACTACACCGACAAGAACCGCAACAAGAAGACTCCAGCTCGGCCGGAAAGAAGAAGTTCCGCAACCGGGAAGGCCAAGAAGCTCTTCCACCGCGTCCTCACCGCTTCGGCGACCTCGACCTCAGCGAGGTGGAGGGATGGAGCGACGACGACGGGACGGGTGACCAAGAGCCCAAGGATGGCGGCGACTTCTCGGCATGTGCTTCATGGCCCTCGAGGGCGAACTCAGCCGACAGCTGTACTCCCGACTCGGACGGTATGTCCCTCCTATGACCAACTTAATGAAGCTTTCCTTAAGTTAGGAGGATTTCATGCTAGATCTAGAGCTAGATGTAGCGAGTTGGAGAAGGAAGTAGAGAGCGTCACGGGAGCTTACTTTACTTATATCTGCTCCCTCGTGACGATTGTGATACATGCCTGCTTTGCTTGGAGACATGGAGAAACTAAGGACCTCTCATGATAGTTTGTCTTCGAGCTTGATGTGCTTAAGGTGGAGAATGTTAGTACGCTTGCGAGTTAGAGTTGAGTAGGATGGTGCACTGTACCCTGCACTACTGCATGAGACTACTTCTCCCACCTCATGTGAGGTTAAGGACATTCTTTGCTAGAGGACCTTATGCCATGCTCCTTGATCTGCCCGATTCTTGTGAAAATTGCAATAATTTAAAGATGAACCTAAAGCGGGCAGATCACAAAATTGCTGAGTTGCATGCTTCTTTACTTGAGCCTATTGATTCATGTTTGAACTGTCCCAAGTTAAGCTGCTGAACTTGAAGTTTGTCTCAAAGCAGTTTCAAGCCCGATTGACAACAACAAGAAAATGGCTCGATGTCGACTAAGGATCTGTTAGCTCACCATGCATTAGTTGTGATAAACTAAAACTTGAACTTCGTTGCTTTGAATGACAAATGTGTGAAGCTAACTAAGGACTTACTAGAGAAGCCACAATCTGGTTGTGATGTGATTGATGGTGTGGGAGAAGCCCGGGAGTAAGGGTGAGCGCCTAGAGGCGCGAACCAACACTGCTAGTAGTAGGACTGTCCCCTCGAGTGGTGTGCGTGCACAAGCCATTCTTTCCTCTTGCTGGTTCTTCTTCTGCTCCCTTACCTTCTGCTATTCCCTCTTCTCCCTGCTCTTCTTGCACCTCTCTCTTTCGGGAGTGTCAGTACCTTATGAACACTCTCGAGAGATTTGTAAGCGGCAAGAAGAAGCAATCTTATTCTAGACCAGTCAAGATTTGCAGATTTAATCGGGTCTAGGATATGACTATTATGAGGATATGAGGAAGCATCCACTGCTGTGCTCGGACCCATAGCACCAGTGTGATCGGACCGAGCCCGGACGAGAAAGTCCAATTTAAGTCGCGGGCTATGTCCAGGGATTTCAGCAGAAGGTGATTGTACCTGCTTGCCCGGCCTCTCGAAGCGGCTTTGACCGTGCTACTTCTACCTCTCGAGAGGATGAAGTATCACTTTGCACCTTCTGTCGGAAGGATGGACACCGGTTGATCGATGCTTGGCGCCAAGATCGCGCGTAGAGGCCGTCTTTGAGTCTCCTAGGCGTATTCGGTCGACCCGGATCACGAGTGCACCTAGGACCAGCCACGAGTCTGGGTTTCTTTGCTGTTGATGGGTTTGGGCAGCATCGAGGACTTGGTTTTCTCGAGTCTTCGTTTTTGCGTCCTCATGCTGCTCCTGGTCATGACTTCCGCCGTCACGAGGTACATCTCGTTTCCCCGTCGAGGCGATTACGCGGCGTGTTCAGCGTGTTGCGGTGTTCGGCTTCGCTCTCCGTAGCGATCGGACCCGCAGCGGCCAGTCTGCTCACGGACCTTACGCATGTGAGTGAAGGCGTAGGGTAGATAGAGGTCGATCGTGCTTGGCTACTTCATCCGCTCGGCGTGTTGTTCGATATTGGGTGCCAAAATCACTCTTGATTTACCCCAAGATCTTGAGACTTTACTCTGTTTGACTCGGCTCGCCGGCGAGGAAGGAAAGGTTTGGCTCGTGAGACTCGGGTGTTCACGACACATGGCGGAGATTCTCGTTAGTTTTCTTCCCTTGCCCGTGCTCCGGTGATGAGACGATCACCTTGGAGATGCTTCATCTGGCGCGTCATCGCCAAAGTACAGTCGCGTGTGACTCTTTCATTTTGAAGGATGTAGCCTTGGTTAGTAAGCTGCAGTACAATTTGCTTTGGTCTCTCGACTACCGATGGCGACTTTGAGGTGAGCTTTAAGAAAAACAATTGCAAAATTCTTGATTCTTGGGTAGATGCGGTTTGCGGATTTCGTTTTGGGAGGATCTTTCGTGCTGATTTTTACGAGTCTTACGGTGATCCTCTCGGTGTTTGAGTTGCTTACGAGTCCCGCGACCTTTCGTTCGGCATAGGAGACTTGGTCATATTGGATTTGACCATTTGACCGAGTTAGCGGCCACGACCTCATTAAGTGGTCTACGAAGCTCAAAATGGTCAAAGATCTAGTTTGTGCTCCTTGCCCAGCTGCGGCAAGATGGTTACCGCCTCCCATCCTCAGGTCACGATCACTATGACCGATGCACGGGACAGCTGCTCCATATGGACACGCAGTTGGACCAGCTCGAGTGCGATCGGCGGGAGGAAGTGGTATGTTCTAGTCGTGATCGATGACTATTCGAGGTTCTCTTGGGTGTTTTCTTAGCCTCGAAGGATGAGCGTTTACCCATTTCGAGTCTTTTAGTGAGGCTTTCTCGTTGAGCTCCGGGTGCCTTCTGGCGATTCGCGATGACAATGTACGGAGTTCAAAATTCCTACTTTGAGAGTTTGCGATGAGGCGGTGTAGAGCACCGATTCTCTTCTCCGCCGTCCACAGCGAGAATGGCGTTGTGGAAGGAAGAACCGTACCTTAGTCGAGATGGCGGGGCGATGCTCGATGAGTACTCTACACCGCGAAGTTTTGGTGAGGCGATAGCCACCGCTGCTTGCCATGTTTCTAATCGAGTTTTCTTGGGCACACTTGCACCGCACTTCTTATGAGTTGAGATACGGCGAAAGCCAGCGTCTCCCACTTTCGTGTTTTTGGTTGCAAGTGCTTTATTCTGAAGTCCGGGAACCTAGACAAGTTCGAGTCACGTTCTTGTGATGGTATCTTTCTAGGTTACTCGCCTTCTTCGCGGGCTTATAGAGTCTGGAACTGCGAGTCTAGCAAATTGGTAGAGACACGTGAGGTGACCTTTGATGAGGCGATCAAGGACTAGGCACGATATCTCGAGTTCTTTAGAGCGATCCGAGACCATCTTAAGTGGATGACGAGGCGATGGAGATGAGGGTTGTCTACCCGATCGGTCCTTATCCACCCCTTGAGTGCCGTCTTCCACCGCTTTTGGTGACCAACCCATACATACGCTTCCTCTGGAGCTAGTGGCTCTGTTCCTACCTCGTCGACTCACGAGGTAGAGGCCACTTCTTCATCTCATCCTGGACCTCCCGACATATCCAGAAAAGGCATCATACGGCGGATGATTGGAGACTGTTCGGCGTGTTACTCGCTCAAAATCTGGCTTATCTCAATTCTGTCTCCACTCTGCTTTCATTGCCTCCTTTGAGCCCAAGGATATTTCTCATGCTCTTTCCATGAGTCTTGGGTCAATGCCATGCATGAGGAGTTAGAAAATTTCCAGAGGAACAAGGTGCAGTGGCATCGAGCCCTGCGAGTCACAATATTATTGGGACTAAGTGGGTGTTCAAGAACAAGCGAGCGAGGATGGAGTGGTTATTGAAACAAGGCTAGGCGGTAGCTCGGGGTTTTCCCGGTTGAGGTCTAGACTTGAGGAGACCTTTGCCTGTAGCTCGACTTGAGGCCATTAGAATCCTGCTTGCCTTTGCGACTTCTAAGGGTTTCAAGCTCTACGGATGGACGTCAAGAGTGCCTTCCTTAATGGAGTCATTGAGGAAGAAGTTTCACGTCGAGACAACCTCGAGTTTGAGAACCCCAAATACCCACACCATGTCTTCAAGCTTTCCAAGCGTTGTATGGACTTAGCGAGGCCCCGGAGCTTGGTATGAGAGGCTTAAGTCCTACTTGTTGAGTCATGA